>CM060702.1:146446967-147114964 GCA_030686995.1 Artemisia argyi
GATGAATAAATTACCCTACGCATTGGTACCGAAGCCGTAACATTTAATTTGGATGAAGTTAATTGATGTTTTCGATGAATAGATACTCCTCCAATTTTGACAAATTTTCCGTGAACCAAGATGATGTTATCGATGAAGTTACGGAGGAGCATTCTCAAGAACTTCTTGGTTTCACAAATAATGCTTCGAGTGGCAATCCCACTCCTTCTTCTGAACCAATCATCTCCGATTCTTCCCCTTACCTTACTCCGTTTGAGGGAAGTGATTTCATTTTGGAAGAAATCGAGGCCTTTCTTTCTAATGATTCGATTTCACCGGAAATTGATCATTCCGTTTGTGACCCGGAGGGAGATGTTCTTTTGATTGAAAAATTGTTGAATGAAGACCCAAATCCGTCTCTCCCTCCGATGGACCTTAAAATGGCCGATGTTAAAGAAGTTAAGCCGTCTACTGAGAATCCTCTAGAGCCCGAGCTCAAGGATTTACCTCCTCATTTTGAATACGTTTTTTTAGAAGGAACCGATAAACTTCCCGTTATAATTTCGAAAGACCTTAAAGATGAGGAGAAGACCCGACTCTTAGATGAGCTGAAGAAGCATAAAAGTTCCATCGCTTGGCAAATTTCTGATATCAAGGGTATCGACCCTCATTTTTGTACCCATAAGATTTTGCTTGAAGACAATTACAAACCTTCCGTCCAACAACAACGACGGGTTAACCCGAAAATTCATGAGTTTATCAAAAAGGAAGTTATCAAACTCCTTGATGCCGGAATGATTTATCCAATCTCTGATAACTCATGGGTTAGCCCGGTACACTGTGTTCCGAAGAATGGTGGAATGACCGTAGTGACTAACAAAGATAATGAATTGATTCCGACACGTCTTGTTAGCGGATGGAGAGTGTGTATTGATTATCGAAAATTGAATGATGCGACTCGTAAGGACCATTTCCCACTTCCATTTATGGATCAAATGCTCAAACATTTAGCAGGAAATGAGTTCTATTGTTTTCTCGATGGCTTTTCTGGATATTTTCAAATTCCAATTGACCCTCCAGATCAGGAAAAGACCACTTTCACTTGCCCTTACAGAACGTTTGCTTACCGACGTATGCCTTTCGGCTTATGCAATGCTCCAGGCACGTTCCAGAGGTGCATGATGTCTATATTCTCATATATGATTGAGAAAACCATGGAAGTTTTCATGGATGATTTCTCGGTTTATGGAGATTCCTTCACTTCTTGCCTCTCACATTTAGAAAGAATGTTGAAACGGTGTGAAGACACCAACTTGGTTCTAAATTGGGAGAAGTGCCATTTCATGGTTAAAGAGGGCATTGTCCTCGGCCATAAGATTTCGAAATCCGGGATTGAGGTTGATAGAGCTAAAGTCGACATGATTGCTAAGTTACCTCAACCCACAACCGTTAAAGGAATTAGAAGTTTTCTCGGTCATGCCGGCTTTTACCGACGTTTTATCCAAGATTTTTCCAAGATAGCCCGGCCCCTGACCCACTTACTTGAAAAAGATGCTCCGTTTATCTTCTCAAATGAATGCATTGAAGCATTTAACATCCTTAAAAAGAAGTTAACGGAGGCTCCTATCTTAGTTGCCCCCGATTGGGACTTGCCTTTCGAGCTAATGTGCGATGCGAGCGATTATGCTAATGGTGCAGTTCTAGGGCAACCTAAGTCAAAATACTTTCACCCGATACACTATGCAAGTAAAACAATGACCAATGCTCAATACCATTATACGACTACTGAAAAAGAAATGTTAGCCGTCATTTATGCTTCTGAAAAATTTCGACCTTATCTGCTTTTAAAGAAAAGCATAGTGTAGATGGATCATTCGGCTCTTAAGTATCTAATGGCAAAGTAAGATGCTAAGCCAAGATTGATGCGGTGGGTTCTACTCCTTCAAGAATTCGATGTTGAAATTCGAGACAAAAAGGTAGCTGAGAACCTTGCCGCCGATCACCTTTCGCGTTTAGAGAATCCCCATCAAAGTGATTTCGAGAAAAAGGAAATTACCGAAACGTTTCCTCTCGAGACACTTGGGAGTTTATCACACAGTGATCCTAGTACCCCATGGTTCGCCAACTTTGTGAATTACCATGCGGGGAATTTCATTTGAAAAGGGATGTCGTTCCAACAAAAGAAGAAATTCTTCAAACATGTTAAACATTATTTCTGGGAAGACCCCTACTTGTTTAAAATCTGTGCGGATCAAGTGATCCGGCGGTGCATTCTCGGCAAGGAAGCCGCTGAAATTCTCATTGCATGCCACAATGGACACACGAGGGGACATCATGGTGCCAACTTCACCGCAAAGAAAGTTTTTGATTCCGGATTCTACTGACCGACGATTTATCGGGATGCCCATGAATTGGTTAAATCATGTGATTCTTTCCAGCGTCAAGGAAAAATTTCTCAAAGAGACGAGATGCCTCAAAATACTATCCAAGTCTGTGAGATTTTTGACGTCTGGGGTATCGATTTCATGGGACCATTCCCGTCTTCCAGAGGAAACAAATATATACTCGTGGCCATCGATTACTTGTCAAAATGGGTCGAAGCGAAAGCGCTCCCCACCAATGACGCCCGAGTTGTTGTGAAATTTCTTAAAAGTCTCTTCGCTCGATTTGGTGCACCTCGTGCTATTATAAGTGATCGTGGGAACCATTTCTGTAATGATCAATTTGCTAAAGTTATGCTCAATATAGTGTCACACCTCGTCTTTCTACTGCATATCATTCACAGACGAGTGGTCAAGTTGTCCAATCATGGCTTGAAACGCATTTTAGAAAGGACCGTAGGAGAACATCGTGCTTCATGGGCTGATAAGTTAGATGATGCATTATGGGCTTTCCGGACCGCTTACAAAACACCCATTGGGTGCACTCCTTACAAGCTGGTTTACGGGAAGGCCTGCCATTTGCCCTTTGAACTTGAGCACAAGGCCTACTGGGCCTTGAAACACGCTAATTTTGACCTCAAAACCACGGGTGATCATCGTAAAGTTCAGTTGAATGAATTGACTGAGCTTCGTGATCATGCCTATGAGAATTCTTTGATCTACAAAGAGAAAATAAAGAGGATTCATGATGCTAAGATTAAAGATCGTGTTTTCAACGTTGGTGATCGAGTCCTTCTTTTCAATTCTCAATTAAAGGTATTCTCGGGCAAACTTAAAACCTGTTGGTCAGGACCATTCACCATTACCCAAGTTTTTCCTTATGGAATCGTTGAGTTAGCTCAATCCAATGGTCCCAACTTTAAGGTGAATGGTCATCGTCTCAAACATTATTTCGCAGGGGACATACCACCCGTGGTTGTCCCGGATCTCCAAACTTTCCCCAAGGACAATTAAATTCGGGGATCGAGTCAAGCTCATGTGACTCGGTAAACAAAAACAAGCGCTTCGTGGGAGGCACCCCATGCTTATCCTTTTTCATCTTCTTATTTTCCTATTTTCTTTAGTAACGTGACGTGAGGGGGGCGACCCTTTCCAAACTCGTGTTTTTGTGGTTGTTTGTGAATGTCCAGGAATTTCCTCGAAGATTGAGGACTCTCGAGCTCGTGTTTTGTCGTTCTCTCCACTCGAGTCTCATTCTTCGCTGCTCTTTCGGAAATTCATCATATCCAAAATCTTATCGACAAACGTTTATCTCTTGGCATACTTAATAAAAGGCCTTAGATTTTACATAAGACTACCCGTACCCTTAAAACATTGAGGACAATGTTTCACTTTAGTCTGGGGGGTGAATCTTCCATTTGATTTGACCTGACACCTTCGTCTGAGCAGTTAACTTGCGCAACTCCGTTTTTTCACCAAAATTTAAAATTTTTGTCACTTTTTTATTGCAAAAAAAATAAAATAAAATAAAATAAAAAATAAAAAATGATATGATATATATAATAGTTAAGATTTGACACCTTGTTTTGACTTTCCTACCGGCGAGAGTAGAAATAAATGTTCCGACTTGACCGGGCGTGTTGATCCATAGCTTGTATCCCTTAACCAATATAATCAAAAGATTATCGGCTAAGCATCCGCGGATCTCATTACTTGGGATTTTAAATTTGCGGAGATCGAGGAATGATAAAGTTTATTTAGAAGTTTGGTGCTAAACTTGGAGTAGTTGGATCTCTTTCGAGCCCACGAAAGGTACTTGTGGCCTCCTTGTTCCCACAAGATTGCACACCAATAATAATAGATCTCTAGGTTTAATTAAGTGTAAGGTGTAAAACCTCGCAAAAATCCATATAATTAAAAATTGGTTAATTATATAAATATCTCTGTCATTATTTTAATCACCATTTTTACAGAAAAATTTGAAAATTTTTCTTATTATACTAAATAGTCATGATTACGATATTGCAAAATTCACCAAACGACAAAACAAGTTCTCGACACGTTTAACAAAATATTAAAAATTTACTAATCCTAAATTAATACTAATCGGGCCCTTAATATTCCAGCCCAATCATTTCCTTCTCGTTACTATTCATCAGCCCATATTTCAAGCTCAATTTTAATTTTATGATTATGTTTATTCGACTAGTAAACATGCTCGAAAACGCTCCTCATTCTCTCAAATCTTAAATACGACATATATATATATTTTCGCACCACCTCGTTCCTCACCTAGTCAACTATTAACGGGGCCAATTCTCATAATCTTAGATCGAGTTTTGCTACTGTTTTAAGAGACAAAGTATTCAGTCTAAATCAACTCACCCGACATATATATAAAATTCAAAACACAACCGTTTCAATCCCCGTTTGTTTCTACGAGTTCCAAATAATATATCCAAGATGATTATATGTTTAGAAGTCATATTTGATCAGCCAAGGCCAAGAGATACACGATTTTACAAATCGTATACAAGTTGATGTTATCGATGAAGTTACGGAGGAGCATTCTCAAGAACTTCTTGGTTTCACAAATAATGCTTCGAGTGGCAATCCCACTCCTTCTTCTGAACCAATCATCTCCGATTCTTCCCCTTACCTTACTCCGTTTGAGGGAAGTGATTTCATTTTGGAAGAAATCGAGGCCTTTCTTTCTAATGATTCGATTTCACCGGAAATTGATCATTCCGTTTGTGACCCGGAGGGAGATGTTCTTTTGATTGAAAAATTGTTGAATGAAGACCCAAATCCGTCTCTCCCTCTGATGGACCTTAAAATGGCCGATGTTAAAGAAGTTAAGCCGTCTACTGAGAATCCTCTAGAGCCCGAGCTCAAGGATTTACCTCCTCATTTTGAATACGTTTTTTTAGAAGGAACCGATAAACTTCCCGTTATAATTTCGAAAGACCTTAAAGATGAGGAGAAGACCCGACTCTTAGATGAGCTGAAGAAGCATAAAAGTTCCATCGCTTGGCAAATTTCTGATATCAAGGGTATCGACCCTCATTTTTGTACCCATAAGATTTTGCTTGAAGACAATTACAAACCTTCCGTCCAACAACAACGACGGGTTAACCCGAAAATTCATGAGGTTATCAAAAAGGAAGTTATCAAACTCCTTGATGCCGGAATGATTTATCCAATCTCTGATAACTCATGGGTTAGCCCGGTACACTGTGTTCCGAAGAATGGTGGAATGACCGTAGTGACTAACAAAGATAATGAATTGATTCCGACACGTCTTGTTAGCGGATGGAGAGTGTGTATTGATTATCGAAAATTGAATGATGCGACTCGTAAGGACCATTTCCCACTTCCATTTATGGATCAAATGCTCAAACATTTAGCAGGAAATGAGTTCTATTGTTTTCTCGATGGCTTTTCTGGATATTTTCAAATTCCAATTGACCCTCCAGATCAGGAAAAGACCACTTTCACTTGCCCTTACAGAACGTTTGCTTACCGACGTATGCCTTTCGGCTTATGCAATGCTCCAGGCACGTTCCAGAGGTGCATGATGTCTATATTCTCATATATGATTGAGAAAACCATGGAAGTTTTCATGGATGATTTCTCGGTTTATGGAGATTCCTTCACTTCTTGCCTCTCACATTTAGAAAGAATGTTGAAACGGTGTGAAGACACCAACTTGGTTCTAAATTGGGAGAAGTGCCATTTCATGGTTAAAGAGGGCATTGTCCTCGGCCATAAGATTTCGAAATCCGGGATTGAGGTTGATAGAGCTAAAGTCGACATGATTGCTAAGTTACCTCAACCCACAACCGTTAAAGGAATTAGAAGTTTTCTCGGTCATGCCGGCTTTTACCGACGTTTTATCCAAGATTTTTCCAAGATAGCCCGGCCCCTGACCCACTTACTTGAAAAAGATGCTCCGTTTATCTTCTCAAATGAATGCATTGAAGCATTTAACATCCTTAAAAAGAAGTTAACGGAGGCTCCTATCTTAGTTGCCCCCGATTGGGACTTGCCTTTCGAGCTAATGTGCGATGCGAGCGATTATGCTAATGGTGCAGTTCTAGGGCAACCTAAGTCAAAATACTTTCACCCGATACACTATGCAAGTAAAACAATGACCAATGCTCAATACCATTATACGACTACTGAAAAAGAAATGTTAGCCGTCATTTATGCTTCTGAAAAATTTCGACCTTATCTGCTTTTAAAGAAAAGCATAGTGTAGATGGATCATTCGGCTCTTAAGTATCTAATGGCAAAGTAAGATGCTAAGCCAAGATTGATGCGGTGGGTTCTACTCCTTCAAGAATTCGATGTTGAAATTCGAGACAAAAAGGTAGCTGAGAACCTTGCCGCCGATCACCTTTCGCGTTTAGAGAATCCCCATCAAAGTGATTTCGAGAAAAAGGAAATTACCGAAACGTTTCCTCTCGAGACACTTGGGAGTTTATCACACAGTGATCCTAGTACCCCATGGTTCGCCAACTTTGTGAATTACCATGCGGGGAATTTCATTTGAAAAGGGATGTCGTTCCAACAAAAGAAGAAATTCTTCAAACATGTTAAACATTATTTCTGGGAAGACCCCTACTTGTTTAAAATCTGTGCGGATCAAGTGATCCGGCGGTGCATTCTCGGCAAGGAAGCCGCTGAAATTCTCATTGCATGCCACAATGGACACACGAGGGGACATCATGGTGCCAACTTCACCGCAAAGAAAGTTTTTGATTCCGGATTCTACTGACCGACGATTTATCGGGATGCCCATGAATTGGTTAAATCATGTGATTCTTTCCAGCGTCAAGGAAAAATTTCTCAAAGAGACGAGATGCCTCAAAATACTATCCAAGTCTGTGAGATTTTTGACGTCTGGGGTATCGATTTCATGGGACCATTCCCGTCTTCCAGAGGAAACAAATATATACTCGTGGCCATCGATTACTTGTCAAAATGGGTCGAAGCGAAAGCGCTCCCCACCAATGACGCCCGAGTTGTTGTGAAATTTCTTAAAAGTCTCTTCGCTCGATTTGGTGCACCTCGTGCTATTATAAGTGATCGTGGGAACCATTTCTGTAATGATCAATTTGCTAAAGTTATGCTCAATATAGTGTCACACCTCGTCTTTCTACTGCATATCATTCACAGACGAGTGGTCAAGTTGTCCAATCATGGCTTGAAACGCATTTTAGAAAGGACCGTAGGAGAACATCGTGCTTCATGGGCTGATAAGTTAGATGATGCATTATGGGCTTTCCGGACCGCTTACAAAACACCCATTGGGTGCACTCCTTACAAGCTGGTTTACGGGAAGGCCTGCCATTTGCCCTTTGAACTTGAGCACAAGGCCTACTGGGCCTTGAAACACGCTAATTTTGACCTCAAAACCACGGGTGATCATCGTAAAGTTCAGTTGAATGAATTGACTGAGCTTCGTGATCATGCCTATGAGAATTCTTTGATCTACAAAGAGAAAATAAAGAGGATTCATGATGCTAAGATTAAAGATCGTGTTTTCAACGTTGGTGATCGAGTCCTTCTTTTCAATTCTCAATTAAAGGTATTCTCGGGCAAACTTAAAACCTGTTGGTCAGGACCATTCACCATTACCCAAGTTTTTCCTTATGGAATCGTTGAGTTAGCTCAATCCAATGGTCCCAACTTTAAGGTGAATGGTCATCGTCTCAAACATTATTTCGCAGGGGACATACCACCCGTGGTTGTCCCGGATCTCCAAACTTTCCCCAAGGACAATTAAATTCGGGGATCGAGTCAAGCTCATGTGACTCGGTAAACAAAAACAAGCGCTTCGTGGGAGGCACCCCATGCTTATCCTTTTTCATCTTCTTATTTTCCTATTTTCTTTAGTAACGTGACGTGAGGGGGGCGACCCTTTCCAAACTCGTGTTTTTGTGGTTGTTTGTGAATGTCCAGGAATTTCCTCGAAGATTGAGGACTCTCGAGCTCGTGTTTTGTCGTTCTCTCCACTCGAGTCTCATTCTTCGCTGCTCTTTCGGAAATTCATCATATCCAAAATCTTATCGACAAACGTTTATCTCTTGGCATACTTAATAAAAGGCCTTAGATTTTACATAAGACTACCCGTACCCTTAAAACATTGAGGACAATGTTTCACTTTAGTCTGGGGGGTGAATCTTCCATTTGATTTGACCTGACACCTTCGTCTGAGCAGTTAACTTGCGCAACTCCGTTTTTTCACCAAAATTTAAAATTTTTGTCACTTTTTTATTGCAAAAAAAATAAAATAAAATAAAATAAAAAATAAAAAATGATATGATATATATAATAGTTAAGATTTGACACCTTGTTTTGACTTTCCTACCGGCGAGAGTAGAAATAAATGTTCCGACTTGACCGGGCGTGTTGATCCATAGCTTGTATCCCTTAACCAATATAATCAAAAGATTATCGGCTAAGCATCCGCGGATCTCATTACTTGGGATTTTAAATTTGCGGAGATCGAGGAATGATAAAGTTTATTTAGAAGTTTGGTGCTAAACTTGGAGTAGTTGGATCTCTTTCGAGCCCACGAAAGGTACTTGTGGCCTCCTTGTTCCCACAAGATTGCACACCAATAATAATAGATCTCTAGGTTTAATTAAGTGTAAGGTGTAAAACCTCGCAAAAATCCATATAATTAAAAATTGGTTAATTATATAAATATCTCTGTCATTATTTTAATCACCATTTTTACAGAAAAATTTGAAAATTTTTCTTATTATACTAAATAGTCATGATTACGATATTGCAAAATTCACCAAACGACAAAACAAGTTCTCGACACGTTTAACAAAATATTAAAAATTTACTAATCCTAAATTAATACTAATCGGGCCCTTAATATTCCAGCCCAATCATTTCCTTCTCGTTACTATTCATCAGCCCATATTTCAAGCTCAATTTTAATTTTATGATTATGTTTATTCGACTAGTAAACATGCTCGAAAACGCTCCTCATTCTCTCAAATCTTAAATACGACATATATATATATTTTCGCACCACCTCGTTCCTCACCTAGTCAACTATTAACGGGGCCAATTCTCATAATCTTAGATCGAGTTTTGCTACTGTTTTAAGAGACAAAGTATTCAGTCTAAATCAACTCACCCGACATATATATAAAATTCAAAACACAACCGTTTCAATCCCCGTTTGTTTCTACGAGTTCCAAATAATATATCCAAGATGATTATATGTTTAGAAGTCATATTTGATCAGCCAAGGCCAAGAGATACACGATTTTACAAATCGTATACAAGTTGATGTTATCGATGAAGTTACGGAGGAGCATTCTCAAGAACTTCTTGGTTTCACAAATAATGCTTCGAGTGGCAATCCCACTCCTTCTTCTGAACCAATCATCTCCGATTCTTCCCCTTACCTTACTCCGTTTGAGGGAAGTGATTTCATTTTGGAAGAAATCGAGGCCTTTCTTTCTAATGATTCGATTTCACCGGAAATTGATCATTCCGTTTGTGACCCGGAGGGAGATGTTCTTTTGATTGAAAAATTGTTGAATGAAGACCCAAATCCGTCACTCCCTCCAACGGACCTTAAAATGGCCGATGTTAAAGAAGTTAAGCCGTCTACTGAGAATCCTCTAGAGCCCGAGCTCAAGGATTTACCTCCTCATTTTGAATACGTTTTTTTAGAAGGAACCGATAAACTTCCCGTTATAATTTCGAAAGACCTTAAAGATGAGGAGAAGACCCGACTCTTAGATGTGCTGAAGAAGCATAAAAGTTCCATCGCTTAGCAAATTTCTGATATCAAGGGTATCGACCCTCATTTTTGTACCCACAAGATTTTGCTTGAAGACAATTACAAACCTTCCGTCCAACAACAACGACGGGTTAACCCGAAAATTCATGAGGTTATCAAAAAGGAAGTTATCAAACTCCTTGATGCCGGAATGATTTATCCAATCTCTGATAACTCATGGGTTAGCCCGGTACACTGTGTTCCGAAGAATGGTGGAATGACCGTAGTGACTAACAAAGATAATGAATTGATTCCGACACGTCTTGCTAGCGGATGGAGAGTGTGTATTGATTATCGAAAATTGAATGATGCGACTCGTAAGGACCATTTCCCACTTCCATTTATGGATCAAATGCTCGAACATTTAGCAGGAAATGAGTTCTATTGTTTTCTCGATGGCTTTTCTGGATATTTTCAAATTCCAATTGACCCTCCAGATCAGGAAAAGACCATTTTCACTTGCCCTTACGGAACGTTTGCTTACCGACATATGCCTTTCGGCTTATGCAATGCTCCAGGCACGTTCCAGAGGTGCATGATGTCTATATTCTCATATATGATTGAGAAAACCATGGAAGTTTTCATGGATGATTTCTCGGTTTATGGAGATTCCTTCACTTCTTGCCTCTCACATTTAGAAAGAATGCTGAAACGGTGTGAAGACACCAACTTGGTTCTAAATTGGGAGAAGTGCCATTTCATGGTTAAAGAGGGCATTGTCCTCGGCCATAAGATTTCGAAATCCGGGATTGAGGTTGATAGAGCTAAAGTCGACATGATTGCTAAGTTACCTCAACCCACAACTGTTAAAGGAATTAGAAGTTTTCTCGGTCATGCCGGCTTTTACCGACGTTTTATCCAAGATTTTTCCAAGATAGCCCGGCCCCTGACCCACTTACTTGAAAAAGATGCTCCGTTTATCTTCTCAAATGAATGCATTGAAGCATTTAACATCCTTAAAAAGAAGTTAACGGAGGCTCCTATCTTAGTTGCCCCCGATTGGGACTTGCCTTTCGAGCTAATGTGCGATGCGAGCGATTATGCTATTGGTGCAGTTCTGGGGCAACCTAAGTCAAAATACTTTCACCCGATACACTATGCAAGTAAAACAATGACCAATGCTCAATACCATTATACGACTACTGAAAAAGAAATGTTAGCCGTCATTTATGCTTTTGAAAAATTTCGACCTTATCTGCTTTTAAAGAAAAGCATAGTGTAGATGGATCATTTGGCTCTTAAGTATCTAATGGCAAAGTAAGATGCTAAGCCAAGATTGATGCGGTGGGTTCTACTCCTTCAAGAATTCGATGTTGAAATTCGAGACAAAAAGGTAGCTGAGAACCTTGCCGCCGATCACCTTTCGCGTTTAGAGAATCCCCATCAAAGTGATTTCGAGAAAAAGGAAATTACCGAAACATTTCCTCTCGAGACACTTGGGAGTTTATCACACAGTGATCCTAGTACCCCATGGTTCGCCGACTTTGTGAATTACCATGCGGGGAATTTCATTTGAAAAGGGATGTCGTTCCAACAAAAGAAGAAATTCTTCAAACATGTTAAACATTATTTCTGGGAAGACCCCTACTTGTTTAAAATCTGTGCGGATCAAGTGATCCAGCGGTGCATTCACGGCAAGGAAGCCGCTGAAATTCTCATGGCATGCGACAATGGACACACGGGGGGACATCATGGTGCCAACTTCACCGCAAAGAAAGTTTTTGATTCCGGATTCTACTGACCGACGATTTATCGGGATGCCCATGAATTGGTTAAATCATGTGATTCTTTCCAGCGTCAAGGAAAAATTTCTCAAAGAGACGAGATGCCTCAAAATACTATCCAAGTCTGTGAGATTTTTGACGTCTGGGGTATCGATTTCATGGGACCATTCCCGTCTTCCAGAGGAAACAAATATATACTCGTGGCCATCGATTACTTGTCAAAATGGGTCGAAGCAAAAGCGCTCCCCACCAATGACGCCCGAGTTGTTGTGAAATTTCTTAAAAGTCTCTTCGCTCGATTTGGTGCACCTCGTGCTATTATAAGTGATCGTGGGACCCATTTCTGTAATGATCAATTTGCTAAAGTTATGCTCAATATGGTGTCACACCTTGTCTTTCTACTGCATATCATTCACAGACGAGTGGTCAAGTTGTCCAATCATGGCTTGAAACGCATTTTAGAAAGGACCGTAGGAGAACATCGTGCTTCATGGGCTGATAAGTTAGATGATGCATTATGGGCTTTCTGGACCGCTTACAAAACACCCATTGGGTGCACTCCTTACAAGCTGGTTTACGGGAAGGCCTGCCATTTGCCCTTTGAACTTGAGCACAAGGCCTACTGGGCCTTGAAACACGCTAATTTTGACCTCAAAACCGCGGGTGATCATCGTAAAGTTCAGTTGAATGAATTGACTGAGCTTCGTGATCATGCCTATGAGAATTCTTTGATCTACAAAGAGAAAATAAAGAGGATTCATGATGCTAAGATTAAAGATCGTGTTTTCAACGTTGGTGATCGAGTCCTTCTTTTCAATTCTCAATTAAAAGTATTCTCGGGCAAACTTAAAACCTGTTGGTCAGGACCATTTACCATTACCCAAGTTTTTCCTTATGGAATCATCGAGTTAGCTCAATCCAATGGTCCCAACTTTAAGGTGAATGGTCATCGTCTCAAACATTATTTCGGAGGGTACATACCACCCGCGGTTGTCCCGGATCTCCAAACTTTCCCCAAGGACAATTAAATTCGGGGATCGAGTCAAGCTCATGTGACTCGGTAAACAAAAACAAGCGCTTCGTGGGAGGCACCCCATGCTTATCCTTTTTCATCTTCTTATTTTCCTATTTTCTTTAGTAACGTGACGTGAGGGGGGCGACCCTTTCCAAACTCGTGTTTTTGTGGTTGTTTTTGAATGTCCAGGAATTTCCTCGAAGATTGAGGACTCTCGAGCTCGTGTTTTGTCGTTCTCTCCACTCGAGTCTCATTCTTCGCTGCTCTTTCGGAAATTCATCATATCCAAAATCTTATCGACTAACGTTTATCTCTTGGCATACTTAATAAAAGGCCTTAGATTTTACATAAGACTACCCGTACCCTTAAAACATTGAGGACAATGTTTCACTTTAGTCTGGGGGGTGAATCTTCCATTTGATTTGACCTGACACCTTCGTCTGAGCAGTTAACTTGCGCAACTCCGTTTTTTCACCAAAATTTAAAATTTTTGTCACCTTTTTATTGCAAATAAAATAAAATAAAATAAAATAAAAAATAAAAAATGATATGATATATATAATAGTTAAGATTTGACACCTTGTTTTGACTTTCCTACCGGCGAGAGTAGAAATAAATGTTTCGACTTGACCGGGCGTGTTGATCCGTAGCTCGTATCCCTTAACCAATATAATCAAAAGATTATCGGCTAAGCATCCGCGGATCTCATTACTTGGGATTTTAAATTTGCGGAGATCGAGGAATGATAAAGTTTATTTAGAAGTTTGGTGCTAAACTTGGAGTAGTTGGATCTCTTTCGAGCCCACGAAAGGTACTTGTGGCCTCCTTGATCCCACAAGATTGCACACCAATAATAATAGATCTCTAGGTTTAATTAAGTGTAAGGTGTAAAACCTCGCAAAAATCCATATAATTAAAAATTGGTTAATTATATAAATATCTCTGTCATTATTTTAATCACCATTTTTACAGAAAAATTTGAAAATTTTTCTTATTATACTAAATAGTCATGATTACGATATTGCAAAATTCACCAAACGACAAAACAAGTTCTCGACACGTTTAACAAAATATTAAAAATTTACTAATCCTAAATTAATACTAATCGGGCCCTTAATATTCCAGCCCAAACATTTCCTTCTCGTTACTATTCATCAGCCCATATTTCAAGCTCAATTTTAATTTTATGATTATGTTTATTCGACTAGTAAACATGCTCGAAAACGCTCCTCATTCTCTCAAATCTTAAATACGACATATATATATTTTCGCACCACCTCGTTCCTCACCTGGTCAACTATTAACGGGGCCAATTCTCATAATCTTAGATCGAGTTTTGCTACTGTTTTAAGAGACAAAGTATTCGGTCTAAATCAACTCACCCGACATATATATAAAATTCAAAACACAACCGTTTCAATCCCCGTTTGTTTCTACGAGTTCCAAATAATATTTCCAAGATGATTATATGTTTAGAAGTCATATTTGATCAGCCAAGGCCAAGAGATACACGATTTTACAAATCGTATACATGGTCAATACTCTAGTCGACATCTAAATAAATTCACAAACATGCTCCTTATTTCAAGCTCTCACAACTCCATAAAATATGCCTAGGCCAAGTACTAGATGCATTTTAAAAATGAAATCATAGGTACAATCAAAATTATATAATACACAAGCTCATGTTTTCTTTGAGTTTTGTTTTGGTGTCGACAAGCTAGAAAACAAAGAAAACCATGTGATATCCTTGCAAACACTGCTCACTCTATTCATTTACCCTGTACAAACTTTGGTATATAATGGAGTGCATGCAATTCCACCAAAAAGAAACCAGGCAAACTATTCCATATGTTCATCAAAAATACAAATACGCAACCATTTCCTCTTGTTTTCTCCCTGCCATTCGAATACAAACACATGTAGCTTCCCATTTCCACCTTTCCATAATTTCTAAGTCTTGCTAAATCCTTCTTGTAACTGTAAATGAGAAGATTAATCGAGCTCTCAAGCAAACCCTCATGCATACATGCAATCTCATTTACACCTTTATAATATCTCATCATTCCATCTCGTTGTAATACTCTAAAAACTCGCTATATAAAGCCATGCAATCGGCCAGGAAGCTTTGGCGTTTGGCTTCATCTCTCGTTCGTTTCTAGTTCACGTTTCCTCTTCGTTCGTAAGTCTCCAAATTCATTTCAATACGTAGCATAGCTTCGTCGTTAACTTTCTTTTTGTCATGCCCATACACCTAATTATTATTCGAACGTATATATATACATGCATACGTTTCATACTAGAACGCCAATCATGGTTTGCCTCCCTTGTGGAAGGCCTAGGAACCACAAAACATTCTCACTTCACGTTATTATTATTGTTACACTTAAAATCGCAACCCATTTGGAACTTTGAGTCACACGTTAAAAATGAGAAAACCATAAAAATTTAACAGCCTTTTATCTCACGATCTAACTTAACAAGCATACTATATTTTTACACCATCTATTAGAACACCTAGCTAGCTATCACTTTCGTATAAATAACTTGTAAAAATACTCATGTCTAGGCCTTTAAAAACGAGCAAAGTGAATCGCACAAACAGCCATTAAAAACTAAACATTTTAGCGAGTTGGGCTTTTAAGTCCAATAAGCTGTTTTTAAGTTGTTTGGATAAGCTAGCTTATCTTGGACTTTTAATATGAAAATAGAACAAGAAAAATGACTATTTTGATGAACCCAACTCGTCTCACGAAGCCCGGATTTTAAAACGTTAACGGGCCTTTAATTTGGCTCGTTAAGCCCAATAGCTTAAAAATAAGCACTCCAACCTAATAAGCAGTTCCATTAGACTTAAATAAGCTTTATAAAAACATAGAAACTTTCATAAATCTTTTCCCACTTTCCTTGTGATTTTTGGACCAAATTTGCAAATAGTTTCAACTTGAGGGACTAAAACCGTCAATTGTGTATAATAGGGACTGAAAATGTAAAAACAGAATCTTAAGGATATAAATTGATATTATTTAATATTCCAAGCTCAGATTGTAATATTGGACATGTAGTGGACTATAATTGTAAATTATATGAAAAGGACTAACGGTGTAACGCTAACGCCGTTAGTATAAAAAGTGTAAAAACTGGAAAAGGACAAGGACCAACATATTATATTTGACATTCTTATTTTATTTTCTATTTTACGTCACCCCATCACGTCATATGCATTTTCGTTACATTTTATTTATATATTATTTAACGTTACGTTAATAATATATATAACGACATTTAACTAATTATCTTTACGTATTAATATCATCATTATTAAATAAGGAAAACTTTAGAAATAATAGCATATCTCGTCATACTATTATAAACATAATAATTTCATTCGCATATCATCATTTCATCTTAAACGATTAATCGTTATACATTTACCAAATAGTATTTGGTTAAATTCTCAGATGAATTTATTTATCAGGTTATCTATTAAAAACATTTCCATAATCATTCTCATAATCTTATCCGAGTTTACTTTTCATCATTCCCGTATCAATCAAGGTGAGTCATAGCTCCATTTCCAATACTTGTTTTTAACTCTGTGGGGGAGATACATGCTTACATATACTTTGATAACTTTATAAGTATATGAATAAATTACATGATTCAAATCAATTTCCTAATTAATATTTATCTTATATGGTTTATGACTTAAGATGTGATATATATATATATATATATATATATATATATATATATATATATATATATATATATATATATATATATATATATATATATATATATATATATATATGTTATTGGCGAATTACTTAACTGAAATACTAATACTCGGATGATAATGTTTCCAAATTGATTATTGTGGCATGTGATATATATATATATATATATATATATATATATATATATATATATATATATATATATATATATGTTATTGGCGAATTACTTAACTGAAATACTAATACTCAGATGATAATGTTTCCAAATTGATTATCGTGGCATGATACTTGACTATACTATAACATCCTGAATGATTCCATTATCTCTATGTGATATTTTCATGTTCAACAGAAATAATTGCTAGGAAGCGCACAAATACTCTAGTTACATTGTTACCTTGATATTGCCTAAGTTACCTTCATCGCCATAAAGTCCCTCAATCATGAGCCATTAATCACTGGTATGTGAGCGCGAATATAGTGAACAGCTTCGAAACCTGTTAAGGATTGACCTCCTATCCCACTAATACTTGACGGAATGCCATATGCATATGGTTAGTTGTATTAGTCGTGATACACTATATTTGAACAAAAATAGGAATTGGCAAATCACCTATTATAAGAGGGAAAAATTTATCATTGACTTGATAAATCACCTCTTTTGTTAACGTTTTGCGTTTCATGAGGCTTGGTGCAATATCCATAAGGAAATGTATGTTTTCAACATATATTTAGATACAGTTGTATAGGTTTTGACCATATTTGAATGATAGATCTCACTACATTAGTATCATGAGCTTCCACCTCATGTTAGGATTTTGATCCAATACTTGATTTTGATTGAATATTTATATGATTTATCTGTGATTGTAATCTACATCATTCGATACTTGTTTTATCACTGTTAATACTTATTACAATTATTACTAAATATTCCTGAATCTATTGAAAATAAATGGTTTTCTATGAACTCACCAACCTTTGTGTTGACACTTTTAAGCATTGTATCTCAGGTAATTAACGGTGCAGGACAAGACACGGAGCGGGCATTTATTACTCTGATAAATTAAAATGGTGTAAAAATCAAATATGTCATTCTTTCAAGCCTTTATTTCTTTTAATAAGATTTTAGATCAAATGGTTCATCTTTTATCAAAAATATTATTTGAATGACAAATAACTTTCAAAACGCTTCTTTTAAGCCGTTATATGTGATTATAACTTCGATCCTCCCCGTAACACCCAAATTACTTTTCCGCTGCTACAAGCTTAAATTTGGGGGTGTTACAGATTGGCATCAGAGATAGAGTTATAAAGAATTAAATGTTTTCAAACATTAAACTATAACTACACTTTCAAAATAATGATTTTACACCATACCATTTTATGCCCTCCGTGTCTGCAGACTGCCGTGCTCAATACATTATCTGTTAAGATTATTTTACATGCTTAATAGTTACTCTTACACAATTATTATTTCATCTGTACTGTTACATCTTTAACATACAAAATCCTCATAAAATATTATTCTCGGTTACTACAGTAACATGTCTCCTGAAACTCCCGTAAATGTCGAAACTACTCTCCGTAATATTAGTAAATCACCTATCAATCAAAATTCTCCGAATACTGAAGACCCTTACGTACAAATATCACAACCTCAGCATGATATAGAACTCACTCAGAGATCACCTCCATCGTCACCTATCTTTTCACCTTTACGTCAAAAACTCAGAAGAACTACCAAATCAAATAAAGATTTGATTGGTGGTCAAGCAGCATTCGAAGTTGGACAGAGTTCACGCCAAGAGATGCTGTGGAAGAATGTTGAGCCAAATTCTCCGTTACCTTATACTTCAGATTCCTCAATACCAGATATTTCCAAATTCTCTATTTCCTGACGCTCCAGATTTCTCGATACAATATATCTCAAACGATGTATCTTCACCTAATTCCCCTGAATAGAAAGTTGTACCCACTAAACCAAAAAGTTTTTGGTTAGTGATGACAGATTTCCTAATAATTCCGAAACTCTCAAAACTTGTAACCGACCTTTAATAAAAATCTCCTTTCGTTATAACCCTCTGTTGTTAATAAATTCTTTCCATCATGATGCTATGCATGCATGTAATGATTCCTCATACCTTCATGAAAAATCTCACCATTTGTTACTCGTTTTGGTAAACAAATGACTCCACGCAGATCAATGGAGTATTAATAAAAGATCTTGTATCGTTTGTTTTGAACAATCAATCAAGTTATTAATATAATGTTGATTATAGTGATTATATTCAAACTTACCTTGATAATACCTATGATTATTATGATTCCTTATACCTACCATAACTAGGCTATAACCATTGAATTTTATAAGAAAAATTTTTGGAAGAGAACTTGAAGAATAGACAGAAGGTTATTGAACTTTAGCTTTAGTAGATAAGTCCGTTTGTTCCTTAGCAATCCTATACCAAGAGTTGATCATTTATCTATGATACTACCCAGACATATCTTGAAATTAGATTACAGTAGGGATTCAATTCAGTCTATCATCAATGAAATAATTAACTCCATATTCTTTCACTAAAGGGCCTAACAAAGTACTAAGAATATCCATAAATTAGTAATCAGTATCATTGCAGGAATACTTGAAGTAACCATAGTTCCTCCGATTAGCAACGATATAGCAAGAAAAGAAAATAAGACTGCCATACCTTGTAAACTTAACCATGAAAGTTTTACGGATTTTAGACCAACTCACCTTAAGAGAACAATAAGAGTGACTGAACCTACCATCACCAATATCAAAGGAGTTCTAGATCAAAAAGTTAAATGGGACACTTTAAGAATCAGTGCCTAACTCAGAATACCACTTAGTACAAAAAGACCAGTAGAAGAGAATAGAAACTCTTTAGAACCTTAACAATGTCAAAAGATGACATTAATGTTTAAACAGAAGAGAAATTCCTGTTGTAATAGAATAAACCATAGTTCAAACCCTCTATAGTTGTATTTCCTTTTGTAATTTACCTTAGGTACGATGGATGTAACCTAAGTGTAACAACTACCTTTTTACCGTATGAAAATTCTACCTATTAATATTTCCATAATAATCATAACCTACGTCTATTTTCAATTTCTATTCCATTTTCCTTGTTCGTAATTGTTACATAACAATACCCTGATATCACCTTAGAAATCTAGTTAACCTAATTTCCGACTGAACGATAGATTATTACCACCCTGTAAGAATTATCTCATGAACTTTAAGTTTATACCAAGGATATCCTAGTATTTCATTAGAAATTCCTGACTCATCACCATATTATGAACAAAAATTTACTAAATTCTTTTGAAAATGATTAGATGGCATTCAAAGTTGTACCTAAACCATTGAGACTGAACCATCTAAAATGATTTAAAGAAAAATAAATACCATTGTTACTGAGCCAAGCATCACATCATTTGGTCCTCAATTATACATAGCCTAGCTACCTATGTATAATTTAGGAAGAATTATGTCATAAATGGAACAGTTATCTTTTCAGATTTTCTAATAACAATCTTCATTCAAAAGCAAAATCTTGAGATTAAATAAACTATTCATAAACCTCATTTTTGACAAACTCCAATAGATATTTACACTTAATACCCATCACTTTTATTATAGTAAGTCGAGAAAAGTACAAACATTAGAAACCTAAGAGTTCACAAAGACTTATGGAAAACATCAATAGCGAAAATTTTATTAGAAACCACAGAAATCAATACATAGGCATATAATTAGCATAGGAAGTGTTATTATTACAATGATTACAATAAAAAGCATAGAATCTCCAATAGGCTGACCCGGCATAACAATAAGGATTCCCATCAACAGTACCATAGCAAGAACCACCACAGGATGAATCACTCTGATTATTCTAAAAGATAAGTATAAGTACACCATTAGAAACAATAGCAAGACTAGTTCTTAAACATAAAAGACAAATAAGTCTTATTCCACATTTATTGAGGAATACATAGAAACATAACAAGGATACATTTTAAACAACCCTAGTTCGAGACTAGTGCCTCCATATCTTATCCACAACATATGATAAAACCGTGAGTGGTATTAGGAAAACCAAGAGCCCGACCAAAACTACATAATCTTCATCCGTGACAAAAGTCAAATAGGTAACGACAACAACGACATATACCATCGCAATAATAGTAATTAGGCTTGTCATTTTCGGAAGTATTTAATAAGAGAAAAATGGTTGATGGAAGAATAGGAAATTAAATGAGGTATTTATAGGCTAAAAATATAGCCGTTAGAGGTCACTATTCACGACCGTTAGTTTTTACTATTCACTAGCCGTTATTTTTCCACTATTCCTGACCGTTATTTTTCACTATTCACAACCCTTGGATTTGTTAGTTGCAACATTTAAATTTATCTCGCCTAGCACCAATAAATCTAACAAGATTTCGTTTCCTTGAATTTCGGATAAAAATCTCTCGACAACCCTATGTTCATAATCCTTTTCCCTAGTAATCATTTCAGACTTGAATTTCGGGACGAAATTCAGAATGCGGAGTGAGTACTATAAAACCTCGCAAAAATCCATCTAATTAACAATTGGTTAATTATATAAATATCTCTGTCATTATTTTAATCACCATTTTTACAGAAAAATTTGAAATTTTTTTTATTATATTAAATGGTCATGATTACGATATTGCAAAATTCACCAAACGACGAAACAAGTTCTCGACACGTTTAACAAAATATTAAAAATTTACTAATCCTAAATTAATACTAATCGGGCCCTTAATATTCCAGCCCAAACATTTCCTTCTCGTTACTATTCATCAGCCATATTTCAAGCTCAATTTTAATTTTATGATTATGTTTATTCGACTAGTAAACATGCTCCAAAACGCTCCTCATTCTCTCAAATCTTAAACATGACATATATATATATTTTCGCACCACCTCGTTCCTCACCTGGTCAACTATTAACGGGGCCAATTCTCATAATCTTAGATCGAGTTTTGCTACTGTTTTAAGAGACAAAGTATTCGGTCTAAATCAACTCACCCGACATATATATAAAATTCAAAACACAACCATTTCAATCCCCGTTTGTTTCTACGAGTTCCAAATAATATTTCCAAGATGATTATATGTTTAGAAGTCATATTTGATCAGCCAAGGCCAAGAGATACACGATTTTACAAATCGTATACATGGTCAATACTCTAGTCGACATCTAAATAAATCCACAAACATCCTCCTTTTTTCAAGCTCTCACAACTCCATAAAATATGCCTAGGCCAAGTACTAGATGCATTTTAAAAATGAAATCATAGGTACAATCAAAATTATATAATACACAAGCTCATGTTTTCTTTGAGTTTTGTTTTGGTGTCGACAAGCTAGAAAACAAAGAAAACCACGTGATATCCTTGCAAACACTGCTCACTCTATTCATTTACGCTGTACAAACTTTGGTATATAATGGAGTACATGCAATTCCACCAAAAAGAAACCAGGCAAACTATTCCATATGTTCATCAAAAATACAAATACGCAACCATTTCCTCTTGTTTTCTCCATGCCATTCGAATACAAACACATGTAGCTTCCCATTTCCACCTTTCCATAATTTCTAAGTCTTGCTAAATCCTTCTTGTGACTGTAAACGAGAAGATTAGTCGAGCTCTCAAGCAAACCCTCATGCATACATGCAATCTCATTTACACCTTTATAATATCTCATCATTCCATCTCGCTGTAGTACTCCAAAAACTCGCTATATAAAGCCATGCAATCGGCCAGGAAGCTTTGGCGTTTTGCTTCATCTCTCGTTCGTTTCTAGTTCACATTTCCTCTTCGTTCGTAAGTCTCCAAATTCATTTCAATACGTAGCATAGCTTCGTCGTTAACTTTCTTTTTGTCATGCCCATACACCTAATTATGTTCGAACGTATATATATACATGCATACGTTTCATACTAGAACGCCAATCATGGTTTGCCTCCCTTGTGGAAGGCCTAGGAACCACAAAACATTCTCACTTCACATTATTATTATTGTTACACTTAAAATCGCAACCTATTTGGAACTTTGAGTCACACGTTAAAAATGAGAAAACCATAAAAATTTAACTAAGTCTTTTACTAGTAAAAATCTGTCCCAAGTCACTTATAAAACAACCTTTTATCTCACGATCTAACTTAACAAGCATACTATATTTTTACACCATCTAATAGACCACCTATCTAGCTATCACTTTCGTATAAATAACTTGTAAAAATACTCACGTCTAGGCCTTTAAAAATGAGCAAAGTGAATCGCACAAACAACCATTAAAAACTAAACATTTTAGCGAGTTGGGCTTTTAAGTCCAATAAGCTGTTTTTAAGCTGTTTGGATAAGCTAGCTTATCTTAGACTTTTAATATGAAAATAGAACAAGAAAAATGACTATTTTGATGAAACCAACTCGTCTCACGAAGCCCGGATTTTAAAACGTTAACGGGCCTTTAATTTGGCTCGTTAAGCCCAATAGCTTAAAAATAAGCACTCCAACCTAATAAGCAGTTCCATTAGACTTAAATAAGCTTTATAAAAATATAGAAACTTTCAGAAATCTTTTCCCACTTTCCTTGTGATTTTTGGACCAAATTTGCAAATAGTTTTAACTAGAGGGACTAAAACCGTCAATTGTGTATAATAGGGACTGAAATTGTAAAAACAGAATCTTAAAGATATAAATTGATATTATTTAATATTCCAAGCTCAGATTGTAATATTGGACATGTAGTGGACTATAATTGTAAATTATATAAAAAGGACTAACGGTGTAACGCTAACGCCGTTAGTATAAAAAGTGTAAAAACTAGAAAAGGACAAGGACCAACATATTATATTTGACATTCTTATTTTAATTTCTATTTTACGTCACCCCATCACGTCATATGCATTTTCGTTACATTTTATTTATATATTATTTAACGTTACGTTAATAATATATATAACGACATTTAACTAATTATCTTTACGTATTAATATCATCATTATTAAATAAGGAAAACTTTAGAAATAATAGCATATCTCGTCATACTATTATAAACATAATAATTTCATTCGCATATCATCTTTTCATCTTAAACGATTAATCGTTATTCATTTACCAAATAGTATTTGGTTAAATTCTCAGATGAATTTATTTATCAGGTTCTGTATTAAAGACGTTTCCATAATCATTCTCATAATCTTATCTGAGTTTACTTTTCATCATTCCCGTATCAATCAAGGTGAGTCATAGCCCCATTTCCAATACTTGTTTTTACTCTGTGGGGGGGATACATGCTTACATATACTTTGATAACTTTATAAGTATATGAATAAATTACATGATTCAAATCAATTTCCTAATTAATATTTATCTGATATGGTTTATGACTTAAGATGTGATATATATATATATATATATATATATATATATATATATATATATATATATATATATATATATATATATATATATATATATATATATATATATATATATATATATATATATATGTTATTGGCGAAATACTTAACTGAAATACTGATACTCAGATGATAATGTTTCCAATTTGATTATTGTGGCATGTGATATATATATATATATATATATATATATATATATATATATATATATATATATATATATATGTTACTGGCGAATTACTTAACTGAAATACTGATACTCAGATGATAATGTTTCCAAATTGATTACTGTGGCATGATACTTGACTATAGTATAACATCCTGAATGATTCCATTATCTCTATATGATATTTCCATGTTCAACAGAAGTAATTTCTAGGAAGAGCACAAATACTCTAGTTACATTATTACCTTGATATTGCCTAAGTTACCTTCATCGCCATAAAGTCCCTCAATCATGAGCCATTAATTACTGGTATGTGAGCGCGAATATAGTGAACTGCTTCGAAACCTGTTAAGGATTGACCTCCTATCCCACTAATACTTGACGGAATGCCATATGCATATGGTTAGTCGTATTAGTCGTGATACACTATATTTGAACAAAAATAGGAATTGGCAAATCACCTATTATAAGAGGGCAAAATTTATCATTGACTTGATAAATCACCTCTTTTGTTAACGTTTTGCGTGTCATGAGGCTTGGTGCAATATCCATAAGGAAATGTATGTTTTCAACATATATTTAGATACAGCTGTATAGGTTTTGACCATATTTGAATGATAGATCTCGCTACATTAGTATCATGAGCTTCCACCTCATGTTAGGATTTTGATCCAATACTTGATTTTTATTGAATACTTATATGATTTATCTATGTTTGTAATCTACATCATTCGATACTTGTTTTATCACTGTTAATACTTATTACAATTATTACCAAATATTCCTGAATCTATTGAAAATAAATGGTTTTCCATTAAACTCTATGAACTCACCAACCTTTGTGTTGACACTTTTAAGCATGTGTATCTTAGGTAATTAACGGAGCAGGACAAGACACGGAGCGGGCATTTATTACTCTGATAAATTAAAATGGTGTAAAAATCAAATATGTCATTCTTTCAAGCCTTTATATCTTTTAATAAGATTTTAAATCAAATGGTTCATCTTTTATCAAAAATATTATTTGAATGACAAATAACTTTCAAAGCGCTTCTTTTAAGCCGTTTTATGAGATTATAACTTCGATCCTCCCCGTAACACCCAAATTACTTTTCCGCTGCTACAAACTTAAATTTGGGGGTGTTACATATGGGGTTTGGGCAATACCTAGTTTTTTCTCGTTCCTAAGAAAATCTCTGCATATGGGGGTTTGGTACACATAGGGGTACTGCCAGTGTTACGGTGAAATAGACTATTGCATCTTGCCAGTTCGCAGCCGATGTTGTGATCTTAGTAAAGGCCCTGGGACTCGGGGTTTGGCATATGATTATGAATATCAATAATAATAATCCAAAGCCAAAAATAAGGCAGAGGAATCCAACACTATAAAAAGCAGCGGAAATAAATCCAAGGTCATAATAAAGCTCTTGCATCTTGACGGCTCATTACCGTTGTTGTAATTGAAATAAAGGACTAAGGACCAAATATTATTAAAGTGCTTATAATTATGCAAAAATGCCAAGCTTCGACTCCGGGGGTTTCCTAATAAAAAGCTTCTGTCTCGGGTCTCAAACATGGGATGTTTCGGTCGTAAATAAAAAGGGGGCCCTCAAAATCGTGTTAAATCAGAGACCTCCATGTGGACCCGACTTTTGTATGCAGGGGTTTTCGAGGGAAAGTTTGGAAACTGCTTAGTGTTCAAATTTTGTGCTCTTATCGAACTAATAACTATCAAAACGAGAAAATATGAAGAAATTCATTTCTCACAAAAATAAAATCTTGAGATACAAAACTTAGGAATTGGGAACAAGAGGTAATTACACAAGTAACTTGTGTGGGTAGTGTTAGCACTTAACTTGTGGATAAACAATGATTTCGATTTTACGCTTAGTTTGGGGGCTCGTGAAAAATCAAGGATGATGATTTTTATCCGTATGGTCTCTTCTCTGTGAGAAGTGTTTCTACTTATAGACCCTGAAAATTGTCAAAAGATAATGAAAGTCATGCAAACCGTCACATATATAAAAATGAAAAAGAACAAAAATAGTAGTGGTAGTTGTTATTCATGAAAATCGGAAAACGGAGCATTTTTTAGAATGAATGATTTTGAGATCTCTTTTAAACATCATTGCTACTTTTCATCATTCTCCTTCTTAAGCGTGAGGTGATGACATTGCATGAGGGCACGGCAATACCTTCGTCTAAGGGAGTTTTGATGTGTGCTTATTCACACATCATTTTTAGACCTTAAATCAGACCAAAAATACCAAATACTAACCAAATATGCCAAGAGAATGTGTGTTTTTGTATTTGTGTATGTGCATGTACGGATATGTGAAAAATGGACAAAAACAAAGCCAAAACTGACAAAAACGAGCACGAGAATGGAAAAGGGTCAAAAGCCGGAGCTGGGGAAGCTTAATGATCAAAGAAAGCTCAAAATGTCAAAGAAGTCCTCAGAGATTCATAAAGTTGCATGAATAGTCCCTGGGCAAAAGTTTAGAAGAATTGGCAACTTTAGTCCTCCAAGTTTCAATTATTGACAAATTTGGTCCTTTGAAGAAATTATTGAAGAAAAGCTAAATATGGTCCTTCATGAATCAAAGAATGACAATCTAGGCCCTTGGAAGAAAGTTTGGAAGAAAGGCAGAAATGGTCCCTAAGATTGCAGAAAATACAGAGTTAGTCCTTATCATAACTAATCCTAATACTAAACAACCGGATCCAGTCCACATGTACATGGCCCAAAACCAACCACAAGCCCAATCTCCTTTTTAATATAACCCGATCCACCAAGACCCGGTCAACCCCTCAATATAACCGGTCAACACCCTTATTAATAAAAACACCCAAAACCAATTTCCTGCCCCCCTTTTTACCTTTTACCCAGATCCTAAGAACCCTAACACTATTCACACGCGTAAAATCCTAATTCACCACAAGTAAGGGCACGTTGGTCTAATTAATTGCATCTAGAAGGTCCTGACATGTCAGGGAATGACACGTCAGTGATCCACATGAGAGTGTGTGCCTCATGATTGGGTAATCATTTAATCAAACGGCTGAGAGTTGAAGATTAGGGACCAAGGTGTATCCAAGGGCTAATATCTACTCAAAGAAGCACAATGCACCTCGGATTGATGACATGGACATGCTAGAAGCTTCACCAAAGCCCTCCTCAGCCTCCTATATATACCCCCTTCATTCACATATTAGAGTGTGTAGGTTTTTTATATAAGAGTTTGTTTAATTTTCTGTTTTTCAAGTATTTGTAATTCCTTTTCAATATTGTACTCAATTTTCAGTTAATGCAATTTAATGTTCTAATTTCTTAAGTATTCCTGTTTGATTCATATTTACTGTTTCACTCAGATTAGTTAAATCTTATTTAGTCTATTGCAAATTATTACTTCAATTGTTATTCATCTTATATTGAAAATCCAAAAAAATAAAAAAAAAATCAGAAAAATAAAAAATATATATATCAAAACAGTTTTTATTCATTCAAATTAAGCTTCAATGAGCTTTATGTGTTTGAAATGAGCTTATATAAGCTTCCTAGCTTACAGTAAGCTTATTCTGTCATCCAAGTTTCAAAATTCCAAAAAGTCAAACAAAGTCAGCACTAGCTTATTTCAATAAGCTCAGCTTATTCAGTGGAGTTAAGCAGCCAATAAGGAGTCCATTGGCCTGTCCAAAGACAGGCTAGCATAGTGAACCCCCTCTGTTTGAGCTGAGGGGGATTTTGCTTTGTAAGTTTTCCATTTATTTTCATTATTGCATAATCTTAGTAATAAGTAGTGTAGATCTGTTTATAGTTGCTTATTTCTATTTAAATTTGTTAGTTGCATCATATTTAGCCTAGTTGTAGTTTGTTTTATCATAATATCATAGTTGCATACTTATTTGGTATTTAACTGTTTCATCATCTGTTTATTTAGTTGGATCTGTGTTTGTGTGAGATTTGTGTTTTAGATCTGTGTTTCTGTTTCATTTTAGCATAATTTATCATTGTTGATACTGAGTTGGTGTTTGGAATTGAATTGAGGTTTAGTTGATTCATACTAAGTTGATACAGTCACATTCAGGAGTGTTTGGATTAAAGAAGTTTGCTGGTTTTAGTTGTGGTTCAGAGGGTATTGTTTGCTTAGGTATAACACTTAGGGTTGTATCAAGTCTCATCTTGCATAGAATTCATTAGTATAACATAAATAGTCAAAATCCTTTTTGTCTCATCATATTTTGCATATCAGTTAGGGTAATTAGTTGCATAATCTTCAAAGTAGTTGCATAAGTTGTGGACTTAGCTTATTTCACTCATATATTAGGTTAATATTATATTTTCAGTGAGATTTTAGCAATAATCATTCATATTAGTCAAAGTTTCTGTTAAATCAAAAAGTCAAATTAGTAAGAACTCAGTTTTGGTCAAAACTTTGTTGGAGATTGTAGGATTTGTTAGTAGTTGAAAATACTTTTGGGTTGCTGATTTAAGAAGCTTAGCAGTTAGTAAATCAGCATCAACAAGAAAATCTCAGTTTAGAACTTATCTGCTTATTGGAAAATTGGTTTTAAGTTGTCTGTTGAACCAAGTGTCCCTTGCTCATCAGCTTTTGGTCAAATTTCTAAGAAACTTTTAGGATAGTATTTTGGATTTAGAGTTATTTTTCTTGGTTAATTTGGCATCTCAGTAGGTCAGTAGAGGTTTTGCCCCCATAATCTTTTACTCTTCAGCTTATTAGTACTGCTTATTTGACTTATCAAGTTTAGTGGATTGAACCTTGTTTCTGATTTCATTTTGAGGCCTGCAAGTTGGATTAAGTGGTTCAATTCTGAGATTTGTTGCTCATATAAGTTACTTTGTGCTTTAAGTTGTGTTTCTAATTGAGTTTGTACCATTAGCTTATTCTTCTTCGCTTTTGCTTATTTCCAAAGTGCTCATATCAACTGCTTTTGCTCATTATCTGTGTTCCTGTGATCATTTTGGCTTTATCACTGTTCATTTAAGCTTATTTAAGTTTAAAACACCTCTGGTCAAAGTTTCAATAAGATTGGTCAAGGAGTGCTTATAAATAAGCACTTCAAGTAAGTCGTTTCAAAGCAATAAGCAGTTCCATAACTTATTTTTCACTTTTTAATTTTTCCTAGAATTAGATTAATATTTTAGATTTTTCCTGAATTTTTTATATTTGTCTGAATTCATTTGCTATTTTTCTTATTTAATTTTAGTTTTTATTCAATTTTTAATACTTTTTAATTACCAAAAATCCCAAAAAAATCAGAAAAAGCCTAAAAAATCCAAAAATATTGTAGAAATTAGTTTTCAATTATTTTAAATTTTTAGAAATTAATTTCCCATTTTTCCCATTTAAATTTTTAGAAATTAATTTTTCAAATTCACGTTTTATTTCGCGCGTTTACGTTTTATTACGTTTAAGCTTATGTTTTTAATTATACGTTGCGTTTTAGGTTTGATTACTTGAATTACGTGCTTAATTGATTAATTGAGCTTCATTTTCATATTCATTAGTTTAAATCTCTTTGAAATCACTTTTTCCCACTTTCACGACACGTTTCACGAACCGAGAATTCGAAATTCCATTCACACCTTCACACGGACTACGACCTCGGGTTATCCGTATTTCTTGCAGATTTCTTTGAGTAATACTTTACTATATATACTTGATTTGAAAATATCACATCAATGAAGAAAACGCCATAGTTGAAAAGATGAAAAACCTAGACATATCTCAAGAAACCATCAAAATAGGTGAAACCTCCAATATTAAAGAATCTAAAAGCCATCCTTTAGATAATGTCATAGGAAGCCTAAACCAAAGAACCCTTAGATCACAAGTTCAAAACAAAAGCAACCTCTTTTGTTTTGTTTCAATCATTGAACCTAAAAATGTCAATGAAGCATTGAAGGATGAAAGTTGGATCATCGCAATGCAAGAAGAATTAAACCAATTTAAGTCTAATGATGTTTGGTTGTTAGTATCAAGACCTAAGAATGTCACCATAATAGGGACTAAGTGGGTATTTAGAAACAAACTAGATGAAAATGGTATTGTATCTAGGAACAAAGCTAGGTTAGTCACACAAGGCTATAATCAACAAGAGGGAATTGATTATGACGAAACCTATGCACCCGTAGCTAGACTTGAGTCCATTAGGATATTACTCGCATATGCATGTGCATCAGATTTTAAGTTGTTCCAAATGGATGTGAAAAGTGCATTCCTAAACGGTCTCATCAATGAGGAGGTATATGTAGCACAACCTCCAGGATTCATTGACTTCGAGTACCCCGAGCATGTTTATAAACTAAAGAAAGCTTTGTATGGTTTAAAGCAAGCCCCTAAAGCTTGGTATGATAGGTTGAAAGCTTTTCTTCTTAAGCATGAATACTTGATGGGAATGGTAGATAACACTCTTTTCACCAAGAAGAAAGATTCAAACATCATAATCGTCCAAATATATGTTGCTGACATTATATTTGGTTCAACTTGTCAAGACATGTGTGATGAATTCTCAAGAATCATACATGACGAGTTTGAAATGAGTATGATGGGCGAGCTTAACTTCTTCATTGGACTACAAATAAAACAATTAGATGATGGAATATTCTTTAATCAATCCAAATATATTAAGGAAATGCTTAAGAAATTTGGACTAGAAGATACTAAGCCTATGAAAACCCCAATGGCTACAGACACAAATCTCACCAAGGATGAAGAAGGTGAATCCGTAGATAGTACTAAGTATAGAGGTATGATAGGAAGTTTATTGTACCTAATGGCAAGTAGGCCCGATATCATGTTTAGTGTCTGCCTTTGTGCTCGCTTTCAAAAAGATCCCAAATCTTCTCACTTAGAAGCGGTTAAATGTATCTTCCGATACATTAAAGGCACTATGCACTTAGGATTATGGTATCCTAAGGGGACCGGCAAAGAAACTATAGTTTACGCCGACTCTGATCATGCGGGAGATTGTGTGGATTGAAAAAGTACTAGTGGTATTTGTACCTTCATGGGTTGTTTCTTAACTTATTGGTTCTCCAAGAAACAAACGGCACTAGCTATCTCCACAACCGAAGCCGAATATGTAAGCGATGGAAAGGCATGTCAACAAGCACTATGGATGAAACAAGCTCTCGTAGACTATGGTATTACACTTGATAACATTCCAATCATGTGTGATAATAAAGGAGCAATAGATTTAAGTAAAACCCCGTGCAACACTCTCGTACCAAACACATAGAAATTCGTCACCATTTTCTTAGGGATAACGTGCAAAAGGGTAACATATCTATTAAAAAGTTGCCAACGGAGGAAAACATAGCTGATATTCTTACTAAACCACTTAAGCATGAACCATTCTTTTATCTTCGTTTAGGATTAGGAATGATGGAACACATATCTCCTTAGATTTCATATTTAATGCATTCCTTCTAATCTGAGTCTAGGATTCTCTTGCGCACAAAAAATTAGAAATTGGGGAAGTAACTATTTCTTTTTCTTAACAACCATTATTGAATGATAATAAGAAAACTTGATTTTGTGCATAAAAACCCCAATTCATATGTTCAAAATCTTCTCACGAATAGGAAAAATCAATTTTTCTTGCATTGTTAATACAATTCAAAAACGTTTTTCCATGCATGCACGATGCGTTCAATTTCTCTATCGGATTATGTAACAAATATGTTATCCGACGTGGTAAGATGAGCAAGATTGAATTTAGGAGACTTTGGCTTATCTCTTAGAATGTTCTCTCTTTTAGGGTCGAGATAATCGCATCTCCACATATGTTTCATGTAGGCACACACTAGAAACATTTTCCGAAATCCGGCAAACCTCCTGGTGGCGGTCCTTTATCGACTCACGGTCCCCCAAATGATAAGGGACCGTCCACCCATTTACAGGACCGTCCATTTATTTATGTGTCGTAATTTTTTTTTTTTTGTTCCTGCATGTTTGACTAGCCTACCCTTAGGTCTTATGCACATTCCTAGTTTACTTAAGTATCATTTGAACTAATTTAACCAAGCATGCATGCTTTACTATTCTTGCAACCTTCATACTCTATTTAAACCACCACCTCCTCCGTCCATTGTCATTGCATAACCTTCCTCCTTCTCAATGTCATCCAATAAAATGTCATCCCCTAGAAAACCAAGAATATCGGTCAAACTCATATGGAGGAAGAAACAAAACCTTGGCAATTTCAAGAACAACTCAAACAACTCACACAATAACCATGTCAACTCCAGTCACATAATGAGGCATCATCTTCATCATTCTCCTTCTTTGCCTCTCAACCACAAAATGGGCCACCATCCACTCACAATGAGCATGCAAACCCGACTCCTCAAGACCATTCATTGCCACCTTTGTTTCCACCTCCAATGACAAATGTCAACTCCCTACACTTCATCAAGGCTCAAGAATTCTCCAATCTTGTTGATTTGAGCCTCCTCAATATCATTTTATCCCAAAAACTTCATCCTCTAACAATGTCTCATCCCACTCTTGCCCAAGTGGATGCCCATGGGGGTTATTATGTTTGTTGCATCTACAATCACAACCACTTTCAAAAGATGAAGAATGATCTTGACTACATCATTTCCATCCTCTTGTCATCCGGGTTTCTACAACCCCTACCCAAAAACTCTTCTCCACCATGCGGTCGCAAGTTCTAGAGAAGCATGCATGATCACTAATAAAACCATATTTAACATGAGATATCCTAGGAGATTAGACTAGGATCATGATTGTAAACTCATGTTGTAATTGTCATATGAATGGCATCACTCTTGTCTTTTAATGAATGATCTAGTTTCTGCATGAATTATTGAACTATTGATCACGGACCTTCTTCTGCCGGCGGTCCCTTATCAAGGTGGCGGTCGCAAACTTTAAAGGATCGTCGACCCATTTACGAAACCGTCCGTAGTATATGTTTCTCCTGCCTTATCTTATTTTTTATGCAGGATGTCTATGTTTGCTTGCATGTTTCCTTTAACATTTCGCAGCTAAATTCCATCGATCGATTCCCGAGTGTCCTCATCAAGGGGGAGCACTAAGCTAAGGAAGTCATCATGATGCCGTGGACTTCTCTCTTTCTACAAAGCCTTTTTGATTCTACAAAAAGGGGGAGAACAAACAAGACTCGTTTTAAAACTCATTAATTCCTAGTTTTATCTAAAATGAGTTTATATTTTGTAATCATCAAAAAGGGGGAGATTGTTAATACAAATAATGTCAAAAACGTCATTTGCATTAATCGGTCTCTACTAGTTTTGATAATCACAAAATACAAACACACGTTACGTAAAACTATGACTAATAAGTTTATAATCGAGAAAACTCGTTTTCATCATCAACATCACTTAAGGTATGTACAAACTTCTACCAACTTGTGTATGTGATCAAAGGATTTAAAACTTTACATTTTCATGTCACAAAACATTTTTCAACAATATTTTTTGTATAATCTAAATAAATATTTTATTAAGAAAATGTTTTCAAAATTCAAAATCATAACAGCCATATTTCCCGCTCAAAACCGACAACAAAACTTCACCAGATAGTTTTTCACCACGTCGGGACAAAATAGGGAGCATATGTCTGGACAGTCCCTTAAATAGGGCGGCGGTCCCTTATCGATAAGGGACCGTCTGGTATTTACAGGACCGTCGCCTCTCTCCTGGCGCCTATAAATACAGAACTGTTTTCTTTCAGAAATCTTCACCTATTATGCACTAAAACCTTCTGTATTCCAAAATCCTTTCCAAAACATATTCTTTGATCACATTATCGGGTTCTAGTTGTTTACAAGTGATCACACTCATCATTCCTCTAAAGTGCAAGAGAAGAACATTCGCTGTAATCAAGAGACGAAGTGTTGAAGAAGAGTTTAGCTCATCTCATCCCATTGTTGTAGATCTATCATTATTTACATTCATTGTTTTGTGTATATAATAGGACTTGAGTGCAAGTCTTAGATTGTGTATTGTGTCGTATCGTGCCATCATGTTGGTACGAGGTGTGAAGCCACGTGGGCTTTGGTAGATTGGTTCTAGCTAGGATTAGGACTCGACATTCCGCTTAGTGTCGTTAAACTTGGTGTAAGCTTGTGTACGGTTTGTTCCGCCATAAGGGAGCGTGTTGATATAGTGTTTGTGAAACTCTCGAGTGTGAGACTCGAGGAGTGGAGTAGGGACGAAGGAGTAAGCTTCATGGCCGAACCACTATAAATCTTCGTGTGCCGGTTTGATATTTCCTTTACTTACCTTTACTTATTTACTTGTTATTGCTTATATATATTGTTGTATTGATTTCACGTAAACATCGAATCGAATCATTTTCACAAACGCAATTTGTAAAGTAAATTTTCTAAAAACATAACTAATAACAGTGAAACTATTCAACCCCCCTTCTAGTTTCTACACCCTCCACTCTTACTTATCTAGCATCTAGAAAGTAAGATAGGCATAAGTGATCATTAAGAGTTTACTCGCCTATATTTAGGATCCAACGAGAGAGAAGAGTTTACGATACTCATCATATAAAACTAGCAATAAAACAAGTGACAAGCTACTTAACAAAAGGACACGACTTCTATCTGTATCTATTATCTATCTGTGTACGTATTAGTCTATCATTGTTTCGTTCTCAATAGTTTTATTAGTTTAATTAAATAACCAAATATGTGATAGTCTCTTAGGCTAAAACCCCCTTTGCGTTAGATTAGATTGTAAACCTAACTTAGTATATTTAAAATATTGATTAGACTAACTAGTTAATTCGTTCCACACTTAGTGATCGACACTCTGCTTACCACTATATGCGTATTGATCGGGTACATTGCTCGTTAGTGTGTGTGTGTATGTTATAGGATAAGTCAGCTAAATATATATGTAAAACTTGAATAGGCAAAAATCACTCTATATTACAGGTGCCATAACACGCATCACCAAGATATTCACCAAATCTTACCATGATACTTTGAGTAACAATCTAACCAAAATATATACAAGATCTATCAAAGTCAACTTAGAGATTCTAGAAATCTTTCAAAGATTTACACATGATGTCATGGTATATTTCTATTATTAGAAATATGAAAATGCTATGTTTATGTAAAATGTAAATGTAGAAAAAGTGATGTTTAGTTTAAAATAAAAGTTTATAAATAAAAGACTTTAACTATATTTATGTTTTGCTAAAAATAAAGTTTACACTTTTTCGTTAATAAAATTTAGCAAAGATCGTAAAATATAAATAACGTTTTTATACGATATTTGTATTAACACTTTTTATCGTGTTGGTGATCAATGCTAGGTCCTTGATCTACACAAATATTTGTTTGTAATCGTGCTAGGTCACGATCGTTTCTTGCTACTGTTCTCGACATACACATCATAATAACAGTTTATACCCTCTTCGACAAAACATCACACCATCAACATGACTGGTTCACCAAACCCCCTCCTATTCCACTCTCCGAACGATTATCCACCGTTACTCATCATCACCTCATCACCTGGGTTCCTGTCAAACTCGAGTTTGAAGATTGGAACTATGGCTCTTGGCAGTTTTTCTTTGAACAATTATGTGAAACTTACGATGTCACCAAGTTTATTCATGGAACTTCTAACAGCTGAATACTAGTACTCCCACTATTTTCACACCCGAAGAGCAAGCTTGGAACTTTAAGCATGGAGGCTTATTTTCAGAAAATTGAAACCATTGTGACCATTCTTGCTAGACTTGATTCGCTCGTAAGTGATGAAGATGTATTCCACAATGCCATTGATGGTCTCCCGGAAAAGTATAATCAGGTTTGTGGGTATATGCACTACAAAGACACCTTTCCTGATTTCAAGACCGCACGTGCAATGCTGATCATGGAAGAAATGAGGCTGAAGTCCAAATCGCCAACTTCAGCAGTCGACTCATCATCTCCTGATCGGGTCCAAACGGTCAACCTAAATTTCCATGGAAGTATAGTGGTTTCCCCGGGTCGTTGTGTCCCGACGAGGTGTGGATGGTATAAAAACAGGTTTGTGATCGGGTGAATTGGATGGGAAGTGACCAGATAATGATTTGGGTTTGTTTACACTACTGGAATGATTAGAAATAACAGTATTAACAATCACAGGAAACAGAAACGTATAAACATAAACCAAATTAAAATCAGACGCGATTGCGTGCTGAGAAAAAGGTGAGTTTTAAGGAAAATAAACTACAGGGGGTGAAAATGAAACTTTTACAAACTTAAAATAAAAAGAAAATTTAAAATGAAAAATGAAATTATTAAAATTATTATTTTAATATTTAAATACTATTTAATTAATTAAAACTATTTAAAAAGTAAATTAAACCATATTTAAATAAAACTAAGAATGATAAACACTACAAATTAAACTAAAAACTTGCAAAAATAATTTCTAAAACTTAAAATGAACTTGAAGAAAGTATAAAAATTAAAAATAAATATTTTTGTCTTTTTATGGATTTTCTATTAATTAAAAACTATTTATACTAATTAAACTAATTAAGCTATTTTAAATTACTAATAATACTAAAATGACTTATAAAATTATGGAAAAATTCCTAAAACTATTTTATAACATTTAAAGGCTAGGAAAAATATAAAAACTAGGTTTTGATTTATAAAAACTAATTATGCTATTTAAAACTTAATATTAATTAATTATTAATAAAACTAAGATTAATTCTAATAAACATTAAATGATAAAATAAAAATCTGAGAAAATTATTAAAATTATTTTAACTTAAAAGGAAATTAATAAAAATATAAAAATACCAAGTACTTAATAAAATTCTAAAAATGAAAATTTAAATTTAAATAAAATTAAATAGAAACTATCACTTAAAATTAATTTGACTTTTCTTGATTTTTCTTTTTGAAAACTAAATTACATCTAAAAACAACAAACTTTTGTAAAAACAACTTTTTTATAAATCAAAATTAAGCACTTTGAATGCTTATTGGATCCACAGTTGACTTTTGTTGACCACAACAAGAAATAAGCTCAAATGACCAAGAGTGGGGCCCACAATGGATGATTCAGGTTCCAACTACTTACTTGAACATGTATAAGCTGTAAAAAGCCCAAGGTGACCACAGAATAAGCAATTGGATCACAATAAGCACCTATCTATCTTGAAACTTCACTGAAAATGGGACAGAATTGAATGGCAATTCCAAGTGGGGTCCACTGGGTTTGGGGTCAAGACAATGGTCAAATATTTAAGCCTACTAGGAGGGGAGTTGGGAGGAACCAAGATTAGGGTGTGGGACCCACTGAGGTGGCCACAAAACACCACCAAAGGTGGCTGTGTGGTGTGAGGTCTGCTGATGCAGGGGAAGTCCCCTCCCTGCAGCTCACTTTGGGGCAAGCTGGGGCCCACAAGAAAAATCCTAAAAATATAAAAAAGATGGGAACTTGGAGATGAGGTGGGGGGCTGCAATACCTCAAAAGCTCAAAGCATGAATCAACACACATAAATCTATAAAAATCATGCAATTTTGGTGAAAATCTGAAATGGGCACTTTTTGACTTTTGATAAAAACACAAAGTTTGACTTATATGAACTTGAATTCAATCCTAGATGGTGGAATTGTTGTATTAAGCTACTAAAATACTAAATCAAGCTTTAATATCAAGTTGTGAACTGAAATGGTGAGAATGCAATGCCTAATCCTTAACAGTGAGCAATTTTAAATGGACAACATGGTGATTTTGACTTTTAGCAGTTGGAGCCTAAGATTTTATGACTAAAATAACTAATTTGACTCTAATGTATACTAATGAAACAAGAAACAAGGACTTAAAACAGCCAATACCCTCAGAACTATGCAATACCAAACACCACTATAAAAGTATGAAAATGTGATTTTCAAAGCTTTTGGTGAATTCAGACCATGATATTGAACTATAAGCCCATATAATGAAATAAGGAACTGAAATTAGCTTACTAGTGTCACAAAAATAACAAGAACCTAAGATTACTTGTATTGATGATTTTGGCAGTGAGATCTAAACAACTGAGTAACATGAAATCTAATGAACACACAGGTTCCAAATGATATCACAACACCTCCTTTACACTAAATAAGTATTAAGAGCACAAATAAGTACCAAATAAGCTAACCTACAGTACCAAACTTAAAAATTGAGAAATAGACTTACAATGGTATCCAACTGAGAATTAAGTAACAAAGGGTACAAACCACAACCTAAAGCTTCCCATGAAACAACTAAACCAATATCAATCCACAATCCTTCATGCTTCTGATTCTTACCCTTCTTTTCTTGATTTTTGAATTTTTCTCTATTTATTTTTTATTTTTGGTATTTTTTTGTTTTTGAAGCTAAAACTAATCTTACTGCTTTTAAAAGCTTATAAAAGCTTGTTGGAGACTTGAATTAGGCTAAATGGAACAGTAAAACAACATTTAAACAAGATTGAGCAAAGGTGTCAATTCTACTCAAAAATGCCAAAACGGGATTTTATAAAGAAAGCTTGAAATTAACTTCAAAGAAAGTTTACATTACATGAAATGAACAGAGTTTAACTGACTGAATTGAAAATTACAACTGAATTTAAATTTTACACTACCTACGATTGAGTTATACTAAAACTAAACTAATACATCTTCATTCCTCCCCTTTCTTCTTTTGTAGTTGATAATTAGGGCACAGTGGGTCCCAAGGGTCATTTCCCAGCAACTAGTTAAACCATAGGATGAGTCCTATCCTTTGAATTATTTTTGGCGCCAAAAGACTTTTTTGCAAATTGCTCTGATTGCAACAGTCCCTAGGGGGGTGATATGATTGGTGTTGGGAAGTGAAATATGGAGGGATAAGGGTGGTGGTGGCAGAGGTGCAAATGGTGGGGAGAAAACCACCACTGGTTTCTGGTATTGGTGAAGTGGGAGGGAAAGTGAGGGTGAAGGTGGTTTTGAGGGTGGTCAAACCAGGGGTTGACCCTGGTTTTATTAAAACGTGGGTGGGCTTTTTGTGTTGGGCTTGGGTGATGGGGTGGACTGGATCAGGTAGGGGTATTGAATTTGGTTTTATTTTGAAGTAATAATAATAGGTTTGGTTTAGGTAATTTAGAAATCACAAGGACCAAAATGTAAAAAATCTGAAATTTAGGGACCTGATTTGTATTATTCCCAAAGTACTCACAAGGGACCAAACTTGCCATAGTGTAATAATATAAGGACCACTTTTGATAATTTCCTATTTTTGAAATTCAGGGACCTATTTTGCCAACTTGTGAAACTCAGGGACCAAACATGTAAATTCTCCAAAATTTTCACCCAAGGACCATTCCTGCCATAAATGAGAAGTATAAGGACAAAATTTGTTTTTCTCAAGGTTTTAATATCCCAGGGACCATTTTTGTCAATTTTCAAAACTCCAGGGACTAAACTTGTAAATTTCCAAAACTTTGTACCAAAGGACTAAATATGTAACTTTTTGATTTAAAATGACCTTTGGTGACTTTTTCAAGTTTTTAGAACAAACATGGACTAGATTTGACAATTTTGAAAAGTTGAGGGACTGAAACTGCCAATTGTGCAAACTTTATACGTTTTTCATCTGTTTTTTATTGTTTTGCGTTTGAAACATATAAAACACATTCCTGGGATATTTTCACTATTTTGATTCAATATTGAGTGTTTTTAGATATTTTGGCAGCTCAGAAAAGGTAAAAATGATGAGTATTTACACACTCATCATCTCCATTAGTGCTTATGGCTGATAAAGGTAACTCTCGTCACCCATCCAATCCTTAAATTAAGTCACGCAATCCTTGTATCAATTTTTCTCGTAGTGCGTGTCGTTATGGGTTAGGTTGCAAGTTTGTTCACGATCAAATACTCGACCTCAAAGTCAAACTGTTGAAACAAATGATGAGTCTAAGACAAAAGATATTCTTATTCGTTTATTAGGGGAGTTGGGGGTCACAGGTCATACTAACGCACACAAAAACTACAATCCCATGCAATATAATTCACAAACAACCCAATCACCACTTCCTATTGGGCCCTCGGTTTACTACACCTCACCTACCTAAACCAACCAATCATACCCATTTAATTTCCATACTAATATCAGCCCATCACCCTACTATACGGCCCAACCACATAACTTCAACGCCACATCAGGCACACCTCCAGGCTTTGGTCTACAACCGCCCCTCTTGAGCTTCAGTCCGCACAAACCTCCAACTGGCCCACCTGGCTTCAACCCAACAGCTCCCCCCACCCTTGAACCAAATCTCGTTAAACACAAGCCAACAACAACTTCGGGACAAGAAACCACCTTACCCCATGCCTTTACCGCCAGGACTATCCACAATCCCACATCCGGTGCTTGGAACATGGACATAGGTGCGAGTCTACCTCTTAATGCATCTATTAATAGTCTTAGTAATGTTTTAAATATGTGCATGTATCCGTCCGTCTCGGTTGGTGATGGGTATTAACAGTCTTGGTAATGTTTTAAATTCGACAACCAAATAATGTCTTTCTGAATGAATGGTTCGCACCATCAACAACCTAATTCGAACCTTACTATTTCAAGTCAATCTTCCACTAACATTTTGGGTTGAAGCCCTTAATATGGTTGTTCACTTATTAAATATCTTGCCCTCCACTGTTATAGCCAATGAAATCCTTTATACCCGCCTGTTCTGCCAAAACCCAGATTATAGCCTTCTACGCACGTTCGGCTGCTTATGTTATCCCCATCTATACCCTGATCGCAAGCTTGAACTACGAGCCTCCCCCTCTATTTATTTGGGACAAGCCTCAAATCACAGTGGCTATCGTTGCCTCGACTTACAAACTGAGAAAATCACCATTTCTCGCCATGTAACCTTTGATGAAACTGTTTTTCCATATGGAACGTCTAAATCCACATCAGCACCCAAATACAATTTCTTGGAGGACTCACCTGATATAAATCTGCAACTTATTCCCATCATCCCTCAACCCACTATCCCTAAGCCAACAACACCAACTCCCACCAGTCCCAATACAGTCCAACATAACACAACCCAACAAATTATCACGGGCCCATCCCCTAAAAACCAACACTAACAAATTATCACGGACCTCCAACATAACCCAAACCCTGCTTCGATTTACCACATGGTCACATGATATCGTGTCGGGACTAATTGTCCTACTGAGCGCCTAAATATGCATGTCTCTTCGGTCTCACCCCTACCAAAAACCTACCGCGGTGCATTTACTAATCATAATTGGCAAAATGCTATGCGTGATGAATACATTGCTCTTATTAAAAATGAAACTTGGAATCTTGTGCCCAAACCCACAGAAACCAATATTGTTCGCTCTATGTGGCTGTTTCGACACAAGTATTTGGCTGATGGCACTCTTAGTCGATACAAGGCTCGCCTTGTTGCAAATGGTAGTAATCAATTAGAAGGGTTTGAAGTAGATGAGACATTTTGTCCGGTAGTCAAACCGGGAACCATACAGACTGTTCTAAGCTTAGCTACTTCACGACATTGGCCGATTCATCAGCTTGATGTCAAGAATGCCTTCTTGCATGGTGACTCATCTAAGACACTTGATAAGGCGAAAAGTGTACCGCTTTTAAGGGGTCATTTAAGCCCGAATTCGTGATTACTTGATCAATTACTACCCTAAATCGTTCCTTTTGTCATTTTAGGTACTTTTGAGAAGAAATCTAGAAAAGGAAGCATTTTGGACATTTTTGGAGCATAAAAGTGAAGAAAACGGCAAAGTCTCAAAATCCTTGCTAGGAACAGTACCTGATGACGTCAAGACTTCACACATGACGGCGTCAAGCTTGGCAAAAGAGGTGGAAGTGGAAAATACACATGACGGCCCAGAACATTTTCTTTGTAATTGACCTGACAGCGTCACCAAGGCCGTCAGGGTCAAAATGTATGTGACGGCCCAGAGCTTTATTCCTTCTTGACGGCGTCAAGATTGGATCTAGGCAATACGATCCTTAATTTGGCAGCGAGTTGACGGCGTCAGACACTACAACGTGACGCCGTCAGGATGTATTATCTATATATATTTTTCTAATTTTTCATTGTAAAAGTGTGGAACATTAGGAGAACTTTGGAGAGCTTAAACCCTAGACAAATTTTCTGTAAAAATAAGGGTTTCAACCCTTGTTCCATCCATGCTTAATTGAAGATAAGTTTTCCAATAATCATACGATATGTCTATGTGTTGTGTGATTCTATCTTATGCTTGTCTTTCTTTTAACATGCTAGGCTAGGATTTTATTGTGTTTGCTTAGATGTAGTGAAACCTAGATGTTGATTATTGGTTGATGGTTTGTTTATAATTGTTGTGGATGAGTGTATTCGATGTTAGGCTTAAGAAAACTGGCAGACTTCCATTGGTAACTTGCTTGAACGTCTTAAGAAACATGATCGGAGGTGTACTACGATTTTTGGTTGTATTTAATGCATAAGCGAATTCTAGTGACCCCATGTTAGGGGCTTTTAGTCGGCTCGACATAGGAGTGAAGTCGGAGCTTATAGAGTTAGGGAGTATTGTACACGGCCCTACGACTAGTATTAAGGAATATAACCCGTCATCCATGCAATTGTAACAAGCTAATCAACCGGTAAAAGATATCTAGGGAGTAATAAAATCTAAGTAAACACATCTTTTCTCATTATTGTTTCCACCACATTAGTTTATTTTCATTTCTTTTTATTTTATTTTGATTGCATCTTTAGTTAATTGGGTTAGTTGACTAGCAACTAATTCCGCCCACTCCTTCAAAACCCGAGATTTTACTTGCTTTCATAAAATATAAAAATACAAAAAGAATCATCCCTCACCTCTAGACCTAGTTTAGTAGACTTTCTAATCCTAGCGAACACTATTCCTGAGTTGAGCGATCAATCCCCCGGTACTTGTCACTATACTATACTACAACGATTAGGTACACTGCCTGGCGGGGATTGCAAGCTTCTCAAGATCCCTTGAGAGGTAAAACCTGTTGCGAGGGCGCAATCCCGCGTATCAATTTTTTGGTGCCGCAGCCCGGGGAATAATTATTGTCTAGGTTAGAATTTCTTTTTATTAGGTCTGCTTGCTAGATTCCTTTCTAGTAAGATTTTTATTTTTATTTTTAGGTTTTCTTTAGTCTATATTTTTCTTCGTACCTTTGTTAGTAAATTAAGTTCATTGACTATTCCGCTGTCCATTATGGAAAACTCGAATCCACCCCTTTCCCCTAGTGAAGTTGCTTTGTTGCGTGAACAGATTGAGAATGAGATTAGGGAACTTAGGGAACTTAATAGGTTGATTAATGTTGAGCTTGATCATGCATTTAGTGACCTGGCGACCGTCTTGTATTCAAATGAGGACCTAGGATCTAATGATTTTGAGGTTGTTGTTGAGGATGTGAAGGAACTTGAGGAAGGGGAGATAGATCCAAAATAGGATGATTATTTCAATCTATATCCCATTAAGAAGGAAACAGTGTACTATAATAATCTTGTTGATAATCCTCGGCCTCCTTTTGTTAGAATTGACCCTAAGATAAAGAGAGGTGACACTAAGAATGTTAAGATACCATGTATGATTGGGTATAAGTTCATTGACAACGCTTACATTGATTTTGAATCCCCAATCAACATTATGTCCTCAAGTGTTTATAATGATATAGTGAAAACAAGACTTGAACCTCGAAGGGACCCTAAGTACCCCGGCGGAATTTGTAATTTTGTCGGGAGAATTAAAGGTTTACATGTCTTCGTTGGGAACTTTACCTATATCATTGACTTTATGGTTGTTGAAGACTTAGCTAGTGTTATAGATTGTCGCTTATCCCATGTTGTATTAGGTAAGCCATTTGTTGAAGAGTCCAAGTTAGAATATGATGGGATAGAAGGGACGATCCGATTTACTAGTGAAACTCAAAGGATCACATATAGGATGCCTAATAGAATGAAGGAATTTCGTTTTGTGCCTCGATTTGATGTGGATAACATTGGTGCTTTGGAGGACATCAATGAAGAGGATAAGAAAAAGGGCATGGACTATGTATGGGAGAAGAAGAGCCTTTTCTATAAGGGTTGCTTAACTCTAGGGCCAAAATATAAAGTTGATAGGGAATTTGCCAATAGGATTATAGGAAAAACTGAGAAAAAGGTGGTTGATCTTTATAAAGAACATTTACAATCGGGTCCAGAATACAAAACTAAGATTGAGGATGACCTAGAGAATGTGACCAATGACGAGGTCACGTAATTGCCCGTGACCTTGAGTCTAGCTACAAGACTCGTTAATAAAGAAAAGCACTCCTTGGGAGGCAACCCATGTTTTGTGTGTTTTAATTTGTTTGATTTTATTTGTTTCCGTATGCGTGTTTTATTTTTATTGTTGGTAAATCACGTTTCAAAGTAAATTGTGAAAATGCTTTATTTTGTTTTTAACTTCGTCTTAATTACATATAAAGGTATTTTGCAAAAGCTAAGTGTAAGGTAAATCCAAATTTGTTAGTAAGAACGAAAATGAGCATGATTCACTACAATATTAAATGAGCATGTATATTAGTATTTGTTAGAGTCAAATGCTTGTATCGAGTCATGATGATGTTTTGCAGGATTTTCCAGGAAATAAGGCATAAGTTTTTCCAGAAATTTTCCGAAAACTTAACATAATATTTTTCCAGGAACATTCTGACGGCGTCAGGAGTTACAACCTGACGGCATCAGGTACTAAAATTCTGAAAAAATTTGCGAGTTTTGTTTAAACCGGAGTCTTAAAGTTTTTGTTGATTCTTTAGTTTTAAAAACTCCAGGAAATCTGCAAACATTCATTCCACAAGCATTATATCTTAATTTGTTTCCTAGGATTTTTTTAGTATATATAGATTGCCGCCGATTTTACGCGAGGTTTGCCTTGATTGTTTTCTCAGGTTTAACAGGTTATATATGACAAGAAGATGATTTATATTTCTGGAGGGGAGCTTTCAAAGTTCATTTTCTTGGAGGAAGATCTAACCTTGTTGACACACTATCCACACCGAACGAATCAGGGGAGTATTTGTTTTCATTCTTTTACCTGCTTTACTTTTACATCTTTTAATTTAACATTGGCGACAATGTTCATCCTAAGTGTAAGGGGAGGGTAAATGATGATACCTTATAGGATACAATTGCACTTGATTTTGTTTGTTTGATAGTAGGTGTGTAATAAAACTAATAGAAATACTTGCTAGAGCAATTTTAGCGCCAAATTTAAAAAAATTTTACAACATTTAGGAGTGAAACTTTAGCCTTAACAAGCGTCACATGGATAGGAGTTGTATGACTAGCACAAAACAGTACCACTTAAAATATTTTCCACCCAAATATGTGAGGTTCGCCTTTAGATTTGATAGGAAAAGCATTCATTATTAGTGCTTATGAGTGTACCGGTAGTATTTAGATTCTAGAACTTGCGTTAGTGATACATCCCGAGACCGCTAGTGAGACTACATTCGTGTGGTTAGGATTTACTACATGATAAGAGGCATTAGGATCACCCTTGTGTTTAAACCCGTATCATAATTACTTGACCATTTAAGTCATATTACTTGACTAGCGAAGTCAATTAATTTTTCCCACACCTTAGCGTTGTACTCATTTTTAGTACATGATACCCCTAGTACACCCCTCCGAGGCTATCTTTTTGTTTCTAACTTTAAGCATCTTACTTAAAAGAAGAATTTGTTTACAATCCACCCAAATGTGCAACCAAATCGCCTTAGCCTTCCGTGTATGCACTTATCTTTAGTGCATTATTGTTACATGTTTAAACCTTTAGTTAATTATCTAATTGATTACATGGTTGCTAAGTCGAGTCATATCTTGTACATATTGTTTTGGGACGATTGGGACTCATGGGTAAAGTACTATTGTAATATGGAGTAATAGGGAAGACATTAATTTATTACCCCCCATATGCGCGTTAATATTTAAAAAGTACTCCAAGTGTTTTGATTATCTTGATTCGAGTCATTAAAGTAGTTTATTGTAAAGTATGTAAAAATTCAAGTGTAAGGGGAATGTAAATCCCCTATGATATATTATTTTGGATGGTAGGGTAAAAGTGTATGCAAAAAAAAAAAAAAAAAAAAAAAAAAAAAAAAAAAAAAAAAAAAAAAAAAGTTCGAAAAGATCAAGAAAAAGAAAAAAGAATAAAAAAAGAGAAAGAAAAAAAACATACGGACTACCATCCCATTTCATTTTATGTTTGTTTCATAGTTTGTTAGATTTTGATTAGCTTAAGTCGAGTCGAGTCTTGGCTTATCAACGCCATATTGTACATGTAATTAACCAAGATGATTAACTCGCCACCAGTAAATATTGCATGTATCCAACAAAACCGTGTTTTCCATATCCCTACACCTAACGTTATAACCCTTTAAAAGACCTCTTTGATAGTTTATCCTAGGTGCTTACACCAAGTGGTGGAGGTTTGATCCTTTCCCAAGCCTATGGTAATCTATTTGCTATGACAGGTAGTGGGAGATGTTTTCCATTTCCATATTGTGATATATATTTTATTACACCCGAGAGATGTGAGTATCTAAACACTATTTGTGAGGTGCTAGTGTATGACCTTCGTGCTTGTTTTTGGTTTTTAGTGGAACGATTATTTGTTGTAATTACTTTTATATTAGTGTTAAATGACCACTAACTTGTATTTTGATTAGAATAAAAGCGCATTTGCTTGAGGACAAGCAAATCTCAAGTGTAAGGGTATTTGATAAGGCGAAAAGTGTACCACTTTTAAGGGGTCATTTAAGCCCGAATTCGTGATTATTTGATCAAATACTGCCCTAAATCGTTCCTTTTGTCATTTTAGGTACTTTTGAGAAGAAATCTGGAAAAGGAAGCATTTTGGACGTTTTTGGAGCATAAAAGTGAAGAAAACGGCAAAGTCTGAAAATCCTTGCTGGGAACAGTACCTGACGACGTCAAGACTTCACACATGACGGAGCCAAGCTTGGCAAAAGAGGTGGAAGTGGAAAATACACATGACGGCCCAGAACATTTTCTTTGTAATTGACCTGACGGCGTCACCAAGGCCGTCAGGGTCAAAATGTATGTGATGGCCCAGAGCTTTATTCCTTCTTGACGGCGTCAAGATTGGATCTAGGCAATACGATCCTTAATTTGGCAGTGAGTTGACGGCGTCAGACACTACAACGTGACGCCGTCAGGATGTATTATCTATATATATTTTTCCAATTTTTCATTGTAAAAGTGTGGAACATTAGGAGAACTTTGGAGAGCTTAAACCCTAGACAAATTTTCTGTAAAAATAAGGGTTTCAACCCTTGTTCCATCCATGCTTAATTGAAGATAAGTTTTCCAATAATCATACGATATGTCTATGTGTTGTGTGATTCTATCTTATGCTTGTCTTTCTTTTAACATGCTAGGCTAGGATTTTATTGTGTTTGCTTAGATGTAGTGAAACCTAGATGTTGATTATTGGTTGATGGTTTGTTTATAATTGTTGTGGATGAGTGTATTCGATGTTAGGCTTAAGAAAACTGGCAGACTTCCATTGGTAACTTGCTTGAACGTCTTAAGAAACATGATCGGAGGTGTACTATGATTTTTGGTTGTATTTAATGCATAAGCGAAATCTAGTTATCCCATGTTAGGAGCTTTTAGTCGGCTCGACATAGGAGTGAAGTAGGAGCTTATAGAGTTAGTGAATATTGTACACGGCCCTACGACTAGTATTAAGGAATATAACCTGATGGATCTATACACCTTGAACTGTGTTAGATTGATACTTTGAGTTATATCACTAAGTATGCGGAATTTACTTAGTAACACTTAGAAGTTTGATTGTGAGTGAATGAAACAGTTGTTTATGAATAAGAACAATGTATGTAACAAACGGTTAGCTCCAATATTATTAATGATAATAATACGAGTGATCTTTGTATCACTAGGGTTACACCTTGAAGCTCTAGAAACGTATATCTAACCTTTAACCTAGGATCTCCTTTTATAGCACAAGGAGTCCTCTTCTACAAGATAAGTATAATGCTAATAGAATAAGATATACACAAGATCTATTCTATATTTATCTAAACACGTTTCCTAACAGTTATCTAAACAGCAGTGGTAATATATGTTCTTGCAGTGGTAATGAGTTTCCACTGCAAGTACATTCTTCAGCAGTTGTAATGTCTTCACTAGCCGTGGTAACTATTAATATAATTCCCAACAATCCTCCCCTAAACTTATGATTAATAAACAAATCAATAAGTTTCTTCAAGTAATCAGCAAACATGAGGATATGGGAATTCTTCCAAACACTTATCTTCTTCTTCTTAACTCTTTATCAGCTCTCATACTCTGATCATAAATCTTTTGCAGAAAATCTTCTATGACTTCACTTCTTTCCCAGCACCTAAGCTTCACTGACATCATCACAGTCAATACTCCAGCTCTCAATGGATATTCTTTCTCTGCAAGCATAAACGCATCAACTCCATCTTGAGTAGAAAGATGATGTACAGCACTTGAATCATAAAACTTCCACAAAGTATTCATGTTGTGAGCTTTTTCCTCAAATGCTTGCTAAAATTTCACAAGTATAGGGTGAAGATGCAACTATCCCAGTTGTATCCCAAAACACACCCAATATTGTTGTTCCACCAATTCACCATACCCCTGCTGTCACTCACACTTATGAGAGAAGGCATAAACAGCCAACTTCTCTCATCTCAACATTGCATGTTGCTGAACCTTTTGGTTTAGGGACAAGCAGTGGTGGTTCAAGGCTTCATCCTAGTCCAACTAGGGAAGAGCCTGAATCAATGCCCTATGATTCACCTCTCCCAACAGGTAACACAGTTGGAAGTGTTGAGGGCAGTGTGCAACTACCTGAATTGATGGATATCTGTACAAAATTAGTCAAGCAGGTTCAAGCTCTGGAGAAAGATCTGTCACAGACCAAAGTACAACATGCCACAGAGCTGAATCAACTAAAGGCAGAGATTCAAAGGTTGCAGAATGAAGTTGAGAGTCTCAAGAAGAAAAGACCTGCTCAGGTTGTGTTCTCCTCTTCATCTTCACCTCAGGATGAATTTTCTGCAAGTTCTAGTAAAGATTTGGGAGATTCTTCCAAACAGGGGAGGAAATCAGATATAGAGTTTAAGGGGAGGAGACTTAATTTTGATAAGGAATTTGCTGAGTTAACTGATTCTGACAATGCTCAAGCAAAGGAAGATGCAGCTGAGACTATGGGGAGGAAGTTAGATTTTCAAGATATGGATGTTGATGCTGATTTTCACTTTGATGATACAGTTGGAACTGCTCAACCAATTTCCACTGCTGCAGAAAATGTTCCCACTGCAAGTGAAAATATTCCCACTGCAACTTTGATGATACAGTTGGAACTGCTCAACCAATTTCCACTGCTGCAGAAAATGTTCCCACTGCAAGTGAAAATATTCCCACTGCAAGTGAAAACATTCCCACTGATAGTCAAAATGTTACCACTGCAGAGGAAGAAGCTGCCAGAATAAGATCAGTCAATGGTAAAGCAATTGTGACTGGTTCAGAACAAGAGCAAACAAGAAAGATTTCTAAGAAAGATCAAGCTCAAATTGATTTTGATGCAAGATTGGCAGAGCAAGAGCAAGCAGCAGAGAATGAAATGAAGAGAAAGCTAGAGGAAGATGAAGTTGCTAGTTTTATGGAAGCAAAGAGGTTGGACAATGTAACACCCCCAAATTTGGGATACGCAGCGGAATTAAAGCTGGGTGTTACTCGACGGTACAACAGTTATAATAATAGAAAAACAATCTACAATTTGATTGTTAAAATGATTTTATTATTCATTATCAGAGTTTACAAAATAAGGTCCCAATAGCTTTACAATTTGTTAAATAATTTATCAAAGAATAATAAAATCTTAGTCTTCCTTCCGTATCCATGCCCTTCCATGCCATCCTTGCTTGTTATGGACCTGAGATAAACATGCTAAAAAGTCAACACAACGGTTGAGTGAATTCACAGCGTTTGTAAATAAGTAATAGTTTGAACACAAGTCAAATAGTTATAAAACAACGTATTGCAGCGTAGCATATTGCACTAAGCCTCATGAACTCAAACCTTAACAGTTTGGACATTATAGTAATGAGCTATAACGTAATGGTGCCCTCGAGTAGGAAGCTTGCCAACTTCCTAGTAGTTCTCAAATAAAGTGCATTTGGCCACTTATCCAGCGACACAAATGGGGCGTCAACTGCCAATAGATCTATTCACTATATTCGCGTTCACTCGCAAGTGATTAATGGTTCATGATATGAGGGACTTTTAGTGGCAACACAGTTAACTTAGGCAATACCAGATCAGTATAGCATACAGAAAAATACTTGTGTTCGGTTTGTTGCATGTATCTCCCCACAAGTTTGAAAAACAGTATAAAAATGTAAAAGTGGGACTATGAACTCACCTGGGCAGTCTGGATGGAAAACAAAGTTAAATGAAGTTGATAAACGTCTCCGGCTTGAAACCTGAGTTATTAGATTAAGTTCTCAGTAATTGTTTCTGATTATATCAGTTTTTAAATGTTCGTTTCGTTTTAGTTTAATGGTTAAATATTTTATCGAGCCAATATGTAGTTTCAAAAGTATTATTTTATTATATTTTCTTATCTGTAAGATTTGGTTCTGTCCGTTCGTTAAATGGATACTTCGTTTGTTAGTTACGGTACAAAACGTATATTAAGTTTAAATAAAACTTAATAATAATAATAATAATAATAATAATAATAATAATAATAATAATAATAATAATAATAATAATAATAATAATAATAATAATAATAATAATAATATTAAATAATAATTAGGGTTTATAATATTTTCATTTTAGACCCTCAAGTTTCTAAAGTTGACAAATTTTACCCTCGAACTATATAAAAATGGCAACTTCTACCCTTGAACTTTGGTCAATTGACACTTTCTACCCTTAACCTTAAGTTTATTTTATTTCTAGTCCAAAATATAAAATTATTTATAGTTTTGGCAATATATACCCCTCATGCAAATATAACTTACACCCGATGTCCTTTTTCAATAAAAACGCGTTTTTAGCCACGAAAATAAATCCAACTTTCTACGACTCATTTATATAAGTTTAAAACAGGTTTATAAATACTTTTCATCAGCTTATCTACTTATAATGTTCGAAATAAACAAAGACAAAGTTTATAAAACAGATTTTTGGACCAAAAGTACGCCTAGATATAAACAAGGCATGAAGAGGTTTATACTACGTTATGGTTCCTTTTAGTAGTCTACTAGGAGGTCTTCTTATAGGTTCAAACTAAAGGTTCTAACGTATTACGGTTTGCTCACAACGAGTCACTAAAGTGGAGCGTGTAAAACTGTTTTTATGAAATAGAAACCAAGTATATTAAAAGCTGATTTTCAGGTTCGACACCCATAAGTATGGCTGAATAAAACGAGACCTTTTAATGAAAATGAAAAGTGTTTGTTCCAGGTTAATCTATGCCATGAGGTCTCTATTTCCACCAAGTTTCGTAATTTATCAAGCTCGTTTACTAGTCGAAATAATTAGACAAAAAGGGTCGGTTGAGGCTGTTTTTATATATAACTTAAAACAGAAAACAGGTCCTAGTGCCCAGCCCTTGTGGTACGTTTTTAGGACTCGTGCTCCTGAGTTTTTGAAGAAAACGTCGTTCCGGACAACTTTCGTGTTTTAAGTTTTTGACGAAACGGAGCAGAAATGGCTCGTTTTGCGTGTTTTCAGTTTCTGTTACAAAAACTTGACAGCTTTCGACCAAGTTTTTGGTAATTTCATTTGGCCATATCTTTTGACTCGTATACTCGTTTTTGGTGATTCAAAAGCCTAAAAGCTCGTTTTTATTTTCCCCTAACTGATTGTTAAGTTTATATACGCTCATAGAGTTTAGAGTATAACATAGAGGGTGTTTGTTTATTCTCGTTATTACAGAAACAAAACAACAAAACAGGAAACATGTATTGAACTTAGGTGTTGTTTTAAACTTATTAATATGAGTAAATTACATAAGTAAATGAGAGTGAGGGTGCCTAGAACTTACAGGAATCATTTAGGGTGGATTCGACAAGAGATGAACTTCGAATTGGAACTAACTCTTCCAAACTTCTATCCTTCTAACAAGGCTTGCTTCTACTTTCTTATGGGTGTTTCTGGATCAGTAGGGTTGTGTTTGAGTGAGTGTAGTAGTGTTTTGAGTGTGGGATGAAACAACATGGTGTGGAGGGTGCTCGTTTATTTATAGAGGAGATAATTAGGGTTGCATTTAATAAACTTAGCCACATGGAAAGGTTTGTCAAGAGGTTTAGAGACATGGTGATATGGAGGGTAAAGTAACCTAGTAAGTTGTTCGTGGTGTAGGAAATGGAAGACAAAAGGATGTAGTCTTGAGTTCTTTGGCAGCCACAAGTAACGTGAGGGAGTATGTTATGGTGTAGTTCGAATGGTGATGATTAGAAAGGGAGTGTATGTCGACTTATATAGAGGTGTAATTCTAAAGTTTCAAAAAGGCTAGGTCACCTTGTAGGAGACATGATGAGGTGTTCCTAAAAGTTTGTGAGGTGTTAGATGGTGAAGGTGAGGATGGCGTGAAGTGGTATAAAGAGAACCAAAGGTTTGTCCTACAATATTTGACCATGTTATAAATTCAGGAAGCATGGTGATTTGTTCACTTGGAGTTGGTAAGTGTGGTAAATCGAAATGTGTACAGGTTCAAGACCATAAACTAGTTTGGTGTAGAAGATTATGAGACATGGTGAGGTGTATATACATAGTCCATGTGTATTGTATGGTGATTTATGTAGTTATGTAGGATCAATAGATTAAGTACACATGGTTACTAAGCATTGATTTTTAGCAGGTTGTGATAAAATAGATAGCTAATGTTCGACTTATATAGCAGAGAGGTTGAAAGGATTCTTGAAGGTACTAGCTCATCATGTAATGTTTGTAGGAGACAATATGATGTGTAGTTCTTCCCTAATCTGCCAAATGAAAGGCTCGTATGATGATTTGAAAAGCAAATGAGGTGGTAACTTTGCTAACCAAGTATTTTACCTATATTGTGTGACCAAAGATAAACATCTAGCATGCATGCTTATGTGTTTATATGAGAAGCTAGAAGAGATTCTATGGTGAGGGTAATTACAAGTGGTATCTAGAATTCACTTAATTGCCTTCCTAGTGTAATTCGAACCATAGATTAGTTAGGGATCAATCATGCTTAAGTCTTGTTCCTAAGGCTTATTGATAAGTACCTTGAGTTAAATGATATAATTAACTTAAGTTAAAGTTTAGGTTAAATAATATTTTTAGAAAAATGTAATTTAGTGTGGGTTATATTTTAAGTGAACATACTTAAGAAATAAAAAGGAAATTTCAAATAGAGCTTAAAGAGTAGTATATTTATACTAGGATTATAGGATTTGCATTTGTATATATTTAGATTAAGTTTTAAATAAGTTTAGTAAAAATGTTATTTTTAAGTTTTGTATATTAGACACTTGTACACTAATTTAGAGACTTATATATTTAGTTTAACATTTACAAAAATACTAGAGTTAGGGTTTGTGTAAAATATGCTTGTATTGTGTGTTTTAAGGATAAGTACATTGAGGATTATAATGAATTTATAATAATATTTTGATGACTTGTACTTTAGCTTGGATGACTTGTACTTATATATATATATATATATATATATATATATATATATATATATATATATATATATATATATATATATATATATATATATATATATATATATATATTTTAGAAATCTTGTACACACTAATTAGGGTTGTGATTTTATCACATAAAATCATAGTTTTGGAGAATTAGGGTTTTAATCGGGATATAATATTAGGTCAAGGTTTTATGCTTTAGAAACTTATACATTAGATTTAGAGTATCGTACTTTAGAGTTTATGATTTATTTAAAATCATAGTTATAATAACTTAGGGTTTCGGGAAAATTCTTATAGATAGAAAACATTTAAGTTGAACGTTTAACTATCGTATATTAACGTATTAATATAAAGTAGTAGGTATAATGTCATAGGGTTTTATATTTGACATATCTAAATATTTATTCAAAACGAATTTAATAAACAGAAAATATTAAATTTGAACGTTAAGTATATAATAACGTAAAGTGGTAAATAAGAAATTGAAAACTTTGATACTTGACATAAATATGAACTCGTTTATTTATAATATAATTTACGTCATATTAGTTATTTGTTATGATTAGTTTAACCGACAACGTTTTAAAAAAAATTAGACGTGAAAAATGATTAAATATTAGTTTAGTTTAAGTGGAAATTTACCGGTGGTTACAGTCTCACCCCCTTAACGGAATCTCGTCCCGAGATTCAGCCTATGTTAGGTGTTTTGAAATGATAAGGACGAATAGTTTAATTTATGAAACCTATATTATTTAAATTTACATGTGCAAATATCATTCCAAAGGTCATATAAACTTAAGAAATTTTATTTTAAATGAAGATTGTTATTTATAAAATTTATCATGTTTCAGTAATTATCTTTGAAAATATCCTGATTTCAAATTTCTCGTTTTGTAAAAAAATCAATTTTTTTTTTTTTTTTTTTTTTTTTTTTTTTTTGACATCGAAAAACTGTCTTTTAAATAAGAAAATTTCTGATGAAAACTTAATGAAAAAATTTTAAACTTTTGTAGATGATGAATCCGTTTGTTCCTTAGTTAAAATTTTTAAAATTTTCAAACGTTCATGAACAGTGATCCCAACGGTCGTGAATAGTAATTTCCAACGGTCGGCTAGTTTTTCTCATAAATACCCCATTTCAATCCTCATTCTTTCCTATTAATCTCTTCACCTATATTCCTTACAAAATGCCGCATCCTATTACTATTATTGCGATCGTGTACGTTGTTACTACTTCTATCTACATGACCTACGTTCCAGAAGAAGATTATGCATTATTGGCCGGGATTTTAGTGTTTCTTATACCACTCTTGGTTCTAGCAATTGTTATCGATGAGGTTTGGAAGTAATAGACAGTATCGTGGTAGGAGCGTTGAAATAAATTTTCTATGTAATCTTTAGTGAATGTGTAATAAGATTTGGTTGTTTTATGTATAAAACCATGTTTTGCGTTCATAATTTGTTTATTGTACAAAATATTCAAGGTGTTATATCCAGTCGTAGTTCTCGTTCTCGTAGGTGTAGTTGTGTTCTTTATTAGATTGATGGATCAACTAATTGGCGATTATATTCCTTATTTGGTGGTTTTTGTAACATTAGTATTACCGATGCTAATTATGTTGTTATGTATTAATATTCATGTGTTTTATGTTATTTGTGTTTTATGAATTTCAGTGATTCTCGAATTTTATACTCATGTTATTTCAGTTATAAATAAGCCCACTTATTTATAATTCATTATTTACATCGCAAGGCGTCCCAAAACAATGTAAACAAAGAAATATAAACTTATGGCTCGGTGATTCATAATTTCTTTATTTAAATAAAAAGGCGTCCCAATTCATTTAAATAAAGACATTGCAAATCATCCTACTTAAGAATTTCTGACTTAACATTCGTAATCGATGAATTAAGTAATCTGGGAGTACGGAGAGAGTATTTACACTCATTTTTGGATATGGGAGTAAGATAATCAAGGTGAGTTGACATAGTTTTGAAAATAATGGGGAGTATATTTTTAACATAAATAGGGTAAGAATTGTGGAAACCACGACATCTTATGAAAGTTTTGTAAATTTTGAAAATATAGAAGTAGATACATGCTCAGGAAGATAGGATTAAAACGTAATGCCTTAGAATAGGCATCTGCAGACATGTTTGATTGTATAAAGTGATCAGAAGTATATCATAAATGTATATACCAGTTTACTAAAGTTTTTGAGTAACATAATTACCTGGAAGTCACATAATCATCCGGAGGCTGGAAGGCACAGACAACGAAAGGCTATAAAACATTTTTGTGAAAAAGTGGTTATAGTTCGGATCTCAATTAGACCCGTTTCTCTATAACTATAGCTCTGATACCAATCTGTAACACCCCCAAATTTGGGATACGCAGCGGAATTAAAGTTGGGTGTTACTCGACGGTACAACAGTTATAATAATAGAAAAACAATCTACAATTTGATTGTTAAAATGATTTTATTATTCATTATCAGAGTTTACAAAATAAGGTCCCAATAGCTTTACAATTTGTTAAATAATTTATCAAAGAATAATAAAATCTTAGTCTTCCTTCCGTATCCATGCCCTTCCATGCCATCCTTGCTTGTTATGGACCTGAGATAAACATGCTAAAAAGTCAACACAACGGTTGAGTGAATTCACAGCGTTTGTAAATAAGTAATAGTTTGAACACAAGTCAAATAGTTATAAAACAACGTATTGCAGCGTAGCATATTGCACTAAGCCTCATGAACTCAAACCTTAACAGTTTGGACATTATAGTAATGAGCTATAACGTAATGGTGCCCTCGAGTAGGAAGCTTGCCAACTTCCTAGTAGTTCTCAAATAAAGTGCATTTGGCCACTTATCCAGCGACACAAATGGGGCGTCAACTGCCAATAGATCTATTCACTATATTCGCGTTCACTCGCAAGTGATTAATGGTTCATGATATGAGGGACTTTTAGTGGCAACACAGTTAACTTAGGCAATACCAGATCAGTATAGCATACAGAAAAATACTTGTGTTCGGTTTGTTGCATGTATCTCCCCACAAGTTTGAAAAACAGTATAAAAATGTAAAAGTGGGACTATGAACTCACCTGGGCAGTCTGGATGGAAAACAAAGTTAAATGAAGTTGATAAACGTCTCCGGCTTGAAACCTGAGTTATTAGATTAAGTTCTCAGTAATTGTTTCTGATTATATCAGTTTTTAAATGTTCGTTTCGTTTTAGTTTAATGGTTAAATATTTTATCGAGCCAATATGTAGTTTCAAAAGTATTATTTTATTATATTTTCTTATCTGTAAGATTTGGTTCTGTCCGTTCGTTAAATGGATACTTCGTTTGTTAGTTACGGTACAAAACGTATATTAAGTTTAAATAAAACTTAATAATAATAATAATAATAATAATAATAATAATAATAATAATAATAATAATAATAATAATAATAATAATAATAATAATAATAATAATAATAATAATAATAATAATTAGGGTTTATAATATTTTCATTTTAGACCCTCAAGTTTCTAAAGTTGACAAATTTTACCCTCGAACTATATAAAAATGGCAACTTTTACCCTTGAACTTTGGTCAATTGACACTTTCTACCCTTAACCTTAAGTTTATTTTATTTCTAGTCCAAAATATAAAATTATTTATAGTTTTGGCAATATATACCCCTCATGCAAATATAACTTACACCCGATGTCCTTTTTCAATAAAAACGCGTTTTTAGCCACGAAAATAAATCCAACTTTCTACGACTCATTTATATAAGTTTAAAACAGGTTTATAAATACTTTTCATCAGCTTATCTACTTATAATGTTCGAAATAAACAAAGACAAAGTTTATAAAACAGATTTTTGGACCAAAAGTACGCCTAGATATAAACAAGGCATGAAGAGGTTTATACTACGTTATGGTTCCTTTTAGTAGTCTACTAGGAGGTCTTCTTATAGGTTCAAACTAAAGGTTCTAACGTATTACGGTTTGCTCACAACGAGTCACTAAAGTGGAGCGTGTAAAACTGTTTTTATGAAATAGAAACTAAGTATATTAAAAGCTGATTTTCAGGTTCGACACCCATAAGTATGGCTGAATAAAAACGAGACCTTTTAATGAAAATGAAAAGTGTTTGTTCCAGGTTAATCTATGCCATGAGGTCTCTATTTCCACCAAGTTTCGTAATTTATCAAGCTCGTTTACTAGTCGAAATAATTAGACAAAAAGGGTCGGTTGAGGCTGTTTTTATATATAACTTAAAAACAGAAAACATGTCCTAGTGCCCAGCCCTTGTGGTACGTTTTTAGGACTCGTGCACCTGAGTTTTTGAAGAAAACGTCGTTCCGGACAACTTTCGTGTTTTAAGTTTTTGACGAAACGGAGCAGAAATGGCTCGTTTTGCGTGTTTTCAGTTTCTGTTACAGAAACTTGACAGCTTTCGACCAAGTTTTTGGTAATTTCATTTGGCCATATCTTTTGACTCGTATACTCGTTTTTGGTGATTCAAAAGCCTAAAAGCTCGTTTTTATTTTCCCCTAACTGATTGTTAAGTTTATATACGCTCATAGAGTTTAGAGTATAACATAGAGGGTGTTTGTTTATTCTCGTTATTACAGAAACAAAACAACAAAACAGGAAACATGTATTGAACTTAGGTGTTGTTTTAAACTTATTAATATGAGTAAATTACATAAGTAAATGAGAGTGAGGGTGCCTAGAACTTACAGGAATCATTTAGGGTGGATTCGACAAGAGATGAACTTCGAATTGGAACTAACTCTTCCAAACTTCTATCCTTCTAACAAGGCTTGCTTCTACTTTCTTATGGGTGTTTCTGGATCAGTAGGGTTGTGTTTGAGTGAGTGTAGTAGTGTTTTGAGTGTGGGATGAAACAACATGGTGTGGAGGGTGCTCGTTTATTTATAGAGGAGATAATTAGGGTTGCATTTAATAAACTTAGCCACATGGAAAGGTTTGTCAAGAGGTTTAGAGACATGGTGATATGGAGGGTAAAGTAACCTAGTAAGTTGTTCGTGGTGTAGGAAATGGAAGACAAAAGGATGTAGTCTTGAGTTCTTTGGCAGCCACAAGTAACGTGAGGGAGTATGTTATGGTGTAGTTCGAATGGTGATGATTAGAAAGGGAGTGTATGTCGACTTATATAGAGGTGTAATTCTAAAGTTTCAAAAAGGCTAGGTCACCTTGTAGGAGACATGATGAGGTGTTCCTAAAAGTTTGTGAGGTGTTAGATGGTGAAGGTGAGGATGGCGTGAAGTGGTATAAAGAGAACCAAAGGTTTGTCCTACAATATTTGACCATGTTATAAATTCAGGAAGCATGGTGATTTGTTCACTTGGAGTTGGTAAGTGTGGTAAATCGAAATGTGTACAGGTTCAAGACCATAAACTAGTTTGGTGTAGAAGATTATGAGACATGGTGAGGTGTATATACATAGTCCATGTGTATTGTATGGTGATTTATGTAGTTATGTAGGATCAATAGATTAAGTACACATGGTTACTAAGCATTGATTTTTAGCAGGTTGTGATAAAATAGATAGCTAATGTTCGACTTATATAGCAGAGAGGTTGAAAGGATTCTTGAAGGTACTAGTTCATCATGTAATGTTTGTAGGAGACAATATGATGTGTAGTTCTTCCCTAATCTGCCAAATGAAAGGCTCGTATGATGATTTGAAAAGCAAATGAGGTGGTAACTTTGCTAACCAAGTATTTTACCTATATTGTGTGACCAAAGATAAACATCTAGCATGCATGCTTATGTGTTTATATGAGAAGCTAGAAGAGATTCTATGGTGAGGGTAATTACAAGTGGTATCTAGAATTCACTTAATTGCCTTCCTAGTGTAATTCGAACCATAGATTAGTTAGGGATCAATCATGCTTAAGTCTTGTTCCTAAGGCTTATTGATAAGTACCTTGAGTTAAATGATATAATTAACTTAAGTTAAAGTTTAGGTTAAATAATATTTTTAGAAAAATGTAATTTAGTGTGGGTTATATTTTAAGTGAACATACTTAAGAAATAAAAAGGAAATTTCAAATAGAGCTTAAAGAGTAGTATATTTATACTAGGATTATAGGATTTGCATTTGTATATATTTAGATTAAGTTTTAAATAAGTTTAGTAAAAATGTTATTTTTAAGTTTTGTATATTAGACACTTGTACACTAATTTAGAGACTTATATATTTAGTTTAACATTTACAAAAATACTAGAGTTAGGGTTTGTGTAAAATATGCTTGTATTGTGTGTTTTAAGGATAAGTACATTGAGGATTATAATGAATTTATAATAATATTTTGATGACTTGTACTTTAGTTTGGATGACTTGTACTTTTATATATATATATATATATATATATATATATATATATATATATATATATATATATATATATATATATATATATATATATATATATATATATATATATATTTTAGAAATCTTGTACACACTAATTAGGGTTGTGATTTTATCACATAAAATCATAGTTTTGGAGAATTAGGGTTTTAATCGGGATATAGTATTAGGTGAAGGTTTTATGCTTTAGAAACTTATACATTAGATTTAGTGTATCGTACTTTAGAGTTTATGATTTATTTAAAATCATAGTTATAATAACTTAGGGTTTCGGGAAAATTCTTATAGATAGAAAACATTTAATTTGAACGTTTAACTATCGTATATTAACGTATTAATATAAAGTAGTAGGTATAATGTCATAGGGTTTTATATTTGACATATCTAAATATTTATTCAAAACGAATTTAATAAACAGAAAATATTAAATTTGAACGTTAAGTATATAATAACGTAAAGTGGTAAATAAGAAATTGAAAACTTTGATACTTGACATAAATATGAACTCGTTTATTTATAATATAATTTACGTCATATTAGTTATTTGTTATGATTAGTTTAACCGACAACGTTTTAAAAAAAATTAGACATGAAAAATGATTAAATATTAGTTTAGTTTAAGTGGAAATTTACCGGTGGTTACAGATAAACTTGAAGCAGTAATGGCAGAACCACTTTCAGTTATTCCACCAACTGTCATACATGAGAAACCTCCTATGTTCACTTATGTGTCTACAAAAAAAGAGATTGACTACTTGATTAATAATGATCAAATAATCAGAAAGAAGGCTATTGAACTTATTGTAAATACAACCTTGAATGAAGAACAAAGGTCTGCTCAACTAAAAGATTTCATTCAAATGAAGAATCAGCAGGCTCTTGATGAAATCATTGGGGATGTTAGAAAAGGTCAAAAGAAGCCAAGGAAACTTACAAAGGCACAGATCATTGCTGAGATGAAGACTTTTTGTTGTCATGTTGGCAATATGAAGATAGCTCAATTCAAAGGAATGTCACATGATCAAATTGGAGGTATTTACTACAGGATTAAAAGACAAGATAGTAATTTCATTCCAATGGATCAAGAACCTGTAGTAATGAAGACAAAAAGGTCTGGAGTGAGTCTTGGATCAAAAGATGCAAAGAAATTAAAGACTCAGGAGTCATCTCAAGCAGAAGAGGGTCCTAGCAAGTTGACAGAAGAGCAAGTTACAAATATGATGTTTATAGAGACTGATGTGCTTAATATTGAACCTCTACAAACAAAATATCTTGTAGTTGGTTGGGAAATCTATTCTGATGATTTTGGAGTTGCTTGGAAGATCATTAGAACTGGAAGTGTCACAAGTATTTGCAGAGATTTTGAAGACATTGTTAGATCTTGTGATAGAGAAGACTTGGATATTTTGTGGAGGATTGTTCAAGATTAGTTCAAGAAGGATGAACTTGTTGATGTCAAGGCTAAGGAGTTATGGGTTCACTTCAGAAGATTATATGAACCTGACCGAAGTGACAGACATTGGAGATTTGACAAAATTAGTAACAGGGGACTTAGGGTAAACTCTGTTTTTATTGCTGGCAGTGGTAACTGCTGGTCTAGCAGTGGAAATTGGTTTTATGCCAGAATGAAGCAAAACAGACCTGGGAATCATCTTGCTAAGTGGATTTGGGTGAGTTAAGTTATTAGCATTATGACCATTCACCCTAGTATTCCCAAACACTTCCCTTCTACCCAAATGGTAGGTACAGTTATAAGACAAATGGTCACAACTACCACATATATGACAGGGTTTGTTGTTGAATACAAAGTCACTACCAAATTGCCTAGATTTAACATGATTCCAACTCCTCATATTACCCCTAGGAGTTGGTGACCTACTTCTGTACATCTCTGCATATCTAGTAGTGGGCCTAGTGAAATTTGGTTGTGACCTAGGCTTCTCTTTAACAACATCAGGAATACTCTTTTTAACCTCCACTTTTACATTCTCAGGAACACTAGGTTTAGACTCAACATTTAAACTTTCATCTTTAAGAGATGAGTCACTAGCACTATCAAATGTATCAACCTCAACATGAACCTTTTCAATAACAGCTGGTTTAACAAATTTTGGTCCATAGGTCATAGGTAGTTCCTGGAATTCTTCTAATCCTGTGTGAGCTAAGTCAATGCCAGGAGGTGATGGAACACCTCTTAGAGGTGGTGGAACTGATTTGTATCCAACTCCTGATTTGGCTTTGTTCACAACTTGGGCTTCCCAAATTTTGTCAATACACTTGGATTGGTGATCCAGTGTATTGCAAGTTATCTTTATATTTTCACTAGCCAATTTAACCTTTTCTAGTTCTTCCCAAAGAACCTTGTTTACAGCAACCTGATAATCTAAGTCTCTTTTTAACACTTCAATATCATCATTGAACTTAGATTCATTTTCCCTATAATGCTCTAATTGAGTTTCTAAAACACCTAAGCCTCTTTTATGATTTGCTAAAATTAGTATGATTTAACTCTAGAAATTGTTCATCATATTGTGCTTTAATTTTCTCATACTCTTTTAAGGCCTTACAAGTTTTAGAACAAGCATTATTAATTTGTACCTCAGAGTCAGAAAAAGACATTAGTGCAAGCTCAGTAGCAACCATTGCAGACTCTGAATCATCTTCCTCATCCTTAGTCATAAAGCTCCAATCAAAGCTCACTCCATCAATAGCCAATAGCCCCTTTGGCTCATCAGTTGTAGGTTCTTTCTTCTTGTCCTGCTTATACCAAGTTGACCTGTTGTCAGATTTCCTTGGTTTCCTGCACTCCCTGGCAAAGTGCCCCTTCTTATGACAATTATAGCACTCCACCTTCTTTTTGTCAAAACCTACTGTTTCATTGCCACTGATGTTAATCTTTCTTCCAGTCTTCTTCCAAAACTTCTTTGTTCTTAAGCTTAGTAATGCCACCTGCCACTTAATGTCCATCTCCTCCATATCATCCTCATCAATTTGATCCAAATCCTCATGATTGAGAATTGAACCACCTACTTGACTTGATATAAAGGCATAAAAGGTAGAATCACTAAGTCCTGCAATCTGTCTCTTTGAGCTACCAGTGGAAACACTTCCAGTACCAGTGGAAACAACTATGTTAGCACTGTCATCATCACTATCACTTTCTTCATCTGAACTATCATCAAGAGATGATGATATGAGTGCTACACTTCCTGAACATGTGCTTAATTTGCCAGCTTTCTTCAATCTTTGTTCAATAACCTTGAAGTTATTGTACAAATCATTAAGTTTCATGGTCTCCAAATCTGGCTTATCTTCCCACACTGCAACATTTGTTCCAAACTCATAGGGTAAGCTTCTTAAGAACTTTAGATTGAGGTCTTCCCTTTCCACCTCAATTCCAAAAACAGTGAGTTGAGTAACAATCTTTTGTAGCCTTGTGAAGATGCTATCAATAGATTCATTACTTGTTGAACCAAAGTTTTCGTAAGTCTGTTTCAGCAGGGTCTTCTGAGTCTTCTTGGTGGAATCATTACCACCAAAAACATTACAGATCTCTTCAAAAAGAGTCTTTGCAGTCTTGTACTTGCTGAATGCTAGAACTTGATCTCTGGGAAGTGTCATCAGCAACAAACCTCTGGCCTTCAGATCATTCTTCATCTGAAGTCTTTCATCATTAGTAACAGGTCCAGTGTTAACCTTGATTACTTCCTTGCCACCAACCATCTCTGAAGTAGAACTTGGTTTGAAAGAATTTCCAACCATAATGATCTCCCAGAGTTTATAGTCTTGGACCATAAAGAATTGTTCGATCATTAGCCTCCACATCTCAAAGTCATTCAACTTAAGCTTTGGAAGCTTAGCAGCAATGTTTGATTGACTGGTTTCTGTCTCCATTGATTCTTCTGAGTGAACTAGAGTCTTCTAAATCAAAGTATCAAAGCCTGTCTCTGATACCACTTGATGGATCTATACACCTTGAACTGTGTTAGATTGATACTTTGAGTTATATCACTAAGTATGCGGAATTTACTTAGTAACACTTAGAAGTTTGATTGTGAGTGAATGAAACAGTTGTTTATGAATAAGAACAATGTATGTAACAAACGGTTAGCTCCAATATTATTAATGATAATAATACGAGTGATCTTTGTATCACTAGGGTTACACCTTGAAGCTCTAGAAACGTATATCTAACCTTTAACCTAGGATCTCCTTTTATAGCACAAGGAGTCCTCTTCTACAAGATAAGTATAATGCTAATAGAATAAGATATACACAAGATCTATTCTATATTTATCTAAACGCGTTTCCTAACAGTTATCTAAACAGCAGTGGTAATATATGTTCTTGCAGTGGTAATGAGTTTCCACTGCAAGTACATTCTTCAGCAGTTGTAATGTCTTCACTAGCCGTGGTAACTGTTAATATAATTCCCAACATAACCCGTCATCCATGCAATTGTAACAAGCTAATCAACCGGTAAAAGATATCTAGAGAGTAATAAAATCTAAGTAAACACATCTTTTCTCATTATTGTTTCCACCACATTAGTTTATTTTCATTTCTTTTTATTTTATTTTGATTGCATCTTTAGTTAATTGGGTTAGTTGACTAGCAACTAATTTCGCCCACTCCTTCAAAACCCGAGATTTTACTTGCTTTCATAAAATATAAAAATACAAAAAGAATCATCCCTCACCTCTAGACCTAGTTTAGTAGACTTTCTAATCCCAACGAACACTATTCCTGAGTTGAATGATCAATCCCCCGGTACTTGTCACTATATTATACTACAACGATCAGGTACACTGCCTGGCGAGGATTGCAAGCTTCTCAAGATCCCTTGAGAGGTAAAACCTATTGCGAGGGCGCAATCCCGCGTATCAACACTTTACATGCATCAGCCTCCAGGCTTTCGGGATCCTATACATCCAGATTATGTATGTTTATTAAAACGGTCTCTGTATGGACTCAAGCAGGCCCCCAGAGCATGGTTTCAGTGATTTGCATCTTACATCACTTGGGTTGGGTTCTCTAATAGCCGATGTGACTCCTCATTATTTATTTTTAGACAGGGGACAGATACTGCTTACTTACTACTATATGTTGATGATATTGTGCTCACCGCTTCTTTTGAGACTTTGTTACATAAAATTATTCACTCCTTGTATCAGGAATTTTCCATGACATATCTTGGTCCGCTCAACTATTTTTTGGGCATTGCGGTCACATGTGATTCTTCAGGGTTGTTTCTATCTCAGAAAAAATATGCTAAGGAAGTTTTGGAGAGAGCACATATGCTTACTTGTAACCCTTTTCGGACATCTGTTGATACTGAATCAAAACTGGGTGATGATGGTGATCCGATATCTGACCCGACTTTATATTGGAGTCTTGCAGGTTCCCTACAGTATCTTACATTTACTAGACCTGATATCTCTTATGTCGTTAAGCATGTTTGTATACATATGCATGATCCTCGAGAGCCTCATTTCTCTGCTCTTAAAAGGATCTTGAAGTATGTTCAGGGAACTCTGGATTATGGCCTACAATTGTTTTCCTCATCCACTACAGAGTTGATTGCATATTCGGATGCTGATTGGGCTGGTTGCCCCACTACAAGGAGATCGACCTCTGGATATTGCGTATTTCTTGGAAACAATTTACTCTCATGGTCCTCTAAGCGTCATCCGACGCTGTCTCATTCCAGTGCAGAAGCAAAATATCGTGGAGTTGTTAATACAGTTGCTGAGATTTGCTGGATACAAAACTTACTACGTGAACTGCATACGCCTTTGTCTTCCGCTATGCTTGTTTACTGTGATAACGTGAGTGCAGTCTACTTATCTTGCAATCCGGTTCAGCACCAGCGAATGAAACACATTGAGATTGATATACATTTTGTTCGAAACTTGGTTGCTTCTAGTCAGGTTCGGGTTCTTCATGTCCCTTCCCGCTATCAGTATGCGGACATTTTCACGAAAAGATTGCCCTCTGCTTTGTTTGAAGAATTTCGCTCCAGTCTAAGCATCAGATGTCCTCCCGCTCCGACTGCTGGGGAGTGTTAGATCGTAACTCTCATTATACCAAATATTGTATTTCCAAATATGTGTTGTAACAAATCCCCAATTAGTTGCATGATTAGTGGGGTTAATTAGCTACATTAGTGGGTAATTGAAATATACCCAAAATAAACCCCTTTTGTATCCCCTTTATAATGGTCCCTCTTGCATTGTACGAGATATACAAAATCAATAAACAGCTCATGTTTATATATGTCTTCACTTTTATGTTTGTAGCACACTTTCATGCTCGGGATGACATGGAATGACTAAATCTATTGTCAAAACTAGCCCCGGCCAGTGGCGCAGCTTCATAGGGGGGGGGGGGGGGGGGGGGGCGGCCGACCCCCCGAATTTTTTTTTGCGATGTAGGGGTATATAGTTTTCGTGTAGAAAAATTTCGGTATTTTTGGTTTCGCCCCCCCAATTTAATTCGGTTTCGACCCCCCATAGTGTTAGGAAAAAAAAATTAGATCCCGACCCCCCACTCGAAAAATCCAAGCTTCGCCACTGGCCCCGGCGGATTTATGCTTCAACAGACATCCATGTTTCATCCCATGAAAGAAGATTATGAAGGATAGTGAGATCATCAACACCAAGTTATAACATTTTGTCATCATTAGCCCATTCAAACTTTTACTTTAAAAGATGAACTTTGTGTTTTTTTTAGAAAGACATATATATTAAAAGAACTAAAATAAAAGCAAAATTGAAAAGAATAACAGCTTACTTTTTTTAACAAGACAATTAAAAATAATGAGCATCAAAAATAAAACAAAATACACTAACCACCTTCTTAACAAGAAAATGAACTTCGTGGTTAATACTATACTTTATTGGTTCATAACTAATACAAATGCCTCGTGATTATTTGCATGTTTAAAAAGACACTAACTAAAAAACGTATGAGTTTTATCTAACAAAATGAGTTAAATCTACAGAACGAATTATATCTTTACAAATGAGTTACGTATATCTTACAAAATGAAATTTGAGCTGCCTAGATAGGACTAAGGAACAAACAAAAGGAGTGATCAATAGCAGTATAAGCAAATAAGTATTATTGTAACCAGGGACGGAGCCAAGTGATAGGGTGGATGGGCCATGGCCAACCCTAAAGTTTTATTAGGAATTTAGGATACTAGTGACATGCATATGTTGTTTTGGTTTAGTTCGTTACATTGTTTTAGGCCCACCCAAACTAATAAAAGTCCTCCATCTAAAGTAAAAATTATAGCAAGATTTTATCAATGTATGTATGGCGTCATGGCGTGTATTGAAATTGCAAATATTTGATCGGCTACTAAATGAAACATTTAACTAGAGACCACTTAATCACATCCACCCTTTAATTATTAATGATTTTAATTAAGGAGTGACGTGTGTTGTTTATGTTTGAAATGAACACCTTCTTGCGTATAGTAAGACTTATAAAATTATATATATTTATTTTTATCGAATCTTTTTCGTGTTTGTTTTGGCCAACCCGATCGTAAAATCCTAGCTCCGTTAACAATAACAGTTTCAATTACTTTTTAGCGCGAAGAACTTTTAATTATTATTGTAAAAATAAAAATAGAAATCCTCTAAAGTTCATCGTTACATTTCCTTAACGGTGAAGCACAAAAGTTGGCCTAGTGTGGCTCTCATGTTCAAACCTTCACATTTACGTGATATGTATTTCCAAAAATAGAAACTTACTGTATTGGTTTTATCATACTGTCAGGATAACTTGTGAACTGTTACGTACTAATCTTACTAATATCTTATAGTAGTAATTATTTTTCCTGAGAAAATTGAAATGTGATTAGCATCTCGATCTTTTAAAAGAATACATTTGTCCCTCTTTTAAAAAACCAACAATGGGAATATAATGTATTTTGTTTAGTTATTTGTTTGAGTAAACGCTTTAAGTTTGAAGCCTTGAAGTCTCTTTCTATACACTTGATTAACTTAAAAGCTTTGGTTTACACCCTACTCACTTCTCTCCTCTACCTAATTGATGTATAGTATATACATATACAAATACATGTATAAATATCTATATCGAACCATTTTATTTCTCATTCGATCCTGAGAAAACTGGCGGTAAATCGACAACTAGCAAAATGTTGAATCAGCCTAGTTCCTTTTGGGGAAAATCCCTTTTGGTTTTTTGCATTTTGGTGTTTTTTTCGTTTGGTTCTCTTGAGGTCGAAGCAGCCACCAAGAAGTATCAATTTAATGTGAGTTCATGGTTTTGATTTTGTCGATATTAGTCACTAAATCATCTGTTCAAGTTGTAACTATTCTTGTGGTTTGAGTTTTCGTTTGTACATTTTTTAAAATAGCTGTTTTATGTGTTCTTTTATGTGAAAAAGATTGAAGTGAAGAATGTTAGTCGATTGTGCCATGCAAAACCGATTGTCACTGTGAATGGAATGTATCCTGGTCCAACGGTGTATGCTCGAGAAGGTGATAGAGTCCTCATCAATGTCACGAACCATGCCCAATACAACATGTCCATTCATTGGTAAGATTTGTATGCAAGTACCTAAATTTTATATCGTTATATATAACACACAACAACTTGAACTATTATTGAACTGTGGACTTTAAGGTATCACTGTGTAATAATACTTTCCTATTCTTGTTTTTAGGCATGGCTTGAAACAGTATGCAAACGGGTGGGCAGATGGACCTGCTTACATCACACAATGCCCGATCATGACTGGGAATAGCTATGTTTATGACTTCAATATCACGGGCCAAAGAGGAACATTGTAGTGGCACGCCCATATACTTTGGCTTAGAGCAACCATATATGGTGCCATAGTGATATTACCTAAACAAGCGACACCATTCCCATTCCCACGACCCGATGGAGAGCAAGTTATTGTATTTGGTAAGAAATTTATCCAAAATGATTTCATTTCTTGTCCATAACAATCCAAAACTTTCTCTAAAAAATAGTACAAAATGTTATATGCAGGTGAATGGTGGCATGCTGATGTCGAAGAGGTTGTAAAGCAAGGCAATGCTTTAGGTTTGCCTCCAAATATGTCCGATGCGCATACCATCAATGGAAAACCGGGACCACTTTTCCCTTGTTCCGAGAAACGTACTAAACTTTTTATCTAACTCTACAATATCAATACATTATTTCAGATGACTTACTTGAGTTTTTTTGGACCTTGACCCTGTTACAGATACTTTTGCGATGGAAGTTGAGCAAGGAAAGAAATACCTCTTAAGGATAGTCAACGCTGCCCTCAATGACGAACTATTTTTCGCCATTGTTGGACACAACATGACTGTAGTTGAGATTGATGCAGTTTACACCAAACCATTCAGCACAAATGCTTTATTAATAGCTCCAGGTTAAACAACAAATGTGCTTGTGTCCGCCAACCAGGCTCCAGGACGGTATTTTATGGCAGTCCGACCCTTCCAAGATGTTCCTATTCCAGTCGACAACAAAACCGCAACCGCTATCTTCCAATATAAAAACATTCCCACAACCGTTCTCTCGACACTCCCTCATTTACCATTACCAAATGATACCACATTTGCTTTAAGCTATAACAACAAGCTTCGTAGCCTCAACACTCCTAATTTTCCCGCGAATGTGCCATTAAAAGTTGACAGGCACTTACTTTTCACTGTTGGATTGGGAAAAAGTGTTTGCCCCACGTGCATTAAAGGCACCCGTCTTTCAGCATCCTTAAACAATATAACATTTGTAATGCCAAAAACTGGGCTTCTTCAGGCTCATTACTTTAACATGAAAGGGGTCTTTAACACAGATTTTCCTGACAAGCCTCCTAAGGCTTTTAACTACACTGGTGCTCCTCTGACTGCGAATCTTTTTACTACCAAGGGGACACGACTAAGCAAGATTGCCTTTAACTCGACGGTTGAGCTGGTCGTACAAGATACTAATCTGTTGAGTGTCGAATCACACCCTTTTCATCTTCATGGATTTAATTTCTTTGTGGTTGGAACTGGTATTGGTAACTTTGATCCCGCCAAGGATCCAGCTAAATACAACTTAGTTGATCCTCCAGAGAGGAATACTGTTGGTGTTCCTACTGGTGGTTGGGCTGCTATCAGATTCCGAGCTGATAATCCAGGTACAGTTTTAGTATTATAAATCAAATATTGGTTTAAAAGACTTGGTAAAGTATCAGTTATGTTAAAAGACCGTATGTTTTCTTTTTGACACGGTATAACTTATTCTTGTTTAGGTGTTTGGTTCTTTCATTGTCACTTGGAGTTGCACACTGGATGGGGACTGAAAACCGCTTTTGTAGTGGAAGATGGGCTGGGTAAGGACCAGTCAGTTCGTCCTCCGCCAAAGGATCTTCCATCCTGCTAACGGACTTTGTCGAAATAAGTGTGCATTTCTTGGCGAAGACTTATTCCTTAAGTTGACTATGCCTCCATCAAAATTTGAGGACATTGCATCTTATTTGAGAGTTGAGAAAACATAAGAAACTGTCATGTTTCATACTTCATGGTGTGTATTCTAATTACCGAAATTGTTTGATTTTTTAAGTTGACATGTAATGTACAATTTGATACAATACTAGACGACCGTGTGTACAGCAAAATGATTCGTATAACATTTATTTTGGTTAAATGTACATAAGAAACTGTCATGTTTCATATTTTGGTTAAATGTTTCGTATAACATTTATTCGTACAACATAAAATTATCAAAATGTATTGAAAAATATTGTAATATACAATAAATCAACTCCAAAATGATTTTTAAAATGTATCAAAGAACGTAAAATGTATTAGAAAACGTATAAAAACATTTAGTCAAATTGAAAATGAAACATGAAAGCAATTAGTTGAAGCATTCATTTTCTTCTACGAGTGCAATATTTTCTTCTAGCTTTTTCTACAAAAGTGTTATTATATAAAGTTGAACTGATAAGTATATATAGCATGTATTAAATGTGATTAGTAAAATTTTTAATGATTCTTATAAAACAACTTTTTAAAAAACAAAGTACACCTTTTTTGGTGGGAAAAAATAAAAAATAAAAAAAATAAATAAATAGTAATAATAATAATTTAACAATGTATTTTTGGTATAAACATTACTTGTTTTTATGTTTTTATGTTTTGAAGTTTTAAGTAAAATTATTATTAGTTTTTCATATGTAGTATAATATAGATATGGAATTTGCAAACAACCCTATTTGTATTTTATACTACTATTTTATTACAACGACCGCATCTCTTGCAGAGTAAGCTTTGCAACAACTCAAGTTCCCCAAAGAACACAACATAGTCCATAGATAATTTCTTTAAACATGCTCTACTTCACTATAAAACTTAACACCTCTGTGTATGAAATGAAAATTATCAAGTCCAATTGTTCTAAACTTGTGTTTTTTATTCTCTTTGATCCAAATTAACCATATACGTTAAGTTATTTCACTATAAATGACATTACATAGTTTTCAAGGTATATGTACTTAATTATTTTAGTTATTTATCTAGGAATGCAGCTAAAATAAAATACGCAACAAATTGACTACTAGTGCAAGTAAATACAGATAAACGATGGGAACAAAGACCATTTTTGCAATTCATCATCTCTATTACCTGATGTGATAATAACAAAATAATAATAGTATAAAATCATAGCTTCTTGGTCCGGTCCAGGAATCATAGCAACCAACTATTACATTACATGAAACTTCTGAGATAGCCTAAATCTGCTTTAACAAAAACCATTAGTCTAAATCACAGGTTTGCCAAATAGTTGGGTTCAACAAAATTAATAATCTTGAAGTCAACCAATTCAGAGAATTCTCCAAGATTATAGCAGGCTCTCAATGTTAAGCTCAACAAAGGAGCATGGGTCGGGTATGCCAAAGTTTTCCAGCACCTGCAAATTAAAGTAAAAAAAACTCGAGATTATAAGGAATGATTCAAGTGCATGGAAACTAATGTACAGTTTGTAACGTCTGGGGATCATTATCAACCACCTCAAAAAACTATTATTTTATGGTCTACACAACCTATCCAAGCTTATTCGCCAAAATTCCAAAATCTCAACCAGACATGACTTATTGGACAGCTGTTAAAGGAGGCAAAATAGTCGGGTTGGTTATGTCGTCTAAACGGAAAATAGTTTCGTACAAGTAGCGCCAGGTTGACCCGGAAACACTTCACTCCATATGTAAAAGAATTAATGCATAATACATGATTATGAAAACGATTTAAGAAGTTGTGTGTATTTATGTAAACACTGATCGACTTTTGTCCCATTTGACCTGTTCTCTATTGCTAGCTAAATCTTCTTAAGTCAACCCATTTGACTTTATTGAGATAAAGCACAGCTAAACTCGACCCATTCTCATGTATTAAAAAAAAAAAAAAAAAAAAAAAAAAAAAAAAAAAAAAGTTGTATAATGAACAATTAGCAGAAGTGCAGAACAATTTCTAGAAAAATAATGGATGTTCATATAATGACGAACAACCATGTAAACAGAGCGAATGATTATAAAATAGCTTAGTAAGTGTCAAATTCAATGTTGAAGAGTACCTGTGGGTGAACAATGCCAAAAGTTCCTATGCGTTTCCCTTTGTAAATGATGCTAGCTTGTCTTCCCTCTAGAAATTCAGGATCCTTCATTGGATAATAAACTTGTTAGCACAGGAGTTGTACATTTATGGCCTACAGTGCTCGTGGAAGTGGAAAAATTTTCGTGTTGGGTCACAGGCCAAAATCGCTGGTATCTTTTAATGTTTGCCGAAACGCACCCGCACACACTTTTTAAAAGAAATCTTAAAGCATTTACTATGTTTATCAACAAGATTTTAGATGGTAAAATAAAGCAGTTTAAGAGGTATACACTCAAAATACACTTTGGGGGACTTTTCAACCATTCCGACTCATTTAACATATTTCATTTTGAGCTGTTTTCACCCTTTAATGGTGAAACATAACCCAGATCAATGTAGTAAATGGGTCGAAACTGCCACCTTGTGATTGAAAAACAAGAAGTACTTACTTTTGACAGCTCAATGTAGTAACCAGTATTGTCCCCGGGCAACACAAATGGATTACCGGTTACCTCCATGATTCTGTCTACCAGGCCATGTATCAGCTGTAAAAATAAGTAAAAAAATTCAGAAAGACAAAAGTAAAAATAAGCAAATTCAGAAAATTATTGACTTTTCTGTGAACAAAACTACATTCACTGAAAGATAACCTTGGTTTTGTTCTATTTTCATCTTTGTGTTTGTTTCTGTTTTTCTTGTACAGTCTGTGTTCTCATATGACCTTTATTATTTCTACAGAGGTTAACATAGTCAAACATTGGTTGCATTTTACACAAATCTGAACCATTACATACTTCTTATGCCAAAAGTGACTATTACCATCTTTTCTAGCCAAGAAAAATAAGGACCTCGTTTGTTTCACTGAGGTGTTAATACTAATATATTTTGAACAAATCTCCTTTCAATACTTTACAGCTACATTAAAGAGTCAGACAAATGAGATAGACAAAAATTGGAGTTTACTCGCGCCAAGCCGCCAACTAGAACAGCATTTCCACATTGAGGTGAATATATTTTTATTCACCAAAGAATAGATAAATGAAAAGTATATGTAGCAAAGATGAGTTCTTATCAAGTGAAGCTGACATGTGTATTTTAATATTCATATAGTACAAATAAAAGAAGAGGAGAGGGCAAAGAGCCAAAGAGATATGAAATTAGAATTTTACCTCAAAACCTGAAGTAGCACCGCAGTAAAGAGCTGCCAGTTGGCGATGATTTCTGGCCCCAACATCTTTTGTCTCATCCAAGACAGCTATATCACCTACTTCAAATATCTAGAGTTCCAATGTGACTTAAGTAAAAACATCCCAGCTTAATGGTAAGCAAAGACAAATATTTCACATCTATTTCATTTCCCAATGTTACACTTATAATTAGAGGTGACATGAGGTTGGATAACATGTGAAACAGGTATGAGAAAAAAACAGGATTTTAGTAGCCAAAGTGCCAAATGTGTATGGCTTGGGCTGGGGGTATGGTTTACCCACAAACACATTTTGTTCAAATTTTTTAGAAAAATGTATAAAATTTTATGAGTTAAATTTATTATCACAGAAAACAATAGCATTGAGCAAAAAAAATTTAAAAATTCTAACAAAATGAAATAAAAGCGTGTGACCACATGCATTTGACCTACTCAATATAAAACAGAACCCAAATCGACCCATTCATAAGTGATGGGTCAAATGCCACCCTAATTACGATTGTAGCCACTACAACTAGTCTGGGACAAAAGACATCGCTATTGACCATGATAAAAATGCAAGCAAGGTCAATATCATCAAGAGGCCAGATCGTTAATGAAAAATTAAAATACTTCACCTATAAAAAATAATAAAGAACAATTATCAGGGAATATTACCTTGATAGGTTTTGGATGATCTTTGTTATGTGCAACAGTTTTTAGTATCCCGGCCATTAGACTGTTTCGCACTACCTATAAAGTTGAGAATTATAACATTTTGGAAATAATGTAAATGGTTATATAAGATATCAGACAACTCACACCACATGTTTAGGAAAAAAAGTTATTAAATAAGTCAGCTAACCTCAAAATCTGCTCCGCGAGGATTTCCAATGATTACTGCAGTTGATTTATCATCTATGCGGTTCAGCATGGTAAATATTTCTTTGTAAGAGCACAGGATAAACGTTAACACTTCTGTATAGCCAGTCAGTGCAACCTAAAGAGAAAAAACAACCAAAAATCCTTTTATCATTATGGATTTATGATACATGTAATAACGAAGATAATATCACACTCACCTCTGTTCTGATAAGGTCACTGAACTGATTCAGAGGCAAGGGCTTTATAGATGCAGGTGTCCGCTTTGCGATTTTATTGAAACCATAAGCAATAGCCACGTCCTGTGGAATTTGTTACAAATATGTCAGCTGTGCTAATAACGGGGTACCGGTGGCAAATGAGCAAGTTCGGAGTGGATCTAGTCGTGTAAATGTTTTTTAAAAAAATACGACCACAATACTAAATCAAAACGCACTACATTAATTTCAATCCATTTGACCTATTCCTCTTTTGTTTAATCCTTTAGCTTAAGCTATTTGAACCGATAAAGATATAATACAATATATAATTCAACCCCATTTATAGGTAAATGAGTGAAATTTAGATTGCAACTGATAGCTGCACAAACAGTAGGAGTAAGGTAAACTTTATACCTCTGCTACATCACATGCATGAAGCACATCACTTCTCGTAGGGGGGACAGACACTGTGAAAATGCAATCTTTATCCTCCGGAGCAGATTGTTCAGCGTGCAATTGCATTTTGTTCAACAGCCCAGCAACCTGCAAAGAAGGTACAAATACATAACACAATCAGACACATTATGTTTGCTTTAAATGTTATTCAACTCTCGTTCTTCAAAATTACACACAGCAAAGCACAGCACAGAGCTAACCTGCTAACCTTTTACAGAATTAGACACACGCCTTTCTTATAACTCAGTAATAAAATCAAAACTGAATAGGCATGTGCTTACTATTCAAACAGTGTGAAATCTGAATGTAATTACTAAGTTTTATAAATAAAATAAACTGGAAAGGGACAAGGTAATAAGTTTGTTCACTGTTCAAACAGAGTGAAATCTGTATCTATATTAATTCTCAGTTAAAAAGAAGTGAGAGGCCAACATTATTCATTGAATAACAGTGAAACATGGTGTGTCTTTGTACCTTATCTGCCTCCAAAGAGATCCCAGCTATACCATTTATGTATGCTAGAGACACCTTCATGTGGTAGGGCGATAATTCAGGGTAAATATCAGATTTTCCATCGGAATCTATCACCTCAACTGGCTCAACCTCAAACTTCCGTTCACAGTACACAGAGAACATTGTCACCTGCAGTAAAAAGTGCATATTAATACTATCTCGTCTTTCAAATGACTTGCAGAGATTAGTTACTAGAGATTCTTTAACACTTAACCATTGTATTCAAGACAATTTTGGCCTTGGTCAAATCAGTGGCTGTGCATTCGATGAAAACGTTCTTGGTCTTCAAAGAAATAGCCGAGTGCGCTCCGTTAATTATTGGAGGCAGAGACAATACAGTTCTGCAACAACCATTGTAAATTATACAATCAAATTGGTAAACATAGTAAGAGGACCTAAAAAAATGGCAGAACATCTAGTGGACTCTGCTAAAAAACATACATTTGAGATACGATGGAGATAAACATCATAACTAAAGGTGGCAAACGGATACAATTAAATAACAAAAGCATTATAAGAAATGGGTATAATACCTGTTTCGATCATATATAACAGGGTAGACAGGTGACTTCTCGATTATGTGCAAGTACTTCTTCAGCTTCAAATCAGACTGCCATAACAGAAGCAAACATGTCCTTAAAGATGAATTAAATTGAAGAGTAGAGACAAACAGATATGTGTGTAAATATATACATGACATACCTTGTAAAACTCCATAAGCTTATCAGCTTTGAAAGTTTCCACCTATAAAAGAAGTCATCAACACTGCATAAGTATATACGATGTATGCAAATATGCAGAAGTCAAACCAAACAATGGCACTCTTACCTGTTTTAACGGCACAAACTCTATGTCTTTTGGTGGCAAAGCCTGCACAAATAGGGAAAAGGAAGCATAAAATGATGAGAAGACACCCAAGGCCATTGGTCTAGTGATATGTGAGTTGCCCACCAACTTAGAGGTTGTGGGTTCAAGCCTCGCAGGATGCATTTGTGAGATAGGTGGTATAGGATGTGAAAAAAATTGTTGAAAAAAAAATTTGATGCGAAGACTGGAAGTGCCTTCTTATATATGTAACAAACACATCAGCAAAGAGTAATTACATACTCATACGTTCTGTAGGGTGCTTATGGAATTATGGGTATAGAAATTCTTTAACCACCTTTTTTTCACATCCCAGATGGCAAGATTGGACCCAATTTATACCATATATAAAGCAGATCAATAACAGTTTGCCACATAGGAACGTTGGAAAGTAGAGAAACCAAACACCATTACAGTATGAAAAAAAAAAAAAAAAAAAAAAAAAAAAAAAAAAAAAAAAAAAGCATGGCATCTGTTGGAAGTCTTTCTACTCTCAGGTAGGGGTATAACTGTCTACACTCTACATCCTACCTACCCCATACCCCACTCTTGCGGGATTGGATTTTGTTGTTGAAAAAAAGCCTGGTATTTGGTTAATGTAGATAACTCAGTCAAAAATACATGTATTTGTATGCATATCAATAGCAAAGTTAAGTATTATACTTCATGTATAACACATCAAAAACATGTGCCCTCATCTGGATCACTATATGTATTAACAAATTCACAAACCTCATATGTGAACGGGCCTTCTATTTTGTCCAAGTCATGTGTTCCAATAGCAACAAGAGTTCTCCGTCTGAAGCATGTGAAGATGAAACATGAGAATAGAACGGGGAAAATGATACTTGCAACATGCTTAAGTAACTGCAATATACAGATTAATAACACTGAAATTGGAAACATAAGTAGAATTCATATATTACCTGCATATATTCTGATGAAGCTTATCTTGGAGGTCAATAAAGCTATTATATCGAGCTTCATCAAAAGTTATGCCCCTCAATACAGCACAAACAACAAATGGACGTATCGCTGATGTCTGGAAAAAGGACAATCCTTAACACATGCATGAGGATGAAGAGCTAGTGCTCTTTAACAATATATAGCACACTATAGTTGGTTTATGAGATAAATACCTCAGGTTTTACATGCATCTTAAGCATAGATTTCTTACTAACATCAGCAAGGGTGTAGTTAGGTACAGAATCAATCCCGCAGAAGATACGCAAGGACTGTACAAGTCCCTCAAGGCAAAGTAAATCATATCTGCATATCAAATGAGCATCTTATGCATAAATGATTTGTGATCTTTTTTATTTCTGAGTAAAATCTATAACTAATATCCACATGAAATTAACAACCCATACTTCATACTCCCTCAATTCTAAATATAAGAGCTACACATTAAATAAAAATGTTAAAATATTTTTATTTTTAGCATATGTTTCGAAAATATATCAAACTTAGGAATTTAACTACATCATTCATATTTTGCACATGGTATAGATATTAGTTTGCAGTGTTAGGAATTTTATATTAACCATTAAGATTAATACTAATTTTACGCATTTGGCTCGTTTGACATCAAAAACCAAAAATTAAAACCTTTATTTCTTTACTAACTTAGTTGTGCGAAAGTACTTCAATATTGAATAGATCAGTAAGCCAAAGCTAGTAGCATTATTGAGCATAAAATACATAACGCAAAACAGTTGAGACATATAAACAAACCAAGTGATTAGAAAATACCGATTGGCAGGGACGTCAATTTTATAAATAATTTCCTCGTTACCACCAGTTTCTTCCTCTTCTGTAAGATGTTTCTCTTTTCTTATAATTGCTTTCTCTGTAGTCTACAACCAATTTATGCAGAAATAATACTAGATAAATAATGCACATCTTACATACATAAAAGTGGATTAGGATATAGTATTTACCACATCATCAAGCTCGATTCCAAATTCGAAGCATAATTCATCGAACTCCTCTTGTGCTGCATAAAGAAACAATATATTAGATTAAGTGAATGTGTTGGTGATTTTAGAGGATTTAGATCAACACTACTGACTGTAAGTGCGCCCCAAGGCTAGGAAAAGAAGGTCCCTTCCAACGCTAACTGTAGGCATGATGGACCTTCAAAGTAGTATTCAGTTTATCCTGAAATTATAAGATAACTTAAAAGTTAAATATGAATACTGAAATAATATTGTCGGTCAGATTGACATACCAAAAAGTTGTAATCGCAAGTCTTTCCTACGTACAATGAGCAGTTCGCATAGACATAATAATAATAATAACAAAATGTTATGCTCGAATACTAAAGCTAGACTCGCATAAGCTCTATTATCTAAACAAAACCGCACATACTTTATAAGCTCAAGCTCCCATTTGTTGTGCACAAACACACCCCAAAGTCATAGAACTTTTCATTCATACATTTATCTATATCTATATCTATATCTATGCTACATATAAAGAGAAAACAATTGCTTAAAACTTAGAAACTTAAAAAATGAATAATGTTGTTAGACTAAAATACCCTTGCTTATAAAAGGCAATGCAATCTATTAAATGTTTAAATACTTCATTACAATTTAATCCACACCCATATATACACAAAAAACATACATACTATAATAGTCTAGTAATAAAAAGGTTCAAAATTTAGGGCTTATGAGCTTATCAACATGGGCTTTATTAACTTACACATAAGCCATAAACAAAAATTCAAAAGCTCTTAATAATGAGCTTATTGGCTTTAAAAGTTTTGAATAAGATCTTAATAATGTGGGTATTGTAATAAAAAGGCTCATAATCTTGAAGCTACTCCAACGCTAACCCTTTTTATCTTTTATATAGCTTTCGATAAACTTATTAATGTGGAGGCCTAACAAGGTGGTGTGGACATCAACATCCACTCCCACCACTAAACCGCCGTAGTGATTAACACCTTCATTACCAAATTACATATACCCCACTTAAACATAAAAAGTACCCCATAAACACACACAACCTTTAATTTTGTTCCGTGGTCGCAACCAATTTGCGCCCCCACCACGCGTGAACAATGGGTGGGAGGTGCCACATCAAGCAACCACGCGCGAAGCAACCCATTGTTACAGCCAATCTAAGGGGTGTTTGTTTAAGCTTATTTGACTCCTAAGTCCATTTTTTTTTTTTTTTTTTTTTTGGCTTTATTTTGTAGGTTGCGAGCTTATTATGACTTAAATAATGAAAAATAAGCTAATAATAATCAGCAGTAGAGATTAAGACATCTTTAAGCACAATAAACAACAATATTTAAGCAGAAATCGAGTATTCTGAACAATCGAATAGACTTGTTACCTACGGAAGCAGACGGCAGCAGCAGCAGCACCAAGAGGAACAAATGAATCTTCTTTGTGTGTGTGTGTAATATGGTCTTTAGGGGTGTTTTGGGTTACCTTATTTTAAACGGCCCAGCCCAACTCAAACTTGTTGTGCAAGGTGTTCACAATTTGGTAAACCCAAAACTAAACCGAACCACATTGACCCTTAAATGAATTTATAAAAGGGGTTTTTATTCTGAACCGAACCGAACCAAACCAAATTAGTATTTGTTTTTTTTATTCGGTTACGGTTTTGGCACAAGCAAAACGAACCAAACCAAAATATATTTATTTTCTGGATTTTGCTAATAACAACATTAAAAACGGTGATTAAGAGATTATATTTTACTATAATATGTTTGTAAGAAAACAATCCACCAAATCAAAATCAAACATTAATTGAGTACTATTTTCAAGATTGTCTCTGTTTTTTTTTTTTTAAATTGCCATCCAATCATAATCATATTCACGGATAATATTGAAATTAAAATAATTTATTTGACCACGTCTCGTATTTTTCTTATATTTACATGTATAAAACTATCTTTTTAAGTCTATAAATCTTACTTTTTTGTTAGTTTTATATCTCTTTCACAATATATTTAAGTACACATTAATTGCATTAAATCATTAATACATTTTACGACAATAATCCATAAAATTAAATGAAAAATATTTAGAAATTGTGACTTGGATTTATTAGGTCAAAATTTGATTCGTTCTTATCAACTTTAAATTTAATTCAGTTTGTTTCGTTTCGCTTTACTAAAATTTCAATAGGAATATCATAACTCAAAACCTGAAACGTTGAACACCCCTAATCTTATGTATATATGATCTTGTATGGTGATTACATTTGAATCAAGTATTTGTTTCGCTTTACTAAAATTTCAATAGGAATATCATAACTCAAAACCTGAACCGCTTAACACCTTAATCTTGTGTATATATGGTGATTGCGTTTGAATCGAGTATTGGGCAAAAGTGAAACTTAACTCAATATACAACTAGAAACTATCTCACATGTCCTAAACCATTTGGTTGGGGAGCTTCACACACAACAATGGATAACATTTGGACACAACCCCTTTGTTAGAAATTCATAAATGAAACTGATCCGTTTTATAAAAACCAAAGTAAAACCAAAGTAAAATTCTCGCATATGTTTATCACATGTTTATATGAAATTTTTTATATTTGGTTATGATGCAACTACTTGTGATAAGTATTTATTGTCATCCTCTTTAAAGTGAAGCTATCCGATTTTTTTTTTTTTTTTTTTTTTTTTTTTCCTGAAAAGCAATTATTTTTTTTTTGAAAAATTTTTATTTTTCTGAAAAATTATTATTTTTACAACAGTCGTTTATAACACAGTTTAAAGTAGTTATTTTTAGAAGGTGTTTTGGGATGCTTATTTTTTATGTAGAACTTTTTATTTATAGAGGAATCTTGATTAAATATGCAAGTAAAAGCTCATTTAAACTAAATTTCAAAATAATAATAATAATAATAATAATAATAATAATAATAATAATAATAATAATAATAATAATAATAATAATAATAATAATAATAATAATCATTTTTTTTACTTATGAAAAACTGATTTTTTGCTTAAGAAAAAAAATGTAAGTGGTGAGTGATTTATTATCAAGGTACAAATATCAGTAATAGCATGTTCTAATGTTTTGTATGTAGCTTTTAGGCAGCCTTTAGTATTTTCCGAGCATAAAAATGAATTATGCGTTGTCTAACGAGTGTCCTCGGGGCACTATATTAAATACGTTAAATAAGAAAATTTAAATTTATTAATTACAAAATCAGAACTAATTTACGTAAATTATGAGATCAATTAACGTGTAATAAATGTAATTTTCAATTTAAAATGAAAGTTTGAGATGAATTAATGTAGACAATGTCATAAATTATTTACTCCGGAGTACTGTAGTTGTTAAAAGAGTTAAGTACATTTTTGGTCCTTGTGGTTTACCGGGTATAACACTTTTAGTCCAATAGTTTCAAAAATCCCGGATCCTCTCCTGAAATGAAACACCCGTAACGGGTTCGGTCCATTTTCGCTAACACCATCACTTTGACTTTGTTTGACTGTTAAATAGAAGGATAATTTAGTCATTTTATATATATTATTATAAAAGTTAACAAAATACATAAGTTCCAGCCACTACACCACCTCTTTCTTATCCAAATTACCAACACATACACAATCAAACACTCTTTCTTATCACAACAAACACTCACATACTCTCACTCTCTCTCTAGTACTTTCACCTTCTCCAAATATCCGGCCAACAACCAGCAGTTCCAGCCACTACACCACCTCCGACCGCCGTCCACCACTACCTACCGCTAGTCACAACCACCTCTCAAAACATACAACCACCACCCACTGTATTCTTTATCTTTCTCCCACAACATCTTAAAACACACAACCACTACACACTGTCATCATCCCCATCCGCAAAGCCACCGCCACCACTACTCCAAATCTCCACCATTTCCAGACACCTGTTGCCTGCCATCACAACCGCCACCAATCTTTTTTTTTTTTTTTCCAGATTCACGTCTGCATGTTTGGTTATTTGTAGATCCGTGTGTATGTGTTTGGTTATGTGTAGATAGTTGGGTTTTTTTGTTATTGTTGTTTTTGAAGAATACAACTATACAAGTATGAGAGGGTGAAGAATTGTAGTAGGGGCGGCTGCAGGGAACGACGGGGGCGGCATTTTGTGTTTAAGAAGATGTGTTGTGTGTTTGGTTTTTTTATGTTGTTGTTTGTATATGAAAAAAATATTGTTTGAATATGATTTGTGTGCTGATCATTTGAAAATCTGCTTGTGATGAAGATTGTGATATGTGTCTTGTTAATGAACAAGGTCAGATCTTCAAATGAACAAGGTTAGATATGTCAAATGTGTGTCTCTTGTTGATGAATTTTTGGATTTGAAGACCTGCTTGTGCGTTGACCATTTGAAGATCTGCTTGTGTTTAGATCTCGATGAAGATTTTGATTTAGAAAATAAATTAGTTCTTTAGAAAATAATAATAATACTAATAATAATAATAATAAGAAAAAGAAAAAGAAATAATAAATGGAGAGTATTTTAGTTATTTTCATTATTAAGATGAGGGTATTTTAGTCATTTTATGTTTTTTTAACGAGTCAAACTAACAGTCAACGAAAAATGGATCAAACCCGTTACGGGTGTTTCATTTTAGGAGAGGATCCGGGATTTTTGAAACTATTGGACTAAAAGTGTTATACCCGGCAAACCACAAGGACCAAAAATGTACTTAACTCTTGTTAAAAAGAAGAGACGCAAAATAGATTGTGAGTTTGTGACTTATGAGGTGCAAGAAAAGGTACTGGTTTATTTGGGATGGAATATGCGAAATCTTTGACAGGCATAACAACCAATAACGACATAATAGTATTTAAATCCAAATAAATAAAATCTGTGTGTCTGTAAAAGAAGATATTCGATCGATAATGGTGGCGATATCAATGACGTGGTCTCTTCCTACCTTAACTTCATCCCGAATCAACCGGTAAAAACTTTTCATTTTTATCCCTTATTTTTTTGCCTTTTTCTTCAAGATCAATCAAAATTATATAATTTGATGACCCATTTTTCTAGTAACAACAGAAGATATTCAGGAATGGCATTTGCTACTGTGAACAAAGATACTGCTACTTTGGGTGTTAAAGTTGGTCAAGGTTTGGGGAATTTGCCTAAAGTTGTCTTGACTTCTTCTCATGGAAGGTAGGTACCCTTTTTTTTTTTTTTTTTTTTTGAAAATTTGCTAGATCTTTAAAATAGGATTTACATAGTGGTAGAAGGCAAATGAGCAACAAGCGGCCCCGTAAGTTTATTGGTTGAGCCTTATATGTGGTTATTCTGATGTTATGTACTAGGATTGATGTTAATTGGTATGAATGCATTACATTTTTTAGATCTTATGATTTTGCTTCAATCTGGTTAGAATCTTGATTATTGTATGAAGATAAGTTTGTTATGTCACCCGTAAGTTTATTATGTCACCGGTACTGTAAATATGTCACTTCACTAATGCCACATGACGGCTTTACTGGCTAGTATGAGACTGAATAGTGTATACATTCTGTCTTTTGCAGTGAGGCTGAGCTTTACTTATATGGAGGATGTGTTACATCTTGGAAAGTTGGCAGTAAGGATCTACTTTTCGTTCGACCAGATGCTGTTTTCAATGGTCAGAAGCCAATAAGGTTTGTTTTCTTCTAGTCTCGTTGTTACTTCTTGAATGCTTGAAGTAGTCGCATATGGATTACCGCAATCCTATAGATGTCAATATACATACTACCAAAGATCTTTTTTTTAATTGCTAAATATAAAATGTCTTGGGTGGAGTAGCATCTAATTACTGTATTCCTTATTGATTTAATATGATTGTTTTTGGGAACAGCGGAGGGATACCGCATTGTTTCCCACAATTTGGACCTGGCCCGATGCAGCAGGTGTGCCTGATACTCTGCTTGATTAGGATTACAGCATGTTTCGTATATATTATTTATCTATTTTTTTTTTTTTTTTTTTTGTCATATTTGTATGGTCGTTGATGATTTGTGGTATATGGCCTAACAGCACGGATTTGCAAGGAATTCTGACTGGTCCATTGTTGATTCTGATAATGTGGATGGATCTCCAGTTATCACTTTAGAACTTAAGGATAGTCCTTACAGTCGCGCTATGTGGGATTACAGTTTTCAAGCATTATACAAGGTGAGCGCGCAAGATCCTTAAAAAACAAGTAACTTGTGTGTGTGTGTGTGTGTGTGTGCGTGTGTGTTTTCTTTATAGTCCTACATATAACTTCAGATAAATTCTTCTGTTTGCAGATCACTCTAGACAAGAACAGCCTTTCCACTGAATTAAAAATCACAAACACCAACAAAAAACCATTTTCATTTACTACTGCTCTGCATACTTATTTCAGTGTAAGTGTGAATCCTATCTTCCATGTAGTTCAAACGTCACTTGCTGTGTTAACACATGAATATTTAGTTGGGTTTTGTGGGATGTAGGCTGCTGTATCAGGTGCATCAGTTAAAGGTCTAAAAGGCTGCAAGACACTCAACAAGGATCCAGACCCTAAGAATCCAATTGAGGGTACAGAAGAAAGGTATTGTAGACTTAGCCCCATATATCAAAATCTTTTTTCATTTGCTGTAGTATTGTAATTTGTACATATAATGAATTAATCAAAGGTTGTATGCACTATTGTACTTGTTCTAAAGTTTAACCGTACTCGGGTTCTGATCTCAACTTTTATTACAGAGACGTAGTGACCTATCCTGGATTTGTTGACTGTGTTTATCTTGGTGCTGCTAATGAGCTATACCTGGATAACGGTCTGGGTGATATCATATCTATTAAGAATACAAAGTAAGTTTATGATCAAATTTTGGTGCTTTATGTCTCATTTTCCTCATTTGAATCCATATTTTTAATGCCTCAAATATGGCAATTCTGCTATATATTCTTGGTGTTAATAAGAAACATATGTTATAAGGTTAAGGTTAGTAGTTGATCATGCTGTGATTAACTAGTGAATCAGGGTTTATTAAGCATCAGTCAGAAACAAGCTTCCTCTTTTAATTTTGGGTTGGGTAACTATCCATGTTATCTGTGCAGTTGGCCAGATGCAGTTCTTTGGAACCCACATCTGACAATGGAAGCATGCTACAAAGATTTTGTTTGTGTTGAAAATGCTCAGGTATTTTACAATGCTTAATCATATTCTAGCCATGATTCTTCATTTGCATTTACCATGACATGACACTTCTAAGGAAAATGACTAGTCAATGACAACAGCCTGTGTTTATGGAGCTTGTAAAGTCAACCCTTCGCTGAATTTACTAAAACATTGTTCATTATGATTAGTTAACTAGAGAGGGCAGGCTGGGTTATGGGTCAAAATGGGTTCGGGTTGTAACAGATCAATTTCAGGGCAAGCGAATTGGCCCGGGTCAGGTTGACCCGCAAACACATTCTCTCCTTTGTTATAAATATCTTATGCCTTGATTATGATTACAAGCAGTATTATGGTAATACTTGAGTAAAACGAATTAGGAGAGTCTATAGACTAGAAATATACTTTGGGCACCTTTTATGAGACGATCCAAATCAACCCAATTATAAGTAATTGGGTCGGAAATTCCACCTCTAAATTATACATGTTCTTCTTGCTCAATTGATGCTAGAAAATAGAAATATATGGCTCTTGTTTGGAAATGTTTTGACTTTTGATATTTATGCAGCAAATATAAGCTTATCTTTTGCTAAATTTTCAGATTGGAAATGTTGTTCTAGAGCCTGAGAAATCATGGGTGGCTACTCAGCAACTGAGTGTTGGCTGAAAAGGAGATATACCGTACGAAATCCACAGGGTACCTGCAGCAGGTCACGCGGCTCTGCTGACAAAGAGAGACTCATGACGTGACTACTGTAACTTGAAAATACACTGTAATCAGAATAATAGCATGAGAATCTAATGCGTCATTTGTCAATCTTTTGTATTTATTTTCAAAACAAAATCTCATGTCATCGAAAGAGTTAGCAAACGTGCAATTTCCATTGCCTTTTTCTATTGAATCATGAACCACTGTTACCTTATGTGTCGAAACTATGCATATTACATATGTACATCATGAAGTTATACTTGTACTCAATCAAAACACATAAGCAAACTGAAACTTAAAACATGAATCCACGAGTAATATCTCAGACACAAACAGAATCAAGTACCAAAAATTTATTCATTCAAGAGCTTCCATTAAACATCAAATTTTCAATCATTACAAAGATTTGTACCCTAACGAAACTTGATCCAGAACAAACAAAAGAATGAAACATTCTAAACAACGAATCATATCCTAACGTTGTATTACGAAACATAAAACTTGAAGTCAGACATGAGACAACACAGCAACGAAGATCACAAATAATATTATCACCAACGCCCAAATCAAACACACCCAATGCCTGCTATGCTTACCCTTCATCTGCTTAGCATAAAACAAACTTTCTGTTCCACCACTCACAAAGCTTCCAGCTTTCGCCACATTCTCTTCAATATCATCCAAACCCTGACCTTGCGTCTCAACTAAAACCGCCATATCAAGAAACACTTGATAAAGCTTATTCAAACTCCTTTTTATATCATTCACAGCCTCGTGCCTTTCTTTAGTCTCAAGAACCAAATCCCTTTTCCCGTCAAGCACTTCAAACACTTTCCCACTTCCCGAAACCATAGTTTCAACCATTGCCTCACTCGGGTACTCACCCGTCTCATTATAATATCTTCTTTTCAAATACTCCTTATGATCCGAAACAATCTTATCTCTCAATTCTTGAAAATTGTTCATCATTTCTTTCAGTTTGATTCTAAGCCCATTTGTGACAGAAGCCCTAGTTCTCTCCACAGCACATGAAAACGAAGACCCTCCATCCGAATTCTTATCCAAACATTCCAGACGCACACGAACCACATTCGCTTTTCTAAGGACTGCAACCATATCAGACTCCATTCTGTCACGTAACCCACGAAGGACTTTAGCACTGTGAGCGGATTTAGTCTCTTCGTTCAGCGTTTGTAGGTCCAAAAGGAGATTAGTGATCTCTTCCATATTGGATTTGATTGCTTCAACTTCTTGAAAAAATTTAGCAAGATAAACTTCATCAGACGGAGTAATCTTCGGTTCTTCAGTAACACCTTTTTCAAGATCGATTTCTTTTAATTGTTTTTCGTCAATCTTGGCTTGTTTCTTCAATTCCACATAACTTAGAAAAGAATTCGTCATTAGATCATTCATTTTCTTGATAAAACCACCTGCAAAATCTTGAAGACAAATAAAATCAAGATCAGTAATTTTCTTGATAAATCTTGAAACCCGCATGCAAAAACCAAAAAAAGAGCAAAATCTTCAATCTTTAGAATATATCGAGCAAAATTCGAACAAAATCAAGATCATACAATTTCTTGGTAAAATTTGAAAACCCACTTGTAAAACCATATAAAGAAACAAAATTTGCTATCTTTAAACACATATAACAAACAAAATCAAGAAAAAAGCCGTAAAAAGCATACCTTTTTTGTGTCGAAAAGTGAAATCAGAGATGATTTCGGCGCGTTCTTGATGGTTTCTGAGTATGAATCAATCAATGTGGAAAGTATGAAGAAAATAATGAGTGTGTGATCAAATAAGGGTGTGTTTGTGTTGTTGGTTTCAGTTTATAAAGACTTGAAATTTGTTGTTGAAATTAAAAGGGAGGACGGTTTCAAGAATTTATAAAATTTGAAATTTGAAGGATTGTTCATTAGCCGTTGGATTTAATTTTGCGGGGAGTCGGTTATTATTATTTGAAGTTTTGATTTTCAAACTTGGCCCTCAAGTAGTATAAAAACCTTAAGAAAGAAGCTACATTTACATCCTAAAAAAATTCTAGACAAAAATACACAGTTGGTTCCTAAACTTTCCAGAAAACATCACCATGTCCCCTAAGTTTGCATTTTCGTCACCGTGCGTCCCTCCTCAAGTTTTTTGATGCCGATTGCGTCCCTTGACCCATTTTTCGTTAGTCAACGCCCCGTTATATCTCATCAAATCTCGTTATTCCTTTTAAATGACTATTTTGCCCATATATAATGTGATCCATCTTCTTTCCCTCACATTTTTCACACACTTCGCCTCTAAACTTACAGTCACAAACTTCCACTTAATCCAAATACTCACATTTTTATAAACATTTTCTAATTAAATTTTTTTTATAAAAATTTATCATCATCACCAATCATCATGCCTTGGTTTAGTTTCTGTAAAAACACCACCAACTATCACCATACCTAAAGACAACACTAATGGTCAGATCCGGTCAACACCGCAATGACAACCACCATCACCGTCAACCTCACGCTCCAAGCCGTCACCTGATCGGAGCTCTGGCAACCAAATACTGTTTTTCTTAGGTACACAAATTCTTGACAGCCTCATAAAGATCAAAATCATAAGACAAAATTAAAAGGTGAGCAAGTTTAGTATGGACCAAATATGTAGATAACATGTTCATAAAGTTTCAATCTTTTTATATGTTTAACTTGTTTTGTTTAAGTTTGGTATGGACCAAAAATATGTAGATAACATGTTCAATGAAATGCCTCTTTTTGTAGTGACCAGTTTAGTTGGATTATTTATGAGAAATGCCTGTTTTGTAGTCACCTTCATCCACCAGGCAATTGTGGAGGCTTTTGAGAAGAATGGTATTTGCAAATCAATTCAATATGTTACTTACTTAATTTATTGAGGGACCAAAAGGGGTAGGTGATCACTCCCGAACCACCTAACTTTATTTCTCAACCGCTTGCGAACGGTTGATACTAAAAAGTCAAACAGGCCGGGAGGAAATGCAATTTTAATCCGTGGGAGTTAAGTACAGAAAAAGCACGTGAGTACAGAAAAGTACATCCCCGGGTCGTTATGTCCCAGCGAGGCATGCAATTTGGACCAAAACGATTTGTGATCGGGTGGTTTTGAACGGGAAAAAGGTGGGATTGATTTATTCTAAGGTTTTATAAAAGAAAACAACTTTTATAAACTACTTTAGCTAAAACCTAAACCTAAATGATTTAAAACGTAAAAACGCGTACGTTTAAAATAAATAAAACGTTAACGTACGAAACAAAACACGAATTCTGTCAAATATAAATCCCACGGATGTGAAATTTATATTTTTGGAATCCTAATAACTAAATAAAATTATTAGAAAAAAGAAATATTTTTTTTATACTTTTTATCTATTTTTTATTAATTAAAAACTAATAAAACTTAATTAAACTAATTAAACTAAATTAATTATAAAAAAATACTAAATTAAAAGTTAAAATTATAAAATTTATTTTACAACTATATTAAAGTAACAAAAACTTTATAAAAATATAAAAACTCCTAAATACTAATTAATAAGCTATTTTAATAATTAAATACTAATTATTATTAATTACCTAATTTAACTACTTTTAATTATAATAAATACTAAACTATAATTTAAAAATCTGAAAATTTTTATGTAACTAATAAATTATGACAGAAATGTGTGAAAAATGAGATTTTGAACAAAAGCTTATGGATAAGCTGATAAATAAGCTAATCGTGTGTAAATAGCTTATAGGGACCAAAACCTATATAAAGGTATATGGACTACCCCTTCCAACGGAACTGGTGCCCCAGAGCAGTTGGAAGGGGTGTGGGAGTTAAAGCATGCATACTAGCCTTGGTCCTGAGTTCGAATCCCACACCCAACATTTTTTTCTTTTTATTTTTTTATTTTTTTATTTTTTTTTATTTTTTCTTTACAAACCTAATAAGTAACTAATTTTAAGTAACTTTAATAAAGACAAACTTTTTACAAAAGCTAAATAAGCCCTGTACAAGCTTATTTGCTTGACAGTGCTTATTTAAGCCAAAATTTGAATTTTTGAAACTAGATAAGCTACCATAAGCTACAATCTCAAAACAAATTTATTAAATAAGCTTAATCTAAGTTAGTTAAACTAAAAATAAGCAGAAATGAGCCAAGAGGTACACTAGATTAAGCTAAAAAGCCAAATAAGGTATCCCAATACCCTGCTACATTCAAACAGGCCCAAAGGGTACTCTTGGTGACCTTGTGGGGCCCACAGGAGTGAACTAAGGTCTAATCCAAATGTAAATCTGGAAAGGGGACCTGAGGGGCTTCTCAAAGAGCCCACAAGCTCAGTTTGAGCTTAAATGGTGAGCAATCTAAGGGATTGTGAAGTTGGATGGTAGGCTGAGGTGCAGGGCAGATTCAAATTCAAGGTTTTCTTTTTGAAGTTTAGTAACTAACAAACACCATATTAAGTTAAACCAAATAAGCTAAAAAGCAAACTAAACAAACACAAGCTTAGCCTAATCCTTAAACAACAACAAGCAACAACAACTTATAACTTCAAGATCAACTCAAAGAAAAAGAAATCAAACAAGCTCAGACCAAGAACAGCAGCAACAGTGGGCAAAACAGCCAAACATTTGCCCTAAATTAAGCAGTGTAACAAGCTACTAATGACAATCTAACCCCTAAATCCTAAACATAACCTAAAGGGCATTCAAAAACAACAACAATCACAACCTAAGACCTAAATTCTAACAGCTTATGAAAAATTGAAGTTTCATACAAACTGAGAGCAGGGGACTGTCAAGGGCCTGCAGCCCACTTGACAAGCTTCTACAAGCTTACAAAAAATTCTTAAAAATGAAAATGAGGCAGATTCCTAGAGTTCTACTATTGGACAACCATCCCTCAAAATTTCTGGCTCTGAAACATCCTACAAAAATCACTAAAAATCTTTGAAATTCAGGTTTTGCACAAAAGAGGAATTTTGACTTTTTCTAATTTTTGACAAGAGTTGACTTTGGTGAGTTTTAAATGAGCATTGATGATTAGTTAGTGTTTATTATACCTAAATTAAGCTAGATTACTCATCCTACACTACTCTTAAGCTGATTTACAAGATTTGGGGTACCAAAACTCCAACAGATGGCTGTTGGGGTGAGTGAGGGTCGATTTGGACTTTGGTTCAAAAAGGACCTGGATTTTAAGGTCAAAACATCTTCTATGAACCTAAAGTGAAGTTCCTAAACCAATCATATCAACTGAAACAACTTTTAACACCCACATACCAATAAATCCAAACACCCCTTAAAAACTAATTTAACACTAAAACTTTTAAATATTGCACTACAACTACTAATTTAAAAGTTAAAACAGATTAATTAGACTATATTAAAGCTTTTTAAATTAAAATTACACTATAAAAACAATTAAAACTACTAAAGCTAAAAATTAATGAGTTGCTTACAATTGAAGATAAGCTGAAACAAAGTTAACCAAGGATCAAAACAGTTCCACAAGCTTGTCACTACACCAATGAAATCATTTCTATCCAATTCCACACCCTGCATCAGCCTCTTCTTATTCTTCTCACTATTTTTGAATTTATTTTCTATTTTTTTTTGTATTTTCTGTTTTTAATGATTATACCTGTTTTAAAATTCCTAAAAGCTTACAAAGCTTTTGTCAGAAGCCTGAATGAGCTATTAGAATTCAAAAACAACAACAACAAACAAAACTAAGCAAATTTGTCAAATTCCTTAATTTTGCTAAAATGGAAATTAATAATAAAAACTTGAAATTAAAACTTGTATTAAGTTAAAATTACAAAGTAAAGACAGATTACAACTAGGAAAACTTGTAAATTACATGAATTTAACTTAAGCAGTAAAGCTACACTAGTGACCTAAGCCTAAAACTTAAGGTACCCTGCTCTCTTGTTCTTTCTCTCCTTTTATAGCCCAATTGAGTTCCCTGAGTCACCAAGATCAAATCCCACTAGCTATTTGAGCTCCACCTGTCCATATGCCTTTACACCTGTTTAAATCAAAATTGGCGCCAAAATTGCTTTTGGCAATTGGGAGCTGTTAAGGTGTTTAATTGGTGGGTTTGGAGGTTTCAGGGTCAATTGGGTGAGAATGGTAGCTAAGGGGTGGTGGATGTGATGTATGGCAGAGTAATGGTGGTAGCAGCATGTGGGGATTCCACGTGGCACCTCCTAGGGCAAACCTAGGAGGTGGGTTTTGCTTGTGGAGGTGACAGAGGGTAGGGTGAGGTGGAAAGTGTGGCAAGTTGTGGAGGGTGGAGGTGTGAAGCAGGTGAAGCAGGATAGTGAGGTGGATGGAGGTTGAAGATGGAGTACGGGTCAAACATAGTCAAAGTAATATCCTGGTTTGTATCTAAAGTGGATTTGGATTGGGCTTGTGTTTAGTTTGGGCCCAAGTTATGGATTAGGACCAGGCTTTGTTGTTTATGTATTGGATTTGAATTTTTGGATTAAGTTATTTTTATTTTTAGAAAGATAATAGCCCAAGGACCTATTTGTAAAATCTGAAAATTCTAAGGACTAAAAATGTAATTATTCCAAAGTTTGCAAAAGGTACCATTTTTGTAATTTTGGAATAATATAAGGATTATTTTGATTTTTCCAAAATTAAAAATAACCGGGGACCATTTTTGCCAATTTTCAAAGTTTGAGGGTTTAAAATGTAATTTTCCAAAAGTTAATAAAAAATGACTTGATTTGTTAATTATGAATAGTACAAGGGTATATTTTGATAAATTTCCATTTTTAAATACCCAGGGACTATTTTTGCCATTTTTGAAACTTCAGGGACCATTTATGTAATTTTCTCAAACTTTTCATCCAGTGATTAATTATGATACTTTGTGAATTCCCAAGGACTAAAATTGACTTTTCTTTCATTTTTAACTTCCAGGGACTAAAACTGTCAGGTTTTGAAACTTGGGGGACCTGTTTTGCCATTTGTGCAATTTTGAACTTCAAGGGTAAAATTTGTCATTTCATGATTCCTGGGGGACTATTATTGATTTTTCTTCAAAATGATTTTCCCAGGGATCATTTCTGACATTTCTTGAAAGTTCAGGGACTGATTTTGCCAAGTGTGCAAACTTTGTCCGTTTTCCTCTGTTTTCAGTCCTTTTGCACCTGAAACGTATAAAAACACAATCCAAAGATATTTAAAGTATTATGTGGTGTTTCTGTGTGTTTTTAACTGTTTTCGTATTTAAAATGGAACATAAATGATGAGTTTTTAGGAACTCATCAGTAGGTCAGGTAGCTTCGGTAATAGGTAGAAAGGGCTGATTTTTTCGTATCGCTCAAACATTGTCAAGTCGAACCAAGAACATTTTCGTAATCTTTCTCATGGATTTCATAAAGAAGTAATGTGGTTATTGAAATTAGATTTTTTTGGAAAATATTGTTGAAATGGAGTTGACTATTGTTTATTTGTTTGGTTTATATGGTGTTTTGATGTGCTTTTTGTATATGATCGTTGCGATTTTTAAGATATTATGGTGAAATACTGAAGTTGATGTGCTGAGTTTATATGATCATGGCCCCTATATGTAATCTATGAAGACAGTGTTTGTGTATGAATGAATGTATGTGAGCATTTTGTGTATCGCTTACTTGTTTACACGGAAAATCAGTTGATTGTTGATTAGTGGTTAAAGGCAGTGGTGCATAGGTAGTTTTGTATTAATGTGATGATCAGTTCTATTGCAATGAATACTCGAGTACTAATTGTGTTTTAAGTCTCAGTAATCAGTTTAAATGCATTTCTGAATAACCCCTTATTCCATGTTTGGATTTTACGCGTGTTGGTGAGTTTTCTCTACCATATTGTTTTATCAATTCAAGTAATAAATTTATTCAAACCTGCACGTGCAGATGTCTCATTATCGTGATATGCTTTAACTTTGAAGTCTACTGTTTGACTTCTTTTATGCTCATGTTGAAATACTATTAATTGTATTGAAGCCTAGTTTGTTTGTTTCTTGGCATATACTGACATTTTGACTTAATCATGATTATGTAACAGGAGCATTTTGCGATGAAACATCCATCACAAGACGATCCTTTTGGTAGGTTTGAAATTTCCACCTTTTGCTATGTACATATCTTGCAATAACTGAAAACACACTATTTATACTTTCCTTTTCATGGCAGATCCTTCAAAATTTAGATCAATGAATTTTTCAAGAGCGGTTGGAAGTGGGGCCAGGTAAAAGTTAAATGGATCTGATGCTTATAATAAGTCCTCAAGCGACGCCGCTTTTTTTTTCAAGTTCATTACCCGTTTTGCCCCATGAGAAGTGTATGTACCCTTTGTCATTTAAAGGCTTATTAATTGCCCACAGATTGAGTCGTTAGTAAATAGTTTTAGCAACAAAATACACTTACACTTTTCTTACATTTAAAATGCAGTGATATCAAATAATGTCGATAATGATTTCCAGTCTTTAGAAGACAATGATTTGCTGGATATTAAAGATTTAATTGGAAATGTGTTACCTGACGAGGACGAGCTTTTAGCTGGTGTAATAGATGGTTATAATCTCCATGCTTATACTAGCCGTGCGGATGAGCCTGAAGAGTATGATTTTTTTGGAAGTGGAGGAGGTATGGAACTTGAATCTGATATGGAAAACTTAAATTTAAGTATCTCAAAGGTGAGTTTGGGTGATGGAGTTGTTGGCAATGGTGTGGCTCAGTATAATATGGCGAATGGGGTGGGAACTGTTGCTGGTGAACATCCATATGGAGAGCATCCTTCACGTACTTTGTTAGTTCTAATTTCACCAAAAACTAAATTACGGCGCAATCTTTCATACCTGTTTAATGATTTGTATTTCGTGAGGTGTGGGTTGAGTAACGGGTCAATGTGGTTTGGGTTAGAAAAGGTAATATTTGTTGCGGGTAAAAATGGGCTGGGTCGGTTCAACTGGAAACACTTTTTGTTCATATGCTTTAAAACCTAAAAAATAAATGGTGTTAAAAATGAGTTTGGAGGTTGTATACATTAGGAATACATTTGTTGGACTTTCAATAAATTTGACCCATCTCACCTGTTTCCTTTTGTGCTTCTTTTGTTTTATTTTTGACCTATTTGACCCATTAGAGATAAAACATAACCAAAATTGAACCATTCATAAGTATATAGATAGAAATTGCCACCTCTAATAATATCTTAAATTTATCTTGTTGGGCAGGATATTCTATATCGGAGGTGAAGCTGAAAAGGGCAAGTTGCGAATTGGATTCCCACATATACTGGTATGTGACTTATTAATTTCCCTTAACATTTTATTGACATTTTCAGTTTCTTGACTTTGTTACCATTACCCAGTGAATGTTGTAAAGCTACAATTCTAGATTTCCACAGAAGATGTCCACACTGTGAATATAACCTTTGTCTAGCATGTCGTCGCGAATTACGTGATGGCCACCTTCAAGTAAATAGAAAAGACTAATAATGGGCCTCTCGACATTGTTTGTGTCCGCATGCTTGATGATGATAGCTTTTGGTGCATCGTTGTATCTTCATAACAAACTAGATATAAAGAACTTTGTTTATTGTTGTTAGTAACATTTCTAAAACATCATGTATCTGAATTATGAATTTGTAACAACATTAAGCAAGTCTATTATGTAACCTTTTCTTTTGAATATTCACATATTTTATTTGTGAACTATATTTATTATTGTCGATTCAAGAATGATTATAAAGTTAGATACTTATGGGATTGTTGTTTGATTGAGTTTATGCTTTTTAGTGGACTGAGTGAATGAGATTTGAGAATGGTGGTGTTAAGTTTAGAGAGACAAGCAGAAAAAATAGATAAAGAGAGGGTGAAAGTAGTGATTGTATAACTTTTTGATTAAATACTCCGTTCGTCCCTAAGTTTGTACCACCAACAAAATTAACCAAAACGATGAAATGACCATTTTGCCCTCATGTGCAAGGCACATGGGGGGGAATAATAGACGTTGACTAACGGAAAATGGGTAAAGGGACGCAATCGGCCTCAAAAAGCTTGAGGAGGGATGCACGGCGATGAAAATACAAACTTAGGGGGCATGGTGATGTTTTCTGGAAAGTTTAGGGACCAATGGTGTATTTTTGTCAAAATTCTATTATCGCATTTATAAAACTAGCAGGGTACCTACACCGCACGTTGCGGCGGCGGAACCCTATAATTAATATTCTAGGTGAGCAAGGTTTTGGGTTATACGAATTTGTGATTTAATTTAATTTGTGATATAATTTTTACGAATGATTATAATTTGAAGCTGAAAGTTGATCAATCAAACTATTTATATTGAAATAGTATGGTACCCGCGCAATGTTAAGGCAATATATAACCGGTGCTCAGTAATAACATGAATATAAAAGATTAAAGTGATTGAAAGTAACTTATAGTTGTAAGTAGACAGATGTAATAAGTTTCATTTAAGCCGTAAATAAACTGAACGTTCAGTGAAAATTTCATGAAACGTTTGGTAAAAAGTTTGTTTATGTTCGTCTATTTATTAAATAAATGAACATAAACAATATTATGCGTTTGTTTAGTTAAATGAACAATGAACAAAAGTCGTGTCCGTTCATTGATAAGGATTTATTTGATACATTTTTAGGGAGTTATTTAAGCCCTAAATCGTGTTTTTATGATCAAATATTACCTCAAATCGTTTCTTTTGTCATTTTAGGTACTTGGGACATGAATTCTAAAAAATGGAGCATTTTGAAGCTCTTCGGACGTTTTTATGCTCAAGAATGAAGAAAACAAGAAAAGTCAAGAAAGTCAGGATTTAACACCTGATGGCATCACGCTTTGGAGCTGATGCCGTCACCTTATGACGAGATGCCATGGATTTTTATGTTGAGACGCCCTGGAAGAATTTGTCAAGTTAACACCTAACGGCGTCAGGTGTATTTGGAGCAAGGTCGTCTCCCTTTAACTCAACACGAGACGGTCCAGAACATGTACAAAGGGACGGCATCAGAGATCTCTTGGGCGATACGAAACCCTAAGACACGACGACCTGACGGCGCCAGAGGCCAAAACCTGATGTCGTCAGACTTGTATATCTATATATATTTTTCGATTTTCATTCATTAAGAGTGTGGAACTTTTTAGCAAGAAACCCTAGACGAATTTCACAGCTACTTTAGGGTTTTCAAGCCCTCTTTTCTTTCATGTTTAATTAAAGATAAGTCTTCTGTTTAATCATTCAATATGTCTATGTGTTGTTTGATTGATTGTTATTCTTTTCTTTAACATGCTAGCTTAGATTTATTAGTGTTTGCGTAGATCTAATGAAACCTAGTTGTTGAATATTGATTGTTGAGTTGTTATTGATTGTTTGATTGATTGATAAGCGTTAGGCTCAAGAAAACTGGCTAAATCTCCTATACGGTAACTGGCTTGAACGTCTTAAGAAACGTAATCGGATGTGTACTACGGTTTTATTGGTTGTATTTAATGCGTGAATGACTATTAAGGAGGCCATGATATGATACTAAACGTGTCGTCATAGGAAGAGATAGAAACTCATAGAGTTGGGGAAAGCTGTACACACCCCCACGAATGGTATTAAGAAATACAATCCTTTCATCCAAACAATCGTAACAATTTAATAATTCAATAGGAAATAACTAGGGAGTAATGAAATATAAGTACACACATTTTCCTCAGCATAAGAAGTTCACCAATTTACTTTTCTATCATTTTATTTTACTTTGTTAATTAGTAGTAATTTTGGGTTAGTTGACTAGCAACTAATTCCGCCCACTCTTCCAATACCCGAGATTTTACCTGCTTTCATAAAATATAAAAAAAATACAAAAAAGAATCATCCCTCACCTCTAGACCTAGTTTAAGTAATTTTCAATCCTAACGAACACTATTCCCTAGAGAACGATCAATCCCCCGGTACTTGCCACTCACTATACTATATCGGTCATGTACACTGCTTGGTGGATTGCAAGCTTCTCAAGATCTCTTGAGAATTAAAACTGCGAGTCTTGCGATCCGCATCATTCATTTATGTTTGTAAACGTCCGATTATGCGTTTATTAACGTTCGTTTATGTTCAATTATTTGTTTATGTTCATATATCATATCTTTTACGAGTAATTGTATACTTTTAGAATTGGTTTGTTTAAACAAGAAGACTTATAAAACAAAATATTATGCATAATTTAATAAAGTTTATGTTTGTTTTTTTACGTTCATTTTGGGTTTGTTTAGTGTCTTAATGAACATACATAAATGAACATGAACAACTCATTATCTTACAATGTGTTCTCAAGTTGAGTAAAATGGAGGAAGGAAAGTGAAAGTGATAAAAGCTGTGTTCTCAAGTTTTTCTTATAAATAAAAGGGAAAGCAAATGGGTGAAAGTGGGGAGATTTTGCTTTCAAAACTTTCACCCCACTTTTGGGGTGAAAGACAACTTTACTTCTCATCTTTTTCTTTCATACCCAGTTCTTATGCCACCTAGACAACCCCTTTGCAAACCCAACAACAGAAAACCTACAGTCATTATTAAACCTCTTCTCAATGGACCACCAAGAACCATGTTTTTGAAGACATAAAAATTGACGAAAAATGAGGAAGTCAGGTTGGACAATTAACCAAAAACAGGCCATGATAGGTATTTTACCTTTGATATCCCATGGGGTGCATTTGTGGCAATGCAATGTCATAAAAGTCAAAGATTTCAAAATAAAAAGGATGTGAAGGGATTCTAATGTTTACGTCTTCGGCATACTCCAAATAAAAGGCTGTCACATGTTGTGTCGGCGGAGCATTGGCCTTCTCATGGCCATTGGGAACACGAGGAACAAACCGAAGAATCTATTCATGTTTGGAAACAAAATTGTTAAATTTTGTGTTCTTAACCCAACTAAGGTTATGTTGAATAATAGCATTTTCATGAGACATCGGAAAAATAGGGGAAAATGGAGAGTTTTTATGTTTTTGGGTAAATGGAAAAGTTGAATCGTAATTGCCCAACTTAACCCCTTATTTATAGTCACATAAGTTGGGTTAGTGGAATACAGGTGGTAATAACTCATTGTGCCAACAAGGTCCACATCACATGTTTAACTTTCAGGCTTTGGGAAAGGCGCGTATACATACATCATAATGATGTCATGCACAGTCAAAATGATAGGTCTACACGCCGCCTACGCGCCAAGTTGACTAAATTTAAATCATTTCAAAAGATTTCATTTATATTTCCCACGCAAACATTAAATGTTGGTGTACCCTGATACGGCTCAACGCAGCCCAAGTGGTACAACTTGCATTTTGCAATGATTATGAGCCATGCTTGACCTGGAAGCTCATGAAAGATGGCCTGATATCCCTATTTTTAGTCTAGCATCTATCATTAGCCCATAATATAATACTAGACTAGGGGGACTTGATATCATATAGATATTAGTGGTCAAACCCACAAAATACACACAAATTTGGGCCCATTTTCACCACTTGGTGTAACACCCCAACCCGAAAAAGGCTAAAGTGTACATTATGGGGTCAAATAAGAACATAAGCAAGCGGAATACATTAGTAATACAAGGTTCACAAAACAGTTCTAAAGAAAAGATAAAGGACAAATTCTAAACATTACAACTTCCATACTAATTACAAACTAAGAACCGAAAGGGAATCTTTAAGTCTATTCTCTATGGGAAGCTATCAACAGTGTAGTCCACTAAAAGCTCCTAAGCACTCTTCACCCAACCCAGCTTCCTTCTAAAATCTGCCTCAGGAAAAGAAATGTGGCTAAGCTTAAAAAGCCCAGTGAACAGATATAAACAAATGAAAACTAATAAACAAAGGAAAACGCAATTGAATGCGAAATGAATCCAAGCAAACCTGTTGTGACAAGGGTCAAGGAATATGGATATAAGAAATGGAATATAGCATATAACAAATATTAAAGCAAATCATAACAGAAATGGATCGATCAATAGGGATCATACAAAGGGATCATAGCAATGGTTCAAGTCAAAGGTACAAATCAAAGATTCATATCATGAGGTTCAAATCAAAGGTTTATAGCAAAGGTTCAAAACTTGAAGTTAAATAATCAAAAAATCTTAAAGAAAGTCGAGTCATATCTTGTACATATTGTTTTGGGACGATTGGGACTCATGGGTAAAGTACTATTGTAATGGAGTAATGGGGATGACGTCAATTATTACCCCCATATGTGCGTTAATATTTAAAAGTACTCCAAGTATTTTGATTATCTTGATTCGAGTCATTAGAATAGTGATTGTAAAGTATGTAAAAGCTCAAATGTAGAGAGGAAACGAATTCCCTTTGATGTATTATTTTGGATGGTAGAGTAAAAGTGTATGCAAAAAAAAAAAAAAAAAAAAGATAAAAAAAAAAAAAATAGAAAAAAAAAATAGAAAAAGAAAAGAGAAAAACATACGGGCTACCATCCGTTTCTTTTATTTATGTTTAATAGTGTCTTGAAAAAAAATCCAAAAAGAGTCGTAGTTAGTTCGAGTTGAGTCGAGTCTTGGCTTAGCAACGCCTCATTGTACATGTAGTTAACTAAGACAATTGACTTGCCACCAATAAAATATTCGTTTATCCAACAAAACCGTATTCTCCATATCTCCTACACCTAACGTTATAACCCTTTAAAAAGACCTCTTTGATAGTTTTCCTAGGTGCTTACGCCAAGTGGTGGAGGTTTTGATCCTTTCCCAAGCCTATGGTAATCTATTTGCTATGACAGGTAGAGAGTGATATTTCTCCATTTCCAATTATGACATATAAATTTACAACACCCGAGAGATGAGAGTATCCAAATACTTAATGTGAGGTGCTAGTGTATAATTTCCATGCTTGTTTTGATTAAGGTAGAACGATCATTTGTGGTAATTACTTTTATATTAGTGTTAAATGACCCCTAACTTGTATTTTTATTGGTGGAAAAGCTCATTTGCTTGAGGACAAGCAAATCCCAAGTGTAGGAATATTTGATAAGACGGAAAGTGTACCGCTTTTAGGGGGTCATTTAAGCCCTAAATCGTGATTATTTAATCAAATATTGCCCTAAATCATTCATTTTATCATTTTAGGTACTTTTGAGAAGAATTTTACAAAAGGAAGCATTTTGGAGCTTTTTGGACGTTTTTATGCTCAGGAATGAAGAAAACGAGAAAATCAAGAATCCATGCTGGAAACAGTACCTGACGGCGTCAAGCTCTACAAGGTGACGCCGTCACTCATTGATAAAGAGGTGGATAATTAAAGTTGTACGTGACAGGCCAGAAAGATTTCAAGGCATTTGTACATGACGGCGTCACCAAGGCTGTCAAGAGCAAGTTAAATGTGACGGCCCAGAACATGTTTATACATGACGGCGTCAGGATTTAACCTGACGACGTCAGATGATATAGAGTGACGACGTCAGGAAGAAGGCTTACACAAGAAGAAACCTTAGTAAAACCGTCACATGTTGGTCAAGACAATCATAACTTACGCGCGGAGTAGCTGACAATGTTTTGGCCATAACTTTTGCATACGAACTCGGATTTGAGCGATTCAAAAAAAGAAACGATCGAGACGAAAAAATATTCATTTTCATGAAAAAATGGTCTTGACGCCGTCACTCCTTACTGGCTGACGCCGTCAAGATGGGCCGACAGAAAATCTGCCTATAAATATAACATCATAACTTCACTTTTTGGGGCCCTAAACCCTAAGGCCGATTCCTGGGTTTAGGTAGGTGTTTTTCCAGCAACTTAGAGGGTTTCAATCACTCCATAAACATCTTGTAATGATTTGTTGATTCTATCTTAATTCATGTCTTCAATTATCATTATTGTTGCTTGTTCTTCATTAATTATGCTTGGCTAATTCATCTTGTGTCTACTTATGATTGTGTGAAACTTGTATATAATTGATTAGATCTTATTGATGTCTTTGTTGATGTTTGTGTCTATCTTCATCAATTAAGGTGTGGCAACTTCAATAGGTCTAGTTGATTTAGCTTATAATTCTTGATTCCTATTGTCTCTTGTTTGGTTGATTGAATTCGATGTTAGGCTTAAGAAAACTGGCAGACTTCCAATTGGTAACTTGCTTGAACGTCTTAAGAAACATGATCAGAGGTGTACTACGATTATATGGTTGTATTTAATGCATAAGCGAATTCTAGTTATCCAATGTTAGGAGTTTTTAACGGCTTGACATAGGAGTGAAGTAGGAGCTTATAGAGTTAGGGAAGATCGTACACGGCCCTACGAATGGTATTAAGGAATACAACCCATCAATTAAAACAATGTGTGACAATTCAATAGGTAGAATTGGATAGCTAGCAAGGAGTAACATATCATAGGTAGACATGCTTCACTTACCTTGTAGAACCCTAGTTTATTTTCCTACACATTAGTTTAAGTAGTAGCTTTTGGGTTAGTTGATTAACAACTAATTCCGCCCCTTCTTCCAAAACCCGAGATTTTTACTTGCTTTTCATAAAATATAAAAACACAAAAAGAATCATCCTTCACCTTTAGACCTAGTTAGATTAATTTCAATCCTAACGACACTATTCCTGAGTTGAACGATCAATCCCCCGGTACTTGTCACTATACTATACTACAACGATCAGGTACACTGCCTGGTGGGGGTTGTAAGCTTCTCAAGATCCCTTGAGAGGTAAAACCTGTTGCGAAGGCGCAATTCCCACGTATCAGAAGATTTAGTTGGTCAGAATGTTCCACGGATTTGTAGGAACCAAAGGAAAGGTTCCTTCCTTGTAACAGAAAGGTTCCTTGGGTTAGTTTAGCCAAATTTAAAATTTTGGCGGGAATGATGATCCTATTGTTGAAAGTGTGCTAAGAGGGCTCTTGAATTAGTGATAAATACTAACAATCATGTAGGAAGCAAGTTTGGAACCTAAGGATTACTAGAAAATTCAAAAAATTCAAAGATTAAAAGTTTGCTGTAAGGCTGGAGGAACCAAACGACAACAAGGGCGGAACCAAGTCTTTGGTTCCGCCATTTCCGTGGAGTCCTAGAATTGAGACAGAGTACTTATTCGCAGCAGCAAACATTTTCCGATTTTCCAAATTTTTCCTAAAACTAAAGTAACTTTACATATGTGATTAGGAAATGCCAAAAATGCAGGTAAAAACATGCTTACCGATAGAGATCACGAGAGCGATGCAAACTTTCACTACTATAGTGAAAAATGAAAAATATGACAACACCCTAATGTTGTCCCCCTGCATAATTTGTTAGTACATAACATTGTATAAAGTAACCAAATAATCCTACAAGTACATATATCCATGAAACACATTGTTTAACTACCAAATTGTTCAAATTTCAAGTTGTGCCAAACACTCCTTAACAGTGGACATTTAGACTCCCAAAACCTATTTAAATTTCCTAAATTTTACTTGGAACATATGCACCTAATTTAGATGTGATAGATTAAAACCAAAACACATATTCTAACACATGTTAGCATATAGATCAAGCCAAAGATTATGATCTTACCATAAGTGGAAATTAAACCAAACACGGAAAACTAATAACACGAAAGTGTTATCGTCCAAATATGACATGGTTAGTTAACATGATCAATCAAAGATGACTTTTGTCACAACTCGTAAATTCTGGTCTTTTCCCGAACTTTCAACATTTACTATTCATCGGTTATTCATCATTTCACTATTCATCTTTTTCGGAGTCAGTTTGTGATTCTGAGAAGCGTTCAAAAATTTTTACTATTCATAAAACACTATTCACCACCGGAGAAAATTTGTCGTTTATGCGTGAGTTGCGTCATTTCTGTATACGTACGGTTATTTACCTAATAAACGTTATCTTATGAGCTATTATTTTGAATAATTGATCCGATAATCCCAACTATGGTCCTAACACATTTTTATACTCATGATAATAATATAAAAATTTTATTATTAAATTGCCCGGTGTTTTCAAATCAACTGTTACGTTTTCCGGTCAAAGCTTATAACTCCGTCGGTTTGCGATATTTCAACCCGATCATTATTTTAACTTCCGATTCTCATCAGGAATATTATTTTACAATTTTTACAACTTCATTATATTTTATTTTATCTCATTACAATTTATTTTTAGTTAACTCGGTACCCGGTATCACCTAAAACTAATAATATATACCTAAAACTACCTAAAGTCCACCAAAATCTTACACAACCCATCCACCCCTTTGATTTCCTCTTTTTATGGATCTTGCCCCCCTAGCTATTAATGCACATACTTTTCATCTAACAAATATCTACACCATATACTTATCATTTTCACATTTCTTTCATTTCTCATTTTCATATCAAGATCAACTAGCAACTCTTTCTTCTTCCTTTCTTCTTCAAATTTTCGGCCAAGCAATGAACCAAGGAAGGAACCATCAATTTTTTGAAGTCCAAGTTATAATCAAGTCTTAATTGTACTCCTAGTTGGGATTTTGAAATAAAAATCCCTAGGTTTCTTATACATTTTCATCCTAATCATCTCAAATCTTTCTAGTAAGTTGTCAAACTCTTGTTCATAATTTCTTCATGTTATTTTTATGGTCATATGATTTCCATTCAAGATCTACATGCATATGTTAGTTATACCACTCATTTATATATCTATAAAACTTTTGATCCCTAGAAATTGATTATAGTTAGATCCTTGTTAGATCCACTTGATTTATGATGTTTAGGAACCCATGACACCTTAAGAAGGTGTATGGTAAGGTTAGACTAGATTTGTGGTGATTGAAAGTGGTTTGGTTGAAGTTGGAACTAGATTGGAACACTAGAAATGGTTTTTGAAACTACATATTGACCTACTGTCCCTATTTTTGAAACGTGGGAAAATCAGTGGACGATGGGTAATTTTTGATCAAAGATTTAGAAAATACTTTCAAAAACGAAACTTTTGGCGAAAGAACGGATTAAAACGAGTTAATAACGAAGGAGATATGATTTTCCGAATTTAACGACGAAAACTATTTTCTGAAAAACTGCATGCTGTTTGACAGTTTTCGACGGGCAAATAGAGGCGTTAAACGTAACCTAGAGGAGCCGAGCTATCGAAAATATATTAGTATATACTAAAACGAATCCGTGGATATAAAGAACGAGGAAAATGAACTTAAAACGACCAAGTTATACATGTTTTAAAATCGTCAAAACTATATATATATATATATATATATATATATATATATATATATATATATATATATATATATATATATATATATATATATATATAGTCACTACTAGAAAATAATATAACTACGTACTAAATAATATATTTTCTAGATTTCTTATTCAAGGAGTTTATTTTTAACTAACGAAGTACGTACGACTCAAGGTTTATTTATGCGACTACTAGACGATATCTTAAGGTTTTCAAAACAAAGAATATAACACTAACATTTTATATACGACATATTACGACAAGTTTTTATAAGCCTAGTTGGACTTATTTTTCTTAAGTATGGGAAATACTTTACCTTGACAATAACAATTATTTCCAAGTTACGAGTGGTATAGGTATCATGTGTATGCATATTCTCTTCATCATTTCATGATCTAAGTAGATCACTATCATTCATATTAGGTTGCGGTTAGAGATCGAACCTCTTTTCTGTGTATCCACTTTTGTCATCGTAGCTATTCGCACCAGGTGAGTCATAGCCCCTATTCTTTTAAATTGTTTTGTTAACGTTTTGGGGGAGAATACATGCTCGTTTTTACATAAATTACTACTTGACTCTTTGAACTCATTTGACCTTATAACTTGTTTTGAACTTTTGAACTTAATGTACTGTACGTGTTATGACCTAAAGTCTCACCTTATTGGTGGAGCGTTCTTAACCCTAAAGTCTCACCTTATTGGTGGAGCGTGCTAAGTCTCCTTTGTTCGGAGCAACACTATAAAGTCTCTCCTGTTCAGAGCATCCTTAATAATTCTCGCCATGGTGGAGTGACTAATAATTCTTCGCCAGGTCGGGGAGTGACTAATAATTCTTTGCCTAGGTGGCGGAGTGACTTCAAGTCTCCCTTGTTCGGAGCGGCCTTGACTTATATTATATATGTGGTGCTTATATTGTGACTTATTATTGACCTCATGTGCTTGACTACCAGACATAAACTATTTTAGCAGTGGGTTGTGAACACACAGGTTACAAGTCTCTTATGGCGGGACTTGTAACTGAGTGGATTTACGATGCCTTTGCTGTGTGATCATTTTTCTATATACTTTATTTGTTAAACGAACTCTATGAACTCACCAACCTCGTGTTGACACTTTAGCATGTATTTTCAGGTTTTAACCAATGGCACGCTACAGGAGGTTTTGGCAAGGTACGGCATGGTCATAGAAGACTCTGATTATTTATTTGGGGACCGTTTTAAAACTATTTTAAGGGCCTACTTCTGCACTACTTTTAACGATGTAAATTCAATATTTTTTTATTTAACTATTTTATTCTAAATGATTGAAGTGAAAACCATTTTTGAACATGTGTTGTAATACCAATTGAGTTACACCCCAGCTACATGTATGCTTCCGCTGGACCCGATTTTGGGGGTGTGACAACTTTCTATCTTATAGCATGACTCATTCATTAAACATCATAGTAGAAGCATATATATACCAAACACCATTTTACAAGACTACTATATGTTTAAAAATGTAGTGACTCATTTAGACACTTGACCATATTTCAAGATACTTAATTAGCATCACTCAATACTCATTCCTTAGTGAATTAAGCAAAATAATCACTTAACATATGCAAATATGAAAATCTAAGATTATAAGTAATACAAAAGCAATTTATCAACTTGGTGCACAAGATCTAATCAAAAGTCCTATCAAACAAGCAAATAGAATATCAAGGCAATATTGACACTTATGTATCACAAATAAGCAAGTGTAATCCCAACTTAAAACAAGCAAACAACATGTATGCAAACAACTAAAACAAGTAGTCATATTAGCATAACATAATTAGCGAAACATTTTTCATATTATATTCCGCTTCAATGGTAATCTGATACATGGATCATGCTCCATTTTAAAAACCATTTGTTTTGAAAATAAGAGCTACGAAGCTCTGATGCCAATTGTGAAATCGTAAAGGGGGGGGGGGGGGGTCAATACGTTTCCGTTTAAAAATCTTTAAACTTGTTGTATCAAATATATTATAAACCATTGTGTCAAGTTTCGCCATTATTAGTCTGGTATGTTTTTCTTTTCTAAAAACATCAATATGACAAATTTCCGATCAAGCTTGTTGTAATATGAGAAATGCTAATAATAGTCTTATGACTAATATAAAGCATATGGTATGACAAGTTGTCACACAAGCATAAACATCAAGTCACAACACAAACAATAATATAGTGCAAGTATAAAAGTAAAACAATGAGTAAAAGGAAAGAGCAAACCGAACACGAGGATTTATAGTGGTTCGGTCATGGATCTCCTTTCCGCCCTACTCCACTCCCCGAGTACCCAACTCGAGATTTACTTCACTAGATCAACAAGCTCCCTTCTTGGCGGAGAAAACCTTACAATCGTCGCTTACACTTTTTCCGGTACAAAGCTAAATACCGGGTTCTTTTACAAGGGTACAACCACTCCCGCTAGTTCTTTTACAAGGGTACAACAACTCCCACTATGTTTTGTGGCCCAACATAGAAACCTTATGTTTTATGGCACAAACACATAAACCATCTAATCTATAATAATGAGTACAATGATGATCCAAGACATAAATGTCTAATGGATATGAATGACTAATCTAAAAGAACTTCCATTGATAGAAAGCCTTCAATGGATGAAGATCACAAGTTCTCTAAGCTTGTTGTGATGAATCTTCATGTATGTATACTTGTGGTGGATGATGATGGCAAGATCTCCAAGCTTCTTTGGTGGATCAAAATGTATGATATGCTTACAACAAAGATGAATGTTAGAAGCATTATGATCATGATAATGAGGGTGATTAATTATGTTTTCTACATGGTTTTCTATTGATCTAAGATGTATGCAGAGTGTAGAGAGAATGTGTGTTTTTCTTTTTTCATCAAGTTGTTAGAAAAACCATTGACGTGTATATGTAGGTAAACTACCAAAGACATAAACCATGTGCAAAAGACATAAACCATGTGCAAAAACCATGAGCTACTTTACAAAACTAACAAAGATCTTATACAATCTTTCCAAAGTCAACTACAACATCTCTTACAAAATCTATGACATATCCTACAAGATCAATGACATATCTTACAAGAATATTTGGAAAGATATACATTCTAGAATATGATGATCCATGTGATGATGTAATTATATACTTTCTATTTTGGTAAAAATGTATATGAAAGTAAACTTGTAAAGTTATTAGAAAATGTATTAACTTGCTATATGATATTTAGTAAGTTACTAAAAATGTTTGATGTAATTATGTTGTTATAAGACATATTTTTATAGATTGTAAACTTACTAAAATGTATTAACTTGCTATATGATATTTAGTAAGTTACTAAAAATGTTTGATGTACTTATGTTGTTATAAGACACATTTTTATAAATTATAAACTTACTAATATTATCTAAACATCTAATGTGACACTTATTCTATTTTATACCTAAAGTGTACTTTGACACCTAAAATACTTAAAGGCTCTAAAAGTATTTTAAACATTCTAAATGTTGTAGCATACGAGGACTCGAGACGTTGAAAGGTGTTGAATGTATGTTGAGACAAAATATGATTGCAAGTAACTTGTACATTTTATGTTATGTTTCAGGTTACACGTTTGTCATCAATCAAAACAAACAAAACTGTATAGATTAAATATCGTAATATTTGCACTAACAAACCAAAACAAGGATGTTCCTATTGTTTATATACTTTAATAACCATACACATAAAAGTAGTCATATTTTAATTTCTCATGTAATACCATTAGTGTAGTGAGACCCATGCATAACTTTCAAAAGTATGTTACTGATGTATAACGTCAAAACACAAGTGTAGCCATAATTGATTTATTTACTTGGTATTTTATTATGCATATTTATATCATATACGGGTCAATAATAAATTACGTTTCATGCCTAAAACTTATATTGATTCTTACTCATATTCGTATTTCATGACACATTATATTATCATGCGTAATACAATCACAACCAAAGACTTCCCGATTCGACTAGCACACGCATCCGATTTGAAACAGAGAACTCATGCATGCGTTTATTCTTCTATCTCGATTTATAGAAAAACCAGGTTCTTAACATGTATAACTAGATCCATAGTCAACGTGTATGAAACAGATTCGAAAAGCCAAATAAAGAAACAAGATCGACACAACACTTCACATGTTTTATAACTCTTTAATACAACACCATTTACAAGGCAAAACAGGTCATCCTACATCACATTTACACACCCTTTATATCTATATGAAAATAGCATGCATGCATCTTTCTAATTTTCTTGTAAATTATTACTAGCTTTTAACATGTAGATAAAACAAATCCAAACCCCATGCATGTTTCAGATTCGATAGCCAAAAGAATGCAAGATTGATACATGTGTTACATCATTTCATGTGATTAATATTCCATTAGTTTATGTGACAATCAGCATTTCATACGTATTCTTATTCAAATGATCAAAGATTAGTTTTATATGTTGTATCATTACATGCGACTTATATTTATTCATGTGTATTGTCATATTTCATGAGACAAAGGTTGAACATAAAATAAACATGAATATGTGAGTACAATATCGATTACGTTTTCATGTCATAAGTGAATATATGATATAGGTCGAACAAGAACACAAGGACAAAGTAGCTAATATCTATAGATCGGATTCAGAACGGATCGAAGAGAACAACGAATACGGCCTATGAGCCAATACTCACGATCAAAACCAAGTATGGATTCCCACGAAATCGAACACAAGTCTATCTGTTACCCTTCTTTGCTTCGTAAAAAAAAAAACTTGTAAGAACAAAATGAAATGGGAGCCGTTGCTTTGTGTTTTTAGTTTTTAGGTTTCGTTGTACAAGATACCAGATGGAGGGGGAGGGGGGGGGGGGTGATATATGGTTTTACAAGTGTGGGCAAAACGTGTTTTTTATCTTTGGGAATAATGGTTTAAACGCATCAATCACGTGAATGATTGAATGAGAGATTTTGGGCTCAATATTTGGGAAGATATATTTGCTTATACTGTTTTTGTCAAAGTCTTAATGCTAAGTATGGAATGTGTATAATATGTCGTGATTATAGGAAAATAAGAGCACAAAATAAACGTGTATAGGCTAGCATGAATCGTTTCTGGTTAGAACCCAAAATTTAGGAAAGTTAGACATTTGGTTAATTATCTTACTTAAGTTATAATCTATAGAGATTTCTTGCGTTATTATTTGTCTTTTGAAAAATTCAAAATTAGAGGGTATTTTGGGAATTTTTACTTGTTTAAGAATTTCGGGTTTTACAATTCTTCGCCTCTAAAAGAAAATTTTCGTCCTCGAAAATTGAAGTAGCAAAAATTAGACGGAGGCATAGCAAATCACAAAAGAACATCACAAGTAACCTCACACCCGGGGAGGTTCTTCCAAAAAAATCTTCACAACGGAATTGTTTCTCATGACTCGATCCCGACAAACTGGGATAGCCCCAAGCTCTCTAATAGATCACAAATCATAACAAATCTGACCCAATGAATGCGAAACAAATACGTATAAGATGATGATGATAGTTGGAATCCTACAAGGAGATACACGAAACACATATACCTAAGAGGCAAGCACAGAGATAGGACTAACTGATAAGCCTCATCAACACTTACTAAATTTCGAACGAACAAAGGAACTTGCCAGAGTCGAAGGAGCACAAATCGAATCATCAAACGTATCAAGAGTTTCCTAAAAAGGTGGGTAACCTATTCGTACAAATGATCACTAAGCACGAATCGGAGTATCGAAACACATCAGAAGGAAAAAATGGAGTTGGTAGGATAACTGCGCAGATAATAACAAACCCAAGGCTAACATAACGCGAACTAAAACTCCTTAGATGCTAAAACGTACAGCACTGCTGTACGGGGAAATCATACGAACACACAACTCCCGGTCTAAATTCCCAATTCTTCTTCCAGAATAATAACTAATCCATTAGTTACTGAAGTCGATTCTAACCCTTCAGTAAGAACCCTTCGTCCTTATTCTAACCAAAAGGCATTCCATATCTCCATTCATACAAACTCCTAGAAGAACATCTTGTCACTTGCATGCCATCTTTCTTAGTGAGCAACCACAACTAACTAAACACTCGTCAAACTTCCCGCTCAACACCTCTTCCAAGTTCAAATATTTATTCTGTCTATCCATTCATCTAAAAATGAGAAGTCGCACTAACATCCCGAATCAAACTTCCATAGGCTTCTGTACTTCTTCCGGAAATGTGCTGCAAAACGCGATTCTTTTTCACGGTCACTGCAGGTGCGCTATATAGCTTGAATAATCTTCTGCCGAAAGGAATCTCTGCCGATCTTCCAAGCAAGTCATCCTAGTAAAATGCTCCTATATCTCTACTCGTGTTGTCCTTCCTGTCTGTGAGCGAAAATCGCCAATGTGCTCACCACCGTCTTCATACCATCCTGTCCAGCTCCTGCTTCAAGACTCTATACATATAAGTACAACTAAGATGAATAGAGTTAATAGAGTTATGTGCTTCAATCAAACAGCTTCTTTCAAGTCTTTCAACATAGGTAATCTTCCACCGTCTTGCTCCTGAGCTTCTTCAGATCTGCCACTATCTATGCATGGAATTGTTCACCTCCTATGGTTCTTAGATGTATAGATGCATAACTAAAATCATTCCGTGTTGCATAAGAACATAGCTAGGTCTCCTTCGAAGGTAGAAATAATTCTCTTTCCAGCTCTTCCAAATTCTTCCCTCGTTCTTCATCCTACAAAAGTTACTTTTAGAGCTTCTTCTGACGTAAAAATGTTAACACATAATACGAAGATGATACTCGTGTTTCTCTTCCGTCTCTGAACACACTGATATGTCATACTATGACAAATTTCCAAGTATTCATGAAAGATACGATTTATCAAGTCCATAGGGATAGTCAGAATAGTAGCCAATACAATTGGCATCACAACACTCATAAGGATCATACGAATACGAAAAGAATTTCTAAGAACATCCCGCTCTTCATACAAAACATGACACGATTCAGCTTCCAGAAATCAATCCACAACCTCATGATATCATCATTCTTCTCTCCGAATAAACAGAAACACATCAAAGATACACACATTGCACAGATGAAACCACTTCCTAGAAGCTGATTCTTCATTTCGTTTCCCTTTCAATTGATGTTATTCAATGCGGAGTTTGGAATTAGGCAAAACGTCGCTCTTATAAGGATAGGGTTCTACATCAACCAACTTACCGTTCTCAGGCACTGCTCAAAATGTCATATGATCCCAATAAGTTCAAGTTATATGATGTAATTATTATCACGTTGGCTAGGCGTCATAATACTTGCATCATATACACATGACTTTATTGCAATCACATTCTACCTCGAGTCGTGACAAAACAGATTCTCATACTTAGATCAATCCAATACACAAACATTCCTAGGCCATACATGGCCTAGGAAGACCTCTTAGGCTACGTCAATGCACGCGTTGACAAATGTCACCCGACTGTCACCTAACGGTTAGGGTACGATACCTGACACATGACAGTAGAAACATACGACCAGAATATGGAGCAGACCTGTTATGTACGAATCGTACTAACCCATTCAAGGAATGACACCTGTCATTTTTGTCTGCCCATCAGATGATCAACACATGGCCTGATCACAACAGTTGATCATTCACATGGAGTATCCCAAAACTCTAGATACATTCCTTTAAATAAAGAGGTATCACACACAAGAAAAGGATCACCTTCTTAACACATGTACATACAGTGAATACACACACTCGGATTGCTTAAGTGTTACCCCAACTTTTATTTCACAATCATACCTTGAGGTCTTTACTGTTCTTTAAGAGAAATCAAACAAAATAACCATACCAATCTACTCATAATCACGTTTTATATATCATATGTCAAAAGCAAGATAATCCAAACTTGTCTTTAATTAATTTTTAATTTAAGGCAAACTCGGGTTTTAACTCATGTAACCATGTCAGTTAAAAGAAAATCTTTTCATGTTATTCACTGAGGATGAATATTCGACTGAGATATACGCCGTATAATCAATATATCCATGTGACCGTTTTTTAGCTATCAGCAAATATGTAATTGAACCCCCATATCTTTTACGTAGAGGTTAGATGTCTCATAACTAGATAATTTAATCCTAATTTATTTGGACGTATACACCATTATATGTGTAATGCAGTGTTGTACAATATACTCGGTGTGCTATATAAAATGTACAAATGGTGTATGTATATAAAAGAAAAAATGGAAACTATAATGTGTTTAGTTGAAGAAAAAATTATCTTATTTTTTATCTTTAGTTTTGTAGTAATTTAAAAGAAAATTTATCTCCACAAACATTTAAAAAAAAATAGAAAGCACGTTTAGTCGAAAGAAACAACCAAAATTTGTTTTGTAATTTTAAAGAAATAAGGGAATTTTGCTTTATGAATAATTTATTGAAAATAAAGCGATTTGAAGTTTGTACAAAACATTTTGTGGAAACAAGCATATTTTCTCTGATACGTGGTATTATCGTACACCCACTAGTACCACTTTTACCCCTCTCACCCCTATTACCCACTTTATTGAGAGGACAAGACCGTATTTTTTTTTTTTAACTTGTAAAGCTTTTATGTTTCGTATTTTTAACTTGTCAAGCTTTTATGTTTCGTATTTTTTTGGTAGTTTTACTCACTTTATTAATAGGACAAGACATTTTTCTATTATTATTATTATTATTATTATTATTATTATTATTATTATTATTATTATTATTATTATTATTATATCTTTTACTTCTTTGACTTATTAAACTTTATATTTTCTGTTTTTTTTTTTAATTTCATAATTTTATAATAAAAACAAAAATTATAAAAATAAAGAAATAACAAAAAAAATTAAGGAGAGGAAATGAGTAATATTTGTAGTTTAAAAGGTAGCAATAATAAACGAGAGTTAATAACAGTAAACTTTATTTCAACCTACTATTCCCCCAAATAGAGAGTCGCCACTTTACTCCTCAAAACAAACAAACCCTTGTCCATCCTAGCTCTTCAATTAATAAATCATAAGAAGAAATGGGTACTTTAGGGAGAGCTATCTACGTGGTCGGATCTTGGATCCGGGGTGCGGGTCAAGCTGTTGATCGTGCTGGCTGTGCTCTTCAAGGCAGCCATTTGTTTGAAGAAAAAGGTACTAATAGTTAATTAAACCCTTTTTTATTTTGTTATGTGTTTGCTTGAGGGAAGTTTAGTGTTGAATTGGAATGTGGGTGTTGTGTTTTTTTCGTTAGATTTAAGATTGGAGTTGAAATGGTGAGATGATATTTGATAAAGTTTTGACCTTTTTTTTAAAAAAAAAAAAAAAAAAGAAAAAGATAAAGATGTTTGTGTAGGTTTTTGTTTTGGTTGAGATTAGTAGGTGAATTTGGAGGTGTGGCTATGTGTGTTTATTATTATCTGGTTACTGCCGAATTGAAACGGATTGCTGTTTGGGGTTTCAGTTCATGGATGGTTGGTTAAGTTAATGTAGGGTCAACAGTGCATTGCAGTTTATAGAATATACTTGCATAACATGTTGTGATACTGATTGTTCTTGTACTAAATGCTGCTAGTTTTATTCATGTTTGAAGGTAATTCTCACGGATCATTTTCTAGTTATCAAGCTTCTTGTAATACTAACAAGCTCACATAACTAGTAGTGAGTTTGTGAGCATGTTTATAATAAGATATGAAATAATAAAGTAATGTTCGTTCTGCTGTATTAAGAGGGTGTTTGGCATTGGTTAGTGGGTGTTTAAAAAACAACAGCATAAATACCTAATCCCGTCGTAGTGGGGTATGGGGGAGTAGGAATGTAGGATGTAGACAGTCACACCACAACCCGGCAAGAGTGTGTGTAGGTAAATATGTGAGCAAACATTTAGGTAGTGGGTGTTTGGAATTTCTTGATCTGCTTATTGCATTTTGATACAACAGGTAAGCAGTTCTGAGGCTTTTTGGGGTTGCTTATCCAAACTGCCTATTTGATTATTTGCGAGTGAAATACGATTTTCTGAATAAGCAGCTTGGAGTTGCTAATTCCAAAATGCTTATTTAAAAAGCAATTAGCAGATAAAAAGTATTAATAAGCAATCCCAAACACCCCCTAGTAGTTCTTAAATATTATCTTCTTAGGATTTGTTTTACATTGCCCTAAGATAGGTGTTTAACATGAACGGACATTCATGTTAGTTAGGGTATGCATGAACATATCTTATGAAGCATTTGTAAACTAAAACATACAAATATTGTTGTTATGATGTATTCCGTAAATCCTTTTTTTTTTGTCAAACTAACCCATGCTATTCATTAGGCCCCATATACTATTCATAAAACCGTGAAATATTAAACTTGAATTTTGGTTGCAACTTATCTTAAATTTCTCTTCAGTTTCTAGGCACCGGACGCTGATGAACCTATTTGATAAAGACCCTGTGGTTGACAAAGATGCATTTGTCGCTCCTGGTGCTTCAGTCATTGGAGATGTTCAAGTGGGGCGTGGCTCCTCTATTTGGTATGGATGTGTTTTAAGAGGTAAGCAAAAGTATGACCAAAATCTCCATATCAGCCTATCGGCAACCTGAAGTTTTCTTTTACTTTCGTTTCGTATTGTCAGTGTTTTTGAATTTTGTGGTATGCTGATTTACTTGATGTATGGAGTATGAAACTGTGATCGAGTCTTAGAATTAGTCGGCGTTTCTGGGAAAGAATGAAGAAACCGATAGTCTTTGGGTGTATTAGGCTGGCGAGTATAGATATTTTCATTGTAGTTGATTTGACTTCAGAAGTTTCACATCGTTACTGTACCATAGTATTGATAGTTATAGACTTGTGTCGCATTCCAATATACATGTTTATATATAAAACCTGTACAAAGTGTACAAATGAGCTACATGGAAGTACATCACGAAGAACAAAAACTTCAATATGCTCATACATGGTTTAAAAAGGCGGTCTGAGGCGGCGCCTCGAGGCGAAACGGGCATAAAACGATTATGAGGCGGCGCCTCATGGGGGTGTTTTGGAACGTACGCCTCATGTACCCGAGGCGGTGTAGAAGCGTACGAGGCGGCGCCTCAGGGCTGAGGCGGTCAACGCCGGCGAATGCCGGTCAAACTTCAGATCTAAACCAATTAAAGAGAAAATAAGTGGTTAAATGGGTGGGTTTTGGTCGGAATCATGTTATAAACATGATACAATGATCCAATCATACCCAGAAACACGATTGGTTGGATTTTGGAAATTAGGGTTCATGGTAAGATTTGGGATTTTTTGATTTAGAGTGTTTTAATCCAATTAAGTTAGTGGGTTTTGGTCGGAATCATGTTATAAACATGATACAAGGGTCGAATTATACCCAGAAACACGTTTGGTTTGATTTTGGAAATTAGGGTTCATGGTAAGATTTGGGATTTTTTGATTTAGAGTGTTTTAATCCAATTAAGTTAGTGGGTTTTGGTAGGAATCATGTTATAAACATGATACAAGGGTCGAATCATACCCAGAAACAAGTATTTTTGGCCCATTGATTATGAACTTTATTTGATGTTTAGTATTTTTTTTATAAGATATATAATTTCTATATTTTTTTTTATTTCGCCTCGACCTTACGCCTCGGTTCGCCTCGAGGCTTACGCCTCGTGAGGCTAAGGGAAAACGCCTCGAGGCTCGTTTCCGTACTTTTAAACTTTGTGCTCATATGCATGATAGTATGTTGTTTGTAAGGATCTATGCTTTCGATTATGGTTGCTTATGAAGAAAATAACGTTAATTCTTGTAATTCTCATTTCTCAAATCTCTATTGCTTAGGATTGATTATCTGTGTGTGCTGATTCAATATATATTGTAATTTTAATTGTGATATGCAGCTTACTAGACTGTAAAGAACCTTTACATTTTTTTTTGTTTCCACTTTTCCTCGTATGAGACTAGGCTTTCAAAGTGCACATGCTCTCTGCTTCTGTCATTTTAAGGGCCTTTTTGAAGGAAGCACCCGAAGTAGATTAAATAAATAAATAATCGTTCTATGCATGAAGCAAAAAATTCTAGATATGGCTTTTTAGGTCGCTGTGGTTCTGCATCATTAGTTCCTTTATTTTCAGGATCAATATTACATGAAGAATTGTTTTTCTGTGGTAACGAGGGCGCTATTTCACAGTGGTGGGGGGGGGGGGGGGGGGGGGGGTTCATCCTTACTTAGCATCACGTGCGACTTTGGTCGAGAGGGTTTAAAATATGTATGCTTACAAAAGTGATGTACATGTTAGGATAGAATTAAGGTAAGCTTGAGCTGTTTTCTTTGTAAGCTTGAGCTGTTTTCTTTCTTCCGAATGGAGAGCTATCCTTAAGGTGGCAAGCAAAATGTGGACAAGTAAGACTTAAAAGTATGCAATACTGATCATAACAATGATAGATTAGGCTGGGGTTAAGGGGGTTTTTGAAATGATTATCAGTCTTTAATGATTGGATATTTTAGTCGAACTTTGATTACCTAATTTTATAAGGGTTAAATAATCAGTTTCATCCAGGCTGCACCAAAACTGATTATCTTTTTACTTACATTAATTTAATTTGACAGAGTTGCTCAATTTAAAATTTCTATACAAATATGTCCTTTATGGTCATTTCATCTATTGAAACCTCAAATCAGAATTCACCGAACACTTTAATATCTGATCATTACTAATTCAAGCAGCAAAAGCACATAAACACTATTTTTTAGAACATTTTTCTTGTTAGAACCGATAATGTGATTCTAATTATTCAATATCACATGTTCACTTCTAAATAGGCAACGAAATACCTCCTGAAGATAAGATCGTTCATCCTAGATGGAAAGTTAAAGTATAAATGTCATTTAAAGTCATAACACATGAATTGAATGTGCTTTCGTATTGGAAATAGAATTGATTGATAGCCTGAAGCAGATGAACTTTTGAGACGAGCCTGCAGAATTAGCCTGAAATGTTGATGTGTTTCTGAATTTGTTACTTTGCCTGAAATCTTCTACTTTGTTATAATGTAGGGGAGGTTGGATATTTGAGTGATACTCGAACTTTCGCAAATTTTGGGTTGAATAGCATTTATTATGTCTAATGTGTGCTCCATCTGCAGGTGATGTGAACAGTATCAGTGTTGGATCAGGAACAAACATCCAAGACAATGCTCTTGTCCATGTAGCCAAATCTAACATAAGCGGGAATGTTATGCCAACAACAATCGGCAACAATGTTACTGTAGGTGAGTACCATTAGTCTGCAAACTATGAATGATATTATGATACCGGCCTTGTTTCTTTCAGTGCATCAATTAATTTGCAGTTAGAGCCATAGTTTTACAGTGAAAACTGTATGCAGGTCATGGTGCTGTCTTACATGGATGCACTGTTGAAGATGAGGCTTTCGTTGGCATGGGTGCGACCCTGCTTGATGGGGCTTATGTTGAGAAAAATGCCATGGTTGCAGCTGGTGCCCTTGTAAGGCAAAATACAAGAATTCCATTTGGAGAGGTTTGTAGGCTTTTACTCCCTTCTGTAAAGGGGCGGACCTGCATGGTCTTAGACCCATACATGAATGAATGGGTTGATTTGGGTTATGCTCTTTTTCAAACAGGTCAAATAAAAAGAATTAGTTAAAATAAGAAATGGATCGCATGGGTCAAAGTGGTCGAAAGTCACTCAAGGTCTATATCTAGGTCCTAGTGTCTCACAACCTCCAAAATTATTTTTTTCCAATAGTAAGAAGTGTTGTTATTTTTAATGCATGAATTATTAGTAGTTTTTTTCGTAAAATGAATGACAAAAGAGTTTTTGTGGGCCACCTGCACTCAACCATCCTTGCTATAAGTTGCATGTTGTAACCTGAACTCGTGTCCTGTTAACCAACCCTGCTCAACACATGTTTTGCTACCTCTAGAAGTGTTGTGCATTTGTATCACATATATGTTTTGTGGTGTAAAGTTAGAAATTTAAAAATCTTTGTTCTAGTTAATGTCCTGAAATAACTTTTTATGGTGATGTTGATGTTTGTATCTTGCTGGACCTGGTCAGAAGTTCTGGATACAACACTAATGTATTGCTCTTTTAATTTTTAATTTTTCCAAAGAGCAGCCCTATGCATCTGAGATAGTATTTTGTTTGTCTTTACTTCCGACTATAAAACCATATCACCTGTCCCCAAAATAAGGTTAGTGTTTATGATCCGAATATACACATGGTATAGAGTGCAAGGTCTAAAACTCTTCTAAATGACGTCCAAATTCAAATTTTGGAGTGAAATACGGTGACTCTTTCTATAAGAATTTGACTCTTAGAATATGTGCTAGAGCGATATGCTGCTATAAAGTTTGCTGGTCGGGAAACTTCGTATGAACTCAATACACACAATTAAAGGCAGATTGCACGTGAAAGGAATGTACTTTCAGCTAAAAAAAATTTATGAGATGTGTGTTCAACTTAACTTCATGTGTGATTAGCATCCTATACTTCAGAGTCTAAAGACATACTCCTATTGACACACTTCAGCATAAATTAAAACACCTGTGTTATAAGTTTATAATCAAATAAGGGATCTGGTTACTCGATAACTCTTGATCGGGTTTCTTGTTTATTATAAACTTATAACATTGGACTCCAAGCATTGATTTAGTCCTTCCCTGAATGGGCTGAATTGACTGGAACTACTTTTTTTTTTTTTTTCTTCTAAATGCAATTTTCCACAGTTTAATTCTTAAGTAGCTCAATTTCTTTTGCAGATATAACCCCAAGCACACGTTTATGACCCTCACACAGGGCTGTTGCTCTAGTAATTTGTTATCTGCTTACAGTCATCTATATTTTGTTCATAGGTATGGGGAGGCAATCCAGCCAAGTTCATGAGGAAGCTCACAGAAGAAGAAATAGCCTTCATTTCTCAATCAGCAATTAACTACTCCAACTTGGCCATGGTCCATGCTGCTGAAAACGCAAAGGGCTTTGAGGAGATCGAATTGGAGAAATCACTGCGCAAGAAGTTCGCACGAAAAGACGAAGAGTATGATTCAATGATTGGAGTGGTTCGTGAAACACCTGAAGAGCTTACCCTACCCGATAATATCCTACCCGAAAAAGCACAAAAAAGCCCTGCTTAATTCAGTTAGTTTTTTCCTCATCTCGGGCTCAAGAAAATATAATGTTGCTGTACTTTTTTCCCACCAATAATTTTTTGAGGCCAGGCTCTCAAAGTGTTAAAGATCCTCAATCAGGGAGGGTAATGCTTCTTTGCCATGTTTGTTGTCAATGGTCAGCATCTTGTTTTGATTTATAAAGACTAAAAGAAAGAGATTTTTAAAGCTTTAATGGAACATAATATAAATCCATGTATTTCTGGAGTTTATCTTCAGGTTTGTATTTCTATGACCATTTTTGACTTTTCATCTGATATTACAAGTAGCATTTTAACTTTTGTTCCCCATTATTGGAAACTTGCATATGGTGCAGAAACTAGATAAAAAGAGATGTTTAGGTGGCGTTTAGTTTGAAAACATTTTCTTTGATTTCCTATTTCTTGTTTTGTAGGAAAAAGGAGGGGAGTTTGATTTCCACAAAACAATAGAAAATTTAGAAAACGCGTTTAGTCTGAGAAAAATGTGTTTGTGTTTTTCATTTTGCAAAACTAGAAAACATGTTTAAGTGTTGTTGTTTTATATCTCAATTCACTATTAACCTTACTAATATTATAAAAACATCTTCAAAACACAAAAACAAATATTATAAACTAACCAACTAAATTATAAAATAAGTAAAAAAATCTACTACGAGAAAATAAATAATTAGAAAAGTAAAATATAACATCAAATAACGTTATCATCTGTTTTTTTTACGTTTTCGACCGATTTTTTACATTTTTGTCCGATTTTGTCTGTTTTTTTACATTTTCATCTGTTTTTTTATGTTTTCGTCTGATTTTTTACGTTTCCATCAGATTTTTATGTATTCATCTGTTTTTTTACATTTTCGTCATATTTTTACGTTTTCGTCTGATTTTTTAGGTTTTCGTCTGTTTTTTTACATTTTCGTCTGGTTTTTTACGTTTTCGTCAGATTTTTTACAGTTTCGTCAGTTTTTTTTTACGTTTTCTTCATTCTTTTTATGTTTTCGTCCATATTTTACGTTTTCCTCCGATTTTTTATGTCTTCGTTCGTTTCTTTACGTTTTAATCAGTTTTTTTACGTTTTCGTCTGATTTTTCATGTTTTCTTACGTTTCTTTACGTTTTTGTCAGTTTTTTTTACGTTTTCATCCATTTTTTACGGGTTTGTCCGATTTTTTATGTTTTCATCCGTTTTTTATATGTTTTTGTCAGATTTTTTACGTTTTCGTCCGTCTTTTTACGTTTTTGTCAGATTTTTTATGCATTTGTCCATTTTTAATTATTTTCGTTTTTTATGATTCCTTCCGATTTTTATGTTTTCTTCTGATTACGTTTTCTTCCGATTTTTTACGTTTACATCCGTCTTCGTCTGATTTTTACGTTTTCATCTTTCATTTACGTTTTCATCTTTGATTTATGTTTTTTTGGTTTCGTCTAACGAACGAAATCGTAAAAAATCTGACAAAAAAAAATGAAAAATCTGACAAAAACATAAAAAACAGATGAAAATGTAAAAATTAGATGAAAATGTAAAAAAATGTGACGAAAACGTAAAAAAACGGACGAAAACATAAAAAATCTGAGAAAAACGAAAAAAATCAGACGAAAACGTAAAAAATATGACGAAAACGTAAAAAACGGACGAAACCGTAAAAAATCAGATGAAAATGTAAAAATCTAACGAAAATGTAAAAAATCTGACGAAAACGTAAAAAATCTGACAAAAAACGGCCGATAATGTAAAAAGTCTGACGAAAAAGTAAAAAATTTGACAAAAAGCGTAAAAAAATGGATGAAAACGTAAAAAATATGACGAAAGCGTAAAAAAAACGGACGAAAACATAAAAAAATCAGACAAAAACGTATAGAATCAGACGAAAATGTTAAAAATCTGACGAAAACGATAAAAATCTGACCAAAACGTGAAAAAAATGGATGAAAACGTAAAAAATCCGGCGAAAACGTAAAAAAACGGACGAAAACGTAAAAAATTAGACAAAAACGTAAAGTGTTGGGAATTATAAGATTTGATGATTACAAAACTACGTGTGCTTGTATGAAGAAGAATGAAAGTACTTTGCTGAATCAAAGTACTTTCTATTGAACCAAAGTACTTCTCAAGCAGTATATGAAGAAGAATGAAACATGAAGGACTAGCTTGCAATAGAATATTTATTTATTAGTCCTTTGTAGTATTTTGTAAACCATAATCCTCTAGTATACAAAGAGGACATGGGTCATTAGGTTGAGTGTGCACAGAAAATATGTAGTCGACTTGAAGGTGTGTGTGTGTCTAGGCGTCAAGTTCCTACAATGGACGCCTAGGGTTTATTAGTTAGTTAGTTTATTAGTAATAGATCGATCTATGTATTAGTTAGTTTAGCCTCAAGGATCTTTTGATCTTGGGGATATAGTGAATAATGAAAACCTTGTTGAATAACATATTGTTTTATATTCCGCTGCATATTTATGTTATTCGTAAAACATATCCTAGATGAGCTTAAACGATTCTCTACATAAAGAATCAAACGAAAATGTAAAAAGTCTGACAAAAACGTAAAAAATCAAGACCAAAACGTAAAAAAAACGGACGAAAACGTAAAAAAAGGACGAAAACGTAAAAAATCGGACGAAAACGTAAAAAAATGGATGAAAACGTAAAAAATCTGAAGAAAACGTAAAAAAATGGACAAAAACGTAAAAAAATCAGACAAAAACGTATAGAATCAGACGAAAATGTTAAAAATCTGACGAAAACGTAAAAAATCTGATCAAAACGTAAAAAAAAACGGACGAAAACGTAAAAAATCGGGCGAAAACGTAAAAAAACAGACGAAAACGTAAAAAATCAGACAAAAACGTAAAATGTTGGGAATTATAAGATTTGATGATTACAAAACTACGTGTGCTTACATGAAGAAGAATGAAAGTACTTTGCTGAACCAAAGTACCAAAGTACTTTCTGCTAAACCAAAGTACTTCTTAATCAAAGTACTTTGAATCAAAGTACTTCTCAAGCAGTATATGAAAAAGAATGAAACATGAAGGACTAGCTTGCAATAGAATACTTATTTATTAGTCCTTTGTAGTATCTTGTAAACCCTAATCCTCTAGTATATAAAGAGGACATGGGTCATTAGGTTGAGTGTGCACAGAAATATGTAGTCGACTTAAAGGTGTGTGTGTGTCTAGGTGTCAAGTTCCTACAATGGACGCCTAGGGTTTATTAGTTAGTTAGTTTATTAGTAACAGATCGATTTATGTATTAGTTAGTTTAGCCTCAAGGATCTTTTGATCTTGGGGATATATTGAATAATGAAAACCTTGTTGAATAACATATTGTTTTATATTCCACTGCATATTTATGTTATTCGTAAAAAAACATATCCTAGATGAGCTTAAACGATTCTCTACATAAAGAATCAGACGAAAATGTAAAAAGTCTGACAAAAACGTAAAAAATCAAGACCAAAATGTAAAAAAAACAGATAAAAAGGTAAAAAAAGATGAAAACATAAAAAAATCGGACGAAAACGTAAAAAAATCAGACAAAAACGTATAGAATCAGACAAAAATGTTAAAAATCTGAGGAAAACGTAAAAAATCTGACCAAAACGTAAAAAAAACGGACGAAAACGTAAAAAATCGGGCGAAAACGGACGAAAACGTAAAAAATCAGACAAAAACGTAAAGTGTTGGGAATTATAAGATTTGATGATTACAAAACTACGTGTGCTTATATGAAGAAGTATGAAAGTACTTTGAATGAAAGTACTTTGCTGAACCAAAGTACTTTCTGCTGAACCAAAGTACTTCTTAATCAAAGTACTTTGAATCAAAGTACTTCTCAAGCAGTATATGAAGAAGAATGAAACATGAAGGACTAGCTTACAATAGAATATTTATTTATTAGTCCTTTGTAGTATCTTGTAAACCCTAATCCTCTAGTATATAAAGAGGACATGGGTCATTAGGTTGAGTGTGCACAGAAAATATGTAGTCGACTTAAAGGTGTGTGTGTGTCTAGGCGTCAAGTTCCTACAATGGACGCCTAGGGTTTATTAGTTAGTTAGTTTATTAGTAACAGATCGATCTATGTATTAGTTAGTTTAGCCTCAAGGATCTTTTGATCTTGGGGATATAGTGAATAATGAAAACCTTGTTGAATAACATATTGTTTTATATTCCGCTGCATATTTATGTTATTCGTAAAACATATCCTAGATGAGCTTAAACGATTCTCTACATAAAGAATCAGACGAAAATGTAAAAAGTATGACAAAAACGTAAAAAATCAAGACCAAAACGTAAAAATAAACGGACAAAATCGTAAAAAAACGAACGAAAACGTAAAAAATCGGACGAAAACGTAAAAAACCGGACGTAAATGTAAAAAATCGGACGAAAACTTTAAAAATCTGACGAAAACGTAAAAAAACGGACGTAAACGTAAAAAATCTGACGAAAACGTTAAAAAGTGGACGAAAATGTAAAAAATCGGACGAAAACTTAAAAAATCTGACAAAAATGAAAAAAAATGACGAAAACGTAAAAAACGGACGAAAACGTAAAAAATCATTCGAAAACGCAAAACAACTGACGAAAACGGATTTGGGGTATTTTAATGGAAAATTGGGGAAAACAAAAACAAAGTGTTTTGTAGTTTTGTGTATTAAAGTTGGAAATAGGAATTTTGTGTTTTGTAGAAAATTTTATTGGAAAATACTAATTTGAACGCGATCTCTGTTTTCCTTATTTTTCACAAAACATTTTATGGAAAACAAGGATGTTTTCCCTCAACTAAACGCACCCTTACACTTTCTATCACTTTTCCAAAGAAATGATGCCAAGGGAATCCTATGAATCTTCGGAGATCTTTATTATCTTTATAGGGTAAATTGCCGAGAAAGATAATGGATGCAAAATTTGTCAATAATAATTTCACTCATAAAAATGATTGGAAATTAAATTTTTAACAAAAATGGAATATAATAAATAGTTTGTGATGTTTAGGGGTATATTAACTTGATACGTCCCGTTACTTTTTAGTTATTATAGACGTGACCTGTTGCAACATAAGATTATTGCGTTTTGAAAAAAGATACCCGTTTTCTGGACCATCTTCTTTAAAAGTATCGATTTTGCAGGAGTCGATAAGAAAACAAAATTGAAAAATATCAACTTGAATTAGGTGCGTCTCTATTCATTTAAATGCATCACAATTAGTTTCGAAAGTGATTTTGAAGTGAGAACGATGAAAAGTAGTACTAGCAACAAATTTGACCCGAAGAGGACAAAAAATACATATGATTCGTCTAACTTGATGAAATGCATCTAATATATGTATATGCGTCTAATTTTAGCTAGAAAATACATTATGATACATCTAAAAGATAAGGGATGCATCTAATTCAAATTTAATGCATCTATAATATATACTTATAATTATTTCTTATCATTCTTATTTTAAAGATTCTTCTCATTTGATCTTTAGTCTAGTTCTTAGTACTACAAAAGAAGATGGAAGCAATCGTTAGCTAGTCACAACTTTTAATTTAGTCATTGTAATCAAAATATTCTCAACTGTACGAAACACATAGTTTATAGACTTATTTAAATGCTCATTTCAGTCGATGTTAGAGCACTCGGCATGGTTGTGATTAACACGCCAAATGCAAAAAAGCAGGCCAAACCCATGTAACCTTTCCCAAAATATGACATCACAATTCAAGTTATGACGTCATTTAAATATTTCATTTAGTAAATACTTTACAAGTTACATTTTTGTTTTTCCATTTCTATGGAAACATTGTACGATTATTATTCCACATAATCCCGAACCTACAAGTTTAGGTTTAACAACGTCTACGAGTTTAAATAAACGTATCTATCATTTAATATACTAAGTTATAATATATTGACGAGTTTTGACATTTTCAAGAATTTTATATTTTTACCTCAATCAGTTTTCAATTTTAAAATTTAATTACTTAACGACAATAATACTCGGAATCAAAAACTACATTCAAAATACTAGACAAGAAAACATTTCGTTTTCTTCCTTCCACCTCATTCCCCTCCCTCTCATCCTCTTATTGAACATGTAAAAAAAAAAAAAAAGATATCACCAAGACTTTTGGTCTTGGTGATGAATCACTACAACACATGCCCTCATATTATCACACCCTTAGTCAACAAGCAACACATTCAATGTCCTAAACATACTCATTATCTAAGTAGAAGAAACCAACTTGTATACCTCTTACACCACAATGACTCATTAGCCTTGTGGCTTAATCTTGTTCAATCTAGTCTAGGATTTAGACACATAACAACAGTTAGCTAACAAGTAATATGACTAACCACCCTTGTGTAGGTCCAAAGTTCTGGATCTAAGCAACCTTTGTAAGACAATATTTAACTTTGTTCACCTGTGGTTTATTAGCAACTCATTGTTTGGGTCTATAAGTATTACAATACCCAAAATTACCCATGGGCTTAACATGATTGACCTTTTGCCCAATAGGTTTAACATTTTGCTTACCAGTACTAATATTTGGCCTAACAGAATTAACATGTGATCTACCAGCATTAATTTGTACTGATCTAGGAATAAACTGATTAGCATAATTAATTATGTTTACATTGTTCCATACTGGTTTAGCCATCACATTACCAGTATTAACTACTCTTTGTTTCTTTAATTCATCTTCTTTAGCCATTCTCTTTTCATGAAAGTCACAATCTCTAATTAAATGGCTAAGATTACCACACACAAAACATCTATTCTGAGTAAAAGTATAACCTGCTCCTAACACTCTTTCCTTTTTCTCATTCCTATTCTTTTTAGGTGTCTCTTGGTTGTTTGCTTATTGCCTAAGAGATTTTATGTGAGGTTCACAACTACGTTCAACATGTTTAGCTTTAGGTGCAGACACAACAGGTTTGTTAATTTTAACAGATTTAGGTTTTGACACTTCACTTGGAACACTTTCTGGTTCTGATTCAGAATGCTTAGAGATGTTTCCAATGGACCCTTCAATGTAAACAGATTGACAGGTAGAATACTCACTGGTTTTATCTTCTGAGATATTTGTTTCAGGCACTTGGGGCCCCTTTTTACCATAAACATACAATGACTCATCAAAATCTTTTTATGGTAGAGGAGTATAGTCTCCCTTTAGAGGAGGTGGAACTCCTTTAAAGTTGTCAGATTTTACAAATCTATTGTATACAGGTTTATCTACAAAATCTTCTTCTGTACAACCAAAAACAGTGTTTTCCATTTCTTCTTCATAACTTAAGACCTCACCGTTTGATTTTATCTCATACCCCAAGCCTACTTTGCTGTTTGAGCTCATTCCTGAATCAACTAACCTAGGATGTGTTTGGCAAAATTTGCTGTTGCTGGTGCTAAAAAAGATTAAAAATACAGCTTTTTTTTTTTTTTTTTTTTTTTTTTTTTTTTTTTTTTTTTGTAACAGTGTTTGGCAAACTAGTTGTAATTGTAGATTAAAAGTGTAAAATGACGTAATTGGACATACAAATAAGAAACCCAATATGAATAATAATAGTAAATAAAATTATTGATATAAATCATAAATATGTAGCGTTACATGAAAATCCATATAAAAATACAAACAACGTTAAAATGATGTTAAATTATCATCCACGATGTGCATTCCTAATTAAAGTAGAAATATTGTTCATTTGTCACTTCTTTTGCAGTTATATGAAACCGAATTGACAAATCTCTGTCATGTACAAGTTTAACACCATGCAATTGAACCAGTACCATGCAATTCTAATTAAAAAGCAATTGAACCACTACCATAAAATTCTACAAATATCCAGTACCATGCAATTCTTATCAAAACGCAATTAGAATAATGTAAATCAACTAACTTACCGGAAGCGAGAGGTTAAAGAAAATACGAGACTAGCAGATTGATGGTCGTATGTTTTGTGGCTGTGAAAGTAGGGTTTTATTATGATTTATAATGAACGTGGGTTTTTTGAAGGTTAAAATGGTAATTATATAAAAAATAATCTCTAGTCCTTTATGAAAAGTTGGTTGGATGAACTTTTAATTTTAGAGATTATTTTTCCTATAATCTTTCTTAATCTTGGCAGCCAAACGATACTACTTTTTGGACAATAGATTATTTTGTGAAAAAAAAAGCTGTAGCCCCCATAATCTCTAAATAATCCGGGTCACCAAAACATAGCCATAAACAGATTTTTATTTGAATTTTCCCATGTGTCAACCTTATTCTGTAAGTATTCTTTATCTTTTAATGCCTTAATACCAATTCTTCTATATTTTTTCAGTTTTTCATCTTTTTCATAAATTGCATTAGCCTGAAAAGTAAGTTTTTGATTTAAACTGGCTTGCTGTTTTTGAAGATTAATAATTTGAGCCTTGATAACGCTCTTATTATAACATATTTACCCCATCTATTATATATTATATATATTATATTATAATGAATATCACGTTATTTGTATAGATTTGGTACTAATCTGGTTGCAGGATTGAACGAGAGAAGGAAGTTAAGAATATTACTTAAGGGACGATAAAGTAACAACAACAATAAAAGGAAGGACTTGGAATAGAAATACAAATATAAAAAGATCCAAGTACTCCGGTCTTATGACTATGTGCGGCGTACTTGCTTGGCGGGTAAATGAGATTGAATCTACATGAAGTACGGCGCACTTAGCTTGTCATTTACAAAAGAAGAGTTAATGCTTGCATTCATTGAGAGGCCGATCATTTGTCCTCATTTACTGAACTCTGGAGTTAAATTAGGTCACAAGAGCTTATATAATGCAGTGAACGAAACCAGCAAAAGGGAGTAAAAAGTAAGAAAAGTATCAAAGGGTTACTAAGGTGATATTGGTGAACTCATACTCATACAAAATTCACCATATCAAGGCCGAGTTCGTGATCCAAGTACTGTGACAGAGGCTAGGAGAAGGAGTCGAGTCGAGTTTTCTCTGTGGAAACTAATTGTTCTTTCGTTGTAATCACTTTGGTACTATTCTACATTTTATACGAATTATATTATGAAGTTTATGAAATCTATGTTGAATGATATGTGTTTTGTTACTGAAATAATGGAGTGTACGTTCTTATGTTTATTTGGGTGATGTAGTTATATGGTTGTTTACATTTACATGTACGCTTGTTATTGATACTATGCATAAGTTTAGTTGATAAGATGATGTTTGGATCATTGTTGAATGTTTGATGTATCTCTGTAGTAGAAGTAGGTCGAAAGGGTCTACTACTTTGGTATTATTTCAAGGTGTTTGTCTATGGCAACTTGGTGTTTACCTTGTAGAAATTGGTCGACAAAACATTTATCAACCCATTCATGATCTTGTTTAATGCCTTATCTCATGTCTAACGAACTTGATGAGGAAATTGGCTTATGTATACTTCTGTTATGAACCATCCTTAATGCATTTGATATATTAGGAATTATAGGTCGAAAGGGATTCTTAATATGTTGGATAGTTATTTGTAGGAGTGATCAACAGTCATCTCTTGCTTATATATCTTGTTCATGATTGCTTGCTTGTCATTTACATGTTTACTTTCATGTTTCTTAGCCTAAATAAACATAACCTTTAATCATATCAACAAACAATCTAAATTACTAGTCTATGGATAAGTGATAATCTAGGGACTATACTTTGATACAATTGCTAACTTGGCTTTTCTACAATCTCTTGGGACGACCTGGTCTTACCTAAAACATTTACTATAAACGGGGGTTATACTTTACCCGTGTATTTTATATATTAAGGAATTGGTGAAATTAGTATGATAAATTTAAAGCTTTTGAAACACATCAAGCCTCTAAAGTTTTAACAACATTTTCATAAGCTAGAATTTTTACATCATGTTCTTCTATCTGATTCATTTGTTCATCACAAAGTGCTTTAACATTATTATATGAATCAATACATAGTTTGGAACATAGGGATACCTTAGAATTTGAGCTTATTGCCATGAGAGCATGATTGGTTGGTTCCTCCTCCACAGTGTGCTCTCCCCAGTTAACCACACCATCATCCATTTTTAGCAAACCAACTTGATTCTTCTCTTTCTTGTGCATCTCTTATTGGCTTTGATAAATGGAGTCCCTCCTCTTCTTCTCATCAGGAGTCACTTTTGTTGTGCATTCCCAGGCAAAGTGACCAATATTGTTGCACTTATAACACTTAAGCTTTGTCTTATCAAAACCAACTGGTGTCTTCCCATCAAACCTGAAGTTTCTACCAGTTCTCTTGTAGAGTCTCTTCATTCTGAGGGCAATCATTGCCAATTGCCAGTTTATATCCATCTCTTCAATATCATCATCATTTATCTGCTCAAGATCTTCATTGATAAGATCTGTGTCTTTTGACCTTTTTGCAAAGAGTGAATAAATAACTTCATTAGAAAACCCAGCAGGGACCTCTCTTTCTCTGTGATTGCTAGAAGAGGTACCATAACTACCAGAACTAAAACCACCAGAATTAACTTTGCCAGTATTGCTCTTGCTTTGTCCCACAAAAGCAACATTAGCAACACTTGTTGATGCCATTGAAGCCCCTTTGATGTCATGTTCAAACACCTTTAGGTTGTTGTACAAATCATCAATTGAACAAGTGTCAACATCTTCCTTCATTCTCATGGTCATGGCATAGTTGACCATTCGTTTGGCAAAGATTTGAGAAATTTGTGATTTGCATCTTCAGGAGGCACACTTGAACCATGAGCTTCCAACTGTGAGAGGAGATGTTGGAACCTGTCATAACCTTTTTCTAGCCCTTCAGAACTAGACACAGTGACAGCTTCAAACTTCTGTTTAAGAACAACCTTCTGCATCTTCTTGGAGTTAGCATTGCCTCCAAATCTAGTTCGGATTGCTTCCCAAATCTCCTTGGCATCATCCATCCCATGGAACCTCCTTATATGTTCCTTTAGAATGGCCATCAGTGGGATGGTTCTTGCCTTCCTTTCCTTCTCCACAGCATGGATCTCTGCAGCAGAGACTGGTGGAAGTACTTTAACAGTACCATCCTTACCAACAGAGATCTTCTACTTTGAATTCTCATTCTGAATCACTTTCTATACATCATTGTCAATGTATTCAAGATAGTGCTCCATCTCCATGGCCCAGATATCATAATCCTCCTTCTAAAGAATTGGGAGTTTGATATTGGGTATAGTGGTTGTTGCAGCCTTGCAGGTACGATCTGTCGTTGTTGTTTTTGTTTACCACTATCTGAGGCAGCATCATCATGATTTGATTCTTCAAAATCACTGTGTTGGCTAGAGAATGCATCATTACCAGGAACAGACATATTTTAGGATTTGTGAGTGGTTGATTTGTGGTTCCGTGTTTCTTCTTACTCAGAGTCATTCTATAGGCTCTGATACCACTTGTAGGTCCAAAGTTCTGGATCTAAGCAGCCTTTGCAAGACAATACTTAACTTGAATAAATCCAAATCAAGTATGTGAGAAACTCTAAACAATGTATACTTGATGTTAACGTGGAATATTAACACAAGAAGTAAGAACAACTCAGAGAATTTACTAACTTTATATTTCTATTAAACTTGAAAACTTGACATTATACATAATGTCGTAGGGTTCTTTTTATACTAAAAGGAAAACCCTAACCCTAACTATACAAAACGTGTGAAAGGATACATGCATATCTTCTCCTAAGATATCTAACCGCGTGCATATCCTTTCCTTTTATGTCTCCTAACATATCTATTCTGTTAAACATAAAAAGACTTAACTATGACAAAAACACTAACAGGCTTAACTAAGACTGCCAGACTTAACTTAGTACTGGCAGTATTAACTAGCTACCCGAATTAACTAATAATAGACTTAAGTCTGTTTACAATAATTGCCAACACCTTGTACCCTCCTCATGTTGCTATAAATACCCCCTCCCCTTGGTCATTTAGACGCCACACACAACCAACACAAACACACTCTCCTTTGATCTTCTACTTCAAGTATTATTCTAGAGAATTCAAGCTATAAGTAAACTACATCAATTCCTTACAAGTTTAGGTGATCCTCTTGAGTTTAAATCCACTCAAGTCACCTAAGGTCTCATCAAAATCCCTTCAAGAATACAAGAAGTGTAGAAGGTTGCTAAGGCGTGGGAGATTGTTCAAAGTCCTAGTTCTAAGTCCTTGTTATTCCTTTCTTTTTGAAAGCTAAAAGTTGTAAGAAAACCTAGCTCACTCATGATCAACTCTATTTAAATGTTTTCTCATGTTTAATTCATGCTATATATGTCTAGTTATGTTGATCACATGATGTACAAAACCTTAAAAATCAAGTTTACATGTTAAGTTATGTAAATAAACAAGTAAAATTAGCGACTTATGCTATGAAAAACGACCAAACTAGAATAGCCATGACCTTGGATAAATTTCCTACTATTAAAGAGGATTTTAAAAGGAAAAAAATAGCAAATTGAATCACCCAAAACGAGTACACGAGTCAAAAATTATGATCAAAAGACCGAAAAACTGAATTCTGTTAAAAACTACAAAATATGAATTGTGGTATTTTTTCGAGGCACTTCCGGTCCGATTCATCAAAAGGTCAAAACAAGAAAGTTATCCGGAACGACGTTTTCTTCATAAACTCAGGGGCACGGGTCCTGAAAAAGCTAAATAAAAAGGCATTTTTCTGCCACAAATTGTAAAACAGTTTTTGATGTCAAAATTTGGTTTTTCATAAGTTAAGTAATTAGAAACCATATTGTTTTCGAGACTAGTTACTTACTAAAATAACAGTCCTCATTCAAATTAACTTTCTTAAGTTTATTCAACCTTCGGGATAGTGTTTTTCACATGTGAAACAATAATCCTAACTTATAAAGTTTTCACAAGTGAAATGATAAATCCTAACCTATAAGTTTTCACATGTGAAACTAAACTAGTAATGACCATTATGATTTCCTAATTATAACCAAACAACCTTATAACTTGTGTTTGCAAAATATATGAACATTTTTTGACACTTATATTTATATATCTCGGAATCAAAATAAGCAAAACATATATTTTCCATATCGAGGACTACAAAACTCGGGAGCTTCATGTGTAACACCCCCAAAATATCGCAGCGGAAGACTGTGTCATAGGGGTGCTACTTCATAATACAAAGTACAAGGTATAGAAAACGAACTCTAAATGAGACGTTTTGAAAAGTGACCATTCGATTAATAAATTCCGAATTACAAACTTGAGTTCCATAATACAATACATAAGAGTTTTAAGACATATCGAATGGTAAAGATAAACGCATAAGTCTTCAAAACATGCCAAGCGACTCTATGCTCCATGGTACAGCTACCACCTTACAGACCCGAGATAAACATGCTAAAGTGTCAACACAATGGTTGGTGAGTTCATAGAGTTTGTCTTAAAATAGTTGAAAAGCCTTAAAGAATGTTCACACAGCAAAGGCATTGAGAATCCACTCAGTTGCAAGTCCCGCCATAAGAGACTTGCAACCTGTGTGTTCACAACCCACTGCTAATATATATGGTATAATAAAGACATGTATAAGTTCATCAAAACAGTTTAGCAATTAGTCGTGAGTCTACACTTCATCTCCGAAGACCTCACGTTTATGATGTATCCAACATTCGCAAATGTTAGGATGTATCAATAGCCTCAATGGTCATCTAAACAACTTAATTTGGAGCCATCGGAAGTCTCAATGGTCATCCAGCAACTTAATCTGGAGCCACTGGAAGTCTCACAATTAAATATAACGTAATCATGTAGATATGAAATCAAGTATAATGCGATCAAGTATAAGACAATCAAGTGTAATACAATCAAGTATAAACAATCAAGTATAAATGTTTTGAGTATTTGTACAAGTAAGCAAGTAGTTGAGCATGTATCCCCCCCCCCCCAAGAGTTAAAACAAGTATGAAAAGAGTAGGGGCTATGACTCACCTTAAGCTTAAGTGATGTGAAATCAAAGTGGTAGTCGAATCGTGAAAGTCTCTAAGAGCAGCCTATAATAGAACGTTGCGACTTAGGTTTGGAGTAACGTCTAAGAATACGAAGAATTGCCTATATATGTCTTGCATAATGTTCATGATGTAGTACTTAGTATATAGCGTAAGTCGTTGAATATAAATGGTTTATGAAACATGTATAAGTTGTATATCTCTTACTACCGTTCGGGCCGACATAATTCAGAAGTCATGGAGTAAACGTTCGAGGAGCCAGGACACTTTAATTCGTAAATCCACAACTCATCTCGACGGCTTACTTAATGAACTCCTCACATGAGGCTCCCTACTATTGTAGTATTCGATAACATATATATAAGTTTTGATCCGAAAAGTTACATGTCTAATATTTGAATAAACTTAGGAAAGTCTATTTGTACATGAAGATTGTTATTAGGGTAAGTTTATTATAACTTGTATCTCATGGTTCTTTAGGTGGAGTAGATCCAAATTGTTTGTTCAAGTTATCGTCAACTCCTTGTTTCATGTTTTCGCCTAAGTAAGTTTATATGGTCATTTAGTCATGGCTTCGCCGTGACCTTGGTCATTTTTCCATGGTCCTGAGACTCAACCTTGGCTTTAGCCATGGTTGTGGTCTTGGCTTTAGGTCATTAGACCTCTTGGTCTTAGTAAATCATAACTATAATATAGTGACTTTGGTCTAAAATGGGCTGTTAAGATTTTGAAGAAAATTATCACTCGGAAAGCATTTTCAGGGCTCGAGCTTCTTTGTTCCTGAACGAAAACGTCGTTCCGGACAACTTTTGTGTTTTAACTTTTTGATGAATCGAACCAGAAGGGTGACTTTAAAAATCAAAATTTGATCAGAATGCTATTTGGGCAGTTTTGCCGTTTTGGTTTCGCTAGCTTCAAATGGTCATAACTTTTGACTCGGGTACTCGTTTTAGGTGATTCAAATTGCTATGTTTTCCTTGTTAAGTCCTCTTTAACAGTAAGTAAGTGTCAAATATCAAAGTTATACTATTTTGGTCGTGGTTCTCCATAAAAATCACTAATTTGCTTGTTTACTTGTCATAAGTTAACATATGTATACCAATACTTGTTTTATCCATTTTTAAACATCATGAACACAATAACAAGAACATATATAGCATGAAAGGAACACAAAGAGCATGTAAATGATAATTAAGCAAGAAAGTATGCTAGGGTTTGCTTACAATTTGAGGCTTTCTAAAAGAAAGGTAAGTAACTAGTAAGGTACGGACTTTGATAGACTTAAGCTTCACCCTTTGCAATCTATGATAAACCGAGGTTATTTGAAGATTATAACGACACCTTCTTGAAGTCCAAAGCTATTTGAAGATTATAACGACGTCTTTTTGGAGACTTTAAAGTTATAACAACTTTTCTTAGAAAATTTCCAAGATTGAAGATCAAACACTAGTTTTCTTTCAAAAACTAGTTAACTTTCTTACAAAATATAAGAAAAGTGCCTTAGGTTTTAGGACTTGAAGGTTATAAGAAGGTGTGGTGCAAGTTTTCTATGTGTTTTTAGCTTGGTATTTATAGGGTAGGAAAAATAGTTAACCATATATTGGGTTAGAAATTAACCATGGTTAGTTTTAGACACTTGTAACTATCCTAGAGATCAATGGTTAAGATTTAACCACCCATGGTGACTCCCCCCCATATTGGTGGTTTCAAAGAGGATAATGGTGACTAGATGATGACTCTTGGTCTTTGGATGATAATATCCTAAGTATGTAGCTAGTTTTGACTCCGTAAATTGCTAACCGTAAGTTTTTAAGTCACGAAACGTAAAACCGGGTTTCCTAAAAATATGAAACTTATAAATATGCTAGAACTTATCAATATACTCCATAATAAAATATAAAATGAGTGGTAGGATCTATCGGGTGCTAAAACCCTGCTAAAAACTGGAAACACGGGTCTAAAACGCGTAATTCGCGTAAAACGCTGAACTGAAAAACGTAAAATTCCAAAACTTTTGGAATTGTTATAAAATGATAGAAAATCATATTTCTATTGTTTATAATGTTTTATGGATATATCAGGATGCTGGAAGGACGTTTAAACCTAAAAGTAAATCTCGGACACGGCTTTGTGATTTTTGCAGAAATGATCCGACGAGCGTCAAACTCTCGGATTATCGTTAAAATAGTTTAACTTAAGAGAATATGAAATAAAAATTTCTGAGATGAATAGTGAAAAGTGAATAGTAAAAAGTGAATAGTAAAATTTTCGGGAATAAAAGTTAACCTGAAATTGCGAATTGTTGCAGTCTCTACCCCTTAAGGAAACTTCGTCCCGAAGTTTAGTGTGTCTAGGTCTCTTATCTTAATAACGGCATAATAAAGCTAGATTTTGAACTAGAATAGAATAATATGGTAGGATAAGGTACGTACTCGTTACGCATTGCGGGCTTCCTTAGCACCCAAATAGTATGCTCGACCCCGAGGTGGACTAACATTGTATTCACGGTTTGGGTTATTTTCTTCAAGCATTACGGCTAGAGTTGGGTTATCTAACACTTGTCTCTGTGCCCTATTTAACTTAGGACAAGTATCTCGGAAGTGGTTTGGGCTGTTGCACTCAAAGCATGTCTTTTGGTTGTTTCTTATATTGCCCGCATTCACCGGTGCTACTTGCCTTGCCGTTGCTTTACACTGATTTGTAAAATGGCTCTTCTGATTGCAATTAGTACACATTCGACAGGGCTCAGACCTCTGATGATGATAAGCACATTTATTACACTTAGGATGTGGACCTTCATACTTTCCCTGATCATAAACTGTTGCCGCAAATCCTCTTGCTCTCTTATTATCAACCATTGTACCCTTTTGCTCGCCTGATTCACCTGCTCCCTTTCTTTTATCACTAATCTTCAAAGTTCCATTCCTAACCATCTCATCTGTTAGGGTCCCTGCTCTCAATATTGCACTCTGAATTGTGGGAGGTTCGGTTGTTTTCACCATCCCACGAATATCGGGAACAAGGCCATAGATGTACCTCTCAATCCTCTTGGATTCAGGGGTAACCAGATGAGGAACTAGTTTAGCTAGTTCATGAAACCGATCTGTGTAGGTTGCATAACCAGCCCCTACCATAGAGTGATGCCAAAACTCGTCTTCTAGTTTTTGCATTTCATTAACCGGGCAGTATTCTTCCTTCAGTAGTCCCTTAAAGTCGTCCCATGTCATGCCTACAGCTACTTCTATAGTCCTTGCTTGAATCTGCATGTTCCACTATGTCAATGCCTTTTCTGATAGCAAGCATGCAGAATATTTCACTCTCTGGTGGATTGCACAGTTACTGATGTCAATCACTGACTCCATCTTTTCGACCCATCGTGTATATGCCAATGCACCTCCTTTACCATTAAACTCAATTGGTTTGCATGACGTAAATTCCTTATACGTACATCCAGTCCTATGGTTGTTATTGTTGTTGTTGTTGTTGTTGTGGTTGTTGTTGTTATTCCTTCCTCCATCATTTGTAGCGTCATTTATGCTTCCGTGGTTTCCCGAATTGTTCATGTGATTGCCAACTTGTGTGACTATAGTGGGAAGTAGGTTTTGTAGTTGTTGGGCGATAATGGTGGAGACATCTGGATTTCCACCATCGTTACTAGGGTTACTAGTGTCGTGAGCATTTCCTCTACCTCCATGTCCACCAGTTCTTCCACTATCATTACTAGGGTTACTAGTGTCGTGAGCAGCTCCTCTACCTCCACGACCACCAGTTCTTCCACCTCTTGGTGTTGCACCACCTCGGCTAGTGCTACGAGTTACTCTCTTTGGTGCCATGATATCTACAAGGAGGGACATTTTGTCGACGTCAGATTTGAGGTGATATTCCTAGACTACTTAGTCATAAATCTTGTCAATTTTGAGTCAATCGTCGATTAATGTAAGCATGGTCACATATGTCTACGTGAGTCGTGACGCCTTTATAATTATGTTGGCCACCATAATTATAATTGCTTCCTTTCACACGTATACATATTTACCAGGCACACATAACTCAACAATTGGTACTACATAATTGGGTAGACTTTCTATCATCTGCTCTTAAGTTGTGAAAGGGTAACATAGTCTGGGTATCTAGAAAAGGTGATATGACGAAATGGGCTAGTCGCGCTTGTAGTAAGGTTTGAGTGTCGTACTAGGACATATGAATCACTTCTAGGTATTAGAATCATATAAAGTAAGTATAAGGCAAATCATCAAATCTCTACAGGAAACTAATAACCTTTATTTAACTTAATCTTATGTCTTATCAAACAAGAACTGTCACAAGATTAAGTTAATTTAAACAATTATTACTTAGCTCTAAATTTTTGATGACTTGACTATTGTCTGGGGTTTCTCCTAAACAAACAATTAGCAATAAGCATATGCGCATGAAGTGTGTGTAAGGCAAAATAAGGAGGAGAGTCTTAATGTTTATAGCAGTTATAGTCTAGGTAGTAAATGCAACCTAGTTCTCTATAACCAAGGCTCTGGTACCAATCTGTAACACCCCCAAAATATCGTAGCGGAAGACTGTGTCATAGGGGTGCTACTTCATAATACAAAGTACAAGGTATAGAAAACGAACTCTAAATGAGACGTTTTGAAAAGTGACCATTCGATTAATAAATTTCGAATTACAAACTTGAGTTCCATAATACAATACATAAGAGTTTTAAGACATATCGAATGGTAAAGATAAAAGCATAAGTCTTCAAAACATGCCAAGCGACTCTATGCTCCATGGTACAGCTATCACCTTACAGACCTGAGATAAACATGCTAAAGTGTCAACACAATGGTTGGTGAGTTCATAGAGTTTGTCTTAAAATAGTTGAAAAGCCTTAAAGAATGTTCACACAGCAAAGGCATTGAGAATCCACTCAGTTGCAAGTCCCGCCATAAGAGACTTGCAACCTGTGTGTTCACAACCCACTGCTAATATATATGGTATAATAAAGACATGTATAAGTTCATCAAAACAGTTTAGCAATTAGTCGTGAGTCTACACTTCATCTCCGAAGACCTCACGTTTATGATGTATCCAACATTCGCAAATGTTAGGATGTATCAATAGCCTCAATGGTCATCCAAACAACTTAATTTGGAGCCATCGGAAGTCTCAATGGTCATCCAGCAACTTAATCTGGAGCCACTGGAAGTCTCACAATTAAATATAACGTAATCATAAATCAAGTATAATGCGATCAAGTATAAGACAATCAAGTGTAACACAATCAAGTATAAACAATCAAGTATAAATGTTTTGAGTATTTGTACAAGTAAGCAAGTAGTTGAGCATGTATCCCCCCCCCCCCCCCCAAGAGTTAAAACAAGTATGAAAAGAGTAGGGGCTATGACTCACCTTAAGCTTAAGTGATGTGAAATCAAAGTGGTAGTCGAATCGTGAAAGTCTCTAAGAGCAGCCTATAATAGAACGTTGCGACTTAGGTTTGGAGTAACGTCTAAGAATACGAAGAATTTCCTATATATGTCTTGCATAATGTTCATGATGTAGTACTTAGTATATAGCGTAAGTCGTTGAATATAAATGGTTTATGAAACATGTATAAGTTGTATATCTCTTACTACCGTTCGGGCCGACATAATTCAGAAGTCATGGAGTAAACGTTCGAGGAGCCAGGACACTTTAATTCGTAAATCCACAACTCATCTCGACGGCTTACTTAATGAACTCCTCACATGAGGCTCCCTACTATTGTAGTATTTGATAACATATATATAAGTTTTGATCCGAAAAGTTACATGTCTAATATTTGAATAAACTTAGGAAAGTCTATTTGTACATGAAGATTGTTATTAGGGTAAGTTTATTATAACTTGTATCTCATGGTTCTTTAGGTGGAGTAGATCCAAATTGTTTGTTCAAGTTATCGTCAACTCCTTGTTTCATGTTTTCGCCTAAGTAAGTTTATATGGTCATTTAGTCATGGCTTCGCCGTGACTTTGGTCATTTTTCCATGGTCTTGAGACTCAACCTTGGCTTTAGCCATGGTTGTGGTCTTGGCTTTAGGTCATTAGACCTCTTGGTCTTAGTAAATCATAACTATAATATAGTGACTTTGGTCTAAAATGGGCTGTTAAGATTTTGAAGAAAATTATCACTCGGAAAGCGTTTTCAGGGCTCGAGCTTCTTTGTTCCTGAACGAAAACGTCGTTCCGGACAACTTTCGTGTTTTAACTTTTTGATGAATCGGACGAGAAGGGTGACTTTAAAAATCAAAATTTGATCAGAATGCTATTTGGGCAGTTTTGCCGTTTTGGTTTCGCTAGCTTCAAATGGTCATAACTTTTGACTCGGGTACTCATTTTAGGTGATTCAAATTGCTATGTTTTCCTTGTTAAGTCCTCTTTAACAGTAAGTAAGTGTAAAATATCAAAGTTATACTATTTTGGTCGTGGTTCTCTATAAAAATCACTAGTTTGCTTGTTTACTTGTCATAAGTTAACATATCTATACCAATACTTGTTTTATCCATTTTTAAACATCATGAACACAATAACAAGAACATATATAGCATGAAAGGAACACAAAGAGCATGTAAATGATAATTAAGCAAGAAAGTATGTTAGGGTTTGCTTACAATTTGAGGCTTTCTAAAAGAAAGGTAAGTAACTAGTAAGGTACGGACTTTGATAGACTTAAGCTTCACCCTTTGCAATCTATGATAAACCGAGGTTATTTGAAGATTATAACGACACCTTCTTGAAGTCCAAAGCTATTTGAAGATTATAACGACGTCTTTTTGGAGACTTTAAAGTTATAACAACTTTTCTTAGAAAATTTCCAAGATTCAAGATCAAACACTAGTTTTCTTTCAAAAACTAGTTAACTTTCTTACAAAATATAAGAAAAGTGCCTTAGGTTTTTGTAACCACCGGTAAATTTTCACTTAAATTAAACTAATACTTATCCATTTTTCCACGTCTAAATTTTTTTTAAACATTATCGGTTTAATTAATCACAACAACTAACTAATATGATGTAACTCATATTCTAAATAAACGGATTCACCTGGTTTTGTTTTAAATAAATATTTTTATATGTCAAGTACCAAAGTTTTCAATTTCTTATTTACCACCTTACGTCATTTTACACTTAACGTTCAAATTTAATATTTATTTTTTATTAAAGTATTTACGAAACCATAAATCATTAAAACTATAATTGTACATAATCAAATCATAAAACCCTGACTAGTATGCATGCTATTTTTAAGAAATACAAGAGTACAAGTTTTTCAAGCTAAGATACAAGTCAGTAATGCATGAAAACTAATTATTTATAAAACTCATTATAAACCTCAGTGTATTTATTTTCAAAGCACATTGTACAACTCTTTTATAAACAAGCTTTCAAAATATATTTTCTTATATTTAATGAGCCAAAGTACAAGTCCTTAAACCTAGTGCCCAAGTACTTGATGCATGAAACCTAAAAATTATATTTTTTTTTTACTAATCTAAACTTGTCAAAACTAATTTATATTTGTTCCAAACCTAACCAAATACCTAAAACTAAATTTCCTATCTTCCTAAAATCCTAGTACAACCTTCATAAGCATAGGGTATCACTCTATAATGTATAATACAATCCCTATTTAATTCCTTGTACAATTCGACATTTATATTTACTTAATAAACCCTAAAATATATTATATCTAGATGTAATTTAATCTAAGTCCTAGACTAAGTTATTTACACTTGATAAGCCCTAAGTACTATCCACTAAGCTCTATGTACAAATAGATTAAGCATGATCGATTCACCATCTATTTTTAGTTCGAATTGAACTAGGGACTAACCAAAACCCTTACTTGTGTCATTTCTAGCCATGAGACACTCCTCTGGTGTCTTAAACTTCCACCTCACTTGATCCATAGAAGATTTACACCATGTCAAAAGTGTTAGTTAGGTTACTTGGCGTAAGAATTTCCACATCATAATCGACTCTAGTTACTTCATAAGTTCGAAACCAATAAAAACATTTACTAGATTCATTTAAATCCATCACATGTTCAATCCTTAGCCATGAATCACTGATATGGACATTTTAACTTCCACATAGGCTAGTTTCTGGAATTTTTACTTAAGAATTCAAAGAGTTAGTTAAAATGGTTGGCTTAGGAAATTCCACACCACCATATTACTTCCTTCGTTACATATAGAAAACCAGGAGCTAAGGATGCATCTTCATGTTTCCTTCATCCTTATCATCATGATTAGACACCCTCTAGAAGACCTAGCCTATTCCATCTATAAATACCAGCTTCTATCTTTCCTTTTTACTCCAATTCTACTTCATCACCATTCGAATCACACAAGCCACTCAAACACTCATTCACTTACTGATTTAGAAGTCCTAAAAGAAGCCACATATGCATGTCCCCTTAGATTCTTACTCTTGGTCAAAAGTATCAAGCCAAGGCATTGTAACATTTTCCCCCACACGTTGGGACATGCTAAGCCATACAATTCACCAAACTTACTTTTCTTATGTCTCTTGGACTCTAGACAAACCTTTCCAGGTAGCTAAGTGCATTAAATGAAACCTTAGATCTTTCCTTTATATAATTCGAACCAAACCACCCTTTCTCATGCATCCCATAATTGAATAGACTACACCATACACAATCACCTATATTTCTGATCCTTAAGTCCTTAAAAGAAGTAGAATAAAGTTTCATTGGAGTCTAGAAGCATTAGAGTGAAGCCTAGAAGCCTTGAAGAAGTCTTGCACCCCTTGAGCCCTCCTAGTCGATTTCACTTCCAAGCTGGTTACCTTTTGTATTGTAAGTCCTCCAAACCATTTCTATTCCTTCCATAAGTCTTAAACACATTTAAATATATGGTTAATCAAGTCACAAGTGAAGACCAAGATCAAAAACTATGTTTTCATTCTTTCTGTAGTACCAGTAAACAAACAAACAGCCCTTATATAATTTACTTTGTTTTAACCTATTAGATCATTACCAATACATTTAAACAAGGTAAATACTCAGTAAACAAGCTATATAGAGGAAACATGCAATTTTATTAAGTTTCACAAACTTCTTTTCTTTTTCTGTTTTTACGTAAAACAGCCCCAAGCACCCCTTTTATGCCTTATTTTTCTATGACAAGCCATGAGTTTTAGGACCAGCCCTTTTGACTTTTTAATAAGCACCTAGCACACTTCAAATTGCCCCCAAGACCTGGCCATAAGATGTACATGTAATGTTTTATTCTCGCGAGTCATTAGACCAAGCAAAACCCTTAAATAAAATATTTTCGACATATATATTAAACTAGGATCCTAATATTGATGATAGATAATTTTGTGAGCATATATAAACTTAACAATCATTTAGGAGAAATAAAAACGAGAATCTAGGCTTTTGAATCACCCAAAATGAGTACACGAGTCAAAAGATACGGCCAAATGAAATTACCAAAAACTTGCCGAGAAGCTGTCAACAAAGTTTCTGTGACAGAAACTGAAAACACACAAAACGAGGCATTTCTGGTCCGATTCATCAAAAAGTTAAAACATGAAAGTTGTCCGAAACGACGTTTTCTTCAAAAACTCAGGAGCACGAGTCCTAAAAACGTACCACAAGGGCTGGGCACTAGGACCTGTTTTCTGTTTAAGTTATATATAAAAACAGCCCCAACCGACCCTTTTTGTCTAATTATTTCGACTAGTAAACGAGCTTGATAAATTACGAAACTTGGTGGAAATAGAGACCTCATGGCATAGATTAACCTGGAACAAACACTTTTCATTTTCATTGAAAGGTCTCGTTTTTATTCAGCCATACTTATGGGTGTCGACCCTGAAAAATCAGCTTTTAATATACTTAGTTTCTATTTCATAAAAACAGTTTTATACGCTCCACTTTAGTGACTCGTTGTGAGCAAACCGTAATACGTTAGAACCTCTAGTTTGAACCTATAAGAAGACCTCCTAGTAGACTACTAAAAGGAACAATAACGTAGTATAAACCTATTCATGCCTTGTTTATATCTAGGCGTACTTTTGGTCCAAAAATCTGTTTTATAAACTTTGTCTTTGTTTATTTCGAACGTATAAGCTAATAATATAAGCGAATAAGCTGATGAAAATCATATATAAACTTATTTTGAACTTAAATAAATAAAATGTAAGAAGTTGGATTAGTTCCGTGGCAAAAAACGCGTTTTTATTAAAATAAGGACATCGGGTATAATATATTTATGCATGAGGGGTATATATTGCCAAAACTATAAATAATTTTATATTTTGGACAAGAAATAAAATAAACTTAAGGTTAAGGGTAGAAAGTGTCAATTGACCAAAGTTCAAGGGTAAAAGTTGCCATTTTTATATAGTTCGAGGGTAAAATTTGTCAACTTTAGAAACTTGAGGGTCTAAAATGAAAATATTATAAACCCTAATTATTAATTAATATTATTTTTATTATTATTATTATTATTATTATTATTATTATTATTATTATTATTATTATTATTATTATTATTAAGTTTTATTTAAACTTAATATACGTTTTGTACTATAACTAACAAACGAAGTATCCATTTAACGAACGGACGGAACCAAATCTTACAGATAAGAAAATATAATAAAATAATAATTTTGAAAATACATATTGGCTCGATAAAATATTTAACTATTAAACCAAAACGAAACGAACATTGAAAAACTTATATAATCAGAAGCAATTACTAAGAACTTGACCTAATAAATCAGGTTTCAAGCCGGAGACGTTTATCAACTTCATTTAACTTTGTTTTCCATCCAGACTGCCCAGGTGAGTTCATAGTCCCACTTTCATACATTTTCTAAACTTGTGGGGAGATACATGCTACAAACCGAACACAAGTATTTTTCTGTATGCTATCCTGATCTGGTATTGCCTAAGTTAGCTGTGTTGCCACTAAAAGACCCTCATATCATGAGCCATTAATCACTTGCGAGTGAACGCGAATATAGTGAATAGATCTATTGGAATTGACGTCCCCATTTGTGTTAGCCGGATAGGTAACCAAATGTACTATATTTGAAGTAAAACCGGGAAGTTGGCAAGCTCCTGCTCGAGGGCATTATTACCAACATTATTATTATAATGTTGGTAACTTTACATTATAGCTCATTACTATAATGTCCAAACTGTTAAGGTTTGCGTGTCATGAGACTTAGTGCAATATGCTACGCTGCAATACGTTGTTTTATAACTATTTGACTTGTGTTCAAACTATTACTCATTCATAAACACTGTGGATTCACTCAACCGTTGTGTTGACTTTTTAGCATGTTTATCTCAGGTCCATAACAAACAAGGATGGCATGGAAGGACATGGATAAGGAAGGAAGGCTAAGATTCTATTATTCTTTGATAAATTATTTAACAAATTGTAAAGCTATTGAGACCTTATTTTGTAAACTCTGATACTGAATAATAAATCATTTTAACAATCCAATTGTAGATTGTTTTTCTATTATTATAACTGTTGTACCGTCGAGTAACACCCAGCTTTCATTCCGCTGCGTATCCCAAATTTGGGGGTGTTACAGATTGGTATCAGAGCTATAGTTATAGAGAAACGGGTCTAATTGAGATCCGAACTATAACCACTTTTTCACAAAAATGTTCTATAGCCTTTCGTTGTCTGTGCCTTCCAGCCTCCGGATGATTATGTGACTTCCAGGTAATTATGTTACTCAAAAACTTTAGTAAACTGGTATATACATTTATGATATACTTCTGATCACTTTATACAAACAAACATGTCTGCAGATGCCTATTCTAAGGCATTACATTTTAATCCTATCTTTCTGAGCATGTATCTACTTCTATATTTCCAAAATTTATAAAACATTCCTAAGACGTTGTGGTTTCCATAATTCTTATCTTATTTACGTTAAAAAATATACTCTTCACTATTTAAAAAAAAAAAAAAAAAAACTATGTCAACTCACCTTGATTATCTTACTCTCATGTCCAAAAATGAGTGTAAATACTCTCTCCGTACTCCCAGAATACTTAATTACGAATGTTAATTCAGAAATTCTTAAGTAGGATGATTTGCAATGTCTTTATTTAAATGAATTGGGACGCCTTTTTATTTAAATAAAGATATTATGAATCACCGAACCATAAGTTTATATTTCTTTGTTTACATTGTTTTGGGACGCCTTGCGATGTAAATAATGAATTATAAATAAGTGGGCTTATTTATAACTGAAATAACATGAGTATAAAATCCGAGGATCACTGAAATTCATAAAACACAAATAACATAAAACACATGAATATTAATACATAACAATATAATTAGCATCGGTAATATTGAAGTTACAAAAACCACCAAATAAGGAATATAATCGCCAATATGTTGATCCACTAGGATAATAAAGAACACAACTACACCTACGAGAACGAGAACTACGACCGGATATAACACCTTGAATATTTTGCACAATAAACAAATTATGAACGCAAAACATGGTTTTATACATAAAACAACCAAATCTTATTACACATTCACTAAAGATTACATAGAAAATTTATTTCAACGCTCCTACCACGATACTGTCTATTACTTCCAAACCTCATCGATAACAATTGCTAGAACCAAGAGTGGTATAAGAAACACTAAAATCCCGGCCAATAATGCATAATCTTCTTCTGGAACGTAGGTCATGTAGATAGAAGTAGTAACAACGTACACGATCGCAATAATAGTAATAGGATGCAACATTTTGTAAGGAATATAGATGAAGAGATTAATAGGAAAGAATGAGGATTGAAATGGGGTATTTATGAGATAAACTAGCCGTTGAAACACTATTCACGACCATTGGAAATTACTATTCACGACCGTTGGGATCACTGTTCATGAACGTTTGAAAATTTTAAAAATTTTTAACTAAAGAACAAACGGATTCATCATCTACAAAAGTTTAAAATTAAGTTTTCATCAGAAATTTTCTTATTTAAAAGACAGTTTTTCGATGTCAAAAAAAAAAAAAAAAAAAAAAAAAATTATTTTACAAAAACGAGAAATTTGAAATCAGGATATTTTCAAAGATAATTACTGAAACATGATAAATTTTTATAAATAACAATCTTCATTTAAAATAAAATTTCTTAAGTTTATATGACCTTTGGAATAATATTTGCGCATGTAAATCTAAATAATAAGTTTTCATAAATTAAATATTTTGGCCTTATCATTTCAAAACACCTAACATAGACTGAATCTCGGGACGAGATTCCGTTAAGGGAGTGAGACTGTAACCACCGGTAAATTTTCACTTAAATTAAACTAATACTTATCCATTTTTCCACGTCTAAATTTTTTTTAAACATTATCGGTTTAATTAATCACAACAACTAACTAATATGATGTAACTCATATTCTAAATAAACGGATTCACCTGGTTTTGTTTTAAATAAATATTTTTATATGTCAAGTACCAAAGTTTTCAATTTCTTATTTACCACCTTACGTCATTTTACACTTAACGTTCAAATTTAATATTTATTTTTTATTAAAGTATTTACGAAACCATAAATCATTAAAACTATAATTGTACATAATCAAATCATAAAACCCTGACTAGTATGCATGCTATTTTTAAGAAATACAAGAGTACAAGTTTTTCAAGCTAAGATACAAGTCAGTAATGCATGAAAACTAATTATTTATAAAACTCATTATAAACCTCAGTGTATTTATTTTCAAAGCACATTGTACAACTCTTTTATAAACAAGCTTTCAAAATATATTTTCTTATATTTAATGAGCCAAAGTACAAGTCCTTAAACCTAGTGCCCAAGTACTTGATGCATGAAACCTAAAAATTATATTTTTTTTTTTACTAATCTAAACTTGTCAAAACTAATTTATATTTGTTCCAAACCTAACCAAATACCTAAAACTAAATTTCCTATCTTCCTAAAATCCTAGTACAACCTTCATAAGCATAGGGTATCACTCTATAATGTATAATACAATCCCTATTTAATTCCTTGTACAATTCGACATTTATATTTACTTAATAAACCCTAAAATATATTATATCTAGATGTAATTTAATCTAAGTCCTAGACTAAGTTATTTACACTTGATAAGCCCTAAGTACTATCCACTAAGCTCTATGTACAAATAGATTAAGCATGATCGATTCACCATCTATTTTTAGTTCGAATTGAACTAGGGACTAACCAAAACCCTTACTTGTGTCATTTCTAGCCATGAGACACTCCTCTGGTGTCTTAAACTTCCACCTCACTTGATCCATAGAAGATTTACACCATGTCAAAAGTGTTAGTTAGGTTACTTGGCGTAAGAATTTCCACATCATAATCGACTCTAGTTACTTCATAAGTTCGAAACCAATAAAAACATTTACTAGATTCATTTAAATCCATCACATGTTCAATCCTTAGCCATGAATCACTGATATGGACATTTTAACTTCCACATAGGCTAGTTTCTGGAATTTTTACTTAAGAATTCAAAGAGTTAGTTAAAATGGTTGGCTTAGGAAATTCCACACCACCATATTACTTCCTTCGTTACATATAGAAAACCAGGAGCTAAGGATGCATCTTCATGTTTCCTTCATCCTTATCATCATGATTAGACACCCTCTAGAAGACCTAGCCTATTCCATCTATAAATACCAGCTTCTATCTTTCCTTTTTACTCCAATTCTACTTCATCACCATTCGAATCACACAAGCCACTCAAACACTCATTCACTTACTGATTTAGAAGTCCTAAAAGAAGCCACATATGCATGTCCCCTTAGATTCTTACTCTTGGTCAAAAGTATCAAGCCAAGGCATTGTAACATTTTCCCCCACACGTTGGGACATGCTAAGCCATACAATTCACCAAACTTACTTTTCTTATGTCTCTTGGACTCTAGACAAACCTTTCCAGGTAGCTAAGTGCATTAAATGAAACCTTAGATCTTTCCTTTATATAATTCGAACCAAACCACCCTTTCTCATGCATCCCATAATTGAATAGACTACACCATACACAATCACCTATATTTCTGATCCTTAAGTCCTTAAAAGAAGTAGAATAAAGTTTCATTGGAGTCTAGAAGCATTAGAGTGAAGCCTAGAAGCCTTGAAGAAGTCTTGCACCCCTTGAGCCCTCCTAGTCGATTTCACTTCCAAGCTGGTTACCTTTTGTATTGTAAGTCCTCCAAACCATTTCTATTCCTTCCATAAGTCTTAAACACATTTAAATATATGGTTAATCAAGTCACAAGTGAAGACCAAGATCAAAAACTATGTTTTCATTCTTTCTGTAGTACCAGTAAACAAACAAACAGCCCTTATATAATTTACTTTGTTTTAACCTATTAGATCATTACCAATACATTTAAACAAGGTAAATACTCAGTAAACAAGCTATATAGAGGAAACATGCAATTTTATTAAGTTTCACAAACTTCTTTTCTTTTTCTGTTTTTACGTAAAACAGCCCCAAGCACCCCTTTTATGCCTTATTTTTCTATGACAAGCCATGAGTTTTAGGACCAGCCCTTTTGACTTTTTAATAAGCACCTAGCACACTTCAAATTGCCCCCAAGACCTGGCCATAAGATGTACATGTAATGTTTTATTCTCGCGAGTCATTAGACCAAGCAAAACCCTTAAATAAAATATTTTCGACATATATATTAAACTAGGATCCTAATATTGATGATAGATAATTTTGTGAGCATATATAAACTTAACAATCATTTAGGAGAAATAAAAACGAGAATCTAGGCTTTTGAATCACCCAAAATGAGCACACGAGTCAAAAGATACGGCCAAATGAAATTACCAAAAACTTGCCGAGAAGCTGTCAACAAAGTTTCTGTGACAGAAACTGAAAACACACAAAACGAGGCATTTCTGGTCCGATTCATCAAAAAGTTAAAACATGAAAGTTGTCCGAAACGACGTTTTCTTCAAAAACTCAGGAGCACGAGTCCTAAAAACGTACCACAAGGGCTGGGCACTAGGACCTGTTTTCTGTTTAAGTTATATATAAAAACAGCCCCAACCGACCCTTTTTGTCTAATTATTTCGACTAGTAAACGAGCTTGATAAATTACGAAACTTGGTGGAAATAGAGACCTCATGGCATAGATTAACCTGGAACAAACACTTTTCATTTTCATTGAAAGGTCTCGTTTTTATTCAGCCATACTTATGGGTGTCGACCCTGAAAAATCAGCTTTTAATATACTTAGTTTCTATTTCATAAAAACAGTTTTATACGCTCCACTTTAGTGACTCGTTGTGAGCAAACCGTAATACGTTAGAACCTCTAGTTTGAACCTATAAGAAGACCTCCTAGTAGACTACTAAAAGGAACAATAACGTAGTATAAACCTATTCATGCCTTGTTTATATCTAGGCGTACTTTTGGTCCAAAAATCTGTTTTATAAACTTTGTCTTTGTTTATTTCGAACGTATAAGCTAATAATATAAGCGAATAAGCTGATGAAAATCATATATAAACTTATTTTGAACTTAAATAAATAAAATGTAAGAAGTTGGATTAGTTCCGTGGCCAAAAACGCGTTTTTATTAAAATAAGGACATCGGGTATAATATATTTATGCATGAGGGGTATATATTGCCAAAACTATAAATAATTTTATATTTTGGACAAGAAATAAAATAAACTTAAGGTTAAGGGTAGAAAGTGTCAATTGACCAAAGTTCAAGGGTAAAAGTTGCCATTTTTATATAGTTCGAGGGTAAAATTTGTCAACTTTAGAAACTTGAGGGTCTAAAATGAAAATATTATAAACCCTAATTATTAATTAATATTATTTTTATTATTATTATTATTATTATTATTATTATTATTATTATTATTATTATTATTAAGTTTTATTTAAACTTAATATACGTTTTGTACTATAACTAACAAACGAAGTATCCATTTAACGAACGGACGGAACCAAATCTTACAGATAAGAAAATATAATAAAATAATAATTTTGAAAATACATATTGGCTCGATAAAATATTTAACTATTAAACCAAAACGAAACGAACATTGAAAAACTTATATAATCAGAAGCAATTACTAAGAACTTGACCTAATAAATCAGGTTTCAAGCCGGAGACGTTTATCAACTTCATTTAACTTTGTTTTCCATCCAGACTGCCCAGGTGAGTTCATAGTCCCACTTTCATACATTTTCTAAACTTGTGGGGAGATACATGCTACAAACCGAACACAAGTATTTTTCTGTATGCTATCCTGATCTGGTATTGCCTAAGTTAGCTGTGTTGCCACTAAAAGACCCTCATATCATGAGCCATTAATCACTTGCGAGTGAACGCGAATATAGTGAATAGATCTATTGGAATTGACGTCCCCATTTGTGTTAGCCGGATAGGTAACCAAATGTACTATATTTGAAGTAAAACCGGGAAGTTGGCAAGCTCCTGCTCGAGGGCATTATTACCAACATTATTATTATAATGTTGGTAACTTTACATTATAGCTCATTACTATAATGTCCAAACTGTTAAGGTTTGCGTGTCATGAGACTTAGTGCAATATGCTACGCTGCAATACGTTGTTTTATAACTATTTGACTTGTGTTCAAACTATTACTCATTCATAAACACTGTGGATTCACTCAACCGTTGTGTTGACTTTTTAGCATGTTTATCTCAGGTCCATAACAAACAAGGATGGCATGGAAGGACATGGATAAGGAAGGAAGGCTAAGATTCTATTATTCTTTGATAAATTATTTAACAAATTGTAAAGCTATTGAGACCTTATTTTGTAAACTCTGATACTGAATAATAAATCATTTTAACAATCCAATTGTAGATTGTTTTTCTATTATTATAACTGTTGTACCGTCGAGTAACACCCAGCTTTCATTCCGCTGCGTATCCCAAATTTGGGGGTGTTACAGTTTTAGGACTTGAAGGTTATAAGAAGGTGTGGTGCAAGTTTTCTATGTGTTTTTAGCTTGGTATTTATAGGGTAGGAAAAATAGTTAACCATATATTGGGTTAGAAATTAACCATGGTTAGTTTTAGACACTTGTAACTATCCTAGAGATCAATGGTTAAGATTTAACCACCCATGGTGACTCCCCCCTCCATATTGGCGGTTTCAAAGAGGATAATGGTGACTAGATGATGACTCTTGGTCTTTGGATGATAATATCCTAAGTATGTAGCTAGTTTTGACTCCGTAAATTGCTAACCGTAAGTTTTTAAGTCACGAAACGTAAAACCGGGTTTCCTAAAAATATGAAACTTATAAATATGCTAGAACTTATCAATATACTCCATAATAAAATATAAAATGAGTGGTAGGATCTATCGGGTGCTAAAACCCTGCTAAAAACTGGAAACACGGGTCTAAAACGCGTAATTCGCGTAAAACGCTGAACTGAAAAACGTAAAATTCCAAAACTTTTGGAATTGTCATAAAATGATATAAAATCATATTTCTATTGTTTATAATGTTTTATGGATATATCGGGATGCTGGAAGGACGTTTAAACCTAAAAGTAAATCTCGGACACGGCTTTGTGATTTTTGCAGAAATGATCCGACGAGCGTCAAACTCTCGGATTATCGTTAAAATAGTTTAACTTACGAGAATATGAAATAAAAATTTCTGAGATGAATAGTGAAAAGTGAATAGTAAAAAGTGAATAGTAAAATTTTCGGGAATAAAAGTTAACCTGAAATTGCGAATTGTTACATCATGTGAGGGGTTTCATTTGGGTAAACGGATCGACGAGTTGTTGGATTGACGATTTAAAGTATCCTAGCTCCTAGAACGTTTACTACATGACCTCTGAATTATGATGGCCCGAACGATAGTACGAGATATATAAACTAAAAATGTTGCATAACCCATTTCTATACAACGACATACACAACCTACCAAGTACTACATCATGATCAATATAAAGACATATATAGGCTCATTTATGTTTTCTTAGACATTTTTCCAAACCTAAGTTGCAACAATTATTCTAGGTTGCACGTAGAGGTTTTTCCGGCTTATCTAGAGATTTCGTTATATCCTTAAACATCATCCAACTCACGGTGAGTCATAGCCCCACTCTTTCACGTTTAAACTATTTTATGGACAATTTTGGGGGAGATACATGCTACAACTTTTATAACGATCACAACTCTTTACAACTGTATGTTTATCTGTATCGATTAAGTACCACAAATTCCATGTTTGAAGTCCTTTCATCTATCAATCACCAGTTGTAGTAAGCATGGATGTTCTGAATTAACAAATCCTGTTTGTGACCCGGTTAGGGCAAACAAACCCACATTATTTGAGAACATTAGGTATAATAACAAACCATAAATCATAATAACAATCCATGAATAATAATAGCAATCCAACGAACTTGGATAATATCAATCTAACATTATTTTATTGGCACTAAGTAACACAACTGCCACCAAAGGCCTCACATCATGAACCAGTTAATCACTAGGAGTAGTGAGCACGAATATTGTGAATAGGCCTATTGGGATTCACGAATCCCGTTTGTGTTGACCAGGTACGTTCAAACAAACGCACTATATTTGAGAACATAGGGTAATTCGGCAAATTACCTACAGGGGCGACAAACACGCCAATTGATATTGGTACACGTTACGTTTTGGTTTCATGAGCTTAGTGCAATAATAACTATAAACAAACATTATGGGTGAATAACAACTTAACCCATGACATATCAAACATTGAACTCTTGTGTTCAAAACATCTAAGACATATCAAACATTGAACTCTTGTATTCAAACATTTATGACATATCAAACATTGAACTTTTGTGTAAGTTTTAATAACTACATTTAGTATTTACCTATATTTGTAACAATGATTTTTACAAGATTTTCAATTATTTTCACATACTCTATAAACTCACAAACCTTTGTGTTGACACTTTTAGCATGTTTATCTCAGGTCCATAATGAACGAGGCTGACACGGAGGAGCATGGATATTCAAGGGGGACTATAAATTTTATTATCATTCAAAAACCCATTTAATATAATTTGTAAACCTTGAAACTACTGGGACCTCATTTTGTAAACTCTGATATTTATATAATTCGAATGATGTATCTTTTAAAACGACTCCATTAGGCGTTTTCTATTGTTATAAATGTTGTGCCATGAAGTAACACTCAGTTTGAATTGCGCTACGTATCACAAAATTGGGGTGTTACAACCCATACCATGCAACACGCCAACCACAAGCCAAATGTGTTTGAGCTGGTTCAGTGACTCCCGCCATTTTTTTTTTTTTTTTTTTTTTTTTTTTTTTTTTTTTTTTTTGAGTGAGTGAGTGGGTATTTTTAGTGGGGTATTTTGTGGAACCAATAACATGTTAGTGATGTGTTATGAGGGAGAGGGTGTTTGAATGATTGATGTATTATTGTGAGGTAATAATGAGACGCTAATGTAACATACCAATAACGTGTTAACCGTCTCAACCATACCTAGTGCTCTTATATAAATTATCTAACGTTAGTTCAACGTGTGAATAATTTAAGCTTAATATTTGTTTTCAACCACGATGTTCTAGCCACTAGCCATGCAGGATGCAGCAAACATACATGCAAGCTTTAAAATGTTAAAAAGAGTTACAAATAAAACATAGGATTCTTTGATATCTTGTGTCCTATTCCACTAAAATACTTCGTTACATGTATTGGCCAAACGTTATCTTTAAAACGAGATAGTAATGCCATCGTATTAAATTCATTTAACCTACCCCCCCCCCCCCCCCCCCCCCCCCCCCCCCTTTTTTTTTTCCCTCGCTAATGATATGATCGTACTTGACTTATTAATGAATAGAAAATGACGCAAAACCATAATTTAATGGGTATAATCAGATTTTGTGATGGTAGTGAAACAAGGCCCACAATCGAAGACATTTAGCAAAAGATATGTTTATTTAATTTTATTTATCTTGGCCTTCAAACGAAATGTCTTTTAGTTGTCACATTTATTTCGAAAATAACCGATGATAAATAAAAATGTATACAAATCACATCTCTTTTCATTTGACTCAATGTTCTTCAACAATTTTATTTGGGTTTTAGCTACATAAAAATTTAATTCACGTATATAGACTTCCATATTTGATATTACTTTATCAAAGTATCCAACGTAACTAAGTAAAACTGATATCACATATTCAGACAGGTTTAAAAGTATTTGTAAATCTTTTAATGAGTAAACTATTATAAGTAATAGTTTAATGTCGGGGAGATGAATGATATAATTTTGGACGCAAAAAGTTGAAGGATTATAATTGCATGCGTGCTCTAGAATTTGTCAAACTCGCATGACAATCATATACCCCATGTTGGTATAATGGTGATTCAAATAAATCACTTAAAAAAGGTAATATTTAGATATAAAATACGTATCAATGATTACTAGCAGCGTACCCATTCACGAATACATTCCATTAACCTATGGTTGGTATAATACTATAAATTTGTAATCCATATGATCAATTTTGACAGTCATTCTACAGTATATTTTTATTTTCCGGATGTTCACAAAAAAATGAATGCATAAAAATAGACGACTGTGTGAGAGTCTTGTTAACAAAGACATGGAAATAAGTTGAAGTTTTAAACTAAATCAATTGTCATTAAACTAAGGAGTTGAAAATTGTCAAAGTATTGAATGAAAAGCTTATTCATCCTTGATAGCTGAGAATCTGAGATACTCCGCAAGTATTACACCGGGTGTGTTTGGCGCAAAGCGTTTAAGAGAATTTAGGAGCGGTGAGCATTGAACATTAAACATTGTGATTGTTAATGCTCATTTGACAAGCATCAAATAACTTTATCTTATCTTTTAAAAGATGCTCTGTTTTCCAACACTTCATGAAATAACATTTAAGAGTTGTTTTACATATTATGATTACACATGCATACAACTACGTTATTAAACGTTTTTATATAGACTAAAACAACCACTGCTCACAACTACTGTTCGCTAATACTATTTTTGTCAAACACAGAAGTCAGAGAAAAAACGTTTAAAAATGTTTTTCACATGTAAGACTAATTTCATAAAGTGTTAAAATAATGAGATGATAAAAGGAATATAGCCATTGAGCATGCTTTTAGCACAAAATAACATATACTTTAAAAATGTTTTTCACATGTAAGACTAATTTCATAAAGTGTTAATGTTAAAATATGAGGTGATAAAAAGAATATAGCTAGCCATTGGGCATTTGGGCATGCGTTTTTTTTAGCACAAAATATTACTACCATGATATTAAGTTGCTTATGGGTTAGTGTGCCATTAGTATTTGGTCGTACGTATTGGCAGACAATTAAACATTGTGAAGTTTGAAAATTATGATAGAGTATATATCAAGTTACGGTTTACATTTTCTTGTCAACCCTTGACTCCTTGAGTCAAGGACAAAGGTGACATGCTCTAAGTTTTGGGGCGGTTAATTTACTCAGGTTTTTGTCCAGTTATCAAACTTGAGTCACATAAAAACATATCTAAGGTGGTGTTTGTTTATTAAGAGGGTCTGAATCTGAATTTGATGTGTAAATGTCTGAATTTGAACGAAAATAAAAAAACTCATGTGTGAACGGGATTTTATTTTTTATTTTTTATTTTTTTTTCCAACAAGAGGCATTCAGACGCGTTAAGACACCCCTCTCAAGTCTTGACCATTAAGATCTAACTGCATCTTAACGCGTCTGAACAAAAAAAAAAAAAAAAAAAAACGGTCTGAACGGCGTAAATGTCTGACCGATTCAGACACAGTGCCCGTTCAGAAGCGTTAAGAGGTTGAAAAAAAAAACAAACGCAGCCTTAAGGCAAGGTTGACTAGCTTATGACTAAGAAATGTATATAGTCATATAGATGCCAATGCAAACTTGAGTCACTTAAAAACATTGCTTTGCGATGATTCCCAAAGATACATAATGACCAAGATCCATCAAGAAATCATTATAGAGTACCAAATCGACTTGACGAGGATCACAACGTGCCAACATTCACAGCCATCTTTATCAGGATAAACACCCAAGTTCAAGACACGCCCAACAAATATCGAACATGGTAAAATCAATATTCGATACTACAAATAATATATGAAGTTATAGAAGAAGACGAATAATCTATCGTTACAGTGATTATCAGTTTTTAGACACACGTTATCCAACTAGCGAATCAAAACCTCAACTTCCACATATGTAACAGATGAAATCTATCATCCTCTGTTGGATTTTTGGTACTCCATTGTTACTATTACTAATACTTCATGCAAATACCACTTTTCAGTATTATAAAGAGTCATTTTGTGGTTTTCGGTGATCCTATGCAATAACAACAAAAAGGCTCTAATACACTTTTAGTTATAAACTAAAAAGAAATTAATATAAACTTGAATTATACATATTTATATGCAAAACTTATAAAAATATGAACTTTTAAGTTGATGCATTGTGTGACAGCACGAGAACTTCTATTATTGTATGCCCCTTGAGGGTAAGTAGGTGGTATTGGATGAACGTGCATAATTGTAATACGACCCGTGAGAGAAGTGTCATAGGCTTTTATTGTCCTTATAGGATTCCTTTGACCCTACATTCATTTTTAACAAAATTAAATGTTTTCTTATCTTAAGTTGTCTTTATCAAATATGCGTTCGAAATGAAGCTTTAGAACTAATTCATCTTTAATCACCAATAATTAAATGTAGACGTAAATTTGTGTTTCGTTCATACATCACATCTCGTTTAGTGTTGTCCTTTATTGAAAACGTTTAAATGAGGAAAAGGTTACTAATAAAAAGAAACGGGTTACAAGTCATGTAAAAAAGCTTTGCTACAACTACATAATGTTATTAAAAGACACTCACAGTTGGTTATGTGTGATTGGGTAATTAAAGAGAATAAAGAGAGAAAAAAAAAATGCACAAGTCATCTTGTAAAGAAAAAAATAATAATAATAAAAATAAAATAAAATAAAAATTGAAAAATTTGTATGAATATAGCTTTTCTCGTAAAAAGAAAGTACTTTTGGATTTATGGTATTTTGTGGGCATAGTTTTAAACTGCTAAGTTTTTGTTTTTTATACGAGATAAACAAAGTATTTAAAGAAAGGCTTTAGTTGCATGATAAAGTTTAACTTTATTGTAGTATATTTTTACACGAACTAAAACATACAAAGCAAGTTTAAGAATAAAAATATATATAACTAGTTATGATCGCGCAATGGATAGCACACTTCAGATTCAGAAGGGAGTTTATCTATGGAAGATCAACTGGTGTGGAAGGATCAACGAGGCTTGGTAGACGGCATATCTTGAGTCAGTTGAGAACCTGAAAATAAGAGAGAACACGCTATGTTAGCCGGAACGCGAGGTCAAGGCCCCTGCGAACCGCCTCCGGCATGAGAGTCAGTCATTGAGATATGATGGAATATTCTAGAGAGAGAAACTCTAGAGAGAGAAAGATCATGCGTACCTGAAATGTGGGCATGATATTGGTATTTATAGGTAACCCTAAGAAGAGAACCTTCTAGGTTGTGTCGCGTGTCTCAACCAAATTGGTTAAAAGAAGGATGTTGTGTATGCCAATAGGAAGGCTTCGATCATAGGTTGCGTCGTCCTTTTTGGCTAAGAGGAAACATGCCCACATGCGGTTGTCGTCTGACACGAGAATATAAGAGGTCACAATACCTGAATTGGGCCCACATAATATTATCTATTTGTGGTTAGCTTATGTTGTGGATAAGAGACTAGGCTCCGTTGGATATAGAATAAGTTTCTTGTGTATTTGAGGATTCTGTTACGGTAGCCTAGTAGGCTTTACGCCAATTGCCACACTATATATTTTATAGGTTAGTTGGAGGCTAGGCTCCGTCAGTACTAGAGGTACACCATTAAGCCCCCTAGTCTAATGTTATGTACTGATCGAGATGCATTGTATTAGACTCTTCTATGTAGCCTCACTGGTACAAAAAGTTGTATTGGTCACGCCAAAAATGTGTGACGATATGCCTATAGTCACACACGTTTTTTTCGTTGTGTGTCACTAAAGGTCCCGCCACCATAGGTGGCATATGGTCACATTGTTGAGTTCGTGGTCTTTTCCATCGAAAAAGAGTGACCAAAACCCCGAATATGTGTGACAAATTAGACACAAGTTTTGTTGGCTTAGTCATTATCAGTGACCGTAAACACTTTATAGTCACGCGAATGTTTTTTGAGAGTAACTATTTTTCAGCCTTTGGCCACATAAATATATAATGTATGTGACATTTGAGATGATATATTCAAGTAAATGTATATTTTGTGTGACTATTTCCCGTCCTGTGGCCACATGAATATACAATAAATGTGACGTTTGTGATGATTTAGTCACACAATGGGTATTGTTTTTTTGGAGTTAGACACATACAATTTAACACAAAGTGGCCAAAAGTGTTAATAAGTGTGACCATATGCTGTTTAAAGTGAAGAAATGTGTATTTTGTGTGACTATAGATCATCCAATGGCCACGTAAATTATATGTTTGTGTGGCCTTCTTTAATATTTAGTCACACAAAACATGGTTGTTTTGGGTATTTAGTAAAATACCATTAAGCAAACAGTGGCCAAAAGTGTTAATAAGTGTGACCATATGCTGTTTAAAGTGAAGAAATATGTATTTTGTGTGACTATTGATCATCCAATGGCCACATGAATTTTATGTTTGTGTGGCCTTTTGTAATATTTAGTCACACAAAGTATGTTTGTTTTGGGTATATAGTCACTGTTGATATAAATAATGCCTAAAAACATTATTAACATATATCGATATCTCTATGTTTTGATAATCACAAAACGTAAACTCATTGAACTACAAATTATGACGTAAACAAGTATTTAGTCGTAAATATTTGCTTTAGCATCCATATCACTTAAGGTATGAATAAACAAAGTGTCTAATGCATTTTATGATCAAAGGAATTTTTATTTTTACAAACCTTACATTTTATTAAAGTGGGACAAACATTTTTAAACTTATACAAAATAATTTTGTATTTATAAGAAATGTTTTATTCAAAATAAATAGTTTGAATTCAAATTTCAACCCAAAAAACGGCTACATTCTTCAGGAAAAACCTCCCCCACAAAAAGACAAAAAATCTGAAGAAAAAATATTTTTTTCTTAGGCGGCCCCCTTAATTATACTAGGCGGTCCCCTTAATTATTAAGGGGACCGACACCTAATTAAGGGGACCGGCCATGCTCCCAAACAGTATTTTTCCCCTTATAAATACTGGTTCATTCCACAGATTTTTCTCACCTTTTGCACCCCCAAACTTTCTGTTCTAGATCTCATTTCTATTCTCTAAAATCCTTTGATCATACATACATAAATCTTTGTTTCAAAGTGATCCAAACCTCTACCTTTCAAGTGCAAGAGAAGAATACTTCTATCCCCCAAGACAAGAAGTATTACAACTTGTTGTGACCTCCACATACAAGTTGTTGGTGCATCATCAAGATTATTTACATTATTCTTTGTGAAGATTGTTGTGAATATTTGATTATAGATAGTTGTGCTAGGTATATTGATTGTGTGATTAGTTAGTTGTTGGGTGTGAAGAAGAAAAGTTAGGAATTAGATTGTAGTGAAGAAGCTAGGTGTGAAGGTGTTAGTTGTGAAGAAAATTGGTGTGAAGAAGATAGGCGTAGAGTAGTTAGTTGTGAAGTAGAAGTTGTGACTTAGTTGTGAAGAAGTTGTGGTGCGTAAAGTGGTGTGTAAATTGGTGTGTAAGGTTTTCTCCGCCATAAGGGAGCTTGTTGACATAGTGAAGAAAACTCTCGAGTAGGTGACTCGAGGAGTTGAGTAGGGCAAGGAAGGTGTCCTTGTAGCCGAACCACTATAAATCCTTTATCTCGCGGTTAGATCTTTCCATATCTTACTCATTATCTTGCTTATATCGTTATTACTTTTGTAGACGTAGACGTATATATATATATATATATATATATATATATATATATATATATATATATATATATATATATATATATATATATTTGCTAATATAGTGCTAGTATTGATTTTACTTAAAGATCAAACGAAAGTTTCATTCACAAAACAAAGTTTTTACAATCAAACTAAAAAGGTAACATACATATAATTGATCATTTCGATCAAGTAAAGTTTTCATACAAAATATAACTAAGGATTATAAAATAGACGATTACTTACTTATCTCTCGTATATAGCTATAATTGTTTATATTGTGCATGTGTTGATTTTACATACTTATCTTATATTATTATTGTTCATACTTAGATATAGTTGTTCATATTGTTCAATATTTGAGTTCACATAAGATTGAATCAAAGTTTTAAAAGCAAACAAGGTTTTAAAACTAAACTAAGTTTTCATAATAAAATTAAAAAGACGTAAAACTATTCAACCCCCCCTTCTAGTTTTCCACAATTGGTATCAGGAGCCACGTCTAGCAAGATCTTTAAAATATATTGTATTTTAAAACTTGTAACGATCTATGGAATCTGAAAAATATTTAGAAGGGCAATTTATGCAAAGACCACCACTATTTGAAAGTGATTGATTTTTATATTGGAAAAATCGATTCGAAACTTATGTGAAGTCAAAAGATCTAGATCTTTGGCATGTTATTACTAATGGTGATTTTTTACCTACTCAAAATAATCCCGAAACAAATAAAGATGAAATAGTACCTTTTGAAAAACAAAATGATGATTTAAAAAGAAGACTTTCTAAAAACAATGAAGCAAAAATGGTTATTTACAATGCGTTACCACGTAAAGAATACGAAAGAATTTTTATGTGTAAAACCGCAAAAGAAATTTGGGATTCTTTACTAATCACTCACCAAGGTAATAGTCAAGTTAAAGATAACAAAATAGATCTTCTTGTTCAACAATATGAACAATTTACGATTCCGGAGGAGGAATCAATAGATAATGCTTTTGCTAGATTTAACACTATTATCACAAGTTTAAAAGCACTTGATGAGAATTCTTCTAGTAAGAATTTTGTTAGGAAATTTCTTAGGGCTCTTCATCCAAAATGGCAAGCTAAAGTCACGGCTATTGAAGAATCAAGGAATCTGTCAACTCTACAACTTGACGAATTGATCGGCAACTTAAAGGTCTACGAAAAAATAATAAAGAAAGACTCCGAGATGGTCAAAGGAAAAAGGGAGCAAAGCAAATCAATTGCGTTGAGAGCTAAAAAGGACTCTAGTGACGAAGAATGCTCAACCTCCAAAAGTGACGATGAAGAGTATGCTATGGCCGTACGAGACTTCAAGAAATTTTTCAAAAGACGAGGAAGATATGTTAGGCAACCATATAATGAAAGGAAGTGTTTTAAATGTGGCAATCCAAATCATCTCATCGAAAAGTGTCCAATGATGTCAAGAGATCAAAATCAAAAGGCGTTTATCGGAGGTGCTTGGAGTGATAGCGATGAGGACAAGAAAGAAACCACAAATGAAGAAAAGTGTCTTATGGCTAAGACATCAAGCAAGGTACGTTCCGAAACCGAATACTTTAGTGACGAAAATTTATCATTATACGAAAAAGACATAGATAGTGAATATAATAGGTTATGCATATTAGGTAAAAAGGTTATAGCTAAAAATAAATCACTAAAAGATATTAATAATCTATTAGAAAATGAAGTACTTGAATTAAAAATTAAACTACAACATTTGGAAAAAGGAAAAGAAGTTTTTATAAAATGTAAAACATGCTTAGAGGTTAAAAATGAAAACGAAAAACTTAAAAATGAAATTTTCAAACTTGACAAGTTTAAAAATTGTAGTAACCCACTTAAGAAAATAATAAGTGTTCAAGAAACTTCGAGAAATAAAACCGGTCTAGGATTAACTTCAACTAATGTTTCAACTAGTGAAAATAAAAGTATAAAGTTTGAATGTGAACCTAGTAAACAAAAATCATTAGAATCAAATCCTAAGTATATACTTACAAAAGATAGAAAAATACCCATTGCGAATGATGAAAAAGTAAAAACTTTTTATAAACCATCCTTAAAGACCGAAGTAGGATCCTCTAAACCTAAATTAAGATCTAAAACTCCACCACCAAGAAAACTTAACAATCATCATCCAAGATCTAAAACACCTCAACCTAGAAGAAATCAAAATAGACAATATTACAATAACACTAGAAATCAAATGTGGAATTATCAACCAAGTTACAATCCTTGGGAAATATTACCACCATACATGCATCCTAGCCAAATGTTAAATATGTTTGGACCAAACAACTTTGGACCAATGAGACAATGGGGACCAAGTGGCTAAGTTGTCAATCTTGGAAGAAGTTGGAATATCATCTACAAATGACTTCTATAAGTCAACATGGTCACTTGAAGTGCTTGAAGATATTCCATTGAAGACTAAAAGGTACGCGTTTCTTTTAAGTTCATCACTATAATTTGCATGCTTAGATAAATGATTAGTTAGATTAATGCTTAGTACATAATTGCTTATATTCTTATAACCTAGAAACATCATTGGTTGACTCTCCTAGGAATAAGATAAAATTGTTCATTGCCGAACGAAATAAAAAATGGAAATCTTCTATATCCACTATTAGCAAACTCAGGGTGATGAAGTGAAATGAGTTAAGCGGATCGATCGCTAATATAGAAGTAGGATTAGATCCCTCGCATAAGAAAACTATGGATGAAACAAGCTCTCGTAGACTATGACATTAAGTTAGATAAGCGTGCGAAAACAAAGGAACTATAGATGTTAGGTTATACCCCATTCAACACTCTCGCATCTAACATATAAATTATCGTCTTCATTTCCTTTAGGATCATAGGATATGTAGAAACGATAGCATGAGATAATAATAGGCTTAACCAATCCTCTTGAGCATGAGATCTTTAATAAACAGTTTTTTTTTAAATATTTGATTTATGATATTTGTTGTCAAAAATTTAATATTTCTAAAAATATGCAAAAACCTCACATTTTGGAAAATAGTTTTTCAAATAACTATCCCACTTTTAAATAACATGTTTTCACTATCAATATCCACAATTTTGTTTTGATCAAAACTAAAGATTAGGAAAATATTCTTTACCATTCATTCACACATTTTGAAGTAAAAACCCAATCTATTTTATTCAAATAACTCTCACATCTAAGTGAAAACTTACTTTCAAACATTGTTGAATAATGCTAAAAACGTCTCTTTTAAAAGCATGCATGGTGATCTCATATTTGTCATCTATATTTATATAAATGACACTTATAAGTGAACTAAATCAAATCAAGAGGACCATGGTTTGTTCATTAAGACTTTGTTTGTAACAAGTTTAGAAATCCATGCTATCATAACTACCCACTTATTGCACATTGATACACATTAGGATTAATCCTCCTAGTTATGTAGTTATGAAATACTTGATGTTGCTTATTGTTTCCTAGCACTTATATTTTACTTTCTTGATGAGTATGTTTGCATGCTAGATGAAATTGCTGTTTACTTAATCTCTTTGATTAACATGCTTTGGCTACATAATTGCCTACATAATTAGTATATGCTTAATTGCCTCAAAGAGTTGGACTTGTTTGAAACCAAAAACACAACCTTTCTACAATTCACTACCAAAAACCCTTTTTCTGGCAATCTGGGAATCACCAGATGGGCGACCCCCTTAAATCATAAGGCGGCCCCCTTAATTATTAAGGGGACCGGCCTCCAATTAAGGGGACCGGCCATCTGATGGTCGAAGGTGTTGTTTCCTTTTTCTACTTTTTAGCCCATTTCATCCTACACTTCCCAAAATTCATAAACCTATTTTATCCTAAACCTTCTATCAAAATTTATACATCCTTAATCCCACCAATCCTACATTATAAACACTCTCATTCCTCTCAATCTATACTCATCTCTTCATGACCTCTCCCATTAAACCAAAACCACCAAATAACCCGTTTGGAGAAGAAAGCCTAACTTCCATTAAAAGCCCGTCAAACCAAATGATGTTGTCAAACATCCAACACCAAATTCCTTCTATATCTTCAACATTACATACCTAACACCTCACTCTCCTTCTCACCAACATTACATATCAAAAACCTTTACTCACCCATATCCTTCTACATTACACTCAAACCTCATAATCTTTTCACAACTCAAGCGGTGTTGTTCATAATCAACCAACACCTAAACCTCACTCTCACACAAATGATCCATTTAACAACAAATCATCCATTCGTGCTTCCACTAATGCTCTTTCTTATGATGAGCATGCACAATCCCAAAACAATAATCCCAACCTCATTACCAACACTTTACATGTTGCTCATTCAACAAAAACACCATCCACTCATGAAGCATCTCTTCCACCCATATCATGTTTTCATGATTACCCAAGCTCAAACATGTCTCCACCACCAAGAGTATCACCACCACATCCTACAACTTCACATGCCATTCCTATGTTGCATGTTCAAACCCTTACCCAAGACAATTATCATGCTCCACCACCATCACCTTCCTCCGAATACTTAATGTTCGTTGAGGCGCTAAAAGAATCCCATGAGCTTAGTGCTCTTTTAGCCTTACATCTTGCTCAACGCACTTTGGATCCACCTTCATCTAAATCACCCTCATCACCACACAACATAAATCAACTTGAGAAGCATGTCAACAATTGACCTTGTTGCATCTTTCTCCTAAAAACCATTGCCTTCAATGAACACTTCACTTGGATTGAATGTCTTCTCACTAGATCACATCCAATATCCTCACTTGAACAACATCCAAAACCTTAATCAACCTCTTCCGCTACAAACTCTCCACCACCAAAATCTCCAACATTCATGACCCAAACATATACCTCCATTAATCCCAACCTTACCCTAACTCAACCATCTTCATTCCAAACACTCCAACATCAACTATCTAAGCATACTATATGCTTATGATTTTAACTTTCAAATACAAATCAACCAACCTTTTGTTATAAGCAAGTCCGATGGCTCTTTTTGGAAAATTAGGATCTTTAACATAATCACTTTGAATTAATTGTTATGTATCCTTAATATTCTTTTGCTATGCTTGTTATTTGTATATTGAATATTCTTCTATATATGCTTGTGCTTCTAATATTTTTCTTGCGAGAATTCCATATCTCGTTTCCTTGGTGCACTCGAACGAGGGGGAGCACACATCAAGGGGGAGCTTTCATCCCGTCTAACTTCATTTATGAAGCTAGACGGCATAACCTTTTTGATTCTACAAAAAGGGGGAGAAGTGAATATAAACTCACTAAGTACTTGTCTAAAAATTAATTTTTAGACTTAATGAGTTTAGGTTTTGTAATCATCAAAAAGGGGGAGATTGTTGATATAAATAATGCCTAAAAGCATTATTAACATATATCGATATCTCTATGTTTTGATAATCACAAAACGTAAACTCATTGAACTACAAATTATGACGTAAACAAGTATTTAGTCGTAAATATTTGCTTTAGCATCCATATCACTTAAGGTATGAATAAACAAAGTGTCTAATGCATTTTATGATCAAAGGAATTTTTATTTTTATAAACCTTACATTTTATTAAAGTGGGACAAACATTTTTAAACTTATACAAAACAATTTTGTATTTATAAGAAATGTTTTATTCAAAATAAATAGTTTGAATTAAAATTTCAACCCAAAAAACGGCTACATTCTTCAGGAAAAACCTCCCCCACAAAAAGAAAAAAAATCTGAAGAAAAAATATTTTTTTCTTAGGCGGCCCCCTTAATTATACTAGGCGGTCCCCTTAATTATTAATGGGACCGGCCATGCTCTCAAACAATATTTTTCCCCTTATAAATACTGGTTCATTCCACAGATTTTTCTCACCTTTTGCACCCCAAAACTTTCTGTTCTAGATCTCATTCTATTCTCTAAAATCCTTTGATCATACATACATAAATCTTTGTTTCAAAGTGATCCAAACCTCTACCTTTCAAGTGCAAGAGAAGAATACTTCTATCCCCCAAGACAAGAAGTATTACAACTTGTTGTGACCTCCACATACAAGTTGTTGGTGCATCATCAAGATTATTTACATTATTCTTTGTGAAGATTGTTGTGAATATTTGATTGTAGATAGTTATGCTAGGTATATTGATTGTGTGAGTAGTTAGTTGTTGGGTGTGAAGAAGAAAAGTTAGGAATTAGATTGTAGTGAAGAAGCTAGGTGTGAAGGTGTTAGTTGTGAAGAAAATTGGTGTGAAGAAGATAGGCGTGGAGTAGTTAGTTGTGAAGTAGAAGTTGTGTAGAAGTTGTGACTTAGTTGTGAAGAAGTTGTGGTGTGTAAAGTGGTGTGTAAATTTGTGTGTAAATTGGTGTGTAAGGTTTTCTCCGCCATAAGGGAGCTTGTTGACATAGTGAAGAAAACTCTCGAGTAGGTGACTCAAGGAGTGGAGTAGGGCAAGGAAGGTGTCCTTGTAGCCGAACCACTATAAATCCTTTGTCTCGCGGTTAGATCTTTCCATATCTTACTCATTATCTTGCTTATATCGTTATTACTTTTGTAGACGTAGACGTATATATATATATTTGCTCATATAGTGCTAGTATTGATTTTACTTAAAGATGAAACGAAAGTTTCATTCACAAAACAAAGTTTTTACAATCAAACTAAAAAGGTAACATACATATAATTGATCATTTCGATCAAGTAAAGTTTTCATACAAAATATAACTAAGGATTATAAAATAAACGATTACTTACTTATCTCTCGTATATAGCTATAATTGTTTATATTGTGCATGTGTTGATTTCACATACTTAGCTTATATTATTATTGTTCATACTTAGATATAGTTGTTCATATTGTTCAAGATTTGAGTTCACATAAGACTGAATCAAAGTTTTAAAAGCAAACAAGGTTTTAAAACTAAACTAAGTTTTCATAATAAAATTAAAAAGACGTAAAACTATTCAACCCCCCTTCTATTTTTCCACTGTCACATACAATTTAGGAAACAGTGGTCAAAAGTGTTAATAAGTGTGGCCGTATGCTGTTTAAAGTGAAGAAATGTGTATTTTGTGTGACTATAGATCATCCAATGTGTTAATACAAATATCGCCTAAAAACGTTATTTATATTTTACGATCTTTGCTTAGTTTTGTTAATGACAAAGTATGAAGTTTAGCTATAAGTAAATCATCACTTTAAAGTGTTTAAGTCTTGTTTAACCAAGGTTTGAATTTCCTTTTAAACAAAACATTGTTTTTATTTCTTAAGCTAGAAAGTGTCTTGTCACATCACATTTATTTCTTAATATAGTAAGGTCACATCACATTTAGGGCAAGCTTTGTCAATATACATTTATGGTAAGTAATGTGTTTGACTTACTTAGATGTTGCTTGCAAGTTTAGTGGCAAGATTTATTGCTAAACCAACTGCAGCCCTGGCGGTACCGTGAGGATATACGGGCGGAACCCTTCTGAGGGGTCCGCCATATCCGCCAGACCTGCAGAATGGTTTGCTATAAATACCAAACCATTTGTTAGTTTTGAGTCACCCCTTTAGGACATATTTTCACATACTCTCTCAACTAACTTAGTAACATTTGACTTGTGTGATTCTCTTATGTAGCAAGGGACTTCACAAGATCATTCAAGAAGTTACAAGCTTCAACTCTAAAGTTGCAAGTCTTGGTAGCTTGGTCATGTATAAGCTTTGATAGTTTATACTTCATTTGTGTCATGTATATAGAAGTAAGTGGTTAGTATTTTAGGCCTCAAAATACGTAGTGTGTCGGGAGTTGTTGTACCCTTGTAAAAGAACTAACGGGAGTGGTTGTACCCTTGGTAAAGAACTCGACATCTAGCTTAGTGTTGGTAAAAGTGTAAGCGACGATGGGAGTGGTTGTACCCGTGTAAAAGAACTCGACATCTAGCTTAGTGTCGGTAAAAGTGTAAGCGATGTTGTAAAGGTTTTCTCCGCCTGTGAAAGGAGCTTGTTGATTAGTGCTTATAACTCTCGAGTTGGAAACTCGGGCCGTGGATGTAAGGCAAGGAAAAATAGTCCTTGTAGCCGAACCACGATAAACAATCGTGTTGTGGTTTGATCGTTTCTTTCTTTATCTTTGCTTATTACATGTTGTTCTTTAGTTAGAATTGCTAGTTACATATAAAGCTTTTCAAAGAACTAAACAAGTAAAGATGTGTTTATATCTTCAAACACAAGTAAAGCTTTTCAAAGAACTAAACAAGCAAAGTTAGGATCATCACAAGCAAAGCTTTTCAAAGTATGAAACTAGTAAAGTTAGAATTGTTATTCACATGAAAATCTTTTCAAAGAATCAAACATATAACATTGCGTTTATATCTTTAAGCAAAAGTAAAAGTTTTTAATGATATTCAAGTTAAAAAGGATTTTAAAAGCGGTAAACTATTCAACCCCCTTCTAGTTTTCCATAATTGGCATCAGGAGCTACGTTACTCAAGATCTTTAAAATAGAATGTATTTTAAAACTTGGATCGATCCATGGATTTTGAAAATCTCAAAGAAGGGCAACCTATTCAAAACCAAATGCTATTTGAAAAAGAAAACTTACTTGAATGGAAAAATAATTTTGAAAACTATGTGAAATCAATTGATCAAGATATTTGGCATATTATCTCTTTTGGTAATTTCAAACCAAAGAAAACAAGTTTTTGAGAACCAAGATAACTATCTTAAATTTGATAAAAATACTAAAGCTAAAACAATGCTTTACAAAGCTTTAGTACCAAATATGAAAGAATGTATTTTTGTCAAACGGCTAATGATATTTGGAAAAATATAATCAATTTCCATCAAGGAATATGTCAAGTCAAAGATGATCAATTTGATCTTACATATGAATTAGAAGTTTTAGAAAAACTAATTGATAGACACTTAGTAGAAGTTAATACATGTGCTACTAGTTTAAATGTTTTAAATGAAGGTACAAGTGAAGATGAGTACGTGTGTTTTGATGAACTTGCTTGCGTATCATGGAATGAAATGGATGTTGACGAAGACAATGATCCGATGATTACTCATGTCAAGCTCTTAGTGGACTTGCTTGCGATTCATGGAATTACACGGATGAAGATGAAGCCAACCATCCGGTTTGAGATTCTAAACTAGATAAAACATCAAGCAAGGTACACTTTGAAACCAAACACTTTTGCTTTGACAAATTTACCCTAAAGTTTTCTAAACTAGAAAATGAGTCTAAACGTTTATGCAACATGGACCTAAAAATTATCTTCAAGAACGAGTCTTCAAAATCTTTTAAGAATATCTTTGAAAAGGAAATCTTGTTAGAAGATAAAATGTCTAGAATTAAGAGTAATGTTGAAATTGATCTAGAATGTAAATTGTGCCTAGATTACAAACATAAGATTAAAATGCAAAATGAGAAAGGAAAAATATTAGTTAAATTTGATGAAAGCTCAAAATCTCTTGAAAGATTGTTGAGGAGTCAAAGGTTGTTTAAAGATAAAACCGGATTATGACTTAACTCAAAAGCATCATCAACTAATAAAACAAAGCAAGTAAAATTTGTCAAACCTAGAAGAGAGATTTAGAAATAATTCAATCTCTAATAGAAATTCATGATAAAAGGATTAGGATTATTATTCTCTATGCTTCTATATGATTATCTAATCTTCTTGGATACATGAGTTATTGAGTTTCAAAGAGTGTCGTCAAACCAAGATTTTACGCGTAATGCTTATCCGCTTGATAGTATCTCTATGCAATTTAAAAGGTACGCATTACTTCAACTTGACTTTGATTGTCTCTTGTTTCTAGCATTATGTGTTCGAATATGTGTTATTTGTAATACTCTACAGTGTCTACCTGCTATTTGAAAATAACTAAGATTAGATTCTATGCAACAAGGAATTTAGTCTTCAGTACTAGTAGGAGATATAAGGTGTTTTGGTTCTTTAACCATCAAGAGATAAATACAAAAAACTCTTGAGTAAGTCTCACTCAACTCTTGCTTACAAGTGAGCTAACTATGAATTTCCTAAGTGTTAAAATGTATAACACTTTTCTGATGCTTGCAAAACAAACATTTGTTAAACAATTTTCTCAAACACCATACTTCGAGTCTTTAATTGTGTTTTTCTACAATCACTTCTTTATGATAATCTCACACAAAACACACAAAGTGAAATAAATCACATTAGCATATATTAGGATGTGTGAATGAAAATGAGTTTTCAACATCTAGGATTTACGCATTAAATGTGACACATAGTCTCATGATATTGTACCTCTTGGACTTTTTCTAAACAAATAGAGTTCATAGTGTCTTAAGTAAGAAAACCCAAAGAGTCGAGGAGTCGTTGAATTTAACATTTAACGAGTGATCTCCTCCTTCTAAGATATTATCTTTGGTAGATGATAACTTAGTCGAAAGTCCAATGATGGCAAGACAAGTATGTTATGTAAAACATTAAGGATAAAAGTACAAAATAACATCTTCTCACCTTGAGTCAAACATTGAATCAAGCAAAATTGACATAAGTTATAAAACTTGATTTATAGGTCATAGTTGTGTCTAAACAAATTCAATAAAAACAGCTTTTGGAATTTAGAGTAAAACAACTAGTGAAACAAAATAGATTTTACAAAAATAATCAAGTGATTATAGTGTCAATATTTGAAAGACCTTTTGATAATAAAAGCAAGCCCCAAAAGCAAGGGATTTTAACTTAAAGACATTCCTAGTTACTCCCTCGTTTTCAATAGTTAAGTTATTGATGACTTACCAAGAATGAGATTAGCAAATCCGTAGGTAAAACTAAACGTAGAGAAATGTTCGGAAGACTACTTGTTATCATAACAATTAGATCCAACATTATGTTTAGCATTTGTCTATGTGCTCGTGTTAAAGAAGATGCTCGAACAACTCTTTAGTTGAGCCTATTTGGATACATAATAAGGTACTACACAACTAGGATTATGGTATCCCAAAAGAACGGGAATAGAAACCATAGTGTTTGAAAAATGGAATTTTGTCGGTAATAAGTTGATAAGAAAAGCACAAGTGGTACTTGCACTTTTATACTTACTTACCCAATGATTCTCCAAAACACGTAAGATTCTCAAATTATTATCGGATGGAGAAGCATATCAACAAGCTCCCCTTGAGTAAGCTAACTCATATCAACAACGGAATTCATCTCATATACACTGTTATCCCTTCAACAAAGAAAGCTTCGACTTCGGCAACAATTCTATCCAATATGTTTCTTAATAGACATATTGTGATCCATCATCATCACCTTGGTAAGATTGTTCATTGAGGAACGTCTTAACTAAGAAAGTGTTCCACGTTAAATATTCCATCAACGCGTTCACAAAATCTCTTAAATGAGAAGCACTCATAATTCCTAGGCTTAGTCAAAGACTCATAAAACCTAAAACCGTAGTTTTTGAACATTAGGATAAAACCACAAAAATCAAGACAATTCCTTTTGAGTTTTTCCCTGCAGATTCCATGGCACCCTCAGACCATATGGGCGGAACCCATTTTTTGGTTCCGCCTGGTCCGCCAAAACCTCAGAGTGTTTTATTTATAATTTCAAAGCCAAACACCCTCTTAAATCTTAACAAAAACTTTCAAATAGCATCACCCTCTCAAAAAGACATATCCTCACGAATTTTAGGGCTTCTAATCCAATCTCTTCAAATCCAACTAACTTTGTAAGTATTCTAATCACAATTGCATCTTTGATTTAATTATAACATTCTTGCTTACAATCATTAACTAGAATCTTAGGGCTTTTGCATAAAACTTCATGATTCATGAAAAACTTGGTGGCTAGTCAAATATGTATTTCATTAGTTAAAAAGTGTATCTTTTTCATTGTTACTTTGATTTGCCAAACACACCAAGTACATTATCTTTCATAATTGCATCCAAAATTAGAGCGATTCATCACCACATTGTTAAAACAAATGAAAAACATCATTTAAACATCACTTGCATACTATCTCTTGAATGCTAAAGGGGATACATAACTAATATGTATTTTCGGGTACATTCAATCGAAGACACATTTAATTAGGGGAATGTTGGTTATCTTTTGTTTTTACAACAAAATTTGCATAACAAAACAATTTGGGAATCAAAATGAGTCAAGATAATCAATTCTTCACATTGTTTTGCATATAGGAACATATTAGAACATCCACGTTGTTAAAAGTCATTAACATACAATTTTATATTTTCTAGGAATCAACATGCCTCCCGCAAACAAATCCGATCACAAAGAAACCCTTAAGTACATGCCCAAACACCATATGACCAAAGGTCTCAACTCGATTCAAGTAGAAACCTTTAAGGCATTAGAAAAACGCTATGTTCACGAAGGTAGAACCATTGATCCATCCTTTCTAGAAGGAACATCTATTCGCCAAAACTTTTTCGTAATTCACTTTGATTGTCTCCTTGATATAGATGAGCCAATTTGTCCTAGGTTCATCTTGGAATTTTATGCAACCGTAAACCTTTCCTCATGTGCTGGTGGTAGGATATCATTAAACTTCACAACCAATCAAATACCACATGACATAGATTTAAAAGACTTAGCTATAATTCTTGGTGTACCAAATGAGGGAACTTGCCTCTACACAGATAAGTGGCCCATTTCAAGTCTTGATTCTATTGATCGCTTTTATCCATACGATACACCTCTTGCTAGTAAGGAAACTATTAAGGAACACCTCTTTGTTAGAACCTCTACCACTAGGGTGAATCGTTCGGGGAATACTGTAGATAAGGATCCTTTTGGTATGGAGCTCAATGAGCTTAAACCACAATTTAAGAAGTGAGAAGAAATTCTTAGGGCTAACGTCATAAGTACCATAGGAAATAGAGATCACATCAACACATGCCTATGCTACATGCTTTATAGCATTTCCACCGGTCAACCCTTCAACTTAGCCTACTACCTAGCCAAAAGAATGGCCGACATATCCTTGGTCGGAACAACCGCTCTTCCCTATGGAATGCTTCTTACCCGCCTCTTTAGAGCAATCTCGCCCATTTCTCCTAACGAAAATGGAATACGCCTTGACTACTCTCTCGTTCCTCACATCTTCGTTCCTTTAAGTGATAAACGAGTTTTCAAAAATAAGGGCAAACGTACTCGATCACCTACACCATCATCATCATCCGACATGAGCGAGGATGATAAACTTCCTAACTCTAAGTTACCTCCTTTAGAATACCTTCAAGCTCTTCCCATCATTGAAAATGCTTCCGAAGAGTTCAAGCAAACCAAAGGAATGTTCAAGTGCTTTGGAAGGTACCTAAACAAGCTCAACAAGAAGATAGACCGGTTGTGAGAAGATTAAGGAGTGTTTGGCTTATGAATACTTTAGAATCATCTTTGTGTTAAAACTACATGAATTATTTGTTTTTCACTTTCATGGTTTATTACGTTTGTTGGATTACGTTTGTATGAACTATTATGCACAATGACAATATTTGAGATGTTTGTCAATTTTTATGCTTATGGTTAATTTCACTAAGTTTAGTGAAAATCGCTAGCCTCCGGTCAAAGTCATATGATTTGAGTGTTTACATGTTCAATTTTTACTTTTCCTAACCAGATATGCACTATATTTTTAATTTTAAGAGTTTTCGAAAATTTTGAAAATCGTCTCGCGGGTCAAAAACGCGGACTGCGACTTTCTGAAGCACTGGCGGATCTGGCGGTATCCAAAATTGGGTTCCGCCAGTGCAATTTCTGGGAATTCCAGAAATGGCCCAACGGACCAGGCGGCACCCTCATATGGGTTCCGCCTGTGTATTCTGAAGGTGCCGCCAACAGCCTGCAGGATTTTTTTTTTATTTTGTTTAGGTCCAATACTTGTAAAGTGTCAAACCATTATCCTAAATGAGAAACATCTTCCATTAACTCCAATAACCATATTAGAATAACTTTCACTCACTAAAACAATTAGGAAGCCACTTCCCTCCAAAAATTCAAATTCAAACATAACCAACCCAAGGAACCCTTTTAAAGGATCCTTCAAAACCATTGAAACATTTTCAACCAAATCTCATCTCATGATCACAAAGCATTGAGTACATTTGTTGGTCTTTCACTCCACCTTATTCTATTGGAATGACATGCATTGATTTGACATATTCATGAAAATTTTTCAAATCATTTGAAACCTCAATATTTGAATGGTAGAACATTAAATCCAAACATCCTATTCAACATCTTCTTCATCCTATAAATTTGAAAGCTTTGCAACAATTCAAATCACACCATCACCATTAAACCTTCTTCTCTCAAAACATCAAAACCACACCTTTAAAAATGACCAAATCCAACACATCATCCAAGCCATCAAAATCCCTTTCAAAAATCACTAGGATTAGTGTTAAACCTTGTTGCTTTAACAAAACCGTCAAGTCAAGCTTATCTTCTTCAAGTGATGCTTCGCTTAACATTTCTTCACCCATCCAAGATTTCCTAAATATCACTACCTCAACACAATCCCCAACACATTGTAATACCAATGTAATTACCTTTCAAGAATTGCTTAATCTTGAAACTCCATCACCTCAATCACCAACACCTACACCAATGGAACTTTTCCATACACCTCCAACATCACCACTACCCTATTTGGAAACCTTAGAAGACCTATCACCCAAATCATCAAGTCAACCATCTTTGTCACTCTTTGACACCATTGCTCAAATGGAAACCCAACAACAACCTAGTGAGCAACTAGATGAGGAACCCCATCAACCATCATTAGTAGAACGGTTGGCTTACCGTTATGCTAGACCATCCATTTTTCCAAATGATCAAGGTCATACCCACTCACAATCAATTGTGTTTCACCCAATTTACAAAGACCTTCATGGCAACCCTTCCGGCGAACCAAGCTTTCGCCATTTTGTTCAAAACCAACAACCACCACCACAACAACAACCATCACCACAAGAACCTTCCCAACATTTTGAATCTCTACTTTCTTCTTATAAGAAAATAGAAGCATCCATATGGGAAAAACCTCCAAACCTTCATAATGAGATTGACACTCATTTAAACCACCTTCATGCCTTCAAACGTATGGTTGACTCTCAAATCAACCATATCATGGTTTTACAAACAACACTTCAATCAACAAATGAAGGAAGCAAAAACACTACTCAACCTTCCACCTTTGCTCCTTCAAGTTCAAACGATCCACCACCAACATATCAAACCACACTTCCACCAAACTTTCCCCGCCATGATTGCAATCATTGCGAAAGAACCGCTCACATTTGTGAAGGGTGTCGAAGGGAAATTCATGAGCTATCCGAAGAAATGAGGTTTATAATAAACCACATTTTGGATCTTCTACAATCCTCATCTCACACACCTCAACCCTAGAGTCTTCAAAATGAAACAAAACCGTTTCTTTTGGAAAATGTTTCCCATCTAAACCAACCAACCAAAACCGTGTCATCCTTTCAAACTTCAAAATAAAGCCCGCTACAACCACAACCCACATTTTCATCCTTAAACAACCTTCGCCTTGTTTTTGGAAAATGTTTCTCATAAAGGAAAATGATGATTTCCTTGTAGCTTTTTATGGTCTTACCATATTTGTAGTTTTTCTCTATTTTTAGAAGTAGGATGGTGTAATCCAAATTTCTTGTCGTTGACCTTTTAAGAGTCAAAATTTTACATGAAATGAATCTAATTACACTACAAGGTTTTCATTGTTTGTTGACCATTTAGGTATAATAAGTGAAATATACCTTGCTATGGTACCATACATATATCTTGTGTTGTTTAAACTAACCTTTCTTTTTGTAGGACCATTTTCCATGTTTTCCTCCCTTGATACTCCATTTAGGGGAGTAATATTCAAGGGGGAGCATGAATGTTGTACTATTTCACTTCACAACTCTTAGTTGTGTTTAAACATGAAATACTTTCATAACTTATCTTGTGCAACAACTAACCTTTTTCTTGTAGATTCAAAATCCATGTCTCCTCTCTTGGCACTCCATTTAGGGGGAGTATCGTCCAAGGGGGAGCAAGTCTTACTTCCGCTTCACTACTCTTCTTTTTGTTTCGACAAAAAGGGGGAGAATTTATATAAACTTGTGCTTATCACCTCATATTTGCAAAAACAAGTTTTTATACTAACTTTATAAGACTTAACACTAAAACTAGTGACTTACTTATAAATAAAGTTTATGTTTTGTCATCAACAAAAAGGGGGAGATTGTTAATACAAATATCGCCTAAAAACGTTATTTATATTTTACGATCTTTGCTAAGTTTTAATGACAAAGTATGAAGTTTAGCTATAAGTAAATCATCACTATAAAGTGTTTAAGTCTTGTTTAACCAAGGTTTGAATTTCCTTTTAAACAAAACATTGTTTTTATTTCTTAAGCTAGAAAGTGTCTTGTCACATCACATTTATTTCTTAATATAGTAAGGTCACATCACATTTAGGGCAAGCTTTGTCAATATACATTTATGGTAAGTAATGTGTTTGACTCACTTAGATGTTGCTTGCAAGTTTAGTGTTTGACTTGATATTATGTGATGTGACATTGTTTGGTTTGCAAGAGTAATGAGATGTGACTTTGTTTGGTTTGCAAGATTTATTGCTAAACCAACTGCAGCCCTGGCGGTACCCTGAGGATACACGGGCGGAACCCTCCTGAGGGGTCCGCCGTATCCGCCAGACCTGCAGAATGGTTTGCTATAAATACCAAACCATTTGTTAGTTTTGAGTCACCCCTTTAGGACATATTTTCACATACTCTCTCAACTAACTTAGTAACATTTGACTTGTGTGATTCTCTTATGTAGCAAGGGACTTCACAAGATCATTCAAGAAGTTACAAGCTTCAACTCTAAAGTTGCAAGTCTTGGTAGCTTGGTCATGTATAAGCTTTGGTAGTTTATACTTCATTTGTGTCATGTATATAGAAGTAAGTGGTTAGTATTTTAGGCCTCAAAATACGTAGTGTGTCGGGAGTTGTTGTACCCTTGTAAAAGAACTAACGGGAGTGGTTGTACCCTTGGTAAAGAACTCGACATCTAGCTTAGTGTCGGTAAAAGTGTAAGCGACGATGGGAGTGGTTGTACCCGTGTAAAAGAACTCGACATCTAGCTTAGTGTTGGTAAAAGTGTAAGCGACGTTGTAAAGGTTTTCTTCTCCAGTGAAAGGAGCTTGTTGATTAGTGCTTATAACTCTCGAGTTGGAAACTCGGGGCGTGGATGTAGGGCAAGGAAAAAGAGTCCTTGTAGCCGAACCACGATAAACAATCGTGTTGTGGTTTGATCGTTTCTTTCTTTATCTTTGCTTATTACATGTTGTTCTTTAGTTAGAATTGCTAGTTACATATAAAGCTTTTCAAAGAACTAAACAAGTAAAGATGTGTTTATATCTTCAAACACAAGTAAAGCTTTTCAAAGAACTAAACAAGCAAAGTTAGGATCATCACAAGCAAAGCTTTTCAAAGTATGAAACTAGTAAAGTTAGAATTGTTATTCACATGAAAAGCTTTTCAAAGAATCAAACATATAACATTGTGTTTATATCTTTAAGCAAAAGTAAAAGTTTTTAAAGATATTCAAGTTAAAAAGGATTTTAAAAGCGGTAAACTATTCAACCCCCCTTCTAGTTTTCCACACAATGGCCACATGAAGTTTACGTTGGCGTGGCCTTTTGTAATATTTAGTCACTCAAAGCATGTTTGTTTTGGGTATTTAGTCACATACCATTAAGCAAACAGTGGCGAAAAGTGTTAATAAGTTTGACCATATGCTATTTAAAGTGAACAAATGTGTATTTTGTGTGACTATTGATCATCCAATGGTCATATGAATTTTATGTTTATGTGGCCTTTTGTAATATTTAGTCACACAACGAATTAAGAAAACAGTGACCAAAAGTGTGACTATATGCATCTTTTAGTCACATTTAAAAGATCAATATATATCAAAACAAATTCAAATACAATAAAATTGGAATGTATATAACTGAACCAAATATAAAATTGGCCATCCTTTTATACACCAAGGAGTCCTAGTCGGCTTACAATAGTTTCCTAATTAAGTATCTATAATCTTTTCCAGAAGCAACTAGCTAGCAACTTCGAGCCGTCTTGATCTCTGAGCAGTACCAACTGTCACTAGCAGTAGGAACTTTTGTACTAGCAGTAGTAAATACTTAGCACATTTTCTTTGAAGTTCATGAGCAGCACTAAATCCATCTAAGCAATATTAACGCAAACATGAGCAGCAGTAATTCAAACAACATCATGAAAACTTTTAATCCAAAACAATGAACATAATAATAAAATTTGCAGTTAAACTTACAAGTTTTTCTCCATTGATCTAATCTCATCATCTGGATATAAAAGCCTTGAAAATGTAGGCTGCTGCATATCGACAATAACCACATCAGGATGAGAGCAGAACGAGAACATGTCAAAGCACACAACATGACAGAAGTAGATGAGCATACCGGAATAAAGTTCTTGATTAGATGCTAGAAAACCTTCCTCTCTAAAAAGTACGTGGTTATATATATTGTTGACGGGTGCATCTATTTCTTGACATTTGACATAGAGACACTATTGCCTTGTCTTTTGTCATGTGTATCTAGTTTGTCAGGCGCCACTAGTTCAACTATATGCTATTTTGGCAGTTTTGAGTCGCTTGATTCGCCACTTATTCAACTATCTGCTTTGGTGGTTTTAAGTCACTTGATGCGCCACTGGTTCAACTATCTGCACAAACAAGGTCTATGGTATTTTCCTCGAATAAAGTGAAAGTAAAAGAGGGCAAAACACATAAAAAAAAGATCAATTACCTGTGCTCTTACTTTTTTCAGATCCAATGTATTTTCATCTGAAGTAGATTTTATATGGTATAAAACTTACTATATCTAATGTATAGTTAAAGAGTTGTATATATTTGACATTAACTATTTAAAAACAAAATCACAAAGTTCGGAGTCTTTGGACATATAAGTGTATCACCATTGGGCCAATCCAACCTGACTCCCACCCTACCAAAATTTGAAGTTTTGAGCTATATTACCTAACCTGCCTAGCTATTTTGCCACCTCTAACTATGAGCATATAAAACAAAATCGTAAGGTGCTGTAAAGAATGCAGATGAATTAAGAATGGAAAAGATAAGCTGAAAAAAATCAAATAGACCAACGTGACTACTTGATTAGAAACAGGAACCCAAGCATATAATCACCGATGTACCCAGGAACCCAGGAACCAAAGCATATAAATTATACTGACCCGGGCGGACCTTCTTGATCTCAAAGTAACCTTTATTGTCGTTTTGAGTCCAAAACTATATTTACAAAGGTACAGGTAACTTTGTCCCAACCACCCAACTAAAAATGGAAAAGATAAGCTGAAAAAATCAAATAAACCAACGTGATTACTTGATTAGAAGCAGCTATATTTTTTGATGGTCAGATCTTGGTCTTTTCCCGATTTTTTGCTTTCTTGCAATCGATTCTGCACCTTTTATTTGTAATAGTGAGCTGAATACCGCCACCGCCATATATTATCAGTCGCAACCATCACCGCCATTGTAATTGAGACCCCAAATCCAGGAATCGAAACATTTATGCTACATGAGAGAATTAAAAAGATATGGTAAGATTTTAGACATGAAATATCATAAGTTTACATTTAAAACCTTACCAGGTGACCCTGTAAATCTCTCGTATTGTTCATACGCCTGTCCTATCATCACCAGACTTGCGCACACTGTGTGTATGTGTATGTGTATGTTTTGGTGAGGAGAGTGTTGAGGAGATAGAAGAAGACCATATCTAGTTTTGGTGGATATATATATTTGGGATGGAGTATTGAAAAACATTGGCGGGTTCAATGAAATTAAGTGGAGGGGCAATTTAAATTTGGGGAAAAAATTTAGGCGGGCTCTTTGAAAAAGTTAAAAGGGAAATTTTATTTTAGGCAATTAAGTGAGGGGACATGTAAAATATTACATATAAATTTAACACATGAAGTATCTTAATTTTTTGCTTTTATAAGAGGCGGAAATGAGTCGACCTTATAAAAGTTCGACTCGAGTTATTGTTGAGTTTTCGAGCTTGTAAGTGATATAGCATATGTTTATATATATATATATATATATATATATATATATATATATATATATATATATATATTTGTATGTAAGTGTACTAAGTGTAAATATTTAATTATAAATGTATCGAGCATGGTTGTTAGGATCCCGATCCTGATCTTAGGATCTTACGATTTTACGATACTGCAAAGCAAAAACGATCCGGATCTTATGTAGGATCTTTGAAAGCTTAAGATCGTATAGGAACCCGATCCTTGTAAGCAAAAACGAGTGATTATATTTCAATTGTAATTTGTGTAAGACAACACACCTTTACAAATAAACCGAGCTTTTCTAGTGATCAAGCTCAAACCGAGTTCATGCATGACCGGTGATAATGGCTATAATTCACATGGGTCATATGTATTAGGTTATCATTGGTCACATTCAATAATGGGTATTTGACATCATATGGGTCATATGCATTAGGTTATCACTGGTCGTCACATCCATGACTGTTGATCATGGGGTAATTAACATGGGTAACGGGTCATGTGCATTAATATTGGGTTGTAGAGACATGTCATATATGTTATCGACCAATACATGATTGGTGATCGACAATGGGTAATTAACATGGGTCATGGGTCATGTGTATTGGATTTTGTAAACTAAGACAAATACTATACAACATTTTGTACGTTTTGTATTTTTTTTAACGTTTTCATCCGTTTGTAACGTTTTTCGTCCTTTTTTGACCATTTTCAATCGATTTTGATTGATGTCGCTAGTTTTCGACCGACGTTGACAATTTTTGGCAGATTTTGACGGATTTAGACCGTTTTAGTCCGACTACGACCGATTGCGACCCTTTTCGACCGATTTCATCCATTTTGAATGTTTTCGGCAACTTTCGCTCGTTTTCATATGTTCTTAGCTTTTCTGAATGTTTTCCTCTATATTAAAACGTTATGAAACGTTTATTACGTTTTCGTACATTTTTCTACGATTTTTTCATAGCAACGAGATTTTTAATAGCGGTAGATAGTTTATTGATAAAAAAAATTATAGGTTATAAACGAAAAATAATAAAAGTTTGAAGATTTGGGAATTAAACATAATGTTTTGAAACTCGGTTCGACTCGGGTGGTTCAACCGGTTGAACCGTTCCAATTGAAAAATGAGTCGATTTAAACCTGGTCAACTTGCTAGGTTGGGTCGAAAACGGGTCAAATTAAACTGGGTCAACCCGCCGGGTTTGAAGAGTCCCGGGTCAACACGGTTTGTGTTTATTTGGTTGTACTTAATTTGATAGATCTGTTTTTAATTGGTCGTACAATGTGAATAAATCATTGTACTTTTAAGTAATGGATAATGTTTTGAAACCCCGTTCGACCCGGGTGGTTCAACCGGTTGAACCGTTCCTGTCGAAAAATGGGTCGATTTAAACTGGGTCAACTTGCTAGGTTGGGTCGGAAATGGGTCAAATTAAACCGGGTCAACCAGCCGGGTTTGAAGCATCTCGGGTCAACCCGGTTTGTGTTTTAATTGGTTGTATTTAATTTGGTAGATCTATTTTTAATTGGTTGTACAATGTGAATAAATTATTGTACTTTTAAGTAATTTGGTAGATCTGTTTGTTTAATATGAGAGGGCCCACAACTATGGTAATGAATGATAGAAATCCTCCATACTCTATATACCTCAAAAGAGTAAGGTATGAATCTTTCATACCGAGGGGCCCACCACTACGATTTTACGATACTATAAAGCAAAAACGATCCGGATCTTACATAGGACCTTTGAAAGCTTAAGATCTTATAGGATCTTGATCTTGACCATAGGATCTTAAGAAAATGATATTACAAAACTATGATATATAATAATTTTGTGTTTATGATATATAATAATTTGTAAATTTGTATAACCCGAGAAACCGACAAACCAAGCATTTGGTTTTGGTTTTTACAACCAATTAAAAACGTATCTACCAAATTGAATACAACCAATTAAACAATTAATACAAATCACATACCGGGTTAACCCGGGGCGCTTCAAACCCGACGGGTTGAACCGGTTTAATTTGACCCGTTTTCGACCCAACCTAGCAAGTTGACCCAGTTTAAATCGACCCATTTTTCGACCGGAACGGTTCAACCGGTTGAACTACCCGGGTCGAAAGGGGTTTCAAAACATTATCCATTACTTAAAAGTACAATGATTTATTCACATTGTACAACCAATTAAAAACAGATCTATTAAATTAAGTACAACCAAATAAACACAAACCGGGTTGACCCGAGACTCTTCAAACCCGGCGGGTTGACCCAGTTTAATTTGACCCGTTTTCGACCCAACCTAGCAAGTTGACCAGGTTTAAATCGACTCATTTTTCACCCGGAACGGTTCAACCGGTTGAACCACCCGAGTCGAACCGGGTTTCAAATACACTTTACTCGGATCTAGGGTTTTGATCCTCTCTTTCTTATCAAACACACTTCGAACACTTGAACATAATCCTCTCTTTCTCTCTCACACTCACAGTTGCAACTCACTCGGATCTAGGGTTTTGATCCCAAATCTCAAAAAGCTGATAAGATCACAAATTGATTAATATAATCCAAATACCCCCTTAGAGATATTTATTCTTAGGCTTAGGTTGATTATCTGTTATAAGAATTGCGTTGCATTTGTATTGATAGAATAAGGAAGAACACGCCGTGTTGTTTTTACGAATAATTAGAGCAAAAGAGATATTAAGGTTTGCTTGGATTAGCTTATTTTATCTTAGGCTTAGGTTGACTATCTGGTATAAGAATTATGTTGCATTTGTATTGAGAGAATAAGGAAGAAAAGTAACGGATGTGTGTGCGAATAGTTAGGCTAAAATATCCAAGTATCAAAGATGGAAGAAGTATCATCGATGGATGCAAAGACATCACTTTCAAGTATGAACATAAACTTGTTCTGGTGTTTCATTCATTGATGATTCATCTTTGCTCTTTGCCAAAATACAGAAACAATTATCAAGTATAATTTGTAGGTTCGATACTTGAATTTAGCATCTTCGTCTTCCAGCATGTTGGTAGGTTAGAGATTCAAGGCTGAATAATATGTTGTTGTTGGCTAGGGTAGAAAGGATGGTAGTTCATTGCATTGTTAATATATATTTTATATGATTTCATTCATGCACAATTAGCTCTCTAATGTCGTAGAATCTACATAATTAATATGTATGTTCGTCACATCTAAGGGAGCAATATAAATGATAGTAAGAATTTGTTTTCTAATAACTTAAAGCTCAATGATTAGGGTGCTCTATATAGCGTTGTAGATGGTTCCATTGCTTAATTTGGAAAACGTCTACTACCGTTTGTGTGGTTATTAGACGGTACTGCAACGTTAGATAGATCTGTCCTGATCAATGCAATAATGATATAGTGTGTACTGTTCATGACATGCCACACTCCATTATCGCATTCAAGATGAGTGATGTTACTTAGACTCTATTCTTTACTCAACATTTGTAGATTGTTTGTATTACTTTGAGTCTGGAATTTCAACATACCTTTCCATTCTAACTTCCCATACTATTTCTTTTTTTTTTCCAACAATCTAACAATGTGGCTGGTGCAGTCCTTTGCTCAAAGGGAGTTGAAATGACAAAAGGAGCAGTAGTGGGAAGTTAGAAGGGTTACGTATGTTAGTTTATTGCATTCCATTCTTTTTTATGATCTAAAACCAACCATCCACCAGGTAATGTGGCCATTGGAGTTCCAAGAACAAATGTTGTTTCAAACACACCCTGAATTGCAACATTATCTTTTATTTCATTTACACTATATTTTTTAAAATTTTAATATATTTTTTAATTTTTTTGCAGCAAATCCATGGTCAGACTACTTTCCAAAGGGATATTTGGTTCAGGTCAATCATGAAATTTCGCAGATTTCTTCAAGTCAATCATGTTCCATTGTGACTAGTCTTTGTTGGCGACTAATATGTATATAGTTTTGTCAAGAGTTATATATAAGCATTGATCCCTGGCAAACACTCGTCCCAATGGATCATGATTGGCCCGAAGATGTTGAAAAGGTTCAAGCCACCAGTGGGAAACATCAATCCTTTCCTGCATTAAACATAGGTAGTTTGGTTTTCCCATATCCCCTTTTTATACTCTTTTCCATGTGTATCTCAAATTACAAATCCTAGTTTAACCCCTTTTTATATTTTTTTATTTTTTTTTTTGCAGAAATCATTAAAATTGACAGTAGTGACAAGTTCATTTCACATATCAAGCAGTTCTGAAGGTCCTCCAAATACATGGGCAGACTACTTTCCAAAGGGATATTCTGGATCAGGCACAAAAAGGAAGATGCTAGGAAGGTTAAAACTCCAAAAAAGAGTGCCAAAGAGCTTTTTGATGAGAGGGTTCAGGTGCTAGGCCTACCCAATGCTAAGACTTGTGAAGACAAGGCTATAAAACCATGAGAACCAAAAATGCCCAAAGTTTGTTCAAAAGGGAAGGGTAAAAAGAAAATGTATTAGTTGAGTTAGGAAGTAATTTGAATAAACATTGTAATCCTTTTGTACTACTTTATTTGACTTTATGAATAAACATGTTGTAATCCTTTTAGATTATTAAAATTTTAGAATGTGTACCTTTTGTTACCAGTATTTTGTAATTTTTCATTTCAAGTATTAATGGAATATGTTTAATTTTAATTCTCATACTTTGTCATTGCTAAATTTTCTCATTAATTGTTACAATATTTTGATTGTTGTGTTCATTAACAAGAACTTGGGATATATTTTGTATCATGTTAATCAAAATTTATTAAAATCAGAAGTTTCTGCTGCTAAGAAAACGTTACTGCAGGTGGGTTTGTACTGCTAGATATGAGAGTGCAGGGGTGGATTGGTAACATTTACACTTAATTGTTACAATATTTTGATTGTTGTGTTCATTAACAAGAACTTGGGATATATTTTGTATCATGTTAATCAAAAGTTATCAAAATCAAAAGTTTCTGCTGCTAAGAAAACGTTACTGCAGGTGGGGTTGTACTGCTAGATATGAGAGTGCAGGGGTGGATTGGTAACATTTACACTTAAGGGTTTAAATCCCCAATTAACTAGTTATAAGGCCGTATAAGCCGCTTTCGTACAATTAATAATGTCAACCTACATAGTTTAATACATAACATTGTCTACGGATAAACCCATATGGTTCATCCTACATTAGCTAATTACATACCATTGTCTAATGACAAACCCATTTGGTTTATCATACATCAGATACTTACAAAAAAGTTTATCTAACTTACACAAACTTTTAAACATTGTTTCACCCATCAACAAACATAAAACCATCAACAACCATCAAACCATCAACACACATCAAACATTAAGACTCTTTGGGACCAGTTTGTGTCATCTGTTAAAAAGAAGCGGACCCTTGCAGCTGCACCAAAGCCGGCTTCCTGTCTCAACTCCCTGAAACCAGAGCATGAAACAATAAACACCTTCCTCCTCACCTTCCCTCGACCAGGTACCACCACTGTTCTCTCACGTACTTGGAACACTTTATGTATCATTTGGTGCTTCACAACAGCGACAGAGTACCCATACAAGTTGTACTTGTGCACAATTTTTGATGGTATAGTCTGTTACAAAATGTACAAAGTTACAACTGCTATAGATTGATAGTTGTTTAGTTTGTAATCTCATTGAAATTGTAGCATAATTACTATTTGACAAATTATCAAAGTTTTCAAGACACTTACTAGTTGTCCATTTCTCTAGAAGCATGCAGTTAGTGGTCGGTAGAATGCCCTATCTTCTTGGTCGTGGACAGTGTGAAACGACCATCTGCACATCCAATTCATCCGTCCGGCTTCAAAATCTGAATTTAATATTACAAAATGAGTAAGTTATAGATAATCCAAAATGTTACAAAGATATCATATACTTGATGTAGTTAAAGCTAATAAAGGAAAAAATACCATAGTCATGTGGTTGGTGACACAAGGCATTCATGGCAATATTGGTGTTGTATGTCTCCACAGTTGTGATGGCCCCTCCATCAGGTTCAAACAACATTACATTAAATTCCTGGCCCGGGGGTAAACCTGAGTAAAAACCATCCACTGACCAGCCTTCAAATTCAAGTCTCGAGCGAGTATCACCCAACCACCACCATAGAAGAAGGAGTGGACGTATCGACCATAGAGATGATCACTGGCCACCCTAACATTGTAGTCAGTCGTGTTAGTGGAAACCACGACCGAATCAGTAGGGGTTGGACCATCCAGATATCTCAGAAAGTCTTCCTCTAACGACTGCATAAGCAGAGATGTGTCTGTCACAGGCACTAAACATCTCCAAAATGGGGTACTCTCGGGTTCATAATTGTGAAAATCCAACCCATTCTCACCATAGCAAGTTACATAAAACACATCCTCACCCTCTTCAACAAAATGTATGTTCTCAACAGCAGAACAGGAGATGTTGTGAATGACAAAATCATTCCACCTTGCTCCCTCAACAACACACTTAAATTGTGAGACTCTCCTTACATGAACTTTCCATCTAACCCCTCCCCCCAGTTAACTAAGAAAATAAAACCATTGCCAGTATAGGAACCTCCTAGAACATAATCATTATGCAGTTCCTGTATATGAAAATAAAGTATACAAATGAAAACACAACTAAAAACTTAATCCATTCATATATCTTGCATCAAGTACTATATAACACGGACAAAAAAATTTGAAGTCAAAGTTGAAGAAGAAAGACTTGAAAAAGTCATAGTGGACACTTAATGTGTGACTTTTTAAGTCTTCATTTGGCAAATTTGACCTTATATATTTTTATTTATGTTATATAATAGTTGATAAAAATTATACCAATGGAAAATACATTCATAACTTAATCCATTCATATATTTTGCATCAAGTAATATATAACACAAATAAAAATATTTAAGGTCAAAGTTGAAAACTAAAGACTTCAAAAGTCAACAGTGGACTATAATTATGGGAAGGAGTAATTAAACTAGTTTTTTAGAGAAATAACAGCTTGTCAATAATGGTGTTAACTTACAAACTCATCCAAAACATCAGGATTGTCCACAACGCAAATAAATTGATTACCAAACATGGTTACTGCATTAACGATTAATGTTATAAAACAATGCAAAATACCGTTTGAATGAAATAAAAATCAGTAAATGTGGTTACCTGGTACGTGTTTTTTTTGAAGAATCACGACTGCTAAGCACCGACTGTATTGTTTGAGATATTAAGTTGAAAGAAGATAGAGCGTTTATGTGAGTGTGATTTTGTTGTGTTAAACACGACTCAGTTTTGTTATTTGCAAAAAATATCCTCGTCGATTTTCGTGAAAGGGAGGTAGCTGAAGTGTGTTAATGTGTTATAGCGGGAACAGTGAAGTGACGAAAATACCCTGACGTGCAACGCACGTGAGGGCACTAACGAGCTAGCAGCATTAAATTCTGCCTAGTAGCATTAAGTTATGCCTTAGCAGCATTAAGTTCGGAGTTACTAGCATTCACCCATATTCCAATCCAAACAACTTTTTCTTTGCTTTTCCTGCAAAATGTTAGTATAGAAACAAAGAAAATACAAGCCATAACATATGCACAATCATCCCAACATCTAAATATACTTAACAGTTCTAAGTATAACTAGGAGTATTGTAATGGGGCAAATGAAGAGTCATGACTAATAGTCTGAACTCAATTCATGCATTGAATATCAAATTAGACTCAAACTAGATAGAGTACGTATACATAAGTTATCAGAAATGTGTGACCATATGTATCGAATTGTGACTACATTTAAATAATGTGTGACAAAATATGACACTATGATTTAGCCACCTAAATAAATACTTCATGTGACCATATATATAGCATCTTTAATTTAGTCACACAAAAACTCAATGTGACTAATATCAATGTTAATGATAACTGACTTCATATTTTGCTATAAATAATAGTCACAATATTTCACAATGTGACTATTTTGAATGTATTGGTCACGTATAATACCCATTAGGATTTGGCAAACAAACACACACTAAACTTTAGACACACATATTAACTTACGTGACCATATGTATCAAATTTTAGTTACACTTAATCATGTTTCTATGGTTTAGTGTGACCATATATGACATTTGGTCACACTCTTCAAGTGTGTGACATATATTTGTCACTCTTAAATGCATTTCGTGACTAACGCTTAAAACTTACTTTTCCGTTGTCACACATTTCAAATGCTATGTGGCTAAATTTTCAGCAAAGAATAGCAGTCACGTTTAAATAATGTGTGACAAACTTGACTATATAATTTAGCCACATACACAATTACCTCATGTGACAATATATCTACTTTTGTCACACTTTTAAATTGTGTGACATATATTTGTCACATATGTATATCTATAGTGTGACTAATGTTTCGTGCTCATTTGTATCTGTCACACGTCTCGAATTAAAAGTGACTAAATAATCCAAAATTTTTTTCCAGTTACCTCTAGTCACATAAATATTCAAATGTGTGACAATACAATTCCGAAATGGTCACACAAGTCGGATCAAGTGTGGCTGTTCATTTTATTCTGGTACATTTAGTCACGTATAAATGTTACAGTGTGACATTTCAAAATCGACCATGCGTGATCAATAGAACTTTTTGTACTAGTGCCTCTTGTTATTTGGCGAGACAAACTTTCTGAACATCCCATTAGTCCAAATTTTCGTAATCTCTAAAATGTATTTTTGCTTGTTTTTCCTTTTCCTCTTCAAAGGCACAATAACGTATTCAACTGTTGACCCAAAGCATATAAATTATTAGGGCTTCCAGTTTGTTTGTGAGGATTTGCATACATATTTCTTTATTCTTGACACATGTATAGGAGGTTATATAACCCCTGGAGGATACTTTTTAAGGTATGAATAAGGATTTGTACATAGGGTGTGTTATCTAGCCACCTAGTCTAATGTTATTGTAGAAAACTAGAAGGGGGCTTGAATAGTTTTACCGTTTTTAATTTTAATTTGCTTTGAAAACTTTTTGTGAATTCAACTATTGTAAATAATAAACGATAATTAAAGAGCAAGTAAAGAAAGAAATGATCAAACCACTCCCGTCACATTATGTATTTTGATGACTAAAATACTAATTGATCACTACAGAGGGTTTATGATTGTTTGATACAAACAATGATGTATGAATAACAACAACTCACACATTGATATACTAACAAGCCTTGCAACATTTTGTTGAAATATGAATGAGTTAGATATGAATGAAATAATATATGATGTTGCTTATGCTTGTGAGTGATGAAAAAAACTCAATGTGTGGCTTGCTATTTATAGGCAAACGGCCTCAGCAATCCACGGATGGGACGGAACCAAATTATGGGTTCCGTCCATGTATCCATTTGGTTCCGCCATCACCTAACAAAAAATCTCCAAAATCTTTGTCAAATCTAACCAAATTATTTGCTATTTCTTTCTTGATTGTTTGAGTATGAATCTAAACAAGATATTCAATATATCTTCTAAAGATCTCAATATCTTTCAAAGATCACAAAATCTTCCAAAGATCTCAAAGATGATGCATGCCATGTTGTAAACATACATTTCCATTTTTAGATAAAACTAGTTTATAGAAGTATACTTTGTAAAATGCATATATTACCTAAGTGATGTTTAATTTGTGTTTATGAAAGACTTGAGACTATATATGTAAAAGACTTAACTATATTTATGTTTTGCTAAAATAAAGTTTATAATTGTCGTTAACAAAATATAGCAAAGATCGTAAAATATAAATAACGTATTTTAGACGATATTTGTATTAACAGTTATGTATATGCATTAGGATGCATAACTTTTAGGCTTGTTTGTCATCATTTTTCTATATGTCTTAGTAATATGCTTGCTAGACTTTTGCAGCTTCCTCAAAGGAGTATGTAAACATATGGCATGCTGTTCGCATGGACCATTTCACATTCGCCTAGCCTCTCTAAAGAGGTGTACGCAATTATTCGGATTTTGCTTTCCACCGTAAGATTTTAAGCATCTCGAAAACTTTAGACTTGTCCAAGAACTAAAATTCTTCAATCCATTTTACTAATGGGAAACGGCTGTATGTGTTATTTAGAACATCCTCGTCCATGGAAAGTAAGCCTTGGAGCTTGCTCGTGCATGCTGTGAGATTCGTAGTCTACGGGTCTTCACATTGCTACTTGATTAAAAATTTGGGCCACTCACCTTCATAGTGATATTAATACTTGAACTTGTTGTACTTTGCTTAACTCTGCCACCCATTGTATGCATTACTTTATACTTGGCCTCATAGTAGAGGCATATGTTTACCCTTCCTTTTTAACTTTTGTTTACCTATTTAGACAACATGTTTATTATGTACCCTTTAAACTACCTTAGTAGTATTTTTATATTACCTCATAGTAGAGGTGTTTATTTAATTACTTTTTTAGATAACAAGTCTAAATTTTATCCTACCTTTCTAGGACTTTGATTTTACTTCATAGTAGAAGTATTTGGACGCAAGATAGTAGGATCATGGGATTTTAGATGCCACTTTCATATTAGGCTACTTATTAATAATCGTTTCAAGCAATGTGTAACTTTTCCAATTGAAATTCGGTTCGGTTCATCTACAAGACTATTTCTATATTCAAAATATCTAGCAAAGCTGCCTAGATGTGGTTATATTGATTGAAAATATTGTGTTTAAAATCATTTTATTTTCAAGTTGGCCGATCGTTTGAGTGTGGAAGTAATCTTTGAGACTGTGCAAAATGAAGAAGCAGTCAACATGATTTTTCTACAAAATTTAGTATATTCAGGTTCGGTATTTTTTGGTCGTGCAAAGTAAGTGCTTGCTGACATCATTTAGAGTCTTATATGTAGTTTTAAATGGCTGTTTTATATGTTGTGTATAAGTTAGGGTCTTAACTACTGGTTTTATGTGTGTTGTTGATAAAGAAACGACATGTATACAACGAATTTGTTGTAAGGTCTGATGTGTGGTTAAAGGTGCTGATTTTGTACGATGTCTATAAGTTGTGGTTATAACTGTTGATTTCATAAGTGATGTAAGTTAAAATAGGAATTTGATGATCTAATGAATTTCGAAAAGGTTTTTTCACGTTGTTGTGACGCTGTATAGTTGTGTGAAGTTGGTTTGGGTAGATAAGTATACAGACTTTATTATCTTTTATGTTTTGTATCTTTCAACGTATCTTCTTGATTGTCTTTAGAATTTTTAAACTTATTAAAGATCCATTTTTATATTTGCATTTGTGTTTCAGCTTGCCATTAATATTAGTACCATGGGAGTTTTGTGCACGTCGCGGGCAACAATTTACACAACAAGAACTGGCTGCAGCATGCCAGATACGTTAAAATATCGTTTGTTATTCTAATGTTGTTTTGTTTCGTCTTTTGCACCATGTATGATATTTGAAGTGAGACATATATATATATATATATATATATATATATATATATATATATATATATATATATATATATATATATATATATATATATATATATATATATATATATATATTATGGGTACAACTATTAATGGATTATTCTCTTTTGTATTTAGGGTATCAAAGAGATGTTAATTGGAGATTGTAATTTGTGAATAAGGAGGACATAAGAAATTGAAATAAATGTTCTCTATAATAATTGAAGAAGGATTTTGTTTTGAAATATGGGTAAATAATGATATGTTGTTATGGGATGCTAATTTGCTTTACAAAGTCCATATACATATCAGGTGATTTAAGGTGGCTTCAGCCATCTAAATTGCCTCCTACTGTCTCCATAAGTTCAAGATGCCATAACATCGATTTTGTAATGGTTCACGTCTTAGCTGGTAGTTTACGATTTATGAGTTTTATGTTATGTTAAAACCAATTGTATTGTCCTTTGTTAAAATTAATGTTATCGGAAGAGGAAGAGGAAACGGGAGAGTGATATGAATTGTTCAAATTTTAAAGAAATGCACTATAAAATATCATGACAACTTCATTGTTGCTGTGGATTGAGTGATCAACATGGGATTTTATAAAGGACGACTAAGATGAAAATGCTTTCCAAGGTTTAGAAACACGCTTTTCTATTGATGTTCTTATAATGAAGGTTTTGTGTATATCGGGCCCTAAAGTATACACTGCATAGATTAAATGCAGGACAAGTACCAATTTTGTTTTTAACACTAATACTTCACATTATTTGAGGTAACATGGTTTCCTGTAGATGTTGTTAAATAATTGTGCCATTAGAAACTGCGTTTTAGGTCTTGTTTTTCCCTGTAGGTATCATACATCGTTTTTAAAATGTATTGATTGGGCAACACATGTGTGTTTTTGTTTGCATAAGGTTTTTGATGTCTTTTAGAGCCTGATATGTGGTCATAGATGCTTATTTCATTACTGGTGGGAATGATTAGTAAAACGCTTGATTATACTTGTTGTATCATTACAGTTTGAATCACGTAGTAGAATCTTTGGTGATGCTTGATGTTTTAAATTTGGTTAGTGATGCGTGGGAATTGCACCAGGCTTTACCTCTCGAGGGATCTCGAGAAGCTTACAACCCCCACCAGGCAGTGTACCTGATCGATGTAGTATAGTATAATGACAAGTACCGGGGGATTGATCGTTCAGCTAGGTATAGTGTCGCTAGGATTAGAAAACCTAAAGACTAGGTCTAGAGATGAGGGATGATTCTTTTTGTATTTTTATATTTTTATGAAAGCAATTAAAAATCTCGGGTTTTAAGGAGTTGGGCGGAATTAGTTGCTAGTCAACTAACCCAATTACTAAAGATGCAATCAAAATAAAATACTAGAAATGAAAATAAACTAAATTATACTAGTGGTGTGAGCAATATATGGGAGAATTGTGTTTACTTAGATTTCACTACTCCCTAGATATCTTTTACATGTTAATTACTTGTTACAGTTGCATGGATGACGGATTATATTCCTTAATACCATTCATGGGGTGGCGTACTTACTTCCCCAATCCTATAAGCGCCTACTTCACTCCTATGTCGAGCCGGCTAAGAAGCTCCTAACATGGGATCATTAGAATTTGCTCATGCATTAAATACAACCAATAAAACCTAGTACACATCGGTTCATGTTTCCTAAGACGTTCAAGCATGTTACACAATGGAGATCTGCAAGTTTTCTTAAGCCAAACATTGAAATCATTCATCCATTATAACTATAAACAAGTAATCAACATATAATTAACATCTAGGTTTCATTACATCTAAGCAAACACATGAAAGATCTAGCCTAGCATGTTGAAATCAAGACAAGCATAAGATATATTCAAACAACACATAGACATATTGATTGAATTGAAAGAGGACTTATCTTAATTGAACATGAAAGGTTTCAAGGGGTAAAAACCCTTGAAAATACTATAAAATACGACCTAGGGAATCACAAGTTCGGCCCTAGTATTCTCCACACAAGTTCCCCTCCTAATGAATGAAAAATAGAAAAGTATATATAGTTTTTCTGAGGTGACGGCGTCAAGAACAAATGTTTGACGCCGTCATCTCGCCTCCAAATAATTTCTCGGACTGCCTAGATCTGGGTTTGACGCCGTCATGTGTACTCCTTATGCAGGCCGTCACCAAAAATACTCTTGACGCCCTTCTCTTGACGCCTTCAGGTTTTCACTGGGTCGTCATGGATTTTACTCCTGACGCCGTCATGATTTTCTTCTTGACGCCGTCAGGTACTGTTCTCAGCATGGAAAATTAAGTCTTTGCCGTTTTCTTCACTTTTATGCTCCAAAAACGTCCAAAATGCTTCCTTTTCCAGAATTCACTCCCAAAGTACCTAAAATCACAAAAGGAACGATTTAGGGCAATATTTGATCAAATAAATTCAATTTCGGGCTTAAATGACCCCCTAAAAGTGGTTCATTTTTCGCCTCATCAATTAGCATGTTGCGAGTTCACAAAACTTATGGGTAGTGTTGGCACATTTTATTTTAATCACAGTTATCAAGTTCAATTGTTGATTTTCATGTTGTGATTTTGCAGAATCTATGGCTAATATGGGTAGTGATTCGTCATAATTTTGGCCTGCCACATGATTGGTTGCCCGTTATGAAGTCATTGGTTCAGTTCATGTTCGTTTCAAAATCATGGAAGTCTTCTTTTGACAGCTCTAAGTTTATCAAAGGTTACCGTGCCCGCCATATGCAACCACATGGCTTTACTCTGAGCTACTAAGTTTGTTATGGAGCGGATGTGGGCAATGGGCTATGCTACATTCATCATGAGGATAAGGTGATTTTAACAAAACCGTTTGTGTAAAACTAGAAGGGGGTTGAATAGTTTTACGTCGTTTTAAATTATAAAAACTTTGTTTTCAAAAACTTCGATTCTAGTTTATGTGAATTTCAACACTTGCACAAAATGAACAATTCTATCTAACTAAGCAAATATAATGTAAATATGAAGGTAATGAAAAGATAGAGTTGGAGAGATCAAACACAACACAAGAATTTATAGTGGTTCGGCTACGAAGCTCCTCTTCGCCCTACTCCACTCCCCGAGTCTCTTACCCGAGAGTTTTCTTCATTATGTCAACAAACTCTCTTGTGGCGGAGAAACCTTACGCAACTTTTAAAGTAAAGTAAAGTAACTCCCAATACCGTCTTCCACGGGTTATGGGTCCCAATACCGTCTTTCACGGTGTATGGGGGAGGTTGAGACGTAGACAACCATACCCCTACCTAAGGTAGAGAGGCTGCTTCCGGTTCTACTTAATGTAGAAAAGGACCTCCGGCCTTTTGTAGGGAGTGAGGATCGAACCCTTGACCTCTAGGTTAAGAGGCAAGGGGTTTTCCAACTGATCCAACCCTACTTGTTAGAACCAGTCTCACGACTCTTCACGACTTATCACAACTTCTACACGACTTGTACACACCACTACTACTTCACGCCTTCACACTACTTCACTACTTCTTCTTCACAACACTACTTCTACTTTACTTAATAACAAACCCACCTAAATCTAATTATTACAAGCACAACACAACTTTACAAGTGACTTACACAAACTACAAAACTAATCTACAATACTTCTTGATTTGATATAGAAGGAGTATTCTTCTCTTGCACTTTGAATGGTGAGGTATTGAATCACTTGAAACAAAGACTAATAAACTTATGATCAAAGGATTTAGAAAGATGTTTGGAAAGGATTGGGACTAAAAATTTTAGTGCAAAAGGTGAGGTAAAATTGCATAAGTGAACTAGTATTTATAGGCAAGAGAACCTGGCCACAGGAGCGTGCCGGCCCGCTTAAATGGTGGCCAGCCCCCTTAATTATTAAGGGGGCCACCCTCCTGTAACGGCCAGTTTTCTTGTCTTTTACTGGGGAAGGTTTATCTGGTGAGAATGTAACTGATTTTGGTTAAAAATTTGAATTCATATATTTATTATGAATTGAACATTTTCTTTAATTACCAAAAGTGTTTTTCTAGAATATATAAAATGTTTATAACATTTTATAAAATTTGTAGTGTCTAAATAAAAGTCCCTTTGATCATAAAATGTATTAGACATTTATTTATTCATACCTTAAGTGGTTTAGTTGGATGGAATGATATTTGTAACTAAATACTTGTTTACGTAATGATTTTACGTTTAATGATTTTACATTTTGTGATCATCAAAATGTAGGGATATCGAGAAATATTAATAACATTTTTATGCATTATTTATATCAACAATCTCCCCCTTTTTGATGATTACAAAATCTAAACTCATTAAATCAAAAATTAAGACATATACAAGTATTTAGTGAGTTTATATCATTTCTCCCCCTTTTTGTTAGCATCAAAAAGGTTAACCCGGCGAATGTAGAACTCCCCTTTGACGTATACTCCCCATCGTTTAAAGGTCATAAGAGAAATCGAGATATGGAATGCTTGCAAAAATATTTAGAACACAAGCAATATATATGATGCATGAAACAAACATATATATATATATATATATATATATATATATATATATATATATATATATATATATATATATATATATATATATATATATATATATATATATATATGGATGTATAACAAGCAATTAGAGCATGAAAAGATCATTTCTACTAAAAGTTAACATGGTTACAAGCAAAATGCATCCAAGATGCATAATGAAACTAATGCCCCAAGGGCTTACAATCACACATAATTAAACAAACAAATAACCAAGGCTCCAATAGTAATGTTTTCCGAGAGCTTGCCATCAAAATGGTTGAAATAATTTTATTTTCTAAGCATGAAGCATGCTTAGTTTGGAGGAATTAATGGTGTAGGTGGACATGATAGTGTTGTTGGAGGTCTGTTTGATGTTGGTGGAGGCGGAGGTGTGGTTGATGTTGGTGGTGGTGGAGAAGTGGTTGATGTTGGTGGTGGTTGATGTAACAAGTTTTCAATATGTGAAAACATATAGTGTAGATCATCTCTTAGTCCAAAGATGATGGTTCAGTTATGGATGCAACAAAGACAAGTATCACCATGGGCTTCAAGTAATCTCCATGGGATGGGATTGAAGTTTGGTGGGTTGATTGGGGATGGTGAGAAGTGTGCATCAAGAGGTGTTATGGGTGACAATGAAAGGATGGTGGTGGTGATGGTACTCTTGGTGGAGGTGATGGTACTCTTGGTGGAGGTGACAAGTGGGTGTTGATATAGTCATTGATTGATGATGATGATGGTATGGAGGAGGTAGAGGTTTCATGAGTTTATGGTGTTTTGGAAGGTACATTAGGAGCACTAGGAGATGAGCATTGAGGTGGTGGTGATGGAGTGGTGTTATCTTCATTTGTAAGATCAGTGAAGAGTTGTTTTGGTGGTATGATGACAAGTTTTTGTTTCTTGGCTTTGTTGGAGATGGTGTTTCTTGGTGATGACATGGTTAATTGGTTGAGTTTGATGAAGGTGAAGATGATAGAGTGTGAATAAAACATGTATAGGGATTATATAGGATGAAAACATGTTTAGATGTGGAATTAATTTGAAAATATATGGTTAGATTCCAAATTCAGTTTGGTTTTTAATGGAAATGGTAGCTGGGACTAGCAAAAAGGGTCACAAGATGCAAAAGAAAACAGTGTAAAAACTGTTCCTGGTGGCCGGTCCCCTTAATTAGTGGTCGGCCCCTTTAATTTTAAGGGGGCCGCCCATCTGGTGAATTCCCAGACGACAAAAATTCAAAAAATTTCTGGAAATTGTTAATTTTTTTTTTTGTGTTTGCAGCAAGCTCTATTTGAACACTTCATATTGGTTTTGGTCTATTAGAAAAGCAAGTAAGTCATATATATAATCATATATTAATCATGCAAACATGTGTCTAATTCAAAGAAAAATTCATGCATATTAGTAGTGCATGTAATAATAGTAAGACTTCAAAGTTATAGTTCTAAAGTACCATAATGCATAGCAATACATAAACATTTCCGAATACAAGTCGGAAATATAGCACATAAGCAACAAATATTCAAATAACACATAATACTAATTGTTCAACAGACATAAGCATACAAAGAGCAAGCTAATTCCACGATCCTCATCACTTCTTTTTCTTTCGGAACAATCCTCCAACCGCCTTGGCAATAGAATTGAAGCCTCCTCGCATCTACTCATGCATTCTTTGCTTTTGGTTGAGCAACTTGGTTTGTCGCTCAAATAGTACTTGGTCGGTTCGAGAGGAAGGAGATGGCACTTGGTATTCGGAATAGTCCAAGTCCTCTAAATCATCAATAAATGTAATGGGAGGAGAGGCACGATGAATGTAATCATCCTCCTGGTCATCCTCTTGACGAGATGATGAGCGATGGAAGCTATGATGATGAGATTTACCCTTATCACCACGAGGTTTACGGGCTTGTTTAAGAACGAGAGGACGCAAAGTCGGATAGATGGGTTGATAGATACTATCATCAAGATCGGGATAGTTTTCGATGACATGACGGTAAAGACGAGTGAGGAACATACCATATGGAAGATTAGCTTTAGGAGTAGCTCTTGCAAATTTGATACGCTTGATAAAGAAATAAGCCAAATTGTAATGTTGTTCGGCAACAATACAATACAACATGTGAGCGAGGCTTGCCAGGAGATGGTCACGGTGGCCTCCGGTACCAAACGTATTCTCTCGAATCAGTTCTTCCCAACGCTTCATGTCGGGGCATAATTCTTTGAGGAGAATTTGATTTTCAAAAATGGTGACATCTTTGGACTTGATTTTTCGGGTAGTGATTTCACGACCCAACCCGAGCATTTGATGAATTTCTCCGGGAGAAGGAATTTCGGAGAAATAAGGACCATAAGTTGGTCGACAACGTTGAAGAGCACTAAGATCCCACTCGTTGGTGAATACAGATTGACCGGTAAAAGGAATTTGGAGAATTTGACCAAATTGTGCAAGAGTGAGAGTAATGAATTCATATTGGATCATGAATGAGATGAGAATGGAACCAAGAATGAGATGAGAATGGAACCAAATTCATCGGTTTGGACCGTGACTTGGCTATAGAAGTCGAGAATTAAACGGGGGATGATGGGTTCATTGATTTGGTAAAGACATTCGAAGCGGACTGATGTGTGCTTATTCACACATCCTTTTTAGACCCAAAATCAGACCAAATATACCAAATACTAACCAAATATGCCAAGAAAATGTGTGTTTTTGTATTTGTGTATGTGTAGGTACGGATATGTGAAAATTGGACAAAAACAAAGCAAAACCGACAAAAACGAGCACGAGAATTGAAAAAGGTCAAAAGCCGGAGCCGGGGAAGCTTAATGATCAAGGAAAGCTCCAAAAACCAAAAGAAGTCCTCAGAGATTCATAAAGTTTCAAGAATAGTCCCTGGTCAAAGTTTGAAGAAATGACAACTTCAGTCCCTATACTTTCACAAAATTACAAAAATGGTCCGTTGAAGAAATAATTAAAGAAAAAGTCAAAAGAGATCCTCAATGAATTAGAGATTTACAAAAGAAGCCCTGTCATCACATTATGAGAATTTGGCAGAATCGACCCTTGGACTTTTCAGGTTTACAATTTTGGTCCTTATGTTAACATTTCTAATCCTAAAAAAATCCTAAACCTAAGCCAAACGGATACTATTATTCTTAAAACTAAGCTAAATCCAATACTATTATCCCTCAATCCAAAAACCTACCCAAGCCCGAATACCACTTAAGCCCATCACCACCCTTTATAATAATACCCGGTTCCCACACAAACCCACAACCCGATCCAAGTCAACCAGCATTAATAACATGGGTCAAACAACCAAATTACGTGCCCCCTTTTTTACTAGTTACTGTTCACCTCCACCCCCAGGATTTACCAAGAACCCTAATTACCCTTGTACCAATAATTACCCAATGATCGGGAAATCTAGAAGGGTCCTGACACGTGCTGACACACGGAATGACACTCTGGCAATCCTTGGATGCAATAATTAACTAATCATTGAAGAGCACATGATCCGAGGGCTGAGGATCAAGGATATCATGAAGCTTCTAGTGGGATTTAATCATACGGCTGATATCATGCTTTTGGGACCTTCATCAAGCTTCCAAACCGCCTTTCTTAGCCTATAAATAGGGTGTACCTCCTCATTGTAATTGTGTAGGAATTTAGAGTAAAATTTAGGTTTAAATTTCTGTTCAATGTATTAAGTTTTTTATGTAATCTGTTTTTCAAATCAATGAAAGATTAGTTGTTTACTTAATTTTGTTGTTTATTCAGTTTTTAAGCATTTACTTATAAGCTCTCTTAAAGTCTCATAAGCTCTTAATTTCTGTTTACTTTAAGCTTATTTAAGTTTACTGTAGCTTTCATAGATTTAATTTCTGTTACTACTTTCATATAATAATAATAATAATAATAATAATAATAATAATAATAATAATAATAATAATAATAATAATAATAATAATAATAATAATAATAATAATAATAATAATAATAATATAACATTTATTAGTTATTAAGCTGAAGGGTACATAAGCTGTGCAAAGCTTTTTCTCCCTTCTGATAAGCTCACTGAAGCTAATCCAAAGCTTTTGTGAGACCTATCTCAAGCTGCCATAGCTCACAGTCTCACTTAGCCATTACTCAAGTAAGTTCCTCTTCTGCATTTTTTTAGTAGCTTGTTAGTATAGTTTATAGCTTATCTAGGTTCATTACTGCTTGTTATAGTTATTTAAGTGTTTATGTTTAGCCTTTCTGTGCTCTAGTTTACATTTCAATTTCCACTGCTCACATATTGCTCAATCTGTATTGGTATGATATTGTTAAACTTCGTTGAATTTTAGTATTCATATAGTCTTAATATCACTCAATAATTAGGTATTGATCATTAGTTTGGTAAGATTAAGTTTAGAATCCATAGTTGTAGTGTTAACTTGCCATTTAAGGGGTGTTTGGATCTGTTGAAATCTTAGTGTTCTTGTTGTTTTATAATTATGTTTACTGCATTCTTAGATTACCTTAGTTGTGTTTGAGTTAATCTGGTCTTAATATAGGTAGGTTATTCAGCAATAGTCAAAAATTACTTGAATCTGCAAGTATGAGCTTAATATGTGTTCCATGAATCTGTGTCTTTATGCTTTGACAGATTTAGGATGGGTTAAAGTGTTATAAGTATTCTAGTAGCTTAAAACAACATCTTGGGGAAGATTTGATCTCTTGAAATTGGAAAAAGTCAAACTTAGGTTGCATATCAAAAAGTCAAGCCCTGCAGTCAAATCGGGTTCATAGACATCTGATCTAGGGTCCAATTAGGCAATCAATTAGGTGTTATATTTAGGGCTTTTTGGTTTCTTAGATTCCCAATAGTATAAGCTAACTTTTGCCCCCCCTCAGGCTTTACTTATTAGCTTATTAGGTGTATCATTTATAAGCTGCATGATTGAGTGTTCAAACCCTTTTCTGTCCCATAGTTACAACTGCTTAATGCTTTACTAGCTTATCATTAGTGCTCATTTGGACCTTTTAAGTTTAGTTGATCTTATTTAAGTGTGTTGAATCTGTTGTGAGCTTCTTTGGTGTCTTCTGCTTATTGGAAAGTGCTTATTGGAACTGCTTTTGAGCCCATTTGCTTAACCTGTGAGCTTATCAGACCATTTCAAGTTTCATTGAGCTTAAATAAGTACTATAGACCTTCTGTGTGCTTTTTGTAAGATTTGGTGATCATTGCTTATTAATAAGTGCTTATTTCAACTGCTTATTAGCCCATTCAGCACTTTTCAAGCTTATTTTTCAGTTTTTAAATTTTTCCTAACTTTCATTTATTATTTTAAAATCTTCATAAAATTTTCATATTTTTTTGGGTTGTTTTGCTATTTTTCTTATTTTATTTTAGTTTTTAATCAATTTTTAATTAATTTTATAAAAGAAAAATCAAATAAAAATCAGAAAAAGCATAAAAAATCCCAAAAATATTTTAGAAAATAGTTTTTAGTTATTTTAGATTTTTCAAAATTAATTTTGCATTTTTCTTATTTAATTTCACTTTTATTTGAATTTTAATTACTTTTTAATTAGTTAAAATAGTTTTTAATTCATAAAAATTAAATAAAAAGCCAAAAAAACATTTTCTTTTTTTCAAAATTTTCTTTTATTATTTTTAGCTTAGGAAAATTATTTTCAAACCCATAGGATTAGTCTAGCTTTAAATTCACTTTATTTCGCGCGTTTATGTTTATTTTACGTTTTAGCATACGGTTTTAATCCTACGTTACGTTTTAGGTTTGGTAATTTGATTTTCTTACTTAATTGGTTAATTGTGCTTCATTTTCATATTCATTAGTGTAATTCTCATTTAAATCATTTTTTCCCACTTTCACGACACTTTTCACGAACCGGGAATTTCAAATTCCATTCACACCTTCACACGGACTACGATCTCGGGATTGTATTTCCTTCAAATCCTTTGGAGAAATATAAATACTCTATACTATAAACTATATTTGATTTTTCAACCAATCAAATTTTGGCACCACTGCCAGGGAAGGTTGAAGTGAATTTTTGATATTCGTTTTCGAATCGTGTTTTGAAATTTTCTTCATTCTTGTATATATATTTTCTATAAAAATATAAAAAGTAAAAAATCAAAAACACTTTTACTAAAGTGTTTTCAAAAATCCAAAAATAAAATAAACATCCTCACTCTCGAGGGAGTGTTGTAAACCATTCTGACAAAACAACAAATTACAGATCGTGAAATTATACGTATTCGGATTACTTTATTACTACAACTAACTAAACGGGGAATACGGAGGTCTTGACATTAAATTGCAGACCGTAGAGAGTTCCATTCTTCTCTCCCGTTCCGCTGCGCGTAGTAATTGAGGAAACGGTTACGAATAACGTAACGGTTACAAAAAGAGAATAAAAGTTTTGTGATTTTGTTTTTCAATATATTAAAAAAGCCAAAAATAATTCCAAACCAAAAATACAAAAAGATTTTCCTTTTCTATTTTGATTTTCTATTTCATTTGTGTTTTTGTGGTGTATGAACACCCGTTCATCTTCTAAACGTCTTATTTCTCCACTTTCAAATCCAGAAAGTTTATTTCATCATAATCATCGTGTTCATTTCCCAACCGTTGAGGAAATGAACCAAAACGAACAACACATGGGACCTCCGCTGACGGTTGATGCTCAAAACAACGGGATCCCTCCGGTGGGACCCCAACTGGCTTACGATTTACGTTCGATGGAGGAACAACTCCAATCACCATTCAATGGTGTGAGGAGGGCCATCGTGATTCCCGATATCACTGCAAATCAATTTGAGATTAATCACGGGGTACTCAACATCATCACGAGTATCTCATTTCACGGTTTAGAAAGTGAAGATCCTTATGTTCACATAAGGAATTTCACCGACATCACTAAAACTATAAAGTTAAACCAAGTTCCGTATGATGTGGTTAAAATGAAATTGTTTCCTTTCTCCCTTAAGGGAGCATCCCGGACTTGGCTTGAAAAGGAACCACCGAACTCAATTCATACTTGGGATGATCTAGCTTCCAAGTTCGTGAATCATTTTTACCCTCCTTCTAAAACATCCAATCTCCGAACTCAAATCTTTCGATTTCAGCAAGCTCTCGATGAATCGTTCAGCGAAGCTTGGGATAGATTTAAGGAGTTGTTGGAAAAATGTCCAAATCACGGGTTTTCACCTTTGCATCAGATTGACACTTTCTACAATGGGTTGAGTCTTGCCGATCAAGATTCACTCAATTCTGCTGCAGGTGGAAACTTGTTGACCCAAAACATTCAAGATGCCTTCACAATTATTGACAATTAAGCTAAAGTGAGGATAGCTAGAAACAAGCTTCAAGCTTCAACTGCTAGTAGCAAATCTAATGATGAAGTTATGAATGCTATAGCTGCCCAAACTAAAAAAGTTGAATCAGTGGCTATTGAAAGATCTTCTCATCAAGTTAAAAACAATCAAGTCAATATAGTTAACCATAGTTGTGAGACTTGTGGTGGTCCTCATTCGTATTTTGAGTGCCCAGCCTCCGGTGGCTTCACTCATGAGAATGTATATGCTACTTCGGGAACCTACAATATGGGCGGTAACGGTTACCAACCACAGGGAGACCGAAATCTTCTCACCTACCGTTCTAACAATTATCTTGGACCACCCGGTTTCAATCAACTGAATCAAGTCAATCAAGTGAATCATAATGTGCAAAACCGAAACAATCAATTTAACCAGAATCAAAATCAAAACCGGATGAACAATGGTTTTCAAAATCAAAATCAAGGTTTTCATCAGAATCAAAATCGGGGGAATTACAATCAAGGCCCGAATCAAGGGAATTTTCAAAACCAAGGAAATTATGGAAATTTTCAAAATGCTAATCATGGAAATTATAATCATGGAAATCAAAATTATGGAAAATTTCAAAATCAAGGTTTCAACAACAATAACCGTGAACAAAATTTTCAAAACCAAAATCCAGTTGTGAATCAAAATCAGTCGTCCTCGGATGAGTTACTTAAGCAATTTATGAAAAGTCAAGAGGAAATGAATAAAATGCTAATTAATCAAATGACTAAATTGAATAAGCGTTTAAATGATCGGCCCTCGGGTTCAGGTACTCTTCCAAGCAACACGATCGCTAACCCGAGGGGAGATGTTAAAGCAATCACGACTCGAAGTGGTGTTTCATACAATGGACCCACGGCTCCGACTACCTCGTCTTCTCTTCCTCCTAAGGTAGTTGACCATGAGACCGAGGCGACAAAGGACACGTTCTTCTTACTAATAACGGAAGTACTGAAAACGTCCAACCTCCGGTTGTCCAGCCGTCAAAGCAGAAGGAAAAAGTTTTTGAACTAGAAAAAGAAGTTCAAGTGAAGACCAAATTGCCTTATCTGTCAAGATTGAACGATCAGAAGCTCCGTGACAAAGCTAATCATCAAATGGAAAAGTTCTTCCAAATTTTCCAAGATTTACACTTCGACATTAGCTTCGCGGATGCTATACTTTTAATGCCAAAATTTGCATCTATGGTTAAAAATCTTTTGCATAACAAGGAAAAATTGTTTGAAATGGCAAAAACCCCATTGAATGAGAATTGCTCGGTGGTTATCCTTAAAAAGCTTCCCGAAAAGCTTGAAGACCTGACAGATTTCTCATTCCTTGCAATTTTCTGGGGATGGGTGAGTGCTTCACCTTGGCCGATCTTGGTGTTAGCATTAACCTAATGCCATTATCTATTTGGAAAAGTTGTCTTTACCCGATTTGACTCCGACTTGCATGACCCTCGAGCTTGCCGACAAAACTACTTCCCGCCCGATGGGAATAGCCGAGGATGTCTTCCTCAATGTGGGAAAGTTTCATTTCCCCGCCGATTTTGTCATTGTTGATTTTGATGCTGATCCACGGGTACCTCTCATTCTCGGGAGAGGTTTCCTAAGGACTGGTCGTGCGTTAATTGATGTTTATGATGAATAAATTACCCTACGCATTGGTACTGAAGCCGTAACGTTTAGTTTGGATCAAACCGCGAGATACTCCTCCAATTATAACCATTTTTCTGTGAACCGTATCGATGTTATTGATATTGCTACGGAGGAGTATTCTCAAGAACTTCTCGGTTTTACTGAAAATGCTTCGAGTGGCAATCCCACTCCTTCTTCTCAACCAATTGTTTCCGATCCTTCCCCTTCCCTCACTCCATTTGAGGGAAGTGATTTCATTTTGGAAGAGATCGAGGCCTTTCTTTTTAATGATTCGATTTCACCGGAAATTGATCATTCCGTTTGTGATCCGGAGGGAGATGTTCTTTTGATTGAAAATTTTTGAATGAAGACCCGACTCCGTCTCTCCCTCCGATGGACCTTAAAATGGCCGATGTTAAAGAAGTTAAGCCGTCTACTGAGAATCCTCCGGAGCCCGAGCTCAAGGATTTACTTCCACATCTTGAATATGCTTTTTTAGAAGGAACCAACAAACTTCCCGTCATAATTTCAAAAAACCATGAAGATGAGGAGAAGACCCATATCTTAGATGTGCTCAAGAAGTATAAAGGTGCCATCGCTTGGCAAATTTCCGATATCATGGGCATAGACCCTCGTTTTTGTACCCACAAGATTCTACTTGAAGATAACTACAAACCTTCCGTCCAACAACAACGACGGGTTAACCCGAAAATTCATGAGGTTATCAAAAAGGAAGTTATCAAACTCCTCGATGCCAGAATGATTTATCCAATCTTGGATAGCTCATGGGTTAGCCTGGTCCACTGTGTTCCGAAGAAAGGTGATATGACCGTCGTGACAAATGAAGATAATGAGCTGATTCCGACACGTCTTGTTACCGGATGGAGAGTGTGTATTGATTACAGAAAATTGAATGATGCGACTCGTAAGGACCATTTCCCACTTCCTTTTATGGATCAAATGCTCGAACGTTTAGCGGGAAATGAGTTCTATTGTTTTCTCGATGGCTTTTCCGGGTGTTTTCAAATTCCGATTGACCCTCCAGACCAGGAAAAGACCACTTTTACTTGCCCTTATGGAACGTTTGCTTACCGTCGTATGCCTTTCGGCTTATGCAATGCTCCAGGCACGTTCCAGAGGTGCATGATGGCAATTTTCCATGATATGATTGAGAAAACCATGGAAGTTTTCGTGGACGATTTCTCGGTTTATGGAGATTCCTTCACTTCTTTCCTCTCCCATTTAGAAAGAATGCTGAAACGGTGTAAAGACACCAACTTGGTCTAAATTGGGAGAAGTGTCATTTCATGGTTAAAGAGGGCATTGTCCTCAGCCATAAGATTTCAAATCTGGGATTGAGGTCGATAGAGCTAAAGTCGACGTGATTGCTAAGTTACCTCATCCCACGACCGTAAAAGGAATTAGAAGTTTTCTCGGTCATGCCGGCTTTTACCGACGTTTTATCTAAGATTTTTCCAAGATAGCCCGGCCCCTGACCCATTTACTTGAAAAAGATGATCCGTTTATCTTCTCAAATGAATGCATTGAAGCATTTAATATCCTAAAGAAGAAGTTAACGGAGGCTCCTATCTTAGTTGCCCCCGATTGGGACTTGCCTTTTGAGCTAATGTGCGATGCTAGCGATTATGCTATTGGTGCAGTCCTTGGGCAACGTAAATCAAAATATTTTCAGCCGATACACTATGCTAGTAAAACAATGACCGATGCTCAATACCATTATACGACTACTGAAAAAGAAATGTTAGCCGTCATTTATGCTTTTGAAAATTTCCGACCTTATCTCGTCTTGAAGAAATGCATAGTGTATACGGATCATTCGACCATTAAATATATAATGGCAAAGCAAGATGCTAAGCCAAGATTGATGCGGTGGGTTCTACTCCTTCATGAATTTAATGTTGAAATTCGAGACAAAAAGGGTGCTGAGAACCTTGCTGCTGATCACCTTTCGCGTCTAGAAAATCCCCATCAAAGTGATTTCGAGAAAAAAGAAATTACCGAAACATTTCCCCTCGAGACACTTGGGAGTTTATCACAAACTGATCCTAGTACCCCCATGGTTCGCCAACTTTGCGAATTACCATGAGAGGAATTTCATAAGAAAAGGGATGTCGTTCCAACAAAAGAAGAAATTCTTCAAAGATGTTAGGCATTATTTCTGGGACGACCCCTACTTGTTCAAAGTATGTGCGGATCAAGTGATCCGGCGGTGCGTTCACGGCAAGGAAGCCGCAGAAATTCTTATGGCATGCCACAATGGACCCATGGGGGGACATCATGGTGCCAACTTTACCGCTAAGAAAGTTTTTGATTCCGGCTTCTACTGGCCGACGATATACCGGGATGCTCATGATTTGGTGAAATCATGTGATTCTTGCCAGCATCAAGGAAAAATCTCTCAAAAAGATGAAATGCCTCAAAATGCTATTCAAGTTTGTGAGATCTTTGACGTCTGAGGTATTGATTTCATGGGACCATTCCCGTCATCTAGAGGAAACAAATATATACTCGTGGCCGTCGATTACTAGTCGAAATGGGTTGAAGCAAAGGCGCTCCCCACCAATGATGCCCAAGTTATTGTGAAATTTCTGAAAAGTCTCTATGCCCGATTTGGTGCACCTCGTTCTATTATAAGTGATCATGGGACCCATTTCTGTAATGATCAATTTGCTAAAGTTATGCTCAAATATGGTGTCACACATCGTCTCTCTACTTCATATCATCCGAAAACGAGCGGTCAAGTTGAGGTGTCCAATCGTGGTTTGAAATGAATCTTAGAAAGGACCGTAGGAGAACATCGTGCTTCATGGGCTGATAAGTTAGATGATGCATTATGGGCTTTCTGGACCGCTTACAAAACACCCATTGGGTGCACTCCATACAAGCTGGTTTACGGAAAGGCCTGCCATTTGCCCTTTGAACTTGAGCACAAGGCCTACTGGGCCTTAAAACACGCTAATTTTGATCTCAATACCGCGGGTGATCATCGTAAAGTTCAATTAAATGAACTGACTGAGCTTCGTGATCAAGCCTATGAGAATTCTTTGATCTACAAAGAGAAAACGAAAAGGATTCATGATGCTAAGATTAAAGACCGCGTTTTCAACGTTGGTGATCGAGTCCTTCTTTTCAATTCTTGATTGAAGATATTCTCGGGAAAGTTAAAAACCCGTTGGCCTGGACCATTCACCATTACCCAAGTTTTTCCTTATGGCACCGTCGAGTTATCTTAACCTGATGGTCCCAACTTTAAGGTGAATGGTCATCGTCTCAAACACTATTTTGGAGGGTACATACCACCCATGGTTGTCCTGGATCACCAAACTTTCCCCAAGGACAATTAAATTTGGGGATCGAGTCAAGCTCATGTGACTCGGTGAATAAAAACAAGCGCTTCGTGGGAGGCACCCCATGCTTATCCATTTCATCTTCTTAATTTTATTATTTCTTTAGTAACGTGACGTGAGGGGGTGACCCTTTCCAAACTCGTGTTTTCATGGTTGTTTGTGAGTGTCCAGGAATTTCCCTGAAGATTGAGGACTCTCGTGCTCGTGTTTGTCGTTCTCTCCACTCAAGTCTCATTCTTCGCTGCTCTTTTGAAAATTCACCATATCCAAAATCTTATCGACTAACGTTTATCTCTTGGCATACTTAATAAACGGCCTTAGATATTACGTAGGCTTACTCGTACCTTAAAAACATTGAGGACAATGTTTCACTCTAGTCTGGAGGGGTGAATCTTCGATTTGATTTGACCTGACACCTTCGTCTGAGCTGTTTACTTGCGCAACTCCGTTTTTCCACCAAAATTTTAAAATTTTTGTCATGTTTTTAATAAAAAAAAAATAGTGATATATGGAATAATAATAAGATTTGACACTTTGTTTTGACTTTCCTACTGTTGAGAGTAGTAATAAATGTTCCGACTTGACTGAGCGTGTTGAGCCCTAGCTTGTCTCCCTTAACCAATATAATCAAAAGATTATGGGCTAAGCATCCGTGAATCTCATTACTTGGGATTTTAAATTTGCGGAGATCGAGGAATTATAGAGTTTATTTAGAAGTTTGGTGTTAAACATGGAGTAGTTGGATCTCTTTAGAGCTTATGAAAGGTTCTTGTGGCCTCTTCGTTCTTACCAAATTGTTCACCCAATAAAAATAGATCTCTAGGTTTAATTAAGGGTATACGGTTTGGGCAATACTTAGTTTTTTCTAGTTCCTAAGAAAATTCCTGCATATGGGGGTTTGGTACACATAGGGGTACTGCCAGTGTTACGGTGAAATAGACTATTGCATCTTGCCGGTTCGCAGCCGATGTTGTGATCTTAGTAAAGGCCGTAGGACTCGGGGTTTGGCAAATAATTATGAATATCAATAATAATAATCCAAAGCCAAAAATAAGGCAGAGGAATCCAAAGCTATAAAAAGCAGCGGAAAAATCCAAGGTCATAATAAAGCTATTGCATCTTGACGGCTCACAACCGTTGTTGTAATTGAAATAAAAGACTGAGGGCCAAATATTATTAAAGTGCTTATAATTGTTAAAAATGCCAAGCTTCGACTCCGGGGGTTTCCTAATAAAAAGCTTCCGTCTCGGGTCTCAGACATGGGATGTTTCGGTCGTAAATAAAAAGTGGGCCCTCAAAATCGTGTTAAATCAGAGACCTCCATGTGGACCCGATTTTATTTTCGAGGGAAAGTTTGGAAACTACTTAGCGTTCAAATTTTGTGCTCTTATCAAACTAATAAATATCAAAACGAGAAAATATGAAGAAATTCATTTATCAATAAATTAAAATCTTGAGATACAAAACATAGAAAATGGGAACAAGAGGTAATTACACAAGTAACTTCTGTGGGTAGTGTTAGCATCTAACTTGTGAATAAACAATGATTTCGATTTTACGCTTAGTTTGGGGGCTTGTGAAAAATCAAGGATTACGATTTTTATCCGTATGGTCTCTTCTCCATGAGAAGTGTTTCTACTCGTTGATCCGAATAATTATTAAAAGATAATGAAAGTCAAGCAAACCGTCACATATATAAAAATAAAAAAGTACAAAAATAGTAGTGATAGATGTTATTCATGAAAATCGGAAAACAGAGCATTTTTGGGAATAAATGATTTTAAGATCTCTTTCGAACATCCTTGCTACTTTCCAAAGTCAGTAAAAAGAGGTTTTGAAAATATTTATCTCTTAAGTGTGAGGTGATGACATTGCGTGAAGGTACGTCAATACCTTCGTCTGGGGGAGTTTTGATGTGTGCTTATTCACACATCCTTTTTAGACCTAAAATCAGACCAAATATACCAAATACTAACCAAATATGCCAAGAAAATGTGTGTTTTTGTATTTGTGTATGTGCGGGTACGGATATGTGAAAATTGGACAAAAACAAAGCAAAACCGACAAAAACGAGCACGAGAATGGAAAAAGGTCAAAATTCGGAGCCGGGGAAGCTTAATTATCAAAGAAAGCTCAAAAAGTCAAAAGAAGTCCTCAGAGATTCATAAAGTTTCAAGAATAGACCCTAGTCAAAGTTTGAAGAAATGACAACTTCAGTCCCTATACATTCACAAAATTACAAAAATGGTCCCTTGAAGAAATAATTAAAGAAAAATTCAAAAGAGGTCCTCAGTGAATTAGAGATTTGCAAAAGAAGCCCTTGTATCACATTATGAGAATTTGGCAGAATCGACCCTTGGAATTTTCAGGTTTACAATTTTGGTCCTTATGTTAAAATTTCTAATCCTAAAAAAATCCTAAGCCTAAACCAGACGGATACTATTATTTTTAAAACTAAGCTAAATCCAATACTATTATCCCTCAATCCAAAAACCTACCCAAGCCCAAATACCACTTAAGCCCATCACCACCATTTACAATAATACCCGGTTCCCACACAAACCCACAACCCGATCCAAGTCAACCAACATTAATAACATGGGTCAAACAACCAAATTACGCGCCCACTTTTTTACCAGTTACTGTTCACCTCCACCCCCATGATTTACCAAGAACCCTAATTACCCTCGTACCAATAATTACCCAATGATCTGGAAATCTAGAAGGGTCCTGGTACGTGCTGACACATAGAATGACACGCTGGCAATCCTTGGATGCAATAATTAACCAATCATTAAAGAGCACATGATCCAAGGGCTGAGGATCAAGGATATCATGAAGCTTCTAGTGGTATTTAATCATGCGGCTGATATCATGCTTCGGGGACCTTCATCAAGCTTCCAAACCGCCTCTCTTAGCCTATAAATTGGGTGTACCTCCTCATTGTAATCGTGTAGGAATTTAGAGTAAAATTTAGGTTTAAATTTCTGTTCAATGTATTAAGTTTTTTATGTAATCTGTTTTTCAAATCCATGAAAGATTATTTGTTTACTTAATTTTGTTGTTTATTCAGTTTTTAAGCATTTACTTATAAGCTCTCTTAAAGTCTCATAAGCTCTTAATTTCTGTTTACTTTAAGCTTATTTAAGTTTACTGTAGCTTTCATAAATTTAATTTCTGTTACTACTTTCATATATATAAAAAATTATAATAATAATAATAATAATAATAATAATAATAATAATAATAATAATAATAATAATAATAATAATAATAATAATAATAATAATAATAATAATAATAATAATAATAATAATAATAATAATAATAATAAAAATAATATAACATTTATTAGTTATTAAGCTAAAGGGTACATAAGCTGTGCAAAGCTTTTTCTCCCTTCTGATAAGCTCACTGAAGCTAATCCATAGCTTTTGTGAGACCTATCTCAAGCTGCCATAGCTCACAGTCTCACTTAGCCATTACTCAAGTAAGTTCCTCTTCTGCATTTTTTAGTAGCTTATTAGTATAGTTTATAGCTTATCTAGGTTCATTACTGCTTGTTATAGTTATTTAAGTGTTTATGTTTAGCCTTTCTGTGCTCTAGTTTACATTTCAATTTCCACTGCTCATATATTGCTCAATCTATATTTGTGTGATATTGTTAAACTTTGTTGAATTTTAGTATTCATATAGTCTTAATATCAGTCAATAATTAGGTATTGATCATTAGTTTGGTAAGATTAAGGTTAGAATCCATAGTTGTAGGGTTAACCTGCCATTTAAGGGGTGTTTGGATCTGTTGAAATCTTAGTGTTCTTGTTGTTTTAGTATTATGTTTACTGCATTCTTAGATTACCTTAGTTGTGTTTGAGTTAATCTGGTCTTAATATAGGTAGGTTATTCAGCAATAGTAAAAAATTACTTGAATCTGCGAGTATGATTTTGAACCTACAAAAAAAAAATGTTAGTTGCGGCACAAGACAAGTGTAGAACAAGCACTTTATGTCTAAAACACAACTAAGAGTTGCGAAGCGGAATAATGCAATTCTCATGCTCGCCCTTGAATATTACTCCCCCAAATGGAGTATCAAGGAAAGAAAATATGGATAATGATCCTACAAAATGGAAGGTTAGTTTCAAAAACACAAAATATATGTATGCTACCATAGCAAGGCATAGTTTTACTCATAATGCCTAAATGGTCAATAAACAATGCATACCTTATAGTCGAATGAAATTCATTTCATGTAAAATTTGACTTTAAGAAAGTCAAAGACAAGAAATTAGAAAGATAACATCCTACTTCTAAAAGTAAAAAAGAAAAATAAAAAGAAACTAAGAACATAAAATCCTACATCTATAAAAGGAAACCATCATTTTCCTTAATGAGAAACATTTTCCAAAAACAAGGCTAAGGTTGTTTAAGGATAAAAATGTGTGTTGGAGGATGTAGAGGGTTTCATGTTGAATGTTGTGGAAGTGATATGGTTTTGGTTTGTTTGTTTGTGTTTTTGTTGTTATTATGAATGTGTCCCTATTGTTGTTGGAGACTCTAGAGTTGAGGTGGGCGAGACAAAGACTCTAGACGGTCCAAAATGTGGTTTAGGATAAACCTCATTTCTTCGGTTAGCATGCGAATATCCGTTCGACACCCTTCACTAATGTGAGCGGTTCTTTCGCAATGTCCGCAATTATGACGGGGAAAGTTTGGTGGAAGAGAGGTTTGATTTGTTGGTGGTGGATGGTTTGAACTTGAAGGAGCAAATGTGGATGGTTGAGAGGTGTTTTTGGTTCCTTCACTAGATGAGTGTAACGTTGTTTGTAAAACCATAATATGGTTGATTTGAGAGTCAACCATACGTTTGAAGGCATGAAGGTGGTTTAAATGAGTGTCAATCTCATCATTAAGGTTTGGAGATTTTTCCCAAATGGATGCTTCTATTTTCTTATACGAAGGAAATAGAGATTCAAAGTGTTGGGAATGCTCTTGTGGTGGTGGTTGTTGTTGTTGTGGTGATTCTTGTTGTGGTTGTTCTTGTTGTGGTGGTTGTTGTTGTTGTGGTTCTTGATTTTGAACAAAATGGCAGAAGCTTGGTTCTCCGGAAGGATTACCATGAAGGTCTTTGTAAATTGGGTGAAACAAAAATGATTGTGAGTGTGTATGACCTTGATCATTGGGAAAAATTGATGGTCTAGCATAACGGTAAGCCAACCGTTCTACCAATGATGGTTGATGGGGTTTATCATCTAATTGCTCACTAGGTTGTTGTTGGGTTTCCATTTGAGCAATGGTGTCAAAGAGTGACAAGGATGGTGGGCTTGATGATTTAGGTGAAAGATCTTCTAATGTTTCCAAATAGGGTAGTGGTGATGTTGGTGGTGTATGAAAAAGTTCCATTGGTGTAAGTGTTGGTGATTGAGGTGATGGAGTTTTTGATGGTTGATTTTGTTGAGAAGGTGATGTGGAATCACTTGAAGGTCTAGTTGGTGACGGAATAGTGGCTATGTTGGTGTTGCAATGTGTTGGAGAGGGTGTTGGAGTAGTAAGATTAAGAAAATCTTGAATAGTGATCACATTGGTATTGCAAGGTGTTGAGGATGGTGTTGAGGTAGTAAGGTTAAGGAAATCTTGGATTGGTGAAGAGATGTCAAGTGATGCATCACTTAGTGATGATGAGCTTGATTTAATGGTTTTGTTGAAGCAACAAGGTTTTACACTAATCCTAGTGGTTTTTCACGATGATTCGGATGAGGTGTTTGATTTAGTCATCTCAATTCTTTGGTTTGCTAGAATTTTGAGATTTGAAAGAAGTAATGGTGTTGGTGTGATTTGAAAAGTTGCAAGATTATCAAATTTATAAAGTGGAAGAAATGTTGGAAGGGGTGTTTGGATTTGATGTATTACCATACAAATGTTGAGGTTTTTAATGATTTGATGTCAATCCAATGGAATTGGGTGGAGTGAAGGACCAACATATGCACTCAATGCTTTGTGATCATGGGAAGTGATTTGGTTGAAAATGTTCCAATGGTTTGAAGGATCCTTTAAAAGGGTTCCTTGGGTTAGTTATGTTTGAAGTTGAATTTTTGGCGGGAAGTGACTTCCTAATTTTTTTAGTGAGTGAGAGTTGTTCTAATATGGTTATTGGAGGTAAGGGAAGATGCTTCTCACTAAAGAAAAGGATTTGACATTTTACACCTTTTGAAATTTAGAAAAATGACAAAATTTTTCTGCATGTGACTAGCGGAACCCTCGCGAAACACAGGCGGAACCCTGTTTTGGGTTCCGTCTGGTCCGTTGGGCAAAAACTGGGTTACCCAGAATTTACACAGGCGGAACCCATTTGAGGGTGCCGCCAGATCCGCCATGCCTGAAAAACAAGGCAGTCCACTATTTTGACCCGCGAGACGATTTTCAAATTTTTTGAAAACTCTTAAAAATGAAAATTTATTATATGTCTGATTAGGAAATGCAAAAATTGGACATGTAGACATTCATATCATAGGACTTTGACCGGGGGCTAGCGATTTTCACTAAACTTAGTGAAATATTCCATAAGCATAAAAAAATTGACAAACACTCCAAATATTGTCAATAAGCATAAAAGCTCATACAAAACATAATCCGACAAAGGTAATAAAGCATGGAAGTGAAAAACAATACAAAACACATAGTTTAACACATACAAAGTTCTAAACCCTTCATAAGCCAAACACTCCTTAATCACACATCTCATAACCGATCAATCTTCTTATTAAGCTTTCTTAGGTACCTTCCAAAGCACTTGAAAATTCCTTTGGTTTGCTTGAATTCTTCGGATGCATTGCCAATGACAGGGAGTTCTTAAAGGTAGTCTAAAGGGGGTAACTTAGAGTTAGGAAGTTTATCGTCATCACTCATATCGGATGATGATGATGATGGTGAAGGTGAGCGAGTACGCTTGCCCTTAGCTTTGAAGACTCTTTTATCACTTAGAGGGACGAAAATGTGAGGAACGATAGAATAGTCAAGGCACAATCCCTTATCATTAGGAGGAATGGGTGAGATTGCTCTAAAGAGGAGGGTGAGAAGCATTCCATAAGGAAGAGTGGTTGTTCCTACCAAGGGTATGTCGGCCATCCTTTTGGCTAGGTAATAGGCTAAGTTAAAAGGTTGACCGGTGGAAATGCTATAGAGCATGTAGCTAAGACATGTGTTGACATGATCTCTATTTCCTGTGGAACTTATAACGTTGGCTCTAAGAATTTCTTCCCATTTCTTAAATTGAGGTTTAAGCTCATTGAGTTCCATACCAAAAGGGTCCTTATCTACCTCATTTCCCGAACGATTATTCTTAGTTGTTGAGGTCCTAACAAAGAGATGCTCACGAATTACCTCCTTATTAGCAAGAGGAGTGTCGTATGGATGATAACGCTCAATAGAATCAAGAATAGAAAGGGGCCACTTATCCGTGTAGACACATGTACCAACATTAGGGATACCAAGAATTGTTGCAAAATCTTTCAAGGGTATGATGTTTGATATTTGATTGGTTGTAAAGGTTAGTGAGAACTCACCATCGTCATCGAAGAAAAGGCTTATGGTTGCATAGAATTCTAAGATGAACCTAGGACAAATTTGCTCATCTATGTCTAGGAGGCAATCAAAGTTGATTGCGGCAAAGTTTTGACGAATGGATGTTCCTTTTAGGAAGGATGGATCAATGGTTCTTCCTTCATGAACGTAGCGTTTTTCCAGACTCTTAAAGGTTTCAACTTGATCTTTAGTAAGGCCTTTGGTCCTATGGTGTTTGGGCAAGTACTTAAGAGTTTCCTTGTGATCGGAGAATGTTGCGGGAGGCATGTTGATTCCTAGAAAACACAAAATTTAAGTTTAAATTAATGACTTTTATAATGTGGATGTTCTAGTATAAGCCTATATCAAAACAATGTGGAGGTGCGGTTATCTTGACTCATTTTGATGCTTGATCCATTTTTGTAATGCAAGTTATGTTATAAAACAAAAGATAACCCAAACGCTCTTAGTTCAATATAACTTCGTTCGAATGTACCCGAAAATACATATTAGTTATGTATTCCCTTTAGCATTCAAGAGACATTATGCAAGTGATGTTTTAATGACGTTTTTCATTTGTTTTAACAATGTGGTGAAAGGTGGAGTTCTAGTGATTTTTGAAAGACAATGGACTTGGTGTTGTTTGGTAAATCATGATATTAACAAAAAGGATACAATTCCTAACTAATGGAAATTATGATTAGTTTACAACCAAGGTTTTTCATGAATTAACAAGTTTATGCATAAACCCTAAGATTCTAGTTAATGTATGTGGATGAAAATGATACACTTTGATTGAAAATGCAATTATGATAAAAATACTTACAAAGGTAATTGGATTGGAAGAGATGTAAGTAAGAGCCCTAATTTTCGTGTGGTAAGGTGTTTGTGAGTGAGGGATGGCTGTTTGTAAGTTGAAGTTGTGAGAAAAGATGTGTTTGGTTTTGAAATTAAATTAAAAACATGCGGCAGATTTGGCGGACCAGGCGGAACCAAAGGGAGGGTTCCCCCCGTTTGGTCTCAGGGTTCCGTGGGTACTGCAGAGGAAAATTAAAAGGGTTTTGTCTTGATTTTTGTGGTTTTATCCTAATGTTCAAAACAAAGGTTTTAGGTCTCATGACTCTTTAACTAAGCCTAGGGACGATGAAAGATTCATATTCAAGAGGTTTCGTGAAAACGTTGACAGAAAGGTTAACGTATAAGACTTTCTTAGTTAAGATGTTCCTCAATGAATATTTTTACCAAGGCGATGATGACGGATCACAATATGTCAATTAAGAAAATAATGGATTGGATTGTCCCTGAAGTCGATGCTTCCTTTGTTGAAGGGATAACAATGTTGATGAGATGAATTCCATTTTCGACGCGAGTTAGCTTGTTCAGGTGGAGCTTGTTGACGTGCTTCTCCATCCGATACTAATATGAGAACCATAAGTGTTTTTGGAGAATCAATGGGTAAGTAAATATAAAAGTGCAAGTACCACTTGTGCTTTTCTTATCAACTTATTACCGACATAATTCCATTTGGTATACACTATGGTTTCTATTCCTGTTCTTTTGGGATACCATACTCCTAGTTGTGTAGTACCTTTTGATGTATCCAAACAAGCTCTTCCAAAGGAGTTGTTTTAGGATCTTCTCTAAAACGAGCACATAGACAAGCACTAAACATAATGTTGGATTTATTTCCTGTGAGAACAAGTAAACTTCCAAACATTTCTCTATGTTTAGTTTTACCTACGGATTTACTAATCTCATTCTTGATAAGTCATAAAGGACTTAATCATTGTGAACATGCGAATAACTAGGAATGTCTTTGAGTGATTACTCCTTGCTTTTGGAGCTTGCATAGGTTTTTAAAAAGTCTTTCATAGATTTATATTATTTTCTATTTTGAAAGATCTATTTTTGTTTAATGACTGCTTTACTCTAATGTCTAAAAACACTTTTTATCAAATTTGTTTTAATCACTACTATGACCTTGTCAATATTGCTTGACTCAACGTTTGACACAAGACGAAAAGATGTTGTTTTTCAATTTTAATAGTTCATTTTCCTTGTTATTGATCTTGACTTACTTGTCTTTTCAATGTTGGACTTTCAACTAAGTCATCATCTACCAAAGATGATATCTTAGAAGGAGGTGGTCTTTCATCGAATGTTAAATCCAATGACTCCTCGACTCTTTTGGGTTTATTTACTTAAAACACTATGAGTGCAATATGTCCAAGAGATGCAACATCATAAGACTATGGGTCAAATTTGATGTGCAAATCCTAGATGTTTATAAATCATTTTCTCCTAATCATCCTAATGAATTCAAATGATTTATTTTTCTTTGTGTGTCTTATATGAAATTTTAACAAAAGAATGGTTGAATTTAAGACACAATTGAAAATGTAAGGTATAATGTCAAAAGACGTTGTACTACAAATATCTATGAAATGTTGTCGTTTTGCTAGATTTGCAAGCATCACAAAAGTGTTGATTGTCTTATCACTTAGGATATTCTTAGTTAGCTCATTTGTAGACAAGTATTAAGTGAGACTCACTCAAGAGTTACTCGTGTCTTTTCCCGAAAGTTTAAAGAGGTAAAACACCTTATATCTCCTACTAGAAGTAGTGTCTAAATCCTTTAATCACGAAGGATCTAATCCTTATTGTTACTTACACAACATAACCACCTTGGAGTAAAAACTACTAATATCACCCATGACAGATCTTAATGCTAATCAACATGAAACACTGAAAGGTAAGTTGAAGAGACGTGTACCTTTTAAGCTCCATAGATTACCCACCAAGAAGATAATCATTAAGCAAATTATCTTGACTTGTAGAAGAGCTAAACTAAAATACTTATGAATCCAAGGAGGTTAGACAAACACATAAAAGTATTGAACATGATATCTTTATCCTTTTATCATGAGCTCCTACTAGAGATAGAATTACTCATACAATTCTCTTCTAGGTTTCACAAACACAGCTTGTTTTGTTTTACTTGTTGATGGTGCATTTTTGTTAAATCCTAATCCGGTTTTATCACTAAATGACTTTTGACTTTTCAAAAAGCTTTCAAGAGCTTTTGAACTTTCTTCAAATTTAACAAGGATTTTTCCTTTTTCATTTTGTCTTTGAATTTCATGTTTGTAATCTAGACATAATTTGCATTCTAGATCAATTTCAACATGACTCTCAAGTCTAGACATTTTATCTTCTAACATGATTTCATTTTCAAAATTATTCACAAGAGATTTTGAAGGTTCATTGTTAAAGATAGTTTTTAGGTCCATGTTGCATAAAAGTTTAGACTCATTTTCTAGTTTAGAAAACTCTAGGATAAATGTGTCAAAGCAAAAGTGTTTGGTTTCAAATTGTACCTTGCTTGATGTTTTATCTAGTAGATAATCACAAACCGGATAGTAGGCTTCATCTTCATCCGTGTCATTCCATGAAGCGTAAGCAAGTCCACTTAGAGCTCGACGTAAGTAATCATCTTCATTTACACCTTCATTTAAAACATTTAAACTAGTAGCACATGTATTTATCTCAACTAAATGTCTATCTATTAATTTTTCTAAGACTTCTAATTCATATGTGAGATCAAATTGATCATCTTTGACTTGACATATTTCTTGATGAAAGTTTAACATATTTTTCCAAATATCATTAGCCTTTTGACAAAAATACACTCTTTCATATTCGGTCTTTGGTAAAGCTTTATAAATCATTATCTTAGCTTTAGTGTTTTTATCAAGTTTAGGATAGTCATCTTGGTTTTCAAACCTTGTTATCGTTGGTTTGATATCACCAATAGAAATAATTTGCCAGAGATCATGATCAATTGATTTCACATAGTTTTCAAATTTACTTTTCCATTTAAGGAAGTTTTCTTTTTGTCCTAGTTTACATAATCTACTATATTCGCTATCTCAGTATTTTTCATCTAACGATAAATTATCATCACTATAGTATTCGGTTTCGGAACGTACCTCATCGGATGCCTTTGCCATGAGACACTTTTCTTCTTTTGTTGTCTCTTTTTCGTCATTGTCACTATCACTCCATGCTCCTTCTACAAAAGCTTTGTGGTTTTGACTTCTTGACAATTTCGGACATTCTCCAATAAAATGATTTGGATCTCCTGTAATACCTCGTAAATTCCCATGTCATTTATTAATGCTAGTCACCAAATCTATTTTAATCAAATAATAACTGTTAATACAAATATCGCCTAAAAACGTTATTTATATTTTACGATCTTTGCTAAGTTTTGTTAATGACAAAATATGAACTTTAGTTTATAGTAATAACATCACTTTAGTTTTAAGTCTTGTATAACTAGGTTTACATTTCTTTTTAAGCAAAACATTATTTTTATTTCTTTATTTGGAATGTGTCATGTCACATCATATTTATGATAAGTTTGTCAATATACATTTAAGGAAAGATTGTGTGTTTGACTAACCATAAGTCTTCTTGCACAAGTTTGTGTTTGACTAGTTTTTATTTGATGTGACTTTGGTTGGTTTGATTGATTTATTGCAAAAACAACTGCAAGCCTGGCGGAACCCTGGGGGTACACGGGCGGAACCCTCAGTCCGCCAGACCTACTGTTTGTTTTGCTATAAATACCAAGCCAATTGTTAATTTTCACCCATCACTTTAGGACATATATTTCACATAAATCAATCAAACCAACCAAAGTCACATCAAATAAAAACTACTCAAACACAAACTTGTGCAAGAAGACTTATGGTTAGTCAAACACACAATCTTTCTTTAAATGTATATTGACAAACTTACCATAAATGTGATGTGACATGACACATTCTAAATAAAGAAATAAAAACCATGTTTTGCCAAAAGAAAGAAAGAAAACATATATAAATGGGCTAGTGTTCGGGTGATAATGTGTCGGTGTCGGCCCAATTTTATATATACGGGAATTCGTCGGTGTTACTTATACATATATACGTACTTATATATATATATATATATATATATATATATATATATATATATATATTTCGGTGTCGCTTTTAGGTGTCACGTCGCAAGTGAGAGTTATTTGTATTAACCTCGTTGGGTGACACCCAAGAGTGACTATGGGTGATACCGGGTGATAAATTCATACATCGGGTGATATTCAAAAGTGACAACAAGTGATACGGGTGATATGCATATGGTGACTAAAGGTAATATGGGTGACATGCAAAATATCACTAAAGGTGATACGGGTGACATGCAAATGGTGACTAACGGTTATACGGTTGACATGCAAATGGTGACTAACGGTGATTCATGTGATAAAAAAAATAAATTATCCCGCAAAATGGCTTTGTTATTGTGAAAAACTAGAAGGGGGGTTGAATAGTTTACCGCTTTTTATCTTGATTATCTTTTAAAACTTTACGTTTGTTTAAAGATATAAACTCAAATTACTTGTTTGATTCTTTGAAAAGCTTTACGTGTAGTTAACAATTCTAACTAAAGACAATATGTAATAAGCAAAGACAAAGAAAGAAACGATCAAACCACAACACGATTGTTTATCATGGTTCGGCTACAAGGACTCTTTTTCCTTGCCCTACATCCACGCCCCGAGTTTCCAACTTGAGAGTTATAAGCACTAATCAACAAGCTCCTTTCCCAGTGGAGAAACCTTTACAACGTCGCTTACACTTTTACCGACACTAAGCTAAAAAATTCAAAAAAGGAGTGTATGAACTTTTTCAAAAATTTTCAACAAGAGGGTTTGTGATTATTGGGTTTTATGTGTTAATTATGTATTCTAATCCTATGGGGAGCATTTAGTTATGCAAATCCTAGACTCAATTGAAAGAAAAAAATGAAATTGAAAGAATTGAAATAAAATGCCTAATCATGATTATGACCAAAATTGAATGAAATTAGATGAAATGTTTTATGAAAAACTTACAATACTTGTTGCTAATCGTGTTGTAGCTATCTTGGGCTTCGACCCACACCACAAGCCCATCAAATTAATTTAATTCCTTTCTTGTTTTAGGCCACTGCTTGCGCCAAGCCCACACCAAATCAAAGCCAAAACACAACACAAGTTTTGTAAATTCATTTTAACAAAATGTAAAAACAACACCATTTCATTCTTTCGGTTTTCCATGTCTCAAACCCGACACCAAATCATTTCCTTTCTTTAGTCGACAACCAGTGAACACAAGTGCCAAACACGACTAAACATCACATCACCTATGTTTTCCTTTCCTTGTTCTTTTTTGACTCGACAAAACACAACACAAGTCTCACTCAAACACTTTCCACTTTCAAACCCTTCCCTTGCTACCCAAACAAACAACACAACGCACACCAAAGCCACCTTTCTTTTTCTTCTTTGCTTTGTGTACGTGAACAACCAAAACCACCTAGCCCCCATTTCTTTTTCTTTGTGATTCGACAACACAAAAAAACAAAACAACTCACCACCCTTTTCTTCTCTTTTTCTTTCCTTTGCATGCTATCCTCACCAAGACCCTAAACCAACACCATTAAACAAATAACAAGCTACAAACACTTTACCCAAAACCTTATCAACCAAAGGTTTCTATGTCACATTTACATAAACATGTAATCTAATCCTCCTTTTCTTTTCTTAAACTATTTGTTTAAGTACACAACCTAGTATCACATGTGTTCCTAACCTTCCTAAGCTACATAACCTTTTTCCTAAAGATCATTAACCAAAGGATTTTGTGTTCCTTTACACTCCACCAAATTTCACGTGTTTTCTTCCACCCTTCTTGTTTATTCGAATAGTACACAACCATGCTTACAAACTCACTTAACCTATACTTAAACAAATCAAAAGCTCATCATAGCCCACTTGACTCCTACTATCCTCGATATGACTAAACCAAAGGACCCTTGACAACTTTGTCTCTATTCGATTGACACAACAAGATTATGCTCAATGCACATGTTAGACACCTAAACTCACTTGTCTTTCCTATAAATACCTCACACTCACTACATTTATCAAAACTTCAAAAAAATCACAAACACTTATTCTCTTTGTCTACTTACTGTCGAACACAAGAAGAGAAGGCCACGACGGGGTAAAAGGATTAAGCTTTGGGTAATATATTGAGTTGGGTTATTCGTACGAAAAGGGTTTCCAAGGAGTATTGTTCGTTGCTCGTTTTCCTTCCTCTCATATCTCATTTCTCGACACCTTCACCACCTTATTGGTGTTGTAAGTTTACCCGATCTTGTTTCCTTTCTTTAATTATTTTCATACTGCATGCATGTCACGTTACATATTATACACTTGGAAGTACAAAACCACACTTAACACAAACACTAAAAATCACCTCGACACACCTTAGGAAGAGTCTCATATTTTCGTATTTTAACGTATAACACATATATATCTTTCGACAACTCATTTCTTCGAACCAAACTAAAACGAAATAGCCAAACATGCAAGATTTTTCAACGTCAAACACTACTTAAAATGGACCAAATCCTAAGCTAGTTCGAACACCCTCTTAATATTTTTAGAACTTATTTTTGGGCCTAGCAGGCCAACAAGCCCAAAATCTTTTTTTCCTAAACTAATTTTCGAACTAAATATAATTCGAGAGATATAGAGCTTAAACCTGATTTTTATAAGCTTGAATAAGCTAATAGAAATGGTTTTTACAAAAATAAAAGTTAACTTTTCGAAAACTTGATTTTGGACTATTTTTGCAAATTATTTCGTTAAGGGACCAGAAGTGTCAAAACTGCCAAACTTTTGGATCAAAACAGAAAATAATGTTTTTAATAAAAGTCACGAGTAGAAACTGTAATTAGATGGAACTTATGGTATAAACTGTAAAAGTACTATATTGGACTAAAAAGGAAATTATTTTTAATATAAGGGTATAAAAGGTAACTTTTCTAAACTAATGGGTAAAACATGTTATTAAATATTTTACTTAAAATAATTTTGTATTTTACATAAACATTTATATATATATATATATATATATATATATATATATATAAAACTTTAGTAACTTTATCACAACTAAAAATATTTAAAATAAATATTTTTATCGACGTTATAATAATAACAAATAATTCAACGTACAACGATCACATTTTCTGTGGAAAACTAGAAGGGGATTGAATAGTTTTACGTCTTTTTAATTTGTTATAAAAGATAGTTTTAGTGTTTTCTTAGTTTTTAAAATTTAGATTCGATAATATATGATCTCAAGTCTTGCACAATATAAACAACTATCAATAAGTAAGATATAGCAATGATAAGTAAGGAAATAAATGAGAGATGGAAAGATCGAACCGCGAGACAAGAGATTTATAGTGGTTCGGCTACAAGGACACCTTCCTTGCCCTACTCCACTCCCCGAGCACCTAACTCGAGAGTTTTCTTCACTATATCAACAAGCTCCCTTATGGCGGAGAAAACCTTACACACCAATTTACACACCACAACTTCCTCACAACTAGACCACAACTTCTTCACACCAATCTACTTCACAACTAACTACTTCACGCCTATCTTCTTCACACCTAGCTTCTTCACAACTAACAACTTCACACCTAGCTTCTTCACTACAATCTAATTCCTAACTTTTCTTCTTCACACCAAACAACTAACTAATCACACAATCAATATACCTAGCGCAACTATCTACAATCAAATATTCACAACAATCTTCACAAAGAATTATGTAAATAATCTTGATGATTTACCAACAACTTGGATGTGGAGATCACAACAAGTTGTAATACTTCTTGTCTTGGAGGATAGAAGTATTCTTCTCTTGCACTTGAGAGGATGATGTTTGAATCACTTTGAAACAAAGAATTGTGTATTTATGATCAAAGGATTAAGAGAATAGAAATGGGGATCTAGAACAGAAAGTTTAGGAGTGCAAAAGGTGAGAAAATTCTGTGGGATGAACCAGTATTTATAGGGAGAAAATTTACTGTTCTGGAGCGTGGCCGGTCCCCTTAATTAGAGGCCGGTCCCCTTAATGATTAAGGGGGCCGCCCCTTCAGAACGTTGGATTTTCTTGTCTTCTAGTGGGGAATATTTTTCTGGACAAAATTTTGCCATTTTTGGCTGGAAATTTGAAATCATATCCTTAATGATTAAGGGGGCCGCCCCTTCAGAATGTTGAATTTTCTTGTCTTCTAGTGGGGAATATTTTTCTAGACAAAATTTGCCATTTTTGGCTGGAAATTTGAAATCATATATTTATAATGAATTAAACATATTCTTTTAAATCCAAAAGTAATTTTGTAAAAGATATAGAATGTTTAATACATTTTATAAAAATTCTAGTGATTAGAAAATTTTCCTTTGATCATGAAATGCAATAAACACTTTGTTTATTCATAGCTTAAGTGATATGGATGCAAAGACAAATATTAAGCACTAAAAACTTGTTTACGTCATAAGTTTTAGATTAATGAGTTTATGCTTTGTAATCATCAAAACATAGAGATATTGTTAATATACTAACAATGTTTTTAGACATTATTTATGTCAACAATCTCTCCCTTTTTGATGATTTCAAAACCTTAAACTCGTTATGTCTAAAAAATAAGTTTTAGACAAGTATTATTAGAGTTTAACATTCTCTTCTCCCCCTTTTTGTAAAATCAAAAAGGTTAAGCCGAGTAAGTTTCGTGAAAGAAGATTAAACGGGTAGAATGCACCCCCTTGATGTATGCTCCCCCTCATTTGAGAGCACCAAGGGAATGAGCTATGGAAATATTGGCTACACAAAATATTTGAAGAGAACAAGACACATATACATGCAAAGCAATAATTATGCAAATAAAAATAGATTCATTCAAGCATCATAGAAATGATTAGCATTACAACATTCAATATGCTTAAAGCATATTGATTACAATAAAACAAAAGAAAATACATAGTCCTATATTGCCTAAGAGAGCACTTGGACTTGCTTGCAACCCATGGTTGATTGTTTTATTTGCTTGAAGGAGAACATAAGCATAAGGCTTAGTTGTTAGATGGAGTGGGGTATGGAGCGGAAGAGGTGGATCTTACGATGTTGTATCGTGTTAAGGGTGGTATGGGATGAGGACGAGTGAGGAGATATTCAATCCAAGAAATATCTTCACTCAAGTATAGAATTTGTTTTTGAAGGAAGATGCAACAAGGGCAATAGTGAGTGTGGTTTGTAACTTGATCCAAGTTGAGAGAGTGAGGTAGGCAATTGTTGTAGGGTGATGATGGAGGTTGCACTTTGTTGCGTTGTGCAAGATGCATGGCATTGAGATCACTAAGATCATGGATTTGAGATATTTCATCACGGAACTTTTGCTTTTCCGTGGCAATGCGGAGAGAGTCATTTTGTTGATATGGATGAATTGGGTTTGTGGAGTTGGAATTGTAGTTGGATGGTTGATCAAACTTGTATGGATCATTATAAATGGTTGGAGGATGAGATGAGTGGTTTGGCATAAAGGAAGATGTTTGGCCAATGTTGTATGGTTTGTAAAGAGGATCAAATGAATGTCCTTGTGAATTTGGTGTAAAGTTTGGGAAGTAAGTGGTTGGAGGTGTTGAGTGATTTCCAACTTTATTGGTTATGATGGATTTGTTACGAGGGCTTTTTCTTCGCCAAATGGGTTTTTCCGTCATTCTTGCAAGCCCTGAGGCTTTTGGTTTTGGTTTGTTTGGAGAAGTCATGAAGGGATGAATGTAGAGGGTGTAAGATTGGGGATATTTATAGTGTAAGATTTGTGTGTTTATGGATGGATAAAGTTTGTTTGGGAGATTAGGATAAAAATTTGTTGGTGAAAAATAGGAAATGTAGGTTGAAAAGGGCTAAAAAGCAGAAAAGATTCTGTAAACCCGACCATCAGATGGCCGGTCCCCTTAATTAGGGGGCGGTCTCCTTAATGATTATGGGGGCCGCCTTACAAAATTAAGGGGGGCGCCCATCTGGTGATTTCCAGATTGCCAGAATTGGGTTTTGGCAAAAAATTTGCAGAAAGGTTGTATGTTTGGATTAGAATTCAAGCAAGTTCAACTCCTTGAGACAATATAGCATCTAATCTAACTATAGTATAGCATGCATGCAACAACACTTAAGTAAAAGAGCAATCAAGCAATTAGTAATAAGCAAGAGAAGCCAAACAAACGCAAGGGCACTTAATCTTCCTAGAGCAACTATCTTGGATTAAAGGCAAAGGTAACTAGTGAGTGGAAAACTAGTGATGGAGCAAGATGACAACATTATTAGTGAATTTGTCCTAGTGTGTGTCTATATGCAACAAATGTGGAGTTGTGATTGTTTCGACTCCTAAATGCAAAGAGAGATAACGATCCTAAGAAACAATCCAAAAGATCTCGTTGATTCAATTTTTGCTCGATTCATGAATGTCAATAATATATATTAGATTATATATTTTGACAATTTATGTGAGAGTTTATGCATGATTTAGGAAAAAGTTTTTAGCATTTGTCAACAATGCAAGGAAAATGATTTTCATGTAATTCCTAGATGTGAGAATAGTTTTCAAGAAATTTTGATTGGGTTTTACAAGAGAGTATATGCAATGAAAGTGAGGTTTCCCAATCATTAATTTTGTGCAAAATGGATTCCTAGACTCAGAAGTGAAGAAGTGGACGAAAAGTAAATTTTATGCAAGTATAAATTTGTGTTAGTTCAATATAATTTAGTCAACTTGTTCCATCATTCCTAATCCTAAACGCAAGTGGTTGAATAATTCACGCTTAAGGGGTTTTGTGAATATATCCGCAATGTTATCTTCCGATGCAACTTTTTCTATAGATATGTTTCCTTTTTGTGCATTATCCCTAAGAAAGTGGTGGCGTATTTCTATATGTTTAGTCCTAGAGTGTTGCACCAGATTTTTACTTAAATCTATCGCACCTTTGTTATCACACATAATGGGAACGTTTTCTAACCTAATGCCATAGTCTATAAGAGCTTGTTTCATCCATAGTGCTTGTTGACATGCCTTTCCAGCGCTTACATATTCGGCTTCGGTGGTAGAAATAGCAAGAGCGGTTTGCTTCTTCGAAAACCAAGATGTTAGACAACATCCCATAAACGTGCAAATACCGCTAGTGCTTTTTCTATCTACGTAGTCTCCCGCATGATCCGAATCCGCATAGACGATGGTTTCTATGCCGGTTCCCTTAGGATACCATAATCCTAAGTGTATAGTGCCTTTAATGTATCGGAAGATACGCTTAACCGCTTCTAGGTGAGAGGTTTTGGGATCCTCTTGAAAACGGGCACAAAGGCAGACACTAAACATGATATCGGGTCTACTTGCCGTCAAGTATAGTAAATCATTCCTCTATACTTGGTGTTGTCTACGGACTCACCTTCATCATCCTTTGTGAGCTTTACTTCCGTAGACATGGGAGTTTTCATGGGTTTTGAGTCTTCTAGGCCAAATTTCTTAAGCATTTCCTTAATGTACTTAGATTGGTTAAAGAATATTCCATCTTCTAATTGTTTTATTTATAATCCTAGGAAGAAGTTAAGTTCACCCATCATACTCATCTCAAACTCATCATGCATGATTTTGGCAAATTCATCACACATGTCCTGACAAGTCGATCCAAATATAATGTCATCAACATATATTTGAACAATGATGAGATTTGGGTCTTTCCTTTTAGTGAAAAGAGTATTATCTACCATTCAATAATCATGTTTAATAAGGAAAGCTTTTAATCGATCATACCAAGCTTTGGGAGCTTGTTTGAGTCCATACAAAGCTTTCTTTAACTTAAAAACATAATCAGGTTTTGCGAAGTCAATGAATCCTGGAGGTTGTGCCACATATACCTCCTCATTGATAAAACCGTTAAGGAATGCACTTTTCACGTCCATTTGGAATAACTTAAAATCTAGGGCGCATGCATAGGCAAGTAGTATCCTAATTGATTCTAATCTAGCTACGGGGGCATAAGTTTCGTCATAATAAATTCCTTCTCATTGATTATAACCTTGGGTAACTAACCTAGCTTTATTCCTAGTAACTACTCCATTTTCATCTAATTTATTCCTATATACCCATTTAGTTCCTATGATGGTCATATTCATTGGATTTGGGACTAATTCCCAAACATCATTTGCCTTAAATTGATTTAATTCTTCTTGCATAGCTATAACCCAACTTTCATCTTTTAAAGCCTCATTAATATTCTTAGGTTCTATTGCTGAGAGGAAACAAAAGAAATTGTTTTTATCTTGGGCTTGTGACCTAAGGGTTCTTTGGTTTAGATGTCCTATTATATTATCTAATGGATGTGATCTAGATTCTTTAACATTAACAATTTCGTTATTTCCTAAGTGAATGTCTTCATTATCATTTCCTATGGGTTTTGTTTTACTAACCTCAATAGCTTCATCTTCGACTAAGTCATCATCTTCTAAAGGTAATGTTTTAGGAGGTGGTGGTGTTTCATCAAATGTTACATTTAGTGATTCTTCTACTTTCATGGAGTGGTTGTTAAGTATTATATATGCTTTACTATTTTGTGAGTATCCTAAAAATATTCCTTCATATGATTTTGGATCAAACTTAGTGAGGTAATCCTTAGTGTTTAGAATATAACATTTACTTCCAAATACCCTAAAGTAGCTTAAGTATGGTTTTCTACCTCTTAGTAACTCATAAGGAGTTTTTCCTAGAATTCTCCTAATTGATACCCTATTTAAAATATATGTCGATGTATCTACGGCGTGACACCAAAATTTTTGTGGTATGGATTGTTCATTTAACATTGTTCTACTCATTTCTTGTAGTGACCTATTTTTTCTTTCTACTACACCATTTGATTGAGGAGTACGAGGAGCGGAGAAATTGTGAGATATTCCATTTAAATCACAATATTTTCTGAATTGTACTTCGTTATCAAATTCCCTACCATGGTCCGTCCTAATGGCAACTATTGTGCATCCTAATTTATTTTGAATCATTTTACTAAATATTTCGAATTTTTTAAAGGCTTGGGTTTTGTCACTTAAAAACCTAGTCCACGTGTATCGTGAGTAGTCATCTACTATTACTAAGGTATATTTGTTTCCTCCATAGCTCCGCACAGCGGATGGACCGAAAAGATCCATATGTAATAATTCTAGGCACCTAGTAGTGGATACTATATTCTTAGCTTTGTGACTAGCATGAGCTTGTTTTCCAATTTTACATGCATCACAAAAATGCTTGTCATATTTTAGATTAGGCAAATTTCTAACTAATTCCTTAGAGGCCAAAGATTGTATTTGTTGCATGTTAGCATGTCCTAATCTCCTATGCCAAAATGTAGAGTTTTCATCTAGGGTCGTTAGGCATATCATATCCTCAGGCTTGTTTCCTAGTTTCATAACATATATGTCACCTTTCCTAATTCCTCTACCTATAATTTTTCCATTCTTAACTATTTCGCTATCCTCTTCGGTAAAAGTGACTCTACATTTATTATCACATATTTGTCCTATACTAAGCAAGTTATATGTTAAATTATCTACATGCTCTACATTTTCAATAGTAAGTGAGTCTTGAGAAATCGTACCTTTGCCAATGATTTTTCCACGTAAGTCACTACCGAAAATAACGTTACCTCCATTGTATGCCTTGTATGTAGAGAATAGCTTGCGGTTCCCCGTCATGTGCCTCGAATATCCGCTATCTTTGATCCATTCGTCAGGCTCCAAGTCAATTCCTAAACATATTTCGTCGGTTTCTTTTGCCATAAAACACTTTTCGTCTTTTGGCTTTTCAACTTCTTCTTTGTCACTATCACTCCATGTTCCACTAACAAATGCGCCTTGATTTTCATAACCCGGTGGCTTTAGACATTCGCCAATGAGATGATTTGGACTTCCACATCTAAAGCACTTTCTTTTCCTGTAGTTGTCACTTCTATTTCTTTGGAATGGTTTTCTTTCGTCTCGTGATGATCTAGTGAATCTTCCTCGTCTCTTGAAGAATTTCTTGAATTCTCTTACGGCCATTGCATATTCTCCGTCTTCACTTTCGTCACTTGAATCATCATCATCACTAGGTTCCTTTTTGGCTTTTAGAGCAATGGATTTGGTTTGTTCTTTCTTGACTTTGACCGTTTCCGAATCTCTTCTTATAATTTCTTCATGAACCTTCAAGTTGCCAATTAGTTCATCTAGTGATAACGTCATCAAGTTCTTTGATTCTTCAATTGCCGTGACCTTAGCTCGCCATTTCGGATGCAATGCCCTAAGAAATTTTCTAACACAATTTTTACTAGAAAATGTCTCATCAAGTGCTTTTAAACTTGTGATAATAGTGTTAAATTTAGCAAAAACATTATCAATTGATTCCTCTTCCGGAATCGTAAATTGTTCATATTGTTGTACAAGAAGATCTATTTTATTATCTTTGACTTGGCTATTACCTTGGTGAGTAATTAGTAAAGAATTCCAAATTTCTTTTGCTGTTTTACACATAAAAATTCTTTCATATTCTTTGCGTGGTAACGCATTATAAATGACCATTTTAACCTCATTATTTTTTGCTAGTTTCTTTTTCAAATCATCATTTTGTTTTTCAAAAGATACAATTTCATCCATTTTAGTTTCAACATTATATAGAATAGGGGGAAAATCACCAAAGTTAATAATATGCCAAAGATCAAGATCTTTTGATTTCACATACGTTTCGAATCTATTTTTCTAATATAAAAATCCATCACTTTTAAATAGTGGTGGTCTTTGCATAGATTGCCCTTCTAAATATTTTTCAGATTCCATAGATCGTTACAAGTTTTAATATACAATATATTTTAAAAATCTTGCTCGACGTGGCTCTTGATACCAATTGTGGAAAACTAGAAGGGGGGTTGAATAGTTTAGCGTCTTTTTAATTCGTTATAAAAGATAGTTTTAGTGTTTTCTTAGTTTTTAAAATTTAGATTCGATAATATATGATCTCAAGTCTTGCACAATATAAACAACTATCAATAAGTAAGATATAGCAATGATAAGTAAGGAAATAAATGAGAGATGGAAAGAGCGAGACAAGAGATTTATAGTGGTTCGGCTACAAGGACACCTTCCTTGCCCTACTCCACTCCCCGAGCACCTAACTCGAGAGTTTTCTTCACTATATCAACAAGCTCCCTTATGGCGGAGAAAACCTTATACACCAATTTACACACCACAACTTTCTCACAACTAAACCACAACTTCTTCACACCAATCTACTTCACAACAACTACTTCACGCCTATCTTCTTCACACTAATTTTCTTCACAACTAACAACTTCACACCTAGCTTCTTCACTACAATCTAATTCCTAACTTTTCTTCTTCACACCAAAAAACTAACTAATCACACAATCAATATACCTAGCACAACTATCTACAATCAAATATTCACAACAATCTTCACAAAGAATTATGTAAATAATCTTGATTTGGATGTGGAGATCACAACAAGTTGTAATACTTCTTGTCTTGGAGGATAGAAGTATTCTTCTCTTGCACTTGAAAGGATGATGTTTGAATCACTTTGAAACAAAGAATTATGTATTTATGATCAAAGGATTAAGAGAATAGAAATGGGGATCTAGAACAGAAAGTTTAGGAGTGCAAAAGGTGAGAAAATTCTGTGGGATGAACCAATATTTATAGGGAGAAAATTTACTGTTCTGGAGCTTGGTCGGTCCCCTTAATTAGAGGCCGGTCCCCTTAATGATTAAGGGGGCCGCCCCTTCAGAACGTTGGATTTTCTTGTCTTCTAGTGGGGAATATTTTTCTGGATAAAATTTGCCATTTTTGGTTGGAAATTTGAAATCATATATTTATATTGAATTAAACATATTCTTTTAATTCCAAAAGTAATTTTGTAAAATATATAGAATGTTTAATACATTTTATAAAAATTCTAGTGATTAGAAAATTTTCCTTTGATCATGAAATGCAATAAACACTTTGTTTATTCATACCTTAAGTGATATGGATGCAAAGACAAATATTAAGCACTAAAAACTTGTTTACGTCATAAGTTTTAGATTAATGAGTTTATGCTTTGTAATCATCAAAACATATAGATGTTGTTAATATACTAACAATGTTTTTAAGCATTATTTATGTCAACATTTTCGTATCAACGTTATAAATAACTATATTAAGTTATGTTGGTCCAAATAAATCTAGTTTAGGTGATGTTATTGGTGGTGTCGGGAGGTCGGCCGGAGTAGGCAAACACACCCATGGTGGTGGTGATGTTGGAGAGAGAAACTAGAAAGAAGGAAGATAGAGTGGTGAGACAAAGCTTTTCTTTATTATTGAAAACACACACCTCACAAGTGAGACTTGTGAGGATATTTATAGTAAACAACCATAAGGATGAGATACCTCCCATCCTTTCCTAGGAAAAGGTGTGATACCACAACATTCTTAGTCACCCCTGAGACTATACAAGTGTCTCGGAGGAGGAATATCTAATCTAGTGAACTACTTGTATTTCTATGTTCCAACAATCTCCCCCTAAATACATGTAGTCTAGATTAGTGAACATTGATGACTTCAACTAATGCTGATGATGACCTTGAAGCTCTCTCTTCCGAATAAACCTCGGCATTGATCGTTTGCTTTGAGCTTGGTGTGCAGCACCATTGAAGATAAGCAATGAGATGCTTGGTATCACAATGTTCCAACAAATTACAACGTTCCCTATCTTGTTTTCATGGAAGCCCCTGCATCATAATTTATACTTTTCGTGTTCCAACAATCTCCCCTAAAGGGTAGATCATTCGGGTCTTCCAATGTAAGGCAACCGGTCTTTGTATCTTCGAGCTTTAATGAATTTTTTCTAGCATTTTTATAATGCTCGAAGTTCCGGTCATTCATTTATTATTTGCAAAACTCTACTTATCAGTGCTTGATATGTAACATCCATCTCTAGCTGCTTGAAGAACATCTGATCCAATAAAACTTCCAATGTCATTTAGGATGTTCTGGTGAGTAACGAGAGGTTTGGGTGCAACTTTGACTTTCTTGAAGATATCTCTCATAAAACTATGGTCAAAGTCTTCTAGATTGTATGATTCCCAAGTAGACGTGGCTTCAAACATATCAGTTATCAACTGATTATTTTATCTTTAATCTTTTGATCATTCATTCATTGTAGAAGATATCTTGTAATGATGTTTTGGCCCTTTCGTCATATTCCTCGTTACAGCAGCAGACTTACCAGATGCAGATGATACTTCCTCGGGCTTTTCAACCATTGGGTTCTCATCTTACACATCTAACTCCTTATCTTCTGCAACTGACCTATCTTTATCTAACTCCTACTTTGACCTTATTCCCCCTTCATGTAACTTACCCTAACTTACTTAAGTTGCTTCCCTTTCATCTTCTTGCACAACATCTTCAAAAATATATTTCGGAATTAACTCTGTGGAGTGTTCTTCGACATCTTCAACAAGTTTTGATAAGCATGAGAGTTTTTGTGATTGTTGGTGAGATGATGTAGATTGTTCTATGACTGTAGTACCAGCAGCTATTGAAGATTTCAATCTCGTATGCCATTTCTCCCTCTCAGGATGATCCTGAAAAGGATTATCCTGATGAAGGCTTCGAGATAGGTTTTGGAAACTTTGTTTGTCCGTTATTTCTATGGGGTTTTAATAAGGTTCAGATACATATGATACCTTCAATGATACTGAAAGGTTCTCTGTATTTCTTCCTTGGAGCAGTTGGAATGAGTGTTGTTGTTCTTGCAGATGTGATAATATGAGAGGTGATTGTCTGGTATTTTTCACTGTGGATGTTGATGATGTATGAGTTTTTGCAGTTGATGGTGCCTGTGATGTAGGTATTGTTGTAATTGTTGTTGTACTTGTTGTTGTTGTTGTTCATGTTGTTGTTTTTTCTTGTGTTGGTACTGGTGATGATGATAGCGATGGGGTCTTCCCTTCCTTGGTAATCGGTAACTAACCGAGCTCACATAGAGTACTCGTTAGCGAACTTGTCGATGTAACAACACATGATACATGAGTTGTTCGACCGACTTTCAGAGCTGGCGTGATGTTAACTCTGGCCAGATTTCCGGGTGATCCTCGTGAAGATTCTTTAGAAGAATCCACTACGCTCGTTCCGAAATCCATAGAAGGATTTGTAGAAGCATCATAAAATGAGTTGGTTTAACTCAGAGGTCCTAAAAGAACTACTGTTGTCAAACTTCTTCTACGTCCTAAGCTTCTTTGTATGTGTTTAAGCTCCGACCCACTTATCATCTCCATCATTTTCATCCATACGATCACTTTTATTCCTATCCAACGATCTATCCTTATCTTCCTTAAAAGGTTCACATTTTCACTTGATTCACCCCCTTATCCTGCCATAAGGCATCCATTTTAGCACCTTCGTTATGTTTCTCAAGATTTTCTACTCAGGTAGAAACGATATCATGCACCCATAAGTTCCTCCAACTTCGCATATTCACTTGACACTTTCTTTTTAGCACTTTTTCTTTAGTCATTTCATGACTTCTATTTCAGTGATGTCTCCAACATATGCTTATATTTTATATCTCCCCTTCTTAACCTAATTTGGTGCTAGACACAACTTTCCTATGCATTTCTTGGGTAGGTACGCTCAGTTTAGAGCTTTCCATAGAAACGCTAGCTACCCGTACAAGCTCATTTACTACCTTCGTGTTTTTAGTAGCAAGATCCAGTAACACTCTTAAGATATAGATAATGCTTGTGTGTTCTAGCATTAGGTCTTTGCTGAGATGTAATATCATCTATTCATCAACTCGTCAACGATGAGCTTGATGACCTTCACGAAAGGTACAGATGGTTCTCCCTTCTTCTTCGACTTCTTTTGCAAAGATGTTGTGAATTCAAAGATGTAGGTTTCCACATTTTGTAGTAAGAGTTGTAGGTTTGTTGCCTTCCACGAGTTGGATGTGGTGCCAGAATTGATGAAGGTATATGATGAATGTTGGAAACATGTTCAGTGATTGCGGGAAACATGGAATGATTCTTGAGAATTTCAACGATTGTGGAGTGATCACAGTGAAAGGATATGGGATAAACTGATGGTTAGAAAACTCCAATTTTGAGAAATTCTTTTTCTGGAAGAATTTTTCGTCGGTGATAATGGAAAACTTCATTGACTTCTTCCTGAATGTGTTGTGGTGATTGTTCTTGTTCTAGAGACATTTTTGTGAGATGTGATTTTGAAACTGATATGATATTAGATAAGTACCTGGATAAATTTAAATTCATTTATTTCACTCTGTCTGTTTTTATATGCTCTGGCATTTCTTTTTGGAGCATATTTCATTTCATTTTCTTTTCTTATGCTTTCTTGCTTTTATAGCATAAAGCGCATGCTCTTTTCTTTTCACATGCGATTTAATTCTCTCTGTCTGTTTTTGTTTTTTATCACCAAAAGTTTGTTTGTTGTGATACTTTTTCTAAAGATTTGAAGGTTTAGAGATAACGTTGTTTTATATTGCTCATGCATTTAAAATATACGTTTATCTAACCTTTATTAAGTTTTGGGAAAAAGTATCAACCTTTGTTTCAAACTTAAGTAATCTAGTATGTACTAGATGACTTGTTTAGAAAAGCATTTACAAAGATAATTTAATTGCACGAACATAAGATTTCTTAACAATTGACAAAACTTTTAAACTCTCTATTACGTGGACTAGTTAAAGGAGTCCATTATCAGCTTTTAAGTGATAACTATTCCTAGTAACTAACTTGAAGATGAGAAGTTTTAAGTGAAGTCAATTGTAATACGTCTTAAAAGAGCTTTTGTTGCATAAGAGTGAGATTTCCCGAAACGTATCAAAACCTTGAATACTCTATTACGTTGCGTAGCTAAAGGGATGCATTATCAGTTTTTACATGACAACTAGCCCTAATAACCACCTTGAAGATGAGATATCCTTAGTTAAGATGGTGTCGAGTTATCTCAAAACCATTTGAGTAAACAGATTTGAGTGAAAAACATTTCAAGGTTGCATGAATTTGTTTTAAATGTTTAAAATTCGTAGCATTGGCAACCGAGAAATAACTTAAATTTGAATCCATCAAAATCATACATTCACCTTGACATAATGAAATGTCATTTACAAAGTGTATCTTTAACAAAGTGCAATCATAGAAAAAGTCTAATTATTTTAATTAAACGTATGCATCTCAAATTGCTTAAAAGCTATGTCGGGATACAATCATAGTCTAATCAATACTAAACTCATCATATGCAATTTGTATTCACAAGTTTAAAATCTTCCTTTTCAGAAAAAGTTTGATATTTCTCATTTTAAAATATGATTTTTGAACTTGAGAAATACACGTTTGTGTTACAAATGTGCTCAATTTTGAAACTTTTATATTTTCGAAAAATAAATTTGACAAAAATTTAAGTTTCTGAACAAGTGATGACATTTTAGAAAATGTTTTGATCAAAATACTACTTTGTCAAAATTAAGTATAATACTCTAGAAAGGGTTACTGATGCGTGGGAATCGCAACAGGCTTTACCTCTCGAGGGATCTCGAGAAGCTTACAACCCCCACCAGGCAGTGTACCTGATCGTTGTAGTATAGTATAGTGACAAGTACCGGGGGATTGATCGTTCAGCTTAGGAATAGTGTCGCTAGGATTAGAAAGCCTAAATACTAGTTCTAAAGGTGAGGGGTGATTATTTTTGTATTTTTATATTTTTATGAAAGCAATTAAAATCTCGGGTTTGAAGGATTTGGGCGGAATTAGTAGCTAATCAACTAACCCAATACTAAGATGCAATCAAAATAAAATACTAAAAATGAAAATAAACTAATTAAACTAAGGTTGTGAGCAGTAATTGGAGAAAATGTGTTTACTTAGATTTCACTACTCCCTAGACATCTTTTACACGTTAATTACTTGTTATAATTGCATGGATGACGGATCGTATTCCTTAATACCATTCATGGGGTGGCACACATAACTCCCCAATTCTATGAGCTCTTATCTCCTCCTACACCATGCCCAGCACAACTATAGGGATTGTAAACAGTGGCTCATGCATTAAATACAACCAATAAAGACCTAGTGCGCCTCGGTTCATGTTTCTTAAGACGTTCAAGCATGTTACCAAGTGGAGATCTGCCAATTTTCTTAAGCCTAACATAATAATCACTCATCCAAGACAAAGATAAACAAGTAATCAACACATAATTAACATCTATGTTTCATTAGATCTAAGCAAACACAAGATAGATCTAGCCTAGCATAATGGAATTAAGATAAGAACATGATATAGACAACCAACACATAGACATATTGATTGAATTAGAAGAACACTTATCTCAATTACAATGCAAGGTATCAAGGGTTTGGAACCCTTGAAAAACCTGTAAAAGTTGCACCAAAATCGTACTTAGGGTTTCTCCAAAACTTCTCTCTTCTAATGTGTGAAAATTAGAAAACTATATATAGAAAAATAGGTTTGATGGCGTCAAGACAAACAATGTGACGCCGTCACCTCGCCACCAAAACTCTCCTCGGACTGCCTAGATCTACTTCTGACGCCGTCAAGACTTATACACTTCCAGGCCGTCATGACTCTTTTACTCTTGATGCCCTTACTACGTGACGCCGTCAAATCTGTTCTGGGTCGTCATGGAAATTCATGAAATTTGCTCTTGACGCCGTTAAGGTTTTGCTCTTGACGCCGTCACCTACTGTTCCCAGCATGGAAAATTAAGACTTTGGCGTTTTCTTCACTTTTATGCTCCAAAAACGTCCGAATTGCTTCCTTTTCCAGATTTCTCTCCCAAAGTACCTAAAATCACAAAAGGGACGATTTAGGGCAATATTTGATCAAATAAATTCGGATTTGGGCTTAAATGACCCCCTAAAAACGGATCATTTTTCGTCTCATCATATACCCTTACACTTGAGATTTGCTTGTCCTCAAGCAAATGCGCTTTTATTCTACTCAAAATACAAGTTAGGGGTCATTTAACACTAATATAAAAGTAATTACAACAAATAATCGTTCCACTAAATACCAATAGACAAGCACGGAGGTCATACACAAGTACCTCACAAATAGTGTTTAGATACTCACATCTCTCGGGTGTAATAAAGTATAAATTACAATATGGAAACGGAAGATATCTCTCACTACCTGTCATAGCAAAATGGATTACCATAGGCTTGGGAAAGGATCAAACCTCCACCACATGGCGTAAGCACCTAGGATAAACTATCAAAGAGGTCTTTTAAAGGGTTGTAACGTTAGATGTAGGGATATGAAATACACGGTTTTGTTCGATAAAGGAAAGTTTACTGGTGGCGAGTTAACAATCTTAGTCAATTACATGTACAAGATGGCGTTGCTAAGCCAAGACTAGACTCGACTTAAGCTAATAAATGAAAAATAACAAAAAACATAAAATGAACATAGAATAAAAAGGGATGGTAGTCCGTATGTTTTTTCTCTTTTCTCCTTTTTCTATATTTTTTTTCTTTTTCTTGATTTTTTGATTTTTCCATTTTTTTTTTTTTTTTTTTTTTTTTGCATATACTCTTACCCTACCATCCAAAATAATACATCATAGGGAATGAACATTTCCCTTACACTTGAATCTTTACATACTTTACATTTAACTAATCTAGTGACTCGAATTAAGAAAATCAAAACACTTGGAGCACTTTTAAGATTAACGCACATATGGGGGTAATATATGATTTTCTTCCCCATTGCTCCATAAAATAATTACTTACCCATGAGTCCCAATCGTCCCAAAACAATATGTACAAGGATATGACTCGACTTAGCAACCATGTAATCAATTAGATAGTTAACTTAGGGTTTAACAAATAACAATAATGCACTAAAAATGAGCGCATACACGGAAGGCTAAGGCGATTTGGTTGTACATTTAAGTGGGGTGTAACAAATTCTTCCTTTAAGTAAGATGCTTAAAGTTAGAAACGAAAAGATAGGCTCGGAGGGGTGTACTAGGGGTTTCGTGTACTAAAAATGAGTACAAGCTAAGGGTGTGGGAAAAATTAGTTGACTTAACTAGCCAAGTAATATGACTTAAATGGTCAAGTAATTATAATACGGGTTTAACACAAGGGTAATCCTAATGCCTCTTATCATGTAGTAAATCCTACCACACGAATGTAGTCTCACTAGCGGTCTTGGGATGCATCACTAACGCAAGTTCTAGAATCTAAATGCTACCGGTACACTCATAAGCACTAATAATGAATGCTTTTCCTATCAAATCTAAAGGCGAACCTCACATATTTGGGTGGAAAATTTTTCTGAATATACGGTTATGTGCTAGTCATACAATCTCCTATCCTTGAGACGCTTGCTATGGCTAAAGTTTCACTCCTAAATGTTGTAAAAAATTTTAAATTTGGCGCTAAAATCGCACTAACAAGTATTTCTCATAGTTTTATTACACATCTACCATTAAACAAAACAAACTCAAGCGAAAGTGCATATGTAAGGTATCATCTTTTTACCCTCCCCTTACACTTAAGATGAACATTGTCCCCAATGTTCAAGTAAAGAATGTAAAAGTGAAAAAGTAAAGAGAATGAAATCAAATACTCCCCTGATTCGCTCGGTATGGATAATAGGGTGGCCAGGTTAAATCTTCCTCCAAGAAAACGAACAATCAAAGCTTCCCTTCCAGAATATAAATCATCTTCTTGTCATACATAACCTGTAAAACCTGACAAAATAGACAAGACAACCTCGCGTAAAATCGGCGGCATCCTATATAAGTTACTAAATCCTAGAAAACAGGATAAGATATAATGCTTGTGGAATGAAGTTTGCAGATCTCCTGGAGATTATAAAACTTAATAATTCACAAAAACCATAAGACTCCGTTAGAAAAACAAAACCGGTAAAATTTCCAGATTTTAACTCCTGACGCCGTCAAGAGTAAACCCCTGACGCCGTCAGAATTGACCTGCAGAAATTCTTATGTTAAGTTTCCGGAAAATTTCTGGAAAAACTTGGTCCTACTTCCTGGAAAATCCTGCAAAACTTCATTATGACTCAATACAAGCATTTGACTCTAACAAATACGAATACACATGTTCATTTAATATTGTGGAGAATCATGATCGGTTTGTTTCTTAAAAACATATTTGGGGTTTCCCCTTACACTTATCCTTTGCAAAAATACCTTTAGGTGGAGTTAAGACTAGGCCAAAACAACAAAGTAGAGTATTTCCGATATTTAGTTTAGAAACATGATCAACCAACAATAAAAATAAAACATGCATACGGAAGCAAATAACAAACAAACAAATAAAATCACACAAAACATGGGTTGCCTCCCAAGAAGCGCTTTTCTTTATTTACGAGTCTTGTAGCTAGACTCAAGGTCATGGGTTACTACGTGATTTCATCATTGGTTCCACACTCTAGGTCGTCTTCTAAATCAGTATCGCTTTCATGGTTCAAGTACTTCGGGTCTTCGAACTCGAAGACATCTTTTCGATACTTAGAATCAAGCTTGCCAACATCCTTAAAGAATCCACAAGATAAATCAGTAATGTTCTTACATCCTCTTCTAACGTCTTCATCACACAAGATAAGTTGGGAACTCATCTTATCAAGCCCGTCATAGTCGATTTCCTTAAGGTCTTTTCTCTTGTATGGTGTTTGGTATGAAATCCTCCTAATCCCATCAGTGAAGGTCATGATTCCATTTAAGTCATCCACTATCAAATTAGTGATTTCACAGAAGGGTGCTCCCAAAACTACTTGTGATAACCTGGGGTCGACATAGTCTTCTATGTTATCCACAATCGTGAATTCCATAGTAAATGCCATGTTTCCTACGAACACCTAGATTTCATGATCCTTACCAACCACTTTCTCTCCCTTGTAAATCATTCCCCATCTGCAGATATTGTTGTAATGGAATAGGGACATAACATTCTTAGGCATGAATATGTTGATGCAGACGTTATCAAAATGCTTGTGACCGATCATGCATGGAATTTTGAGATTATTCGGATCACGCCTCCTTATCTTCCCCGACTTTCCATTCCTGGATCCGAATAGATTCCCCTCAAGGGAAGGACGATATTCGTAGACCTCTTCATTTCCCCCACGAAAAATCACCTTTTTAACACCATTGGTGAACATTACACTTCCATCCATCTCATCAAGGATTACTCCTGATTCATTGATAAATGGTTTCCCCAGAACAAGGTTGGTTAACGGTTGATTGGTGAGAGGGTTTATATCATCGACCACGGCGAGGTTAGTATTGTAAATAAGCTCTCCGACCCTGATTGATAAATTATTCATTACCCTTTCGCACGCAATGCGTTTTGGGAAAGTCTCATGGTATAAGGAAAGGGGGATTAGGTTGACTGGGGAGCTAGGATCTATATGACTCTCGGTTAGGAGCTTTTCCTTAATGGTGCAGGAGATCTTGAAAACTTTATGGTTATTTTCCTTAGTCCTATCGCTACTCCTACTAATAACATCCTCCATTTTTCTCTCGGGTTCTTCTATAATAGATTTACCCAAAATGGTTGGATTTCTCTCATGCTCTTCCGATTTCTCTTTCCCTTCATCCGGTTTGCCGGATTCCTGCGCGGTGTATTGCTCGGGTGAGTTGGTAGATTTTCTTGCTGAATCATGGTCAACCCTTGAGGTCTCATCTTTAGCTGTCCGACTGAATTTGTTAGTTTGTTGTTGGGTTGGGTTGGATGTTGAAGTAGATATCGTGGTGATGGTGTTTACGAAGTGGATTGGTCCTAGGGGTTTGACAGGTTCTTTTCCATTAGGAGATAGATGTTTGAATAACTTGCTCGGACTTTTTATTTTCACAGGGGAGGTTGGTGGACTCATGACGATAGAAGATTTGACCTCATCAACGCGAATAGGTTTATTGACAACATGCTCTTTGATAGCAGTTAACAGATTACAAATCTTGTTATTCACATCGGCCTGCTGTTGTCTAAATTTAGCCTCGAGCGTGGAGAGCTGTAATTCTTGAGATATAATGAACTTTCGCAAGGCGTCTTCACAACTCTACCTAGGAGTGCTTTGTGAGGGAAAATGCTCGGACCAAGTGAGGGGTGAGGAGTCATTGAAGGATACGCTCCGCGTTTGGTATCCTCTGAAATTAGGTTTATCCTTCCATGCTTCATAGGCCTCGTCAGAAGTGCGAGGGCCTCGTCCCACGTGTGACGATGTGAATTCGTTATAAGCATGTTTTGGAAGCTCCATGCAGTTATGCGTCTCGTGAGGGCCATTACATAATTTACATGTGGAAGTGATTCTGCTTACATGGCTTGAGGATTTTGGAGCTTCGTAAGATTTCATGAGAGACTTGACTCGACCTTCAAGTTCCATGATCCTACGGTCGGGAGTGCTAGAATTGTTCGAAGGCAAAGATATTGCCTTGACCGTTTTGTTCAAGTCATGGGGATCATTCCAACTTTCGTTGTCATAGAGAGCAAGATCTTCTATGAGTTCCCATGATTGTTCCGCACTTAGATCACGTAGCTTACCACCGGCCGATTGGTCAATGGCTCGCCTCGTGGAGATGTCGATATGGTCATAAAAGATTTGGACTTGGAGCCAAAGATCTATGCCATGATGAGGGACTTTTTGGAGTAAGTCCTTGAAACGAGTCCATGCTTCATAAAGAGATTCATTTTGACGTTGTTGGAACATCAAGATGTCATTTCTAAGCTTAGTAGTTCTCCCCGGTGGGAAAAATTGAGCAAGGAAACGAGTGGTGAGATCATCCCATGTGGTGATGGATCCCGCGGGTAAACGCTCAAGCCATTGACTAGCTTGATCCCGTAGAGAGAATTGGAATAGGCGTAAACGGGTGGTCTCTCTAGTTTCAACACCTAGGTCTATGGAATCTACGATTTTGAGAAAGTCCTTAAGATGTTGGTTTGGATCTTCAGAACGAAGTCCATGGAATGCACATCCGCTTTGCACCAACCGGATGGTGTCGGATCGCAAGGGGGTCACATTGGCTCCGGTGAGCTCAATGGTGTTTCGGTAGCCTTGGTGGCTAGGTCGGGAATACTCTCCTAAGGTTCGGGGCCTAAGGGTTCTAATGGTGGGTTTTGTTGTGGTGGGATGACGGGTTCAAAGATGTTCCCGTTGTCCATGGTGTCGGGTGGTTACGAACAAAGGCACAAAGAAATAAGATAGACTAAAGAAAACTAAAAATAAAAATAAAATCTTACTAGAAAGGAATCTAGCAAGTAGACCTAATAAAAAGAAATTCTAACCTAGACAATAACTATTCCCCGGGCTGCGGTACCAAAAACTTGATGCGTGGGAATCGCAACAGGCTTTACCTCTCGAGGGATCTCGAGAAGCTTACAACCCTCACCAGGCAGTGTACCTGATCGTTGTAGTATAGTATAGTGACAAGTACCGGGGGATTGATCATTCAGCTTAGGAATAGTGTCGCTAGGATTAGAAAGCCTAAATACTAGTTCTAAAGGTGAGGGATGATTATTTTTGTATTTTTATATTTTTATGAAAGCAATTAAAATCTCGGGTTTGAAGGATTTGGGCGGAATTAGTTGCTAATCAACTATCCCAATACTAAGATGCAATCAAAATAAAATACTAAAAATAAAAATAAACTAATTAAACTAAGGTTGTGAGCAGTAATTGGAGAAAATGTGTTTACTTAGATTTCACTACTCCCTAGACATCTTTTACACGTTAATTACTTGTTATAATTACATGGATGACGGATCGTATTCCTTAATACCATTCATGGGGTGGCACACATAACTCCCCAATTCTATGAGCTCTTATATCCTCCTACACCATGCCCAGCACAACTATAGGGATTGTAAACAGTGGCTCATGCATTAAATACAACCAATAAAGACCTAGTGCGCCTCGGTTCATGTTTCTTAAGACGTTCAAGCATGTTACCAAGTGGAGATCTGCCAGTTTTCTTAAGCCTAACATATAAATCACTCATCCAAGACAAAGATAAACAAGTAATCAACACATAATTAACATCTAGGATTCATTAGATCTAAGCAAACACAAGATAGATCTAGCCTAGCATAATGGAATTAAGATAAGAACATGATATAGACAACCAACACATAGACATATTGATTGAATTAGAAGAACACTTATCTCAATTACAATGCAAGGTATCAAGGGTTTGGAATCCTTGAAAAACCTGTAAAAGTTGCACCAAAATCGTACTTAGGGTTTCTCCAAAACTTCTCTCTTCTAATGTGTGAAAATTAGAAAACTATATATAGAAAAATAGGTTTGACGGCTTCAAGACAAACAATGTGACGCCGTCACCTCGCCGCCAAAACTCTCCTCGGACTGCCTAGATCTACTTCTGACGCCGTCAAGACTTATACACTTCCAGGCCGTCATGACTCTTTTACTCTTGACGCCCTTCCTACGTGACGCCGTCAAATCTGTTCTGGGTCGTCATGAAATTTGCTCTTGACGCCGTCAAGGTTTTTCTCTTGACGCCGTCACCTACTGTTCCCAGCATAGAAAATTAAGACTTTGGCGTTTTCTTCACTTTTATGCTCCAAAAACGTCCGAATTGCTTCCTTTTCCAGATTTCTCTCCCAAAGTACCTAAAATCACAAAAGGAACGATTTAAGGCAATATTTGATCAAATAAATTCGGATTTAGGCTTAAATGACCCCCTAAAAACAGATCATTTTTCGTCTCATCAGTTACAAAATTTTGCAAGATTTCACTTGCAATGAGACCGTTTAATTTCCCATTTTCTTTCCAAAACATGATCTCAACATTATTTCTTAGTCATTAAACTACAAGAATTTCATTAAGACTCCTTATATCGCAAACCAATATTGATCATAGTGTATTCCCTAAAACACAACCCTAACAAGTTATTTTCTATCAATGTGATGCATAACAGAGTATGAAATACATAACAAAGATATAAAACAACAAGTTAAAGATGTTTGAAAACTCATTTTTGCAGTGGAAACACTAGATTCTAGAAAACAATGATTTTTCAAGAGTTTTGCGATAGGAGTGTTTTGGGAGTGAGAGAGGGTTGTGATAGTCAAAAGGTTTGTGTGATTCTCTCACAAAGGGACTGGGTGAGTTAATAACTCTTTTGAAATTTAGAACTTTTTACTTTGACCCAGTTTTGCGAGAGTTTTGGACTAGGGGAGGGTTCAAAGATAGTTTTAACCATTTAATCAAAACTCCCCTTGGCTTAAGCTCACATTCATACAAAGACCTTTTTGTCAACATTATACATTTAACAGGGTTTTTGAAAACATTTTAGTTCAAGTAAATGAACGTTTGTGTTATATCAAAATATGTTTAAATGAAATTTATCATAAAGTCCTTTTGTTAACATTTTATTTTAACAAGTTTTGAAAACATTTTAGTTCAAATAAATGAACTTTTGTGTTATATCAAAAATGTTTAAATAAAATTTATGATAAAGCCTTTTTTGTTAACTTTTTATTTTTAACAACTTTTGAAAACATTTTAGTTCATGTAAATGAACTTTTGTGTTATATCAAAACTGTTTAAATAAAATCTATCACTCCCCCTCGAAGTGATGGTATTTTCCCAACTGTTTTAACAACATTTTCTCATCATTTTTTCATTGCAACAACGTTTTAGATTTTTGTTTTTCCAACAACTTTTAACAACTTATTCATTGATTTCAAAAACAAACTTCACAATTTCTCCCCCTCAAAAATAGCGTAAGATTTTAAGTTGTTTTTGACCTATTAATGAGTAGGGTAGCATTATTTTTGAAATTTTATTCTTATTCAAGCTAAAAAAGATTACATTAATAATTATAAAAGCATGCTCGAGATTTGGGTATTATGACCAAAAATTTTTATAAAAAGGTTTTTGAAAAGCTTTTTGTAAAATCTTGTATAGATTTTGCTCACAATAAATAAGAAGATTTCTCTTCTTTTCTGAAGGATTGACGCATTGAAGCGTACGTTCAGGGTCCTTTCTTTAAAATACGGGTATTGATCTGTGATTTAATCAACAGCCATTATGATTAATGAATTACCCTTTTGTTTTACTAGATGTACTTGTGCATTAGTTGAGAACTACTTTGGTGACTTTTTTGACCATATCGTCATCATTTTCACGCTTGCTTGCCATTCCTAGACGATGTCATTGATAAACAAATTTTTCTGTGGCAAAGCTTTGGTGAAGAAGTCGGCAATTCGGTAGTCAGTTTTGACGAAGTACAGTTCCACATTCCGTCTGTCTACATGTTCATCAATGAAATGGTATCTGACTGCTATGTGCTTGATTCGTGGGTGTTGTACTGTGTTATAAGATACTTAACTTCTTTGAATCCATTTGAAATGTAGCCCAGGGAACAACCTTTAGTATCTTTTTGCTAACAACCGACTTGAAATTCAGACGAACAAATCTCATGTTCTTTCTGCTAATAACCGACTTGAAATTCAGACGAAGAAATCCCATGTTCTTTCTGCTAACACCCGACTTGAAATTCAGACGAAGAAACCTATGTTCTTTCTGCTAACAATCGGTCCGTGACCCAGACGAAGAACCCTTTCTTTCTGCTAACCGTCGATTCGAAATTCAGACGAAGAACCATCTCTTTCTGCTAACAATCGATTCGAAATTCAGACGAAGAACTGTTGGTGTCTTTCTGCAAATAATGGAATCATAATCCGTCAATTGCATCTTCATCCATAGCACTTGTGTACAACAATCGGAGAGTGATATGTATTCAGCTTCTGTCGTAGATAATGCAGTGTGATTCCGCTTCTTTGAAGACCAGCTGATTAACTTCTCCCTCATGAATAAAGCATATCTACACATAAATGGAGTAGAATAATAATATCCGGCACGAATTTATCCAACAAATGTTCATTGGCCTAATGAATCCCTCAACAACTATGCATACTTGGCACGAATCCATACGACCAATGTCCAGATACTAGATATATCCCTCTACGAGTACACTGAAGTACTGATGCAATCAATTTGACAACCTGCATAATCTGCATCTAGAATAGACAATTAGTTCGAAACCGGAATCTTTCGGATGCACAAGGCTCCATGTGCATGGTTCCCTTTAGATACCGAAAGATCCATTTTATGGCAGTAATGTGCTTTTCTGTTGGCCTTGAATGGTAACGGGCACACATGCAGATATCAAAATGAATATCAAGCTTACTAGATGTAAGATACATGAGTGAACCAATCATACTATGGTAAATTGTAGTATAAACTGGTTTACCTTGTTTATCTTCATCTAGTTTAGGCTTGTGTAGCATTGGTATACTTACATATTCAGATTTTTCCATTTCAAAAATTTCCATCGTGTATTTGTTTTGATAAATGAAGATACCACGAGGATTTTTGTTAATATGTAGATCCAAAAAGAATTTTAATTTTTCCCTCATGCTCATCTCAAATTTCTGTCGGATGATATTTTCAAGGTTTTTGCAAAATCTAGGATTTTTCGATCCAAAAATAATATCATCGACATAAATTTGGACTAGCATGATATCGTCACCTTTTCTTAATGTGAACAAAGTTGGAACGATTGAACCTTCAATGAATTTGTGTTTGAGCAGATATTCTGACAACACCTTGTACCATGCCGTTGATGCTTGCTTGAGTCCATAAACGCCATTGTTGTGGACATAAACGTCATCTGGGCTGTCTGGATCAACAAAGCCTTCAGGTTGACTCACGTACAGCTCTTCGTCTAATTCCCCATACAAAATGACCGCTTTCACGTCCATTTGGTATACGAAGGAAGATTTACGAGTTACTTGAGCCAAAAATAAGTGTATTGCTTCGATCCTTGCTACTGGTGCAACTGATTCATCAATGTCAATTCCTTCTTCATGATTGTAACCTTTTGCAACTAGGCGAGCCTTGTTGTGGATTATTTCCCCATCTTCATCATACTTGTTCTTCATAATCCATATCAATTGTAGAAACAGTGATATGGTGTAGCACTTCTTGCTTGAACGGGTTGAGAAGGTTTTCCACCTCGTTTGTAAATGGTGATCTTGAGTCAATCTTCTTCTTTGCGGATGTGGTTGGTAAAACATATGCATGTTTGAAGGCTAAACATATCGCGTCTCAGAAGGTCCACCGACCTCAGCTTATGGAGTCACGAATTGCTTAGTGAACGGTTCCTCTTCAGACGATGCATGAGTAATTTCTTGATCATCAACATTCTGGTAGGAGATTGGAGTGGTATTTCTTGGTGAAAGTTTCTGTTGAATCTTTGTTGTTGGAGGGGTATATGGTACTTGATTAGCATCTTCATAAGTAGCTGTTGATGAACCGGATACTGGAGAAGGAATGTCTTCTTGATGATTAACTTCGATAATCGGAGTTGCAGCGGATATTGTTGACATCTTCATCCTATTTCCTCCACATGATTCATCATAGAAATTTATAAAAAAACCATCTAACTCTTCCTTTTGATACTCATTAAGTTTTGGCAATGTTGCAAAAAACGGCCTACAAGGCCTTGTAATCGCCGATTCCAAGCTACAAGGCCCTGGAACTTGGAGACATTTACAAGGAAGTTGGCCGATTAATCGGTGATTACAAGGTTTTGGGCCGATTAATCGGCTAAAAAATGCAACTCGGCCCTCGACCGCCTCAGGACCGATTCACGATTTTTGCAACATTGAGTTTTGGTGTTGATGATTTCTTGTTTGGTACGAGTCCTGACCATTTTGTTCAGAAGTCATGAGATGACGACTAATTGAGTTTGCTCCCCCTCAATTAGGCCATTCTATGTAATAAGCTTCTTCAAACACTTGTGAAGTTTCTGAATCGGCTCCCCCTCAAACTGACCATCTCCTTTTATAGTTTCAGAACATTAACGTCATGATCACGTTTGAGGGTCTTGATTTCAACCGTCTTCTTCATCATCCGAGTTAATCCAGTTTAACCGATCCAATGAAGTTCCAAATGATATACCAAGTTCTGATCACCCAACTACGGTATCCCACTATTCGTAACCGAGTAACTTCGAAACAGAGCGAACAACCATGGTTTCCCTATATTGTTAACTCACTACATGTACACATTTTTCTTTCATGGAAACGTAAACCAGAACGGAGAACAGTATAAACCTATTCTCCCCCTCAAAGATAGCATACATGGTGTTTGCTATATTTGAGAGTTATTAGAGGCAGTATGAATATTTAAGGTTCAACTGAAACAACCAATCAACTGGAGTACTAAATGATAACGCCAAGTTCGAATCCCAGAGGCCAAAATAGAACTCGAACACGGTAGTAAACCACGGGATTTTTCAGCACGGTAGACATCAATTTTCCTGGCATATGTAATTAAGCTCGATCCCTTCTTGATTTATAGCCCCAGCATACACATTTCTCCTCCCACAGATGAAGAGAAAGTTTATATGATCAGGAAACTCCGATATACGCCAATTCTCCCCCTCAAAAATGGCATGCAAATGACATTTTTGTCACATTTGAAATTCTGTGATGATTGTGATTCATAGACATAGCATGAATATTTGTTGAAGCCCAAAACTACTGCAAAGAAGATGGTAATTAAAACTCTCTTGTAGCATCCCTCTTTGTTTCCTCATCAATGGTTTAGCAATTGAAGAATTAAATGAAGCTCATAATATGCCTAAACTACTTGATGTAGCGTGTTCAACTTTATAGGCGCACAAATTGAAACACGTCTCTAACGATTTCCACCTCGTGTCTTTAAGTCTGACTAATTCTTGAGAAGATCTTGTACTAAAATCATGTTAGAAGCTCGAAAAACGACAATCTCTTGATGAAGCTTGATAATAGACAAATTCGCGACTTAAACTTGCACTTATATGTGATTAAGAACCTATTTTGGAGGAAACATTCATAACTCCTTAGGTGGTGGTATATACCCATCCTTCTATCCTATTCTGTATATATCTGCCTCTTGAGCTATCCACATCTCGTGTGACATTAAGCACTACAATGTAACTCCTTTAAGTGATAGTTATAATCTGTGTGACCACAACGCAACCCCGTTGACAGATATAACTAGATAGCCAAGTCTAATCATTGTGAATACACTCGAGCAAGGATCTTCAAACATCGTGCATCCAACCAACCCCTAGATATTTGAGATACTAGGTACACGAACCCGTAAAGTAGCAAACCAATCAAGCGACCATAATTTCTCAATTCCTTTAAGCTCGAATGATCCCGTGACAAAATGCGATCTCGAAAAATAACTTTCAATCGTTCAAGTAGTACAAATTTATCCCAAAAAAATTAATCAAACCCCATAAGTTTTATTTTGTCCAAACGTCGAAATCCTATCAATAATCAACTTATAGTCCGATAATAATGTCAACAATCAACTCAGCCGAACCAAATATATAACAAAAATTCATCACGAATATTTTGTTAGTTAGACAATATCATTAAGTCCATATGCATCAAATTAAAATTCGGCTGATGGTCCAGTTATGTTAAAGTTTGATTTGAAGCCTATTTTAATCCAACCAAATATTTCGCAGCCCAGCCATATTAATTAGAAAAGCTAATACGAGCCCAAATCCACAACCAACCCTAATTATGTGGGATATAAGTAACAACATCACACATAACCGTTTGTCATTTAACCCCAATCTCAAAAATATACGCCCCACTACTTGCAGTCAAAAGTAGATCTAACTTCTTCACATCTCCACACTCAGGCAAACAAAATAGTAAAGGTGCGTTTGGTATGCGTGATGGAATCACTATAGGTATAGGTTTGAGAATAGAGTGAAATGGAAATAGGTATGTAGATATCACTTTTCATGGGTATCCACATACCCACCAAATCATACTCCTATGAGGAAACCCACATATCATGGGTATCCTCATTCCATTGTGGTAGGCCTCATAACCAACCAAACAACATTAATGACTTTCAAAGTCATAGATTCATTCCCATAGTGGGATACCAAACACACCATAAATACTCAGCACTTATCATTGTACTTTTGTCTCCCTTATAAATTCTATCACACAAATGTTGCACTCAATATTATTCCATCCTTATTACTCCAAGGCGAACTGCAACAATCACATGAAACATACCATCCTTATAACTCCATTAAAAAAACATAACAGATCCCACCTTATTTCTCCACAACGAAACAAACTTCACCCTTATTACTCCTTGCACAAGCAACCACGCATCAAATTACGAATCAAATAAAGAAGGTCACTACCGTAGCACATATTTCTTCGAGATCTCAATAAATGGGTCTTGGGTAGGTTTCTTTTGCATTTGCTTTTAGTCGTAGATCAATGATGGATTTAGTATCTTGGTTCAAGATCTTAAATGGTCATTAATTTGGAACCTTGGAACCTGATATCTATGCATTTCATTCGATTTTTTTTTCATGAGATGGAATATGTTCTGTTTGGGTGAGGAGATGAGATAGCACATATTGTAGTAGTTGATTGGTAAAAGATATAGGTTGTATTACTTTGTATATTTGTTTGACTTCTTTTCCATATAATATGGACTATGAAGTTGTTGTAATATCTTGGTCAATCAGTCAAACCCGTGACAGTGGGTATCTTATGGTATCTCATTGTCAATGGTTTATATCGCAGATTCGAGTCAAAATTTTAGCAGCATTTTCTTTCGTAAAAACGTGGGTAACTGAAATCTCGTACTATAGTTGTCACATCTGCCCTCGCATCTGCAATCGCAGTCTGCCAATGCAGTCTGCCATCGCAGTCTACCATCACAAAACCCAATACGAGCATATACAATGCGAGCAAATGGAAACAAGTACAACACCAGCAGATTTTTAAGATCAAAAACCCCTTTAAAATCTTGAATCTGACCACAGAAACTTGTTAAAAACCATATGAAATCTTGTTTAGAATCAGAAAATAAGATAAACATAATAAGCTTTTGGATTCAAAACACATATAGATACCAAAAATGACATTTGGAGCAGTTTTGGGACCATAAAACCATAAACAACTTTTGGACAGAAAAATGACCATAAGAGGACTTTTTTGGACAGAATATTACTAGAAAAGTGACCAGAACAACAATATCAAGTATTGGACACATATGTGTTCAAGAAAAAAGGACACTTTTTGGATAATAACAACTATACGAGACACAACAACACACCAACAAATAATGTATCGACTTAAACCCCTGGTTAGCTCTTGATACCAATTGTTGGTCCAAATAAATCTAGTATAGGTGATGTTATTTGTGGTGTCGGGAGGTCGGCCGGAGTAGGCAAACACACCCATGGTGGTGGTGATGTTAAAGAGAGAAACTAGAGAGAAGGAAGCGAGAGTAGTGAGACAAAGCTTTTCTTTATTATTGAAAACACACACCTCACAAGTGAGACTTATAAGGGTATTTATAGTAAAAAACCATAAGGATGAGATACCTCCCATCCTTTCCTAGGAAAAGGTGTGATACCACAACATTCTTAGTCACCCCCGAGACTATACAAGTGTCTCGGGGGAGGAATATCTAATCTAGTGAACTACTTGTATTTCTGTGTTCCAACAAGTTATTTTGGATAATTTAAGACACATGAAATCAATATCACCGTACTCGAGAAATATCACACGTCATTCACACATCAAATCTGAATCACCGATAATATATATATATATATATATATATATATATATATATATATATATATATATATATATATATATATATATATATATATATATATATATATATATATATATATATATATATATATCACATTAATTTAGGTCGCAAGTCGGAGGTTATTCATTGCTAATCGTAGCAATTCACCGTCACCTTTTGAGCACTATTTAAGTTTTGCACGCACCCACCAGGTGAGTTCATAGTCCCACTTTTTTTAAATTATTTTCAAAACCCCGTGGGGAGATACATGCGATAAATCGAACACAAGTATTTTTAGTATGCGAATAATCACCTGATATTGCCTAAGTTAGTCCTGTACGATAAAGTCCCTCATATCACGAACCTTAATCACTTGCGAGTAAGCACGGATTTAGCTAATAGATCTATTGGAGACGGCAACCCAACTCTACCAAAGTGATCATTTGGCAGGGGATGTGCTATATTCGAGTTTTCTAGGAAGTTCATACCTTCCTATCACCGAGGGCCCCTTTTTCTCATCTACATCCCTCATGATGTAGGTGAGTATATCATTTATTGATATCACTCGTGTTAAGGCTGCGTTTCGTGAGGCTTAGTAGCAATATGTCACGCGTTTAGTCAAGACCAATCATCTTGATTTGTTTATTTTAAAAATATTTGACTTGTGTTCAAACTATTACAAATTTAAAGTACTATGGATTCACTCAACCTTTTTGTTGACTTTTTAGCATGTTTATCTCAGGAAATTAGCGGCATGATGGCACGGAGCTGGCGTAAAGGGCACACAAGACCTCCCTTTTTATTTCGAATAATTATATCATTCTTTTCAAACTCGTCTCCCTTTTGTGAAACAATCAACATTTGGAAAATGTTTTGAAACTCTGAATACTTTGAGTTTTCATGGAATGATATCAACTTATCTTTTGAATTGTTTTCTATAATTATGACTGTGTTCTAAACTGTAATGACTCCGATTAGACTTCTGCTGCTTATCAAAGTATCGGGGTGTTGCATCTCCACACTTGAAGCACTTTCTTTCATTCTTGCTATTCTTGTCGTCCTTGTTTCTTTGGGATGTTTTTCTTTCATCATATGGTTGTCTAACGTATCTTCCTCGTCTTTTGAATAATTTCTTGAAGTCTCTTACGGCCATGGCATACTCTTCATTGTCAGTTTCGGAGGTTGAGCATTCTTCGTCACTAGAGTCTTTTTTAGCTTTCAACGCAATTGATTTGCTTTGCTCCCTTTTTCCTTTGACCATTTCGGAGTCTTTCTTTATTATCACTTCATACACTTTCAAGTTTCCAATTAACTCGTCAAGTTGTAGAGTTGATAAATTCTTTGACTCCTCAATGGCCGTTACCTTAGCACGCCACTTCGGATGGAGAGCCCTAAGAAATTTCCTTACAAAATTCTTGCTAGAAAAATTCTCATCAAGTGCTTTTAAACTTGTGATGATTGTGTTAAATCTAGCAAAAGCATTATCAATTGATTCCTCTTCCGGAATCGTAAATTGTTCATATTGTTGTATAAGAAGATCTATTTTATTATCTTTGACTTGACTATTACCTTGGTGAGTGATTAGAAACGAATTCCAAATTTCTTTTACGGTTTTACACATAAAAATTCTTTCATATTCTTTGCATGGTAACGCACTATAAATCACCATTTTAGCCTCATTATTTTTAGCAAGTTTCTTTTTCAAATCATCGTTTTGTTTTTCAAAAGGTACAATTTCATCCCTTTTGGTTTCGGGATTAGTTTATATAGGAGGAAAATCACCATTAGTAATAACATGCCAAGGATCTAGATTCTTTGATTTCACATAAGTTTCTAATCGATTTTTGCAATAAAGAAATCCATCACTTTCAAATAGTGGTGGTTTTTGCATAGATTGCGCTTCTAAATATTTTTCAGATTTAATAGATCGTTTCAAGTTTTAAAATACAGTTTATTTAAAAAAAATCTTGTTTAACGTAGCTCTGATGCCAATTGAGGAAAACTATAAGGGGGGATTGAATAGTTTTACGTCGTTTTAAATTATAAAAACTTTGTTTTCAAAAACTTCGATTCTAGATTATGTGAATTTCAACACTTGCACTAAATGAACAATTCTATCTAAATAAGCAAATATAATGTAAATATGAAAGTAATGAAAAGATAGAGTTGGAGAGATCAAAACACAACACAAGGATTTATAGTGGTTCAGCTACGAAGCTCCTCTTCGCCATACTCCACTCCCCAAGTCTCTTACTAGAGAGTTTTCTTCACTATGTCAACAAACTCCCTTGTGGCGGAGAAACCTTACACAACTTTTGCTTAAACTAATTAACGACACTAAGCTAAATGTCGGGTTCTAATGATAGCTAGAACCAATCTCACGACTCTTATCACAACTTCTACACGACTTGTACACACCACTACTATTTGACGCCTTCACACTACTTCACTAATTCTTTTTCACAACACTACTTCTACTTTACTTAATAACAAACCCACCTAAATCTACTTATTACAAGCAAAACACAACTTTACAAGTGATTTACACAAACTACAAAACTAATCTACAATACTTCTTGATTTGATATAGAAGGGGTATTCTTCTCTTGCACTTTGAATGGTGAGGGATTGAATCACTTGAACAAAGACTAATAAACTTATGATCAAAAGATTTAGAAAGATGTTTGGAAAGGATTGGGACCGAAAATTTTAGTGAAAAAGGTGAGGTAAAATTGCAGAAGTGAACCAGTATTTATAGACAAGAGAACCTGGCCACAGGAGCGTGTCGGCCCCCTTAATTATTAAGGGGGCCGCCCTCCTGTAACGGCCAGTTTTCTTGTCTTTTACTGGGGAAGGTTTATCTTGTGAAAATGTAACTGATTTTGGTTAAAAATTTGAATTCATATATTTATTATGAATTAAAACATTTTACTTTAATTATCAAATTTTTTTTTCTAGAATATATAAAACGTTTATAACATTTTATAAAATTTGTAGTGTCTAAATAAAAGTCCCTTTGATCATAAAATGTATTAGACATTTGTTTATTCATACCTTAAGTGATTTAGTTGGATGGAATGATATTTGTAACTAAATATTTGTTTACGTAATGATTTTACGTTTAATGATTTTATATTTTGTGATTATCAAAACATAGTGATATCGAGAAATATTAATAATGTTTTTATGCATTATTTATATTAACACCGTTAAAGAATTGGCTATGTATGACTCAAAGGGGATCAAGCTATACATGTCACTTGCGCTTAAATACTGTAAGCAGTTATTCCGGATAATACTAATACATAATAATGAAGAGCTAAAGGAAAGAAGAAGTGAAAACGGTTTTGTGTTACTATTTGTATCTTTGTGTGTCTTTATATGATTCTATCTTAACTACATAGACAAATTGTTATGTTTAGATCTTTTATTAGAATTGTGTTTGTGTTTCGTTTACCCCCGTTGGATAAAAGGGTTGTAATTTGTTTACAATAATTAATACTGAAAAGTTACTGTCATTACTTTAACAAAACTCAAATCATAACGATTATACTTTTCTCAAACCATGCATGTTAGATACAGATTATTAGCGTTACCGCCACTCATCACTAAAAAATTAAGTGGAGATTTGCGTACAAACACTCCGCGGCAACATGCGGGTTGAAATCCACATTTTACTAAAAATTTGACGAGGAGGGAGATTAAAATAATATAGTATCTCTACTACTTATAATACATGCATATACATTTTTTTAAAATTAAAATGTTTAAAATTTGAGTAACGTTGATTGTATAATACTCTTATAAAACAAGTTCAAATGGAAAGTTTTACTTAATGTAATTAGTTCGATTTAAGTGACAAAATTTTAAAATATCATTGATTAAAACTAGTAACAACACCCACAACTAAATAACTTCAAACCTTTTTCATTTTTCCTGTATAGCTCATATACTTTTCTTATCGCATGACCATGACTATAAATTAAACTCGTAAGTATTGTATTAAGAGTCATACCAGAATACAAATTCGTAAATATAATTATTTGTCGCTATGAACCGTCGCTTTGTGCGAACATTCGTAGTATTATGTAAGAGATAGACATATGGTTTAGTGATAGTGAAAATAGGTTTATGAACAGAGATGTTTATGTATCAACATTCTGTATTATAATTTGACATAAACTTTTATAAACGTCGACATATAGGAGGAGGCTTATTATTGAAGATGCTCCAGGTTATCAGCCGAACCGCTTTATTAGGTTTAACGTAAAGTGTTTGTTACATGAAATTAGCATCCAAGTTAAAACTAGAATTATATAATTCTTGTAATTTCAAAACGGAAATAAAGTTACATATTTATGAAAAACCAAAAGTATATGTTTTTTCAGGTTGGAAATATATTACACGGTGTTCTGTCCTTTCCCCTTCTCTTTTGTATTTAAACTAGTTATTCCATTAATTAAATTGTTAAAGATAAAATAAAGCCTAACTATGGGCACGAGATTTATTTCAGAGGTGTCAAAGAGTGATTCGTACTCAGTCATAAAGAATGTAAAATAATAGATAAGTTATAATTGTATGTCTTCTAATTTATTGGGATCCATCATTTCAATATTGAACAGAAAAATATATACTACAGTAGTAATTGTGCTACGTGGAAATAGTTTATCAATGTCGTTACATGGGTTTACTTAACTAAACTCGTTTAATCAAACAAATCATTTTCCTTTTTATTGAAAACAAGATAAAAGAATATACGTAGATATTGTGCTTATTCAATCTACGAGGTAAAATTGAACTACTAAAGCTGTTAACATATTTTTTTTTCCTAAAAAATTAGTAATAGAAGATTACATCTAATTAAACTTTGCATAGCTTGAACTTGGATCTTTATGGATCTTAGGGTGCGTTTGGTTTGTAGAGGGGTTTCGGATTCGGATTCAGATTTGGATTAGGATTTGCATTTGGATTTAATGTAGGAGAGAGAAAAAAATATTTAGGGTACGTTTGGTATGCCAAAGGATTAGAATCGGATTTGGATTCGGATTTGATTTGAAAGAATAGTAGGAGAGAGAAAAGAAATGATAGTATAAAATGCTGTCTGTTTTATAATACGGAATTGATAAAGTATTTAAAATTTAGTATTATTTAATTATTAAGTAAAGATTATAAAAACATTGGGTCCCATATTTTTAAGAAAAAAACAAACAAAAAAGGTTTAAATATTAGTGCTAGACAATAGTGGCTTACTCTTTGGATCAATACCCACTAGTATCCCATGATATTGATGATACCCTCCAACAAGTGTATCAAGTACTATTTAGAAACCAAACTCCATATACCAAACAACTAATTATTTCTTTCAATCCATTCTTTGAATCTACACCCTCAAAACAAACGCACCCTTAATAGTAATAATTATTTTATATAATAATTTTGTAATAAAAAATATTATTATTAAAAGAAAATGTATAAAAGGATGAAAGGAGAGTAGTTGGTGAGACCTACTAAAAATTTTAATACTTACCAAAACCTTTAAATTACTTATCAATCAATATTTCATTCTTCAATCCATTCCCCCTTTTAAAATTTAAAGCCAAACAAAATTTTAATGTCACATCAAACCAAAATCCATACCTAACCCCAATACCAAACACACCCTTAATCCCTCCGTCACAAAATAATTATTGAAATAAAAAAAATATACAGTTTAAGAAAAACATAATCATTATAGCTTTTTCTTTCTTACTTTTTGCATAATCAGTTTTATGATTAACTAATTAATTTAAAATTTCTTTAATGCTTGTAATAATAACCTCAAATGATGGTAATATAGTAAACTCGAACTAAATTTCTTATCTATTTTTGGAATTGAACAATTAATTTAGGACAACCCTAAATGAAAATATTGAAAATACAATTCTGTTTTATACCTATTCTACCCTCCAAAATTTTAAAAACTTTCCAAAAAAAAGACACCGTTAAATATTTTCCAATATTGTTTACATACATACTTTAAAATAGAAACTTAAATGGAGCTTTAATTGAGCTTAACACACACGTTTATCATTCTATTCATTTGAAAACTAGAAAGCACAAAATGAAAACTTAAATATAATTTAACACATACACGTATAGATATTTGGTTTGTTAACTATATAAAAATATATTTGATACGAGTACTTTGATTTGTCAACTTAAATATTATATTAAATACGTATTTGATACTTTCGTTTGTCAACTATATAAAAGCATATTTAATACTTTGGTTTGTCAATTATATATACTAGATAAGTACCCAGGCATAACAACAGAATTTTCTAGTGACAAACAGTTATAATTATGCTAAACGTTACACAAAACAGTTAACCAAATATCATTATAACTATTTGCCGTTATAAATTTCGTTACTATGCACGGGTACTCGTCTAATATGTATTACGTATATAGTAGCTTTCGGGGCCTTTAACTGTCAATTCGAAGCTCAAACCACCATGTTGAAACATTTTCATTAGATTCTATCATATTTTAAGATAACAAAGTTAAATTTGCTTTAATAAAAAAATGCTTCCATGAAAACGTTCGGAAAGTCTAACTAACATAAATGATTCAACTTTATAAAGGTAACTAATTGGTTGCACTTTTCGGAATTGTGTAATTAGACAAACAGTTAAGTGATTTAAATGATAGATTAAACATATAAATCGCCAACACGTAAGTATTTCTTAGTGACTAGTATTGAATGGTGTAATTGATTGTCTATTCCATAATCATGCTACAAATATATAGAGTACAAGACACAAGAGATGATTCTAGATAGGATACATATGATGGGCTAGGGCTAAGAATCGGACCTATGAATAAAATATCAACTATACAATATTGACTAATACTCCCCCGCAGTTGGAGCGGGAGGAAGCCGCACGCTCAAACTGTATCTAAACTCTTCAAATAAGGCTGAAGGGAGTCCCTTGGTGAAGATATCTGCGTATTGATAACGGGAGGGTACATCGAGAACGCGTACCCTACCTGCAGTAACCATGTCAAGGACAAAATGTATGTCAATCTCGATGTGTTTGGTCCGTTGATGTTGAACAGGGTTAGCTGACAGATATATGGCACTAACATTATCACAGTAGACCAGAGTGGCAGTAGTAAGAGGAGAATGCAGCTCACGAAGAAGGTTACGAAGCTATGCAGTCTCAGCTACAACATTAGCAACACCCCGGTACTCAGTTTCGGCACTAGAACGGGAAATGGTGTGCTGTCGTTTGGAAGACCAAGAAAGTAGATTATCGCCAAGAAAAACACAGTATCCCGAAGTAGATCGGCGTGTAGATGGACAACCCGCCCAATCTGCATCTGTATATCCAACAAGAGAAGTGGTAGAGGATGAATATAGGTGAAGACCAAAATCCAAAGTCCCCCGAAGGTATCGTAAAATACGTTTAAGGGCAGCTAAATGTGGCTCGCGAAGATCATGCATGTAAAGACAAATCTGTTGGACAGCATATGAGAGATCCGTTCTTGTAAATGTGAGATACTGAAGACCACCTGCAAGGCTGCGATATAAAGTAGGGTCTTGAACTGGAACACCTTCGGGACCCAGTTTGGATTTTGTATCAACTGGTGTTCGAGAGGGGTTACAGTTGGCCATGTGAGCGCGCTCAAGGAGCTCACTAGCATACTTCCGCTGAGATAGAAACAGGCCTGTAGAATGTTGTGTAGCGGAAATACCAAGGAAGTAATTAAGAGGCCCGAGATCAGTCATGTCAAACTCACTGTGTAGGGAGGCAATGATTTGTTCTAGAAGAGCTGTAGAAGAAGCTGTAATAATAATGTCATCCACATAGATAAGTAGGTAAGCAACTTGAGAGCCCTGTCGAAGAATAAATAAAGAGGAGTCACAGCGACTGTGGTAAAATCCAACTCTAGTAGCATAACCTGCAAATCTCTGAAACCAAGCACGAGGTGCTTGCTTTAGCCCATATAATGATTTCTGCAGAAGACAAACATGGTGAGGGTACCGGGGGTCCACAAATCCTGGCGGTTGGTGCATATATACAGTCTCAGATAAATCCCCATTAAGAAAAGCATTCTTAACGTCAAGCTGATGAATAGGCCACTTGCGCGATACCGCAAGACTGAGAACAGTGCGGATGGTAGCGGGCTTGACTACCGGACTAAAGGTCTCATCACAGTCAATACCAAGTTGTTGACTACTACATTGGCAACCAAACGAGCCTTATAGCGACTCAAAGTCCCGTCAGCATGAAATTTATGCTTGAACAACCACATAGATCTGACCAAATTAACACCAGAGGGTTGCGGTACAAGAATCCAAGTACCATTTTTAACTAACGCATTATACTCATCGTACATAGCATTATTCCAATGAGGGTTTTGAAGAGCGAGGAATGGAGATTTAGGTAAGGGCGAGATAGGAGAAGTATGAAGTGAAAGACGTTCAATGGGTTTGACAATGCCTGACTATGACCGAGTGACCATGCGGTGAGTACGGGGTGGTTCGGTGGGAGGTTGTGTTGGTTGGGTAGGGTGGGTAGAAGCGTCTTGGTTGGTTGGTTGGTTGGGTTGGTTGGTTGGGTAGGTTGGGTAGGTTGGGCTGGTGATGGTTGATTTTGTGCTGCGGTTTGTGGGGTGTCGGGTAAACTAATGTGAGTAGGAGGTGTGATGGGCTCATGATGGGTATTAGGAAAGACCTGAGGTGGAGTTGGTGATGGGGGGTGAGTAAGCACTTGGTGAAAAAGAGGAGACGGTGTAGAATCTAAAAAGGTGTAGGAAGGTGGAGATTCGGGTGTCATTGAGCGATAAGGGAATTGAATTTCGTCAAAGGTGACGTGTCGGGAAAGTTAAATTTTGTTTGTTTCAAGGCCTAGGCATCGAAAGCCACGGTGATATGCGGGATAGCCCAAGAAAATGCATGGTGTTGCTCGTGGGGCAAGTTTATGAGTGGAGTGAAGGTGAGAGTAGCAAAGACACCCAAATATGCGTAAATTAGAGTAGTCGGGTGTTTTGTGATAAAGTCTGGTGTAGGGAATTTCGTTGTTGATGGCGGTAGAAGGTAAAAGGTTGAGGAGATAAGCAGCCATATGTAGGGCCTTAACCCAAAATGTGGGGGGTAGGTGAGCTTGAAACAAGAGTCTACGAATGACATTGTTGATGCTTCTAATCATGCGTTCCGCCTTGCCATTTTGTTGGGAAGTTTTTGGGCAAGAAAATCTAAATTGTATACCGTGGTTAGCAAAAAGTGTATGTAAGTGGTTATTGTCGAATTCACCACCATGGTCACATTGGAAACTTTTTATTTCGCATTTAAATTGGTTCTTGACATAATTACGAAAATGCAAAAATTTATCAAGCATGTCAGATTTATTACGAAGAGGGTAAATCCACAAATAATGAGAGAAATTATCAAGAAATAAGACGTAGTATTTGAACCCACTTTTACTAACAATTGGAGATGTCCATAAATCAGAATGAATAATATCAAAACAATATTCAACAGTAGATTTGGAACTATGAAAAGGAAGTTTCACATGTTTGCCAAGCTGGCATGCATGACATACATGTGGAGACTTTTCTTTATTACACGAGATAAATTGACGAGACACAAGAGACCGTAGCACTTCGTCACCAGGATGACTGAGGCGTAGGTGCCACGTGGAGGAGCTTGTTGAGAGAAGAGCGGTAGGGATGGTTGATGGCTTAGTAACGGGATAAAGATCACCCGAACTATCACATCGAAGGAGGATATGGCGAGTCCAGAAGTCCTTCACAGAAAAACCAAAAGCGTCAAATTCGATAGTGCAATTATTATCTCTAGTAAATTGACGAATAGAAATGAGATTTTTAATAATATTTGGGGTGACAAGGACATTGTGGAGATGAAGAGGACGATGAGCAGATGGAATAATGCTATGACCGGTGTTAGTAACGGGAATAGAATTTCCGTCACCAACGTGCACAGATGGGAATAAATGTTTGTTAAAAATTGTACTTAAATTACTTGCGTTAGAATTTAAATGAGAAGAAGCACCTGTATCCATATTCCAAGTCGGGTCTTGCAACGTCATAGTGCTAAAAGCACTAGGAAGCGAGGTAGCCTGTGACGGGTATAGAGCGGGAGCCGGGCCGAGAATGCTATTGGGCTGAACCTGCTGTTGATAATGGGGGATATAAATGGGCTGGTGAACCTACTGTGGTGATGAGTTAAGTACATACGACTGATGGGCTGAAGGACTTGGTTGTTGGGCCTGGTAGTGGGTCGTGGCAAAGGCTAGTTGGCCTGGTTGGTTTTGAGGTTGTTGGGGCAGACATGTTGAGGGATTGGATTGTATAAATTGTAGGGTCGAGCGACTTTGGTAATACCCAGGTGGTACCCAATTTGTAGTATTGTGATTTTGAGAATGTGTTATTCGACCAGATGATTGTCCCGTCCCATTTTTTAAACCCGACCTATTTCGGTGGTCGTGTATAAACTTACACCGGTCACCAAATTTGCAAGAGCCCTTATTAAAATGGTTACAAATTTATGGTAAAAGTTGAGCCTTAGCATGGTTACCTTTTGAGTCAGATTTAGTAGCCATGAGGATGGTAGGGGATGACGAGGAACTATCAAAAGAGCTTGTATCTCCCTGGCTTGCGTTGAAAGTAGATTCTTCAAGGAGTAGCATATTGCGAGCCGTTTCAAAGGTTGGAAGTGTTTCACGATGGCGTATTATTTTCACAATGGTGGTGAACCGTGAGTCTAACCCATTTACGGCATAGGTGACCAAGTTATTTTCACTAACCAGGGAACCAAGGTTGTGAAGTCGATCGGCCATGGATTTAATTTTGGTGCAATATTCATTGACTGACATGGATCTGATCTTGATGGACCGAAGCTCACTATCAAGAGTGATGGCCCTTGCATGATTGTTATCGTGGAACAGCTCTTTGAGGTGATCCCACAAGGCCTTGGCGTTACCTGGTGTCGACACCACTTGTTCTTGTAGAGAGTTGCATAGTGAGCCAAGAATCCACATCTTGATGAGATCATCAAGTTTAGACCACTCCGGATCGGGAGTACTAGAAGAGGCTGCTTTTTCAGCATGTGATTTGAGACCAAGACTTCTGAGATGGATTAGAAAGAAAGAACTCCATGATGTGTAGTTGTGTTTTTCTAGGTTTAGTTTTATGGGAACCTTGTTGGTGATATTGAAGGGGATTAACTTATCGGCGGATGTTGGAGAGGGTGGTGGAGGGGTAGAATCGTTTGTCATTGTTGACTGATGTTGGTTTTAGGGTTAGAAGAGGAGCGGCAGTTTTGAGAGAATGGATAGGGAAGAAGACGAGAGTTTTTAGGGATATTAGGAGCGGAATTATTATGAGGATCGTGACTAATTTTTAGCCTGATACCATATTGAATGGTGTAATTGATTGTCTATTCCATAATCATGCTACAAATATATAGAGTACAAGAGATGATTCTAGATAGGATACATATGATGGGCTAGGGCTAAGAATCGGGCCTATGAATACAATATCGACTATACAATATTGACTAATAACTAGATGTTAAACTAAACACACTTGTTTCGTTAGCCATTTTCGAATGAAGTTGACTTAAGTAAATATCAGGTGTAAGCAATAAAATTCTCGGGTTTAGAAAATGCCATATCCCGATTAGGTAGCATACATCTAAATCAAAAGTTCGCTTTCGCGGATTACTTAAACATGAAAAATCCTATCCTATTTATTAGTTGACGTCTATACTGCATGTAAAGAGAAAACATATTTGCTTTGAAACATAAATGTTATCAAAATACTCTTAATTTCATTGCAATATATTACAGTAGTTATTTTACACTAGAAGGGTACTCACGCGTTGCGGTAGCGGGTACCCTATAACTAAATTTCTTGGCGAACAGTATATTTCGATTACATGTTTTTCATGATAATGACTTTATGTAGAGGTGTGCACGGTTCGGTTTGGGTCAGTTTTTGGCTAAAACCGAAACCAAACTAAAAAGTCCACACAAACTTTAATCTCGTTAAGATAAAGTAAAGAAAAGAAAATCGACAGTTGTAACAGTATCATTTTCTTATTCTCGCGTTATATATACAATATGCATAAATATAAATAATGAGGTAACTACGATTCCTTTTTGGGTTAAATTACATAATGTGCCTATAGTTGCTTATTCGGAGGTTAGTTTAAGCTTGATTACCACTCAAGTGGGGAAACCGGTTATGTTGGATTCATTTACATCTTCTATGTGTGTTGACTCATGGGGTCGGATTAGTTATGCTCGTGCGTTGGTTGAAGTGTGTTCAAATTCTGAATTGAAAAAGGAAATTAGTATGGCTATTCCATCGGATAATGATAGTGGCTATTCGACGTAAATCATTCGTGTTGAATATGAATGGACACCTCCTCATTGCAGCGTTTGTAAGATATTTGGTCACACACTTAGTGGGTGTCCAAAACAAGTGAAAGAGGTTTCTAATGTGGTGACTAATGTGGTGACTAATGTATCGATTCAGGTGGTTAATAACGATGAGGGGTTCACAGAGGAAAGGAATCGTAAGAATAAAGGTAAGAGTGTGGGTTCTACGTCTCAATCTAAGCCAATTGGAGGGGTTAAACTCTCCAAGCCTAAGACTAATTTTTGGAGACCTAAAGTCACGACAACTTCTAATCAGGTTGATACCAAGAAAGATTCAGATCCTAAGGGTCTAAAGCAAGCTTCTACTTCAAATGTTAAATCTAGTAAGGACCCACAGTCTTCTAACTCTTTTGATATCTTGGATTCATTGGTGGATGAGGATGTTCTTGGTTTTGTTAACAATCGTAAGGGGTCACAAGATCAACCTATTAGTAACATGGAATCGCAGGTACCGGGTGAGGCTTCTAAGTCGTCTAATGTCCCATCTTCTAGTACATCCGCAACTAAAAAGGCGTTGGAGCAGTCTACCATCCCATCTCCAACTGCATCGAAGAGGGGTAACCCATTTTCTAAAGTGGGTGAAGTAGTTGTTTCTGACAGTGATGAAGATGAGGTGTATGAGCCTAATGATTATTTGGGAGATGATTATTTTTTAGATCAGTAAGCGGCTCAAGTAAACTACTTACCGGAACAATTTAAGGAGTTCAAGCTTCAAGGACGTACTGGGAAGTAGTATTGTATTTTGTTTTGTTTTATCATAAGATTGGCATGTCATCTTATGTTGCTTTTTGGTTGTTCTAGTTGTTGGTAGCTAGTGGTTCATTTATGGCCTGTCATAAATGATATAGGGTAGTTCAAGCGGTTGCTTGAGGTTAATGTGGTACTTCAGCCACATTCCATTGTTCTTTCAACAATTTATTGGTTAATATATTTTACCATGGTGGAAGCTCCCTTTTACCCAAAAATAAATATAAATAATAACAACATATTTTTCTTTTACAACTCTTCAATCTGAATACCCAAAATCCAACTCTGTTTTTTCATATTTATTTTTCATATTATAAAACACTAAAAAAAAATACTACTATATGAGTATTCCAAATTTTTATATACCATTGGTTTAAAAACAAATCTCATCTAGCACAAATAGGATCTTCCATAATAGTATCCAAAATGACTTTCTCGACCTACAAACAACCATTCTATAACTAAACTCCGGCGCATCAACCACCATTCTCGACCCCTCGGCCGCCTCCTTAGCATCGCCACTTGTCGCTATGTCCAGTGTGTTAGTACAAATATCGTCTAAAAACGTTATTTATAATTTACAATTTTTGCTATATTTTGTTAACGACAATTATAAACTTTATTTTAGCAAAACATAAATATAGTTAAGTCTTTTACATATATAGTCAAAAGTCTTTCATAAACACAAATTAAACATCACTTAGGTAATATATACATTTTACAAATTATCAAGGTTGTAAAAATCGTGAATCGGTAGACGGGTGGTCGACCCCCTGTAGCTTGTAATCGATCTAGGCGGGATTAATCGGTGATTAATCGGATTGGCATTTTTTATAAGTTTTTTGTATTTTCGGCAAGTTTTAGGTATTTTTGGAAAATTTTAGGTATTTCTGACAAATTTTAGGTATTACTCGCAAGATTTTTCTTAAAAAAAACATCTTGAAATATATATATAAACAACAAGTATAACTTATTAAATAATTTTATGGTGAGTTTTGGGTATTTCCAGCAAGGTTTGAAGGTTTCGGGCAAGCTCGACCATCGTTGACCGTCATTAACTATCGTTGATCATGGTTGACCGAGTTGTTTGACTGATTTACACAAATCGGAAATGTTGGTGGCCTGGTAGCACCTAGTCGGCGATTAATCGGCCTTGTAGGCCTTGTTTTGCAACATTGCAAATTATACTTTCATAAACTAGTTAATCTAAAATGAAAATGTATCTTTACATCATAGCATGCATTATCTTTGAGATCTTTGCAAGATATGATGAATATCTTGTTTAGATTGTTACTCTAAGAATCATGATAAGATATGGTAACTATTTTGGTTAGATTTGATAAAGATTTGGATAATTATCTGTCACGTCCTCGCAGAACCAAAATAATACACGGACGGTACCCTAGAATTGGTTCCGTCCCATCCGTGGTTTGCTGACCATTTTGCTATAAATAGCAAGCCATTCCATATTGTTTGATCATCACTTACATACACAAAAACAACATACATTCTCTCATTCATCATTCTCTATATCTAACTCATTCTTATTTCATTTTAGTAAACTTCTTTGTAGCAAGAAGATCAAAGCATTACAAGCTTCAACAAAACATTGCAAGGCTTGTTTGTTTGTCATTGTGTGAATTGTATTTATTCATACATGATTGTTTGTACCCAACCATCATAACCCTTTGATAGTGATCGGTTAGCATTTTTGTCCTCAAATTCTAAAGAATCCTATAAAATCTTTCTAATACATAGTGTGACGGGAGTGGTTGTACTCTTGTAAAAGAACTCGACATCTAGCTTTGTGTCGGAAATATTGTGTAAGCGACGTGTAAATGTTTTCTCCACCGGATATATAAAGGAGCTTGTTGACTAGTGAAGAAAACTCTCGAGTTCGATACTCGGGGAGTGGAGTAGGGCAAGGAAAAAAAGTCCTTGTTAACCAAACCACTATAAACACCCGTGTTGTGGTTTGATCGTTTCTTTCTTGCACTTTACTTATTTGTTATGTTGTTTGCATACATTAAGTCATTTCACAAAAACATAACAAAGAAAAAGAAATTAAAAACAGTAAAACTATTCAACCCCCTTCTAGTTTTTCATAATTGGCATCAAGAGCTACGTTACTCTAGATTTTTAAAATTTATTGTATTTTAAAACTTGAAATGATCCATAGATTTTGAAAACTTTAAAGAAAGGCAATCTATGCAAAGACCACCACTTTTTGAAACAAATGGATTTATTTATTGGAAAAGCCGTTTTGAAACATATGTGAAATCAAAAGATATAGATTTATAGTATATAATTATCGAATGTGATCATAAACTTATTACAAAAGATATCGCAAGTGGTCGGGATGAGGATACTTCACTTACTCGTCATAATGATGAGCAAAAGAAGTTAATTGCAAAAAATAATGAAGCAAAATCGATGCTTTACAACGCTCTAACCAAAAAGGAATTTGATAGAGTTTTTATATACAAAACAGCTAAAGAAATTTGACAATCTTTAATAATCGCTCATCAAGGAAATTCACAAGTCAAGAATAACAAAATTGATCTTCTTGTTCAATAATATGAACAATTTAGTATTCCTGAAGATGAAATCATTGATAGTGCATTTGCTCATTTTAATACTATTATTACTTCTCTCAAAGCACTTGGTGAATCCTTTTATATTAAGAACTTTGTCAGGAAATTTCTTAGAGCACTTCATCCGATATGGAGAGCAAAAGTGATGGCTATGAAGAATCTAAAGATCTCTCAAAACTAGCACTTGATGAGCTAATTGGAAACCTCAAAGTTCATGAAATGGTAATGGTGAATGACTCAGTGGTCGTTAAAGGCAAAAAGGAAAAGATCAAGTCCATTGCCTTAAAAGCAATAACGGAGTCAAGTGATGATGAAGAATCTAGCTCGGGAAGCGAAGATGAAGAATATGCCATGGCCGTTAGAGATTTCAAAAAGTTCTTTCAAAGACGAGGAAAGTTTATAAGACAACCTAGATATGACAAGAAATCATTTCGAAAAGATCGTGATGATAAGAAAGGAAAGGTTGAAAGAAAATGCTTTAGATGTGGTGGCACAAGTCATCTCATAAGAGATTGTCCAAAGCAACCTAAAAACAAAACTCAAAGAGCTTTTGTGAGTGGTGCTTGGAGTGACAGCGAAGATGACAACAAAGAACCAAAGAATGATGAAATTGCTCTCATGGCTCAAGACTCAAATGAGGTACATTCTGAATCATCTTACTCTTCTATTGATGATGATACATTACAAAAAGAATGTAACAAACTATGTGAACTTAGTTTAAAAATCATAAACAAAAACAAGTTTTTAAAAACTAAAAAAGAGTTTTTGAAAAATGAAATTTATGAATTAAAAGAAAAAGCAAAATGTTGAGAAAATAGTAAAGCTATTCACGAGGTATGTATATCATGTCAGGAGCTTAGACTTGAATTGGAGAAACTTAAAATCACACAGGATTCACTTATCAAACAAAACTCTAAATTCAAAAAGTTTAATAAAAATATTTGTTGTGCGGATGAAATAATGAAAATCCAGAAATTACCATACAATAAACTTGAACTAGGATTTATGAAATTAGGAGAATTAAGTAGTCTAAAGAAGCAACTCGAAAAGGAACAAAAAACTGCTCCAACCACCTCAAGAAGTCACGGACCAGACGGAACCAAATCAAGGGTTTCGTCCATTGAACCAATTGGTTCCGTGAGTTCCTCGGGAGAACAAAAAGATAACAAATCAGCTTGTACTGAATTCGTTAAAGTCACAAAGAAATCTAAAGTTGTTACAAATGAAACTAAAGAAAAACCAGCGGTTACATTAGGATTAGGACTTGCTAAAAATGGGTATAGATCAAAAACTACTCAACAAAGGTCTAAACACCTATTCCCAAATGCCCCTTTCCAAAAAGTAACTACAACACACAACCCGACTATCATCATAATGGTTGGAATCAAAACTTCCCTAGACATCATCAATCTCCTAACTACATGCCATGGAACTCATATCCACCATTTCCATACATGAATCAAGTTAATGGGATGTTTAACCAATATGGACCCATGATATATTGGGGACCAAATGCTTGAGTTTTTATATAACTTGGGTATGCTTGAAAGTCGGATTGGAACCGGACGAGTGGATAAAAGATAGCGGTTGTGCAATACATATGACGGGAAACAAGAGCCTCTTCTCAACCTACCAAGAATATGATGAAGGTAATATCACTTTTGGTAGCAAATTAAAAAGCAAAATCATCGGAAAAGCTAGTATCTCTCATGACTCTCTCTATTTATAATGTTGCTCTGGAATAACCATAGCAAAAGGAGTTTTGAAAAACAACATATACGTCATGAAAATTGATAAAACTTCTAGAGATAAACTTTCCTTAACTTCGTTAGATGATTCCTCAAATCTTTGGCATAGACGCTTAGGCCATGCTAATATGAGACTTATTCAATCTCTATACTCAAAAGATCTCTTTAGGAACTTACCCAAGTTGAAATATGACCAACACTTTTGTGATGCTTGCAAAATTGGAAACCAAGTTCATAGTAGCCATAAGGCTAAAAATATGGTGTCTACATCTAAGTGTCTAGAACTTTTGCATATGGATTTATTTGGTCCATTCACTATACAAAGTTATGGAGGCAACTTCTACACTTTGTTCATAGTAGATGATTATTCAAGATACACTTGGACAAAGTTTTTGAAAAGTAAAAATGAAGCTTTTGATCAATTTGAAATTCTTAGTAAGAAAATTCAAAACCAACTAGATAGTCGTATAGTATCAATAAGAACGAATCATGGTCATGAATTTGATAATGAAACACAATTTGGAAACTTTTGTGATGACAACGGCATAACACATAATTTTTTGGCTCCTCGTACTCCTCGGTCAAATGGTTTACTAGAACGTAAAAACCAGACTCCTCAAAAGATGAGTAGAACAATACTTAATGAAAAAAATATACCACAAAAGTTATGGTGTAACGCCTTTGACACTTCAACCTATATTTTAAATAGAGTATTAATTCGACTATTTTTAAACAAAACACCATATGAAATATATAAAGTTAAAAAGCCTACGCTAGGATACTTTAAAGTGTTTAGAAGTAAATGTTTTATTTTTAACATTAAGTATTACCTCACCAAATTTGACCCAAAGTCTTATGAAGGTATATTTCTTGGATATTCTCAAAAGAGCAAAGCTTATATTGTTTTAACAAATAAACCTTGAGAGTCGAGGAATCGTTAAACATAACATTTAACGAAAGTCCACATCCCTCTAAGACATCACCTTCGGTAGATGATGACTTAGTTGAAAGTCAACTTGTTGAAAACGAAGATAATATAAATAATGACAAGGAATATGAACTATTAAACAAAGAAATTGTCAATATCAAATAACATAAAGGTCATCCATTAGATAGTGTTATAGGAAAAATAAATGAAAAAACCTTAAGATCACAAGTACAAAATCAAAGTAACTTCTTTTATTTTGTATCAACCATTGAACCCAAAAATATAAATGAAGCTATAAAAGATGAGTCTTAGGTCATATCAATGCAAGAAGAATTAAATCAATTCGTTAGAAATAATGTTTGGACATTAGTTCCTCAACCAAAAAGTCAAACAATTATTGGAACAAAATGAGTATTTCAAAATAAAATGAATGAAAATGATGTAGTGTCTAGAACAAAGCTAGGCTAGTAGCACAAAGTTATAATCAACAAGAAGGGATTGACTACGATGAAATTTTTGCTCCGGTTTCTTGGCTTGAGTCTATTAGAATCTTACTTGCATATGCATGTGCACATGATTTCAAACTTTTTCAAATGGATGTCAAAAGTTTATTTCTAAATGGATTTATAAATGAAGAAGTATATGTTGCAAAACCTCCGGGTTTCATCGATTTTAAAAAACCTAATCATGTATATAAACTTAAAAAGGCTTTATACGGTCTTAAGCAACCACCAAAAGCATGGTATGATCGACTGAAAACATCCTTAGTTGAACATAAGTACACCATGGGTTTAGTAGATAACACTATCTTCACCAAGAAAAAGAATTCACGTATTATCATTGTTCAAATACATGTGGATGACATAATATTTTGATCAACTTGTCAAGAGTTATGTGATGATTACTAAAAAATCATGCATGGCGAGTTTGAGATGAGTATGATGGGAGAACTTAACTTTTTCTTAGGACTTCAAATCAAACAATTAGAAGATATGATATTCTTTAACCAATATAAATACATAAAAGACATGCTTAAGAAATTTGGTCTTGAAGACTCTAAACCTATTAAAACGCCTATGTCTTCGGAAACCAAACTCACCAAGGATGAAGAAGGTGAATCTGTAGATAACACTAAATATAGAGGAATGATTGGTAGTCTACTCTATCTCATGGCTAGTAGACCCGACATTATGTTTAGTGTTTGTCTATGTGCTCGCTTTCAAGAAGATCCTAAAGCATCACATCTTGAAGCCGTAAAATGAATCTTTAGATACGTTAAAGGCACCACACACCTAGGATTATAGTATCCCAAAGGAACGGGAGTGGGAGTAGAAACCATAGTGTATGCCGACTCAGATCATGCCAGTGACTATGTTGATAGAAAAAGTACTAGTGGTATTTGTGCTTTGTTGGACATTTTCTCACCTCATGGTTTTTAAAGAAACAAACGGTTCTTGCCATTTCAACAACCGAAGCAGAATACATATCAGTAGGAAAAGCATGTCAACAAGCTCTGTGGATGAAGCAAGCTCTTGTCGATTACAGAATTTAACTTAACGACATATCTATCCTTGGCGACAACAAAGGAGCTATCGACCTCAGTAAAAACCCAGTTCAACATGCTTGAACTAGACACATTAGAATACGTCATCATTTCCTTCGCGACAATGTTCAAAAAGGAAACATCTCTATCGAGAAAGTATCCTCAGAAGATAACATTGCCGCTATTCTAACTAAACCTCTTAAACGAGAGCCATTCAATCTCCTTAGACTTGGACTAGAGGTAATGGAACCTAATTTGTAGTTTTAATCTTAGCTTAAATCTTCGTTTGATCAAAATAACAAAATTGACAAAACCATGTTCTGATCCCAAGGAACCCTACGACATAAGGGACGGAACCCTAAATTTGGTTATGTCCAATCCATGGTTCCTTGGGTTAGAAAACTTAATAACTTAAACAAACACCCCTCTTTTTCACATAACCATAACACACAAACGAGTACATCCCATAACATACCACTATCAAAATTAAGGCCTCTCATTCAGCTAATCTCAGTCCTAATCAACATTGTAAGTTTCCTTACTACTTTTCTTCTCTCAATTCTGAGTCTAGGACTTCTAATTTATGCACAAACCTAAAACTTGGGGATTATGCATTTTCTTAGTTAGATCATGAAGTACATTTGTGAATTACATAACTAATCATGTTTCTCTTAGTTAGGAATTGCATCTTGTAAGACATTATCATAATTAGGACAAATAATCTTTCACATTGTTCATACAAATAAAAACGTTATATTTAAAACATCACTTGCATAATGTCTCTTGAATGCTAAAGGAAGTACATAACTAATATGTATTTTCGGGTACATTTAGTCGAAGCTACATGAATTAGAAGCATTTGGGTTATCTATCGTTTTGTTACAAAATTGCTAAAGAAATTCTTTTTATGCATTAAAAAGAGTTGAGATAACAGCACCTCCGCATTGTCCTCATAGGCACACACTAGAACATTATATCAAAATTCGCGTTAGTTTCAACTAAAGTATGTAATTTTTGTATCTAGGATCAAACATGCCTCCCTTAACTTTCTATGATCACAAAGACACTCTCAACTACATTCCCAAACACCATAAGACTAAGGGCCTTACTCCTGCACAAGTCAAAATCTTCAAAGCTCTAGAAAAACGTTACTTCCATGAGGGTAGAACTATTGACACATCCTTTCTAGAAGGCACAAACATTCGTCAAGAACTTGCAACCATTAGCTTTGATGGTCTCTTAAACATCAATGAACAAATTTGTCCTAGATTTGTCTTAGAATTCTATGCTAGCGTAATACTCACAACCAATGATTATGAACACATGTCAATTCAATTCAAAGTAAACCAACATGACTTCAACATTCCTCTCCATCAATTTTGGCGAAGTCCTTCGAATTCCATGTGAAGGTACATGCCTTTACTCTGACAAATGGTCCCTTTCAATCCTTGACTCAATTGTTGATTGTATTCATCCATACGACACTTAATTATTTTATTGTTGTTTTCTAGTCACAACTAATTAATTACATAAGTTTTAGGAAAATTTACGAGATTTGAACGGGGTTCGGGGGGATCAAAATTACCCTCTATAAATGTTTTTGGACTGGCGGATTGGGCGGAACCAAAATTTGGGTACTGTCCGTCCAAGTTTTTGGTACCGCCAAAATTAGCTTAACAGATCAAACGGAACCAAAATCAGGGTTCCGCCCTTTATGATTTTTGGTTCCGCTGGCCAACAGTAACATTTTTTTTTTTAATTTTTCATTTAATCCCGCACTCTAGATTAGGGGTGTTAACGATCCGAGCCGAGTTGAGTTTCAGGATATTCGAGCTAGGCTCGATTAACTATTATTCGGCTCGAGCTCGACTCGAGCTCGAATAATTTTTCAAATTCATGCTCGAGCTCGGGCTCGTATATTTTATTATTGTTCGATCTCGTGTTCGATGCTCGTTTAGTTATTTTAGATTTTTCTACTTAAGCTCAAGTGCTCGTTTGTAAGCTCGAGCTCGATTTTTTTATTCATAACTTAAGCTCGACTATGCCCATTTATAAGCACAAGTTTGAGTTTAGAGCTTTTGAATTAAAAAACCTTAAAATTAATTTTTTGTTAGATCCACTAAACAGTGAGTATGTTTATTAGAGATCCAATAGCCTCTAAAGTTTGTTCATGGGTTTTTGTTTTTATAGAGGTTTTTGTGAAGGCTGTTTTCTTATTTCATTCGATGTGGGATGGACTAACAAATTTGTCTAGTGTATTTTTCTCACTCAAACAGGAACATAATATATTAAATTTTAAGTCATGAGTAATGAATAAAAAAAATACCAACAAAATATATTTTGTTTATACCTTACACCAAAATATTACTCCCCCCATCCCAAAGTATAAGTCCATTTTGACATTTTCAAAGTCTCTTTACTCCGACTTTGACCTTAATTATCTTTTTTCGTGTTGTATAATACTTGACGAAAAGCATATCAATGAAAATGCATTTAAAACACATATCTATTTATATATTTTGCATCAACTATTATATAACACGAAAAAAAATAATTAAGGTCAAAGTCGGAATAAATAGACTTTGAAAAAGTCAAAATGGACTTATAATTTGGGACGGAGGGAGTAATTTTTTAGTTTGTTAACTGAAAATAAGTTATTACGAAGTATGTTTCTACGAATTCTATATTATCTAGCTCTTAATGAAAGTTTAGATTAGTTAAACATAAGAAAAACTAGTTATCTAAAACGTTATGTTTCATACATATTATGCATTATGAATAACTTAAATAGACTATCTAATTTTTAATTACCGTAATTTATATTTGTTAAGCATTGTCATATATAGATTTACTAATCATATATTGCATGAATTAATGTGTACTACTCTTTGTTTAAACGTTATATAATATTGTAATGAATGATACATAACATCGACAAACCTATCACCTTTCTGTTTTAAGGCCTAAAAACACTAAACCTATAACCCTTGTGTTTTAAGGATTAAACACATAGATATCGTAAGTGTTACAAGGTGTTATATGGTGATGATACATGGTATTGTATGATGGTGACACATGGTGTTTTATGATGGTGATACAAAACATGATTGTCTAATGGAAATGAATGTCTCATATAAACACCAAGAACTCTAAGCTTTATATGGTTGATCTTCTTTTGCAACATAACAAGCATATTTGAACCTATGTTAAAGAATGATAATACTCGAGACGTCAAGAGATGTTGAGGAATATATGTTAATACGATTTATGGTTACGAGTAACCTATGCATTTTAGGTTATATATTACTCCCTCCGTCCCACAATAACTGTCCACTTTGAATTTTCAAAGTCTTTACCATTCAACTTTGACCATAAATATTATTATTTGTATTATATAATACTTGATGAAAATTATATCAATGAAAATACATTTAAAACTCAATCCATTCATATATTTTTCATCAAGTATTACATAACACAAATAAAAATATTTATGGTCAAAGTTGAATGAGAAAGACTTTGAAAATTCAAAGTGGACAATTATTGTGGGACGGAGGTAGTACAAGTTATGAACAGTTCTGATTGCATAAACATGACAATGTATATGGTAAACTGTTGAGATTTTATATAGTGTTAATGTTTTGTGTCGATTGAAATAATAAAAGGAGTTTGAGAGAGTTTCTCAAATCTTAGTGTTTTATTTTTGCCAAAAACACAATATTACCAACTTTCCTAATCAATTCTAAACGCACACACGCTTTTTATATTTCTATATATCTTAATAAAATAATAACATATTTATTTTATAATATATTTTCTCTCTCATACATCAAATTCATATCAAAATCCTAATCTACAACTGTACATTCAAATCCAAATCATAATCTAAACTCATCTACAAACCAAACGGACCCTAACTTTATTATATTAGGTTTTAATGTGTGTCGATGGTGGTGACATCTCTGCCTAATGAAACCTAGGAGGATGTATATATATATATATATATATATATATATATATATATATATATATATATATATATATATATATATATATATATATATATATATATAGACAACTTGTACATCAAGTTGTTGCTAGCACCTCCTTTAGTTTACCAAATCGACAACTACACCCCTTCTAGTCCATTCCATAAACAGCCACTTTACGGAAGAGGACGAGGGTTTTCATTTTCGACATTTAGCCCCTTCTCTTTATATTTAACGAATATATTAACTAGTTTATAACGTCTGACAGTTAAACCAATAATCATTAAATAATTATTTCATGAAACATATTACTACCTCCGTCTCAAAATATAAGTCCACTTTGACTTTTTCAATCGAACTTTGACATTAAATATTTTTCTTTGTATTATATATCACTTGATGAAAATTATACCAAATGAAAATGCATTTCAAACACTATCCATTTATGTATTTTGCATCAAGTATTATAAAATACAATTAAAAATATTTAAGGTCAAAATTCGAGTCAAAAAGTCAAATTGGACTTATATTTTGAGACGAAGGGAGTATATATTTAATAAATATAAACGAGTTACATATATTAAATAAACAATAAACGTACTCTTCGTGTATTAACGTGTGTGCCCCAATAGGCTCACATTCTAACCGTATAACATGCGGATTCAACTACCATATTCCAACAAAGTCAAACTAGAATAATGATTTCACAAGTATAATTATTTACCGCTATACATCATCGCTTACGCGATTATACGTAAAGTAAAATGTAGTATTTGATTGACTTTCATGCATTTAGTTAACATAGGAGATCACGATATTTTTTTCTGAACATACATATGTATGATGCTTAATTTGATTTTATAATAACTTATAATTTATGGAACACATAATTATATTGATCTTTGAAGCGTGGTAAATGTTTGTAGATATAATTTAGTTTTTACACATAAACATTGTAGCATTTGTAAAAAAACTTCAATCCCACATCGATGGAGGAAACAAAAAATATGAAATAAAAGAGTTATAAAAACAAAAGGCAGGCAAATGGTTGACTAGGTGGTATGAGTTCCACTTGTGTTACATACTTAATTTAACTAGTGAAACTTGATATTTTTTTAGTAAAAATTAATGTTGTCATAATAAAATTGACAATTTATGATATTTATAAATCTAATTTATAAAATTAATTTGGCTCGAATAGCTCGTTCGACTCGCGAAACTCGAATAGCTCATTCGTTTAGCTCGTTCGACTCGAGAAACTAAACGAGTTCTCGAACGAGCCGAGTCAAATATTAGTTTTCGAAAGCTCGACTCGTAAAATTAGTCGAGCATTATTTATAGTTCGAGCTCGACTCGAGTTCGAATATCTTCAAGATCAGATCGAGTTAAACGAGCTCGAGCTCGAGTAGCTCGATAAAAGCTCGACTCGTTAACACCCCTACTCTAGATCATCACCTTTGTTACTAGGATACTTTTTTCTGATATTCACTCACACTAGGATCAAGTTATCTCACTTGCACCATTAGGATCTCCATTTCCAACCAAAATTTGAAATTTTTCAAAAACACCTCAACGAACCTTTCTCTATAAAGGAAGGAACCCTGAATTTGGTTCCTTGCAATCCGTGAGTGTCTGACATCAAAGATTTTGCAATGATTGAAACTCATTTACTACATATCTTACTTGTATCACTCAGCACATCTTCATTGGATATACTTAAGTTGATTAGACTTGTTGTTTAAACACCTTCGTATCATTAGGAAATACCATTTTTGTATGGATTCACATAAAATCAAAACACATTTCTCCTTGAAATTTGACTTCTATAAATTAGCACATCCAGGATGATCATGTTCACACCTTCACCACAACTTCTTTTTAATCTTAGCATTTCTTAAGAAAAGTCAATATCACTAAATCCACAAACTCATCTCCTTCCACTAGACCACCAAGAAGAACCGCTAGAATTAGTGTCAAACCTTGTTGCTTCGTAAACTTGAGCTCATCATCGTCAGATTCTTCACCTCTTAACATCTCATCACCCATCCGAGATGAAAACTTCCTAACTTAAGTACTCCAACACCACCACCAAAATCTCCTATCATAGTGACTACTCCACCACCAACCAAAACACCAATTGCCACCACACCACCTCCTACTCCATCACAACCACCCAAATCACCATCACCTCCCAAGTCTTCAAAACTTGAACCCATTGAACTCTTTGCTACACCACCAACTTCACCACATCCATTTTTGGATAATTTGGAAGACTTGCCACCAAGATCAACAAATCCACCACCTCTTCCATCATTTGCTTCCATTGGGCGTATCGCTCATGAACCACCACGGGAATCTTTTATGCCCAATAAGCCTTTTGATTGTGAACCATCCCAACCGCAACCTATACTTTTTCACCCCATTTATAGGGACATTCATGGGCCACTATATGGAGACCATGCTCCACCACGTCAACAACCTCAATCCTTTTCCTCTACTCTTAGGGACATTGACGAATCCATGTGGGTTGATCCCCCACAAACTCAAGAGGAAATATTTTTTATCACGTTAATACTAACAAAATACCTTATGAGTATAGATATATTGATATATTTATATATATTATTCGGGCGGCGCGGGGATGTTATTCCCGCTCCTCACCCCAAACCTGATTAAAATCCTCATTTAAGCCCCAAACCCATCCCGTAACTCGATAAGCATGCCTCACCGCGCTCTAGTTTGTTCGGTTTCAAAATTTTCCATTGGGTTCGGGTGATTTTGCTATCCCTACTTGGAGACCATGGTGATTTTCTATTTTCTAGCTACAAATGATTGGTTCTTGTCTATTGGATGAGATATATAAATTGTGGTTTTTTTATGATTTTCGGTTTTTGTTTAGTTTTTAAAGTAAAGATGATGATGAAAAATGTAGTTCTATGGAATAATACATGTAGGACCTTTGCTAGTTTGAGTTCATATTACATTCTGTGATTCTACTTGAATAATTCGTTAAGAATTTTTTATTTTTATTCATTTATAATTATTATTTTTTTGACTTGTTTGATAATAAAAATGACAGAATCTACCTATACTGTCGTAAACAAACCAATATTTTTTTAAGGAAACAACACTTTTGAGTTTTGAAACTCTCATACCTATACCGATTTCATAGTAATATCAAATTTATACTTATAGTAATTCCTTGCATTAAACTAAACGACACCTTAATCACTTCTTTATAGCTACTATTCACGCAGGTAACACGCTAGTTATTATTTAAGAGAATAGATATTAAGTGATGCTTGTTTACCATGGTGTAAGAGCCTTCAGTACAGTGGCCGATGGCTCACGCCATAGCCGACGGCGCCACAAATCATACCGGACATCGTGGCAAAGCCTCTCAACTTTTGCCCATGACACAACTTTTTCTTTTTTCTTTCTTTCTTATTAAAAAGATTTTACAAAAACATACCTCTACGCCGAAGTTCTCTCCTGTACCAACTTAATTAAAAAGATTTTTTACAAACATACTTCAACCTTGTATTAGTTTTTAAATGAACTGTGTAGGTGTGTTCACTGTAAACCTTCACGAGACTTCACTCGTCCACTTGAGATACCAAGTGGTTTAAAAGGCTTGTTGCATATGCTATGTAACAATTCACATTTTCAGGTTAATTACTATTCCCGGGAAATTGTACTATTCACTTTTACTATTCATTTTTCCGAAATTTGATTTTTGTTTCTTGGCCTCGAGTGATAAATCATTTCCATAGCAAATTAAAAGTTTGACATTCATCAGATCATTTTCGCGAAAGTTAATAAGGAATTACACGTTTTAGGGAAAAACGTCATTCAAAAATTCTACGCACAACGAAACACGACCGCGTTAATTTTCCCAGTATCAGAAAAATGTTTGATACACTCATGATTTATTTGAGAATAAATCATGACTGAGAAAAACATGACCAAATAAACCTCGGCCGTGAAAAACTGGAATTTTCATTCTTAAGCGTTTTTACTCAGCCGTAACCTAAGCCTATACCTGCACCGCGTTTCTAAGACGATTTGAGTTTTCACATTTTTGGAATAAGTCAACATATTTTTCCCTCCTCCTTTGACCAAAAATCATTCCTTGATTTTATAAATTATTCCTTGATTTTTAGGCTTACGGTTTTATGTCTAAAAGACATTAAATACCAACCGACACTAGACTGAGCCCAGTCTAGACATTATAAGTCTTTTTAAATCATTATTATCATATTAGAAAAGTAACATTTTACTTTTCTCAATTTTACACAATATTCGTACGTTTTACGTATTACGCGTTTTAGACCCGTGTTTCCAGTTTTAGCAGGTTTTAGCACCCCAATAGAACCTACCACTCATTTTATATTTTATTATGGAGTATAATGACATGTTTAACCATACTTTCAAGTTCCACATTTTTACGATACCCGGTTTTACGTTTTGGGACTTAACAACTTACGGTTAGCATTTCCCGGAGTCAAAACTAACCAAGTATTAAGGATAATATCATCCAAGGCACACCTCACCCCCCCCCCCCCCAGACCTTGTGAACCGCCATTAGGGGGGGAATCACCCTTTAGGTGTCTTGATCTCATGCTTAAGGCTTTAGGATGCATGAATGTGTACAAGCTTTCCTTAGAAGCTTTGACTAGTCATGTAAACTAACCTCCTCAAGGGCATATAAATACCCCCTCCCCCCTCTTGTTTGCCGTCCACCATCACACACCAAACCACTTCACACTTAGTTAATTTACTTAAAGCTTCATCCAAGAAATCAAGTGCTATAACAATACATAAACCCTAGTTTGGTTTTGATTCATCAAAACTACTTCCAATCTTTAGAACTTTGGTGATTTCTCTTGAGTTTGAATCCACTCAATTCACCTCAACTTTCATCATCTCTCTTTCAAGAATACAAGAGTAGAAAGATTGCATGAAGTGAAGTAGGTTGAAGCTTAAGTCTATCAAAGTCCTTACCTTACATGTTAACTTCCTTTCTTAATTGAAAGCCAAAAGTTGTAAGCCAAACCCTAACATACTCCTTGTTAAATATCATAATCATGTTATTTACATATCATTCATGCTATATTATGTCTTGTGATCATGTCCATGATGTATAAAAATGGGTAAAACAAGTTATTACAAATGATTGTTAAGTTAAGTTAATTAAACAAGTAAACTAGTGACCTTCTTGGTATAATCTGATCAAAATGGTAAAATTATGATATTGGATCATTACATATTGTAGTAGAGGACCTAATAAGGAAACCATAGCAATTTAAACCACCTAAAACGAGATACGAGTCAAAAGTTATGACCATTTGAAGTTACCAAAACTTTGCGGCAAAACTGCCTAAATAGTTTCTGTAACAGAACCTTAAACACGCAAAAAGAGGCCCTTCTGGTCCGTTTCATGAAAAAGTTAAATCACGAAAGTTGTCCGGAATCACGTTTTCTTCAAAACCTCAGGAGCACGTCTCCAGAAAACTAATAACGAATGAGATTTTTCTCAGTTTATTAACAGCTATTTACATATATATAAGTCACTATATAATGGTTATGTTTTAATAAGACCAAGAGGTCTTATGACCTAGATTCAAGACCACAACCATGGCTAAAGCCAAGGTTGAGTCTCAAGACCATGGAACAATGACCAAAGGTCATGGCAAGGCCATGACTAAATGACCATATAAACTTACTTAGGCGAAAACATGAGCTAAAGTATTGGCGATAACTTGAACCTACAATTTGGATCTACTTCATCTAAAGAACCATGAGATATTACAAGTAATTGTCATACAAGTTATAAGAAACTTACCCTAATAACAATCTTCATGTAAAGATAAACTTTCCTAAGTTTATTCAAATATTAGACATGTAACTTTTCGGATCAAAACTTATATATATATATATATATATATATATATATATATATATATATATATATATATATATATATATATATATATATTTTATCAACTACTACAATAGTAGGGAGCCTCATGTGAGGAGTTCATTATGTAAGCCGTCGAGATGAGTTGTGCATTTATGAATTAAAGTGTCCTGGCTCCTCAAACGTTTACTAACATGACTTCTGAATTATGTCGGCCCGAACGGTAGTAAAAGATATATAAACTATACATGTTTCATGAACCATTTCTTTTCGAAGACTTACACTATACATCGTACCAAATCATGGACTAAATACAAGACATACATATATCGGCAATTCTTCATATTCTTTACTCCAATCGTAAGTCACAACATTCTATTATAGGTTGCTCGTAGAAACCTTCGCGATTCGACCATCATATTCACTACTTGCTATATAACTTAAGGTGAGTTCATAGCCCCACTTTCCATTACTTAATTGTTTTACAAACCCTTGGGGGGAATACATGCTATTTTAACCGAGCACAATGTTTTCAAATTGTATGCTTTCCAGATTGTTTTATTATCACTAAGTATCAGCCTTGCTAAACCGAGATCCCTTATTATGAACCATTTAATCACTAGCAATAGTGAGCGCGAATATTGTGAATAGGCCTATTGGGATTGATGAATCCCATTTGTATTGACTAAGTTCATACAAATGCATTAATATTTGAGACATGGGTATAACAGCAAAGTAACTACCGGGATAAATCTGCCGATCGATATTGGTACACGTTAACGTTTTGGTATCATAAGCTTAGTAATTGATAATAACTGTTCCGGGCGTATAACAACGTAGCCCATCTTTGTTTTCCAATCATTGGTGTGAGCCTATAACTCACACTACCAACATATTGTGTTCAACCATTAAACAAACTCTATGAATATCACTCAACCTTTGTGTTGACCTCTTAAGCATGTATTTCAGGTCCATGATGATCAAGGATGGCATGGAAGGGCACGGATATTCAAGAGGGCTATAAATTTTATTATCATTCAAAAACTCATCTAATATGATTTGTAAACATGGAACCATCTGGGACCTCATTTTGTAATCTCTGATATTTATATAATTTGAATGATAAATCTTTTAAAACGACTCAATTAGAGTTCGTTTTCTATTATTGTGACTATTGTGCCGTCGAGTAACACCCAGTTTGAATTCCGCTTCAACCATGAATTGAGGGTGTTACTGATTGGTACCAGAGCCATGGTTATAGAGAAACGGGTCTAATTGAGACCTAAACTATAACCACACTTACAAGCAAAAACATTTTATAGCCTTCCGCTCTCCGTGTCTTCCATCCTCCAGACGATTATAGACTTATTAAGCATGTTATACTACATGAACATATTAGTATATTGATTTATACACACTTGTCACATTCTGAACACTTCCCATAAACATTTGAATTAATTTAACATAGTAATTCTTCTCATAGAAATCACGTGCGTACCCACTTCTCCCGACTATGTTCCCACTCTACCTAATAACTTCCAAGTCTTACCACCCTCACCCGAGTTCGGATTTGACTTCGTGAATGCCTTCGCTTCTGATAACGAAGAAGAACCTTTCGAAGATTTAACCGACGAAGAAGAAGAGGAACCAATACCAACTAATTTTGCGTCGAATACTTCTAATTACTTTGAACAAAATTGGGTTGAGGCAGACTCCGAGGAGGATAATGAGTATGAATATGTACTAGCACCATTACCACCACCACTATCACTTCCCTTTGATATCCCTACATGTGATGAATTGGATCACTCATTATGGATCGTATCACGACCACCATTGGTCCAACAAGAAAGTCAGCATGTAAACTACAGCCCCTCAAACTTCGTCGACTCGTACCCCTATGACACACTAAATCAAGAAGTTGCCGATCAATCAGAGCTGCTCGGACCTTCTAACCCGCAATAGACTAGTGTGATGATACTAGTTATCTTTTGTACTACTAACTGATTAGACCCAGTTAGTAAATGTTATGAAATCCATGGAATAACTAGCGATAGTAAAAACGTTGTAATTACTAAACTGAAAGTATCAGTTAGTAAATTTTGAAGAAGCTTGTAATAAGTTTCGATTTTGTAAATCAACCAACGCTTTATGAATAAAACTCTTGTTTTATACTATCATGTGTTATGCCTTTAAACCTCCAACGTAATGATTCTATCATTTCCCATCAAAAATCATGCTTATTTCACAACTCTCTACTCACGACGTATCTTCTATATAATAGAATCATGGCGCCAACGAAGAAGACACCACCAACAATGACTCAAGCTGCTATTCACAAACTAGTTAAAGATAGTGTAAAAGCAGCAATAGCAACTGAACGAGCAGCCATAGCTACAAAGGCCGCAACAGCATCTAAAGCTGCTAGAAATGCTGAAACTACTAGAACGGCTGAAGCTGTTCGAATTGCTGCAACTACCATCAATACTAGAGGACCGAACCCATCCGGTCCTCCAGTAATAAATATTGATCCAGTAAGTAAGAGATGCACATTCATGGGTTATTTAAACTACCAACCCACCAATTGCAAAGGTACTAATGGAGCCGTAAGTGTTAACCCCTGGTTTGAAAAAGCGGAGTCAGTATTTTTGATCAATAAATGCAGCGAGAATGATAAAGTTCAATATGCCACCGGTCCACTGTTGGATGAGGCATTATCATGGTGGAATTTAGTATCTCAACTAATGGGCATCGAAAATGATTATAAGATTCCTGGGGATAATATAAAGAAAGAGTATTTCCCTCACAGTGGAATGCAGGAATTAGAAGTAGAATTCTGGAACCATGTTGTTAAAGGAACCGACATCCTGACTTACAACCGTCGATTCCATGAATTGAGGATACTATGCCCAACAATGGTTTCGACAAATGATAAACTGTTAGAAGAATATATCTGGGGACTCCCACTAAGCATAAAAGAGAGCATGATTACATCTGGTCCCAAAACACTTGATGAGGCTATGCGGATGTCTCGCAGCCTCATGGATCAAGTGGTGCGTACGGTAGAAACCCAAAGACAAAACTTCAACAACTCCAACTACCGTAACAACAGTAACAAAAGAAACAACAAAAACAAGCGACCATGGGATGATAACCGTGGAAGTAACAACAACAACAACCCAACTCAAAACAACAACCATCATAACCAGCAAAACAAAAAAACAAGAGGCTGCAATGGCTTATGTTGCTACACCAACCAGAGGTGGATATACTGGGACTCAACCACAGTGTACTAAGTGTAACTTCCATCACTCTGGTCCTTGCCCGGCTAAGTGTCGCAACTGTCAAAACACTGGACACCTTGCCAGAGATTGTAGAGTCAAGGCTGTAGCTACCGGTAGCAACACACAACCAATAGTTATATGCTTCGGGTGTGGAGAAAGTGGACATTACAAGAACCGATGTCCCCAAAACCAAGGTCAACAAGTTGAAGACAACCAGGGGTGAGCATATATGATAAGAGGAGAAGGAGCTTATCAGAATCTCAACAACACTACAGAACAATGAAGTTTGGAACTTAGCAGTCATATTTATTTATGCACTATGTTGTACTACGTGTATGTCATCCCTAGTAATGGGAGTTTTATGACTTAAAAATATTTACTGTTCAATAAACAACTCTTTGTGATAATTCTCATCTATTGTACTTTCTATCTCCAAACCAATTTGACTGATTAATAGACTATTACCATTCTATAAGATTTACCCAGTTATCCTATAAACCATTCCACAAATTTTACTTCAAGCTATTTTGTTACCATTTTATTGTTTCACATCATTTTACTCCAAGATATTCTACCACCATCTTAGAAAAATTACTTCGTTAATACCACCCTATAAATTGATATCATATCTTCTTTACCCAGCTTCATCTCAAACCACTAAAACTCATCAAACCAAAATGAAGGACACAAGCCTCGTTCGTCTTTTCACCATAATTATCTTCACAACCGTTGCAACCACAAGCTCATTAACCGATCTTGATGCACTTTTAAAGCTCAAATCATCCTTAGTTACACCACAAGCAACCTCATCAGCTTTACAAGATTGAATACCAACTAAAACTTTTAAGAAACACAATACTACGTGACTAAACCGAACATCACATTATCGGTCCTAAATTATACATAGCCTGATCACCTATGTCTAATTCAGGAGGGATCATGTTATGCTGGGAGCAGTCACCTGTATGTTTTCTTAGAAACAAACTTCTCATAAGTAACCTCATCCTACGCCATACACTGAAACGACAAATCAAACTACATCACTTTAGTTCTCATAAGTAACCTCATCCTACGCCATACACTGAAACGACAAATCAAACTACATCACTTTAGTCCTCATAAGTAACCACACCTCTTCATCGACACCACTCCAACGTATAACACACATAGAACTTCGGGACAAAGTTCCCCGTAAGGGGTAGAGACTGTAACAATTCATATTTTCAGGTTAATTACTATTCCCGGAAAATTGTACTATTCACTTTTACTATTCGTTTTCCCGAAATTTGATTTTTGTTTCTTGGCCTCGAGTGAAAAATCATTTCCATGGCAAATTAAAAGTTTGACATTCATCAGATCATTTTCGCGAAAGTTAATAAGGAATTACATGTTTTAGGGTAAAACGTCATTCAAAAATTCTACGCACAACGAAACACGACCGCGTTAATTTTCCCCGTATCAGAAAAATGTTTGATACACTCATGACTTATTTGAGAATAAATCATGACTGAGAAAAACATGACCAAATAAACCTCGGCCGTGAAAAACCGGAATTTTCATTCTTAAGAGTTTTTACTCAGCCGTAACCTTAGCCTATACCTGCACCGCGTTTCTAAGACGATTTGAGTTTTCACATTTTTGGAATAAGTCAACATATTTTTCCCTCCTCCATTGACCAAAAATCATTCCTTGATTTTATAAATCATTCCTTGATTTTTAGGCTTACGGTTTTATGTCTAAAATACATTAAATACCAACCGACACTAGACTGAGCTCAGTCTAGACATTATAAGTCTTTTTAAATCATTATTATCATATTAGAAAAGTAACATTTTACTTTTCTCAATTTTACACAATATTCGTACGTTTTACGTATTACGCGTTTTAGACCCGTGTTTCCAGTTTTAGCAGGGTTTTAGCACCCCAATGGAACCTACCACTCATTTTATGTTTTATTATGGAGTATAATGACATGTTTAACATACTTTCAAGTTCTACATTTTTACGATACCCGGTTTTACGTTTTGGGACTTAACAACTTACGGTTAGCATTTCCCGGAGTCAAAACTAACCAAGTATTATGGATAATATCATCCAAGGCACACCTCACTCCCCCTAGACCTTGTGAACCACCATTGGGTGGGGGGATCACCCTTTAGGTGTCTTGATCTCATGCTTAAGGCTTTAGGATGCATGCATGTGTACAAGCTTTCCTTAGAAGCTTTGACTAGTCATGTAAACTAACCTCCTCAAGGGCATATAAATACCCCCTCCCCCCTCTTGTTTGCCGTCCACCATCACACACCAAACCACTTCACACTTAGTTAATTTACTTCAAGTTTCATCCAAGAAATCAAGTGCTATAACATTACATAAACCCTAGTTTGGTTTTGATTCATCAAAACTACTTCCAATCTTTAGAACTTTGGTGATTTCTCTTGAGTTTGAATCCACTCAAGTCACCTCAACTTTCATCATCCCTCTTTCAAGAATACAAAAGTAGAAATATTGCATGAAGTGAAGTAGGTTGAAGCTTAAGTCTATCAAAGTCCTTACCTTACATGTTAACTTCCTTTCTTAATTGAAAGCCAAAAGTTGTAAGCCAAACCCTAACATACTCCTTGTTAAATATCATAATCATGTTGTTTACATATCATTCACGCTATATTATGTCTTGTGATCATGTCCATGATGTATAAAAATGGGTAAAACAAGTTATTACAAATGATTGTTAAGTTAAGTTAATTAAACAAGTAAACTAGTGACCTTCTTGGTATAATCTGATCAAAATGGTAAAATTATGATATTGGATCATTACATATTGTAGTAGAGGACCTAATAAGGAAACCATAGCAATTTAAACCACCTAAAACGAGTATACGAGTCAAAAGTTATGACCATTTGAAGTTACCAAAACTTTGCGGCAAAACTGCCTAAATAGTTTCTGTAACAGAACCTTAAACACGCAAAAAGAGGCCCTTCTGGTCCGTTTCATGAAAAAGTTAAAACACGAAAGTTGTCCGGAATCACGTTTTCTTCAAAACCTAAAAGCACGTCTCCAGAAAACCAATAACAAAAGAGATTTTTCTCAGTTTATTAACAGCTATTTACATATATATAAGTCACTATATAATGGTTATGTTTTAATAAGACCAAGAGGTCTTATGACCTAGATTCAAGACCACAACCATGGCTAAAGCCAAGGTTGAGTCTCAAGACCATGGAACAATGACCAAAGGTCATGGCAAGGCCATGACTAAATGACCATATAAACTTACTTAGGCTAAAACATGAGCTAAAGTATTGGCGATAACTTGAACCTACAATTTGGATCCACTTCATCTAAAGAACCATGAGATATTACAAGTAATTATCATACAAGTTATAAGAAACTTACCCTAATAACAATCTTCATCTAAAGATAAATTTTCCTAAGTTTATTCAAATATTAGATATGTAACTTTTCAGATCAAAACTTATATATATATATATATATATATATATATATATATATATATATATATATATATATATATATATATATATATATATATTTTATCAACTACTACAATAGTAGGGAGCCTCATGTGAGGAGTTCATTATGTAAGCCGTCGAGATGAGTTGTGCATTTACGAATTAAAGTGTCCTGGCTCCTCGAACGTTTACTAACATGACTTCTTAATTATGTCGGCCCGAACGGTAGTAAACGATATATAAACTATACATGTTTCATGAACCATTTCTTTTCAAAGACTTACACTATACATCGTACCACATCATGGACTAAATACAAGACATACATATATCGGCAATTCTTCATATTCTTTACTCCAATCCTAAGTCACAACATTCTATTATAGGTTGCTTGTAGAAACTTTCGCGATTCGACCATCACATTCACTACTTGCTATATAACTTAAGGTGAGTTCATAGCCCCACTTTCCATTACTTAATTGTTTTACAAACCCTTGGGGGAAATACATGCTATTTTAACCGAGCACAATGTTTTCAAATTGTATGCTTGCCTGATTGTTTTGTTATCACTAAGTATCAGCCTTGCTAAACCGAGATCCCTTATTATGAACTATTTAATCACTAGCAATAGTGAGCGCGAATATTGTGAATAGGCCTATTGGGATTGACGAATCCCATTTGTATTGACTAAGTTCATACAAATGCATTAATATTTGAGACATGGGTATGACAGCAAAGTACCTACCGGGATAAATCTGCCGATCGATATTGGTACACGTTAACATTTTGGTATCATAAGCTTAGTAATTGATAATAACTATTCCGGGCGTATAACAACGTAGCCCATCTTTGTTTTCCAACCATTGGTGTGAGCCTATAACTCACACTACCAACATATTGTGTTCAACTATTAAACAAACTCTATGAATATCACTCAACCTTTGTGTTGACCTCTTAAGCATGTATTTCAGGTCCATGATGATCAAGGATGGCACGGAAGGGCATGGATATTCAAGAGGGCTATAAATTTTATTATCATTCAAAAACTCATCTAATATGATTTGTAAACATGGAACCATCTGGGACCTCATTTTGTAATCTCTGGTATTTATATAATTTGAATGATAAATCTTTTAAAACGACTCAATTAGAGTTCGTTTTCTATTATTGTGACTATTGTGCCGTCGAGTAACACCCAGTTTGAATTCCGCTGCAACCATGAATTGGGGGTGTTACATTCTAAATGCAACCGTGATTCTGTATCAATTCGCCTTTCAGGTTACTATTCATCCTAGGATTAATCTACATATTTCTAGAACGTCTCCAGTAATATCATCTTCATTTTATGTCTAACTCTTATTTACCCATTATTTATATGTTATCATTAATTAATTAAATAAATAAACGCTTTTACACGATTTTCATGCGTAAACAATGTACCTTATACTCCTAATATATAAATATCTTGTTACTATTAATAAATATCTAGTTACTATTAATAAATATCTAAACACTATTCATCAAAATATCTAAACACTATTAATCAAATTATCTGAACACTATTCATCAAAATATCTAGATATTTTCAGACATTTTTTCTATAAATAGAAAGAAAACTAGTTCATTTTATTTCACAGAAACACACACATTTCCCTCCTCTTCCACCTCCCCCCCACATATATCATCCATACTTGATTTTCGAGCTCCGAGTTATACAGATAAGTTGATGACATAAGTATTCTCTACGTAAAAATTAAGTTTATTTTGTGTTTTCGCGGTTGGATTAAGAGCTACACAATGGTGGATAGGAGCTGTGGTTCTCAGAAATTTCTTGAAACTTTGGAAAGGATAGATCAGCTAATTCGAATTATGGGTTTTTATTATGGGAGCGATTAAGATAGTTTCAGGGTTGTTATGAGGTGATTTAGAGGTCTTTTTAGGTTTAGGAATGGATTCTTGAATTTAGATGTGGAAGCGCTGCCCAATTCGCTAGTATCGTTTATCGGTTATTATCAGGTGAGTCATAGCCTCATTTTCTTATACTTGTTTTATAAACTCTTTATGGGAGATACATGCTTAACTATTTTTTACAATCACTATTATTTGTAATTACATGTTTATCTGAACTAAATGTTTGTTTTTGCTAGATAACATTATTGCCATACTTAGAGTTTCTATATCAAGGACCATTAAGCACTATGCGTAGTGAGTATGAATATTGTGGTTAGATCTAATGGAATTAATGAACCCTGTTAGTGTTGACCCAGTTAAGGAAAAAAAACGCACTATATTTAAGAACACTAGGTTTAACGGCAAATCATGAATCATTGTTGAGCTAATGGGCTTGGTACAATAACGATTTAGTGGACTTGGTATGATCACGATCTAATTGACTTGGTATGATCACGATCTATTGGACTTGGTGTGATCAAGATCTAATGGACTTGGTATGATCTCGAACTAATGGACTAGGTACAATCGTGAACTAAGCAAAAACTAGAAACCAGAAACTAGAAAACTTAAGACTTCGGTGCTAGTAACTAAGAGCAACAGAAACACTACCTACATGTGATATTGTATTTAGTACAATAGTCATACACTTGGAATTCTAGGAATCTACATTTAGTATTTGCATATACTTGTCTCGATAAATCCTACAAGGTTTTCACATTATTTCTACAAACTCTATGAACTCACCAACCTTTGTGTTGATACTTTAGCATGTTTATCTCAGGTCCATAATGAACGATGATGGCACGGAGGAGCACGGATACTCAAGAAGGCTATAATTTTATTATCATTCGAAAACTCTTTTAATGTAATTTGTTAACCTTGAAACTACTGGGACCTCATTTTGTGAACTCTGAAATTTATATAATTTGAATGATAAATCTTTTAAAAACGACTCAATTAGAGTTCGTTTTCTATTGTTATAACTGTTGTGCAGTCGAGTAACACCTAGTTTGAATTACGCTGCGTATCACAAAATTGGGGGTGTTACAGATTGGTATCAGAGCTATAGTTATAGAGAAACGGGTCTAATTGAGACCTAAACTAGACCTGATTTTCCACAAAAACGTTTTATAGCCATTCGCTCTCCGTGTCTGCCATCCCCCAGACGATTATGTGATTCTTAGACATTTTATGCTACACAAACATACTAGTATATCAGTATATAACACACACTGAATTCCGCGACGGAATTTCATTTAAGGGGTAGGTACTGTAACAATTCGCCTTTCAGGTTACTATTCATCCTAGGGTTAATCTACATATTTCTAAAACGTTTCTAGTAATATCATCTTCATTTTATGTCTAACTCTTATTTACCCATTATTTATTTATTATCATTAATCAAAATAAATAAACGCTTTTACACGAATTTCATGCATAAACAGTGTACCTTGTACTCCTAATATATAAATATCTAATTACTATTCATAAATATCTAGTTAATATTAATAAATATTTAGTCACTATTCATAAATATCTAAACACTATTTATCAAAATATCTAGATATTTTTAGAAATTTTCTCTATAAATAGAAAGAATACTAGTTCATTTTATTTCACAGAAAAACACACATTTCCCTCCTCTTCCACCTTCCCCCCCCCCCCCCCCCAATATATCATCCATACTTGATTTTCGAGCTCTGAGTTATACAAATAAGTTGATGCCATAGGTATTCTCTACGTAAAAATTAAGTTAATTTTGTGTTTCCGCGGTTGGATTAAGAGCTACACAATGGTTGATAGGAGTTGTGGTTCTCAGAAATTTCTTGAAACTTTGGCAAGGATAGATCAGCTAATTCTAAGGATGGGTTTTTATTATGGGAGCGATTAAGATAGTTTCAGGGTTGTTATGAGGTGATTTAGAGGTTTTTTTTAGGTTTAGGAATGGATTCTTGAATTTAGATGCGGAAGCGCTGCCCAATTTGCTAGTATCATTTATCGGTTATTATCAGATGAGTCATAGCCCCATTTTTTATACTTGTTTTATAAACTCTTTGGGGGAGATACATGTTTAACTATTTTTGACAATCACTATTATTTGTAATTACATGTTTATCTGAACTAAATGTTTGTTTATGCTAGATAACATTATTGCCATACTTAGAGTTTCTATATCAAGGACCATTAAGCACTATGCGTATTGAGTACGAATACTGTGGTTAGATCTAATGGAATTAATGAACCCCGTTAGTGTTGACCCAGTTAAGGCAAACAAACGCACTATATTTGAGAACACTAGGTTTAACGGCAAATCATGAATCATTGTTGAGCTAATAGACTTGGTACAATAACGATCTAATGGACTTGGTATGATCACGATCTAATGGACTTGGTATGATCTTGAACTAATGGACTAGGTACAATCGTGAACTAAGCAGAAACTAGAAACCAGAAACTAGAAAACTTAAGACTTCAGTTCTAGTAACTAAGAGCAACAGAAACACTACCTACATGTGATATTGTATTTAGTACAATAGTCATATACTTGGAATTCTAGGAATCTACATTTAGTATTTGCATATACTTGTCTCGATAAATCCTACAAGGTTTTCACATTATTTCTACAAACTCTATGAACTCACCAACCTTTGTGTTGACACTTTAGCATGTTTATATCAGGTCCATAATGAACGATGATGGCCCGGAGGAGCATGGATACTCAAGAAGGCTATAATTTTATTATCATTCGAAAACTCTTTTAATGTATTTTGTTAACCTTGAAACTACTGGGACCTCATTTTGTAAACTCTGAAATTTATATAATTCGAATGATGAATCTTTTAAAAATCACTCAATTAGAGTTTGTTTTCTATTGTTATAACTGTTGTGCCATCGAGCACCCGGTTTGAATTCCGCTGCGTATCACGAAATTGGGGGTGTTATAGATTCCTACAAAAGTGAGTTAGAATTTCTATTTTTCTTTTATTTTTCTTTTTTAGGTTTTATTCTTGTGGTTGTTACGTGATTTCAGGGATAAGAAGTTTGCTCATTAGGCGAAGTGAAGGCACGTTTTTCCAACATGATCCTTCTATCATTTTCAAGAGCAAGTTTTAGGGAAATTGTCATTCCAATTCTACTTATCTCATTTATTCTCATTGCTTGTTTGCGTACAAAAGGGACTTTGTACATTTCAAGTGGGGGGGACGGGAGTAGAATGTAACTTGAACTTTTATTTGCCCTATTTTTCTAGTTTATTTTGAAATATTATGTCATTTTAAAAAAAAATTGACAAGTTCTTCCGAACCTAACTAGAATAGAACTTAGCCGAGCACATTAACCCTTAATATCATGCTGATGTTTAGCCTATTCAGTTTCCCCTGTTTTACCCCAAATCCACCAAATTATGAGTGTGCCGATAGTTTTTAAACTTTATAACTTGGCCTTTACATCATTTCGAGACCATATACGAGTAGTGTATTGAGTTTTCTTAGTACATTTGGAAGAAACTTTTTGAGAAGGCAATATTTTAGGATTATCATCCAAAAAGCCTATATGTGTGTGTTTATCGATTAGTCACATTGACTCTTCGACCCCCGTGTTAAATCCTTTTGTTGCACTCGTCTTTAGTGCAAGATACCCCTAGTTACACCCTTTTGAACCTATCATTTCATTTCTTACCCACATTATAAATTGTTTCGATACATCTATACACCTTAGCCTACCGTGTAGTATTAGTTTTTGATTGGGAAGTTGCCACTTGCTTTAGTTTGACGTTCGAGTTAAGAGATTCAAAAATCACGCCTACGTTGAAGACCCATCTTTGAAGATCATGAGAAACCCCCACCAATTATTACAAGTATGTTTCATCTCAAGTGGGGGGATGTATTTTATTTCTTGTATTGTTATTAATAAAAAAAAGAAACAAATGTGAAATTCAGTATGCAGATAGTTTATCTTTGGTGCAACCTTGTATAGCACCGTATTTTGAGCTTTGAATGAATTAGTATCGAAGAGGACACTTCGGTCAGACACAAAGAATGAAGTTATTGGTTCGTAATCGCCAACATGAAGACCAAGTGTGGTGCCCATCATGACGTCCGTTAATGGCACACACACTTGTTATATCATCCAATTTTTGCGTCTTGGAGCTTTGACCTTGGATGAACGGCAAGTGGTAGCAACTCGGTTTAGTTTAAGACTATTTGTTTTTATTTTTTAATTTTACACCATTATTGTGAATCCCATGTCTTATCCTACCCATTAGTTGTGAATCATGCTTAGGTGAGGGAATTGAGTAGTCATTAGTGTCTTGCCCAGCGTTTCGGCCATGTACTTGTCGCCTTCGCCGTAGTACGTTAATAACAACACTACGCCCATAGCCTTGTAAAAATGTTCACCCAATATTTCCTTTAAAAATTGTTTTGACCTTAGCTCTAGTGGTGGAGATTTGTGTAACCGCCAAGCATATGATAGAATACATTCTATGACTGTGCGTTGAGTGATCACCCCGAAATTAACACTTAGATTAGGAGAGAGAGCATGAGTGTTTGTTCCCATTTCGTGAGGTGTTCGGCTTTGATATATTCTAACATAGGAAAATTTTTAGATTCATATTTTCCAGTTTCTCAGGTGATATCTTTTTAAGAATTATTCTAATAAGGTCTACTTGAGGGCGAGTAGAGTTCAAGTGGGGGGATATTTGATAACATCAAATAGTACCCATATTTTAGTTTTAATTTCCCCTAAATTGCTCATATTTTATGTTAATATGTTAGGATATATAATCTTATTTGTTTATATTCTGTTTTCAGGGCAAAAATAAGCAAAGGAACGAAAAGACGCGGATTTGGAAGGTTTTATACGAAAATCATTGAAGTATGCGGACTCTGCACTAACTACGGTGTAGATGTTCCATCTACCTACGCCGTAGCACTCATCTATGAAGACTATTGCGTAGCCCCAACCATAGCTACGGCGTAGTAACACATCAAAGGGCTCTACGGAGTAGCCTCTCTCCACCTACGGCATAGTTGATATTAACGAAGGCTACGGCGTAGCCAACCATAGAGCTACGCCGTAACAAAGTTGGGCCTATAAATATCAGCCCTAATTCCAAGTTTTATATACACTTTTCACCACACAAAAGTTAGGAGGAATTCAGGGAATAAGAGGAACGAAGTTCTATCAGCATACAAGTCAATTCCAAGGGAGAATTCATGCCATAATCATAAGTTTATTCATTCATTACATTTGTATTAATTCAATGTTTACATTTGTTATATTAAACACTTGTTTTCCTGCATTTATGAACATGAGTGGCAACACCTCTTGGTGTTAGCCTTATTATGAAATTTTCATTAATATGATTTAGTTTTCTCGCATCTTTAGTTGTTTTATTTGTATACTTTATTAGCTAGTCTTAGGACACTCTATGCTTTAGAGGGATTGATATTTGGTAGGCATTCGAGGGGAATGTACGATGTGACCGTGCCTGCATTTCATTAGAAGAATGTGACTTGGTGATAGAAATATCCCTATACACGTGTGAATTGACCATAGGATCACCTACCAAATCGATATGCTAAAGGAGTTAGATGGGAGGTGTAAGTGACAACACATCCCGTTAGACTTGTCTAAGTTAGTAGAGGTGCTTAAGGACTCTTGCATTTTTCGCCAGCGAACTCTACCAATCGATTTGGGAGAATAGGGCAAGATGTAGGATAGGATAGGCGATTTGACCATATGAGTCTATTGAATTGATCCCCCAGATGAAACGATAGGAAGCATGTTTAGAGAACTTGTCATGTTAATAACAAGAGTAGTAATTAGGTAACACTGCTTTCTCCATCTGATTTCCCTTTGCTCACAATTTGCTTTGTTTATTTATTTCTTTAGTTTAATTATTTAAATCATTACAAAACCTGTGAAACCCAGATTTTCTGAATGCGTGAAATACCCAGAATACCCCTCAAATTTAAACCTTTGAAGAGACGTTAAATAACCTAAAACATTTCGTTCCGATTATGACCTAAGTACCTAAACGTGAACATTTGAACCATCTATGTATATTCAAATAAATAAAACTGATGTTAAAAAAATATATGGTGCACGAATAAAACCTGCATCACGTTTTTATCTTTGTCCCTAGCCGATTAAAATGTTGTACACAAACGTATGGAGTTGTGAAACAGGTCCACATTCGTGATTGACATCATCACCCTCATTTTGCTCCTTAAAATTTGGTACTTTCCTACTTGGAAAACACCCTTATACATTTCACAAGTTACAATATCTCCCATTTATTTTCCTCACTCAATATCATGACACAAAATAAAACAAAAAACACAAAATAAAATATTAAAACCATGAAAACAACCCTAAACAAAATGGCGGCTGTTCTCTTCTTCTTTTTCTGATCGACCAAAGAGGGTGTGCAAAGAAGCTTGTTGGTGAGTCTCAGTCGTGGGTTATTAATGAACCAAAATAGGTGAACGTGGGATGATTTATTCTGGTTCGTAGGTTGCTTGGTCGTGGTAGATGTTGGTACGAGGTGGTGCTGTGTCGCGACTTTATTCTGATTCGAAGGGTACTTGTTGCTACAGACTCGATATAGGTTTCGGATTTGATTTCTTGGTTCGTTTTCATCCAATCACACAAGAGGGTTTAGTCATTTCGACATTGGTTGAATTCTTTGGTTCCTTCCAGTTGCGGTCTGACTCGAAGGTATCTTTTTCTTCATATCGCGTTTTATTTTGTACGACATATGAGATCGATGTACACATATGGAACGCAGAAAAACTAAACCTAATTCGTTTATACTGAGCATACGTATAAAAAAAATAGAGTCACATGAACAGATAAACGTATAAGCTCACCATTATACGTTTTTATTATGTAAAGTTGATATATTGTTTTGTTAAAATGATGGTACAAATGAAGTAGATATCACATAAATTATAAAACCTGAGATAGATTGAAACATGAGCATGCATGTCTATTAACATCCATGAAGGCTTCACTTTGTGTTATTTTATGATTTGTTTTGACTAGCTAATTTGTGTGAGTATGAAACGTGGGCGCATAAGGCTGTCAACATGTTTAGTTTTTCATTTTACTTGTATGGCATAAACGACTAACAAAAGAGACCCACAAACTGTTTTTGTTTTCGAACGAGATTAAGAAATTTACATGACTTGGTGTGTTCATATTCGACTTAATCTATAATACAAATAACTCTTATACATGTCATAATAACATATGTTGGTCGCCGCGGTCTAAAATTAATGTAAATGATACGTTAATAAATGTTGGGAATTATACTAACAGTTACCACGGCTAAGCATGGAAGAAGCACTATTGAAGAATACACTAATAGTGGAAACACATTACCACTGTTAGTATATATAATTACCACTGCTGTCAGGATAATTGTTAGGAAACGTGTATAGATAAATATAAAATAGATTTTGTGTATATCCTATTCTATTAGACTTTTATGTATCTTGTAGAAGAGGACTCCTTGTGCTATAAAAGGAGGTCCTAGGTTAAGGTTATATATATGAATTTCTTAGAGCTTCAAGGTTGTAACCCTAGTGATACAAAGAACACTCGTATTATTGAATAATAATATTGGAGCTAACAGTTTGGTTTACACATTATTCTCATTCACATACAATTGCTTTTACTCACAATCAAACTTCTAAGTATTACTAAGTAGATTCCGCATACTTGGTAGTATAACTCAAAGTATCATACTGACACAATTATTCTTTTCTCATAATCACACAATGGTTACACTAAACTTTGTTGATGAGCACAATCAAGTGACTTATTTGCAGAAGTCAGAAGATAAGAGTGGCCCTGTTTTTCACCAGATTGTGGATTTTCTCAATACCACTTATATAAGGTATGCTCTAACACTTAATCCCACAATCTATGTTTCTCATATAAAACAGTTCTGGAACACTGTGGAGTCCATAACTATTGAACAGGGAAACACACATGAATCTGTGGATACTCTTAGAGCCACAATGGATGGGGTAACTATTAATGTTACTGAGTCATCCTTGAGGAGAATTCTCCAATTGGATGATCTCGATGGTATCATCACATTGCCCAATTCAGATATTTTTAAACATCTCTCTACAATGGGTTATGATACATCTGCCAAAAAGATGACTTTTAAAAAGGGATGTTTTTGCCCCCATTGGAGATTTTTAATTCATACTCTTTTACATTGTCTAAGTCCTAAGAAAACTGCTTATGAACAATTTAGTTCAACAATGGCTTATCGTTTGGTTTGCTTAGCCTTAGATAGGACATTCAATTTTTTAAAGTTTATTTTTAACAATATGAAAGGCAATGTAAAGAGTTCTTATAAATTTCTAATGTATCCAAGGTTTGTGCAAGCAGTGTTAAATGAATTTCCACTGCAACCTCATAACAGAGTTTATAAAACCCCCTGTCTAAAGCCAAAAGTTTTTCAAAATATGGATAACGCTTCAGAAGGATGGAATGGGGAAGTTAAACCACTTTTTCCTTAAATGCTTGCAAAGATTGCACAGGTACAGGGTGAAGTTGTAGCAATCCCAGTTGCACCCCAACACACACCCACCATTCATATTCCATCTACAACTCATACTCCACCAGTTACTCACACATATGTGAGGAGGCAAAAACAACCAACTCCTCACATCACAACATTGCCTGATTCTGAGCCTTTTGGTTTAGGAACAAGCAGTGGTAGTTCTAGGCTTCAATCTAGTCCAACTAGAGAAGAGCCTGAATCAATGCCCTATGATTCACCTCTCCCAACAGGTAACACAGTTGGAAGTGTTGAGGGCAGTGAGCAACAAATTGAATTGATGGAACTTTGTACCAAATTAGTCAAACAGGTTAAATCTTTGAAGGATGACTTGGCTCAAACAAAGAAGCAACATGCCAAAGATATTAATATCTTGACTGAAGAAATTCAATCTTTGAAGAAGGAAGTACATGATTTAAAGAAGCAAAGGTCTACCAAGTTTATCATCTCATCCCCATCCTCATCTCATGATGAAGATTCAAAATACTTTAGTGAAGATTTGGGAAATTCTTCCAAACAGGGGAGGATTAAAATTGATGCTACATTTAAGGGGAGGAAACTAAACTTTGAACAAGGATTTGAAGATCTTGATGATCAGGATGATATACAAGAGGAGGAAGAAGCAATGAGTTCTCAGGAAATTTTTGCTGGAGCAGTTGAAATAAATAAAGAAACAGTGGAAACAAATCAAGTCATAGAAGATTTGCTACAAAGGATATATGATCAAAGTGTGAAAGCTGATAAGGAGTTGAGAAAAAGGAGATAATTGTTTGGAAGAATTCCCATATTCTCACATATGCTGACAACTTGAAGAAACTTATTGATTTGAATAGCAATCATAAATTTAGGGGAGGATTGTTGGGAATTATACTAACAGTTACCACGGCTAAGCATGGAAGAAGCACTGCTGAAGAATACACTAACAGTGGAAACACATTACCACTGTTAGTATATATAATTACCACTGCTGTCAGGATAATTTTTAGGAAATGTGTATAGATAAATATAGAATAGATTTTGTGTATATCCTATTCTATTAGACTTATACGTATCTTGTAGAAGAGGACTCCCTGTGTTATAAAAGGAGGTCATAGGTTAAGGTTAGATATATGAATTTCTTAGAGCTTCAAGGTTGTAACCCTAGTGATACAAAGATCACTCGTATTATTATTCTTAATAATATTGTAGCTAACAGTTTGGTTTACACATTATTCTCATTCATATACAATTGCTTTTACTCACAATCAAACTTCTAAGTATTACTAAGTAGATTCTGCATACTTGGTAGTATAACTTAAAGTATCATTCTAACACAAGGCCTGTGTGTTTAGATCCATCAATAAATTATGAACGACAGAGTCTAAAATTATCACCTTAATATAAAATTAGAGTATAAACTTTAAATAATTTTATTTGACATTTTTAATATTTAATTTTGATAATTTGCATCTTGACCCTAAACTTTACTAAATTGACATAATTAACTCTAAACTACTATAATTGTCATTTGTAACCCTAAAAGTTATTAATTTGGAAACTTACTAAATATGGAAACCTACTATTTTTGAAAAGCTGCTATAAATGGAAAGTTGCTAAAAATGGAAAGCCAACTAAGTAATCTAATTTAAAATAAGTTATTAATAATAAGCCGATCATTAATTCATGTAGATTCACTGAAGAAGGAGTGACTTCCTATTCTTATGTTATGATATGGTTTTGTTGGCGGTTTAAGGTACAAATATTCTACCCTTTTTTAGTAAGGGTGCTTTCTCTCATGACTTTTGATCCTTGACCTTTCTATGATTCACTTTTGAAATGATTCCTTTGATATGATCTTTTGATCCATTGCTATGCTCCCTTCTACTTTGATTCATTGATATGATTCATTGATATGATTCTATGATGTGATATTTGTCGGTTATTCATTTGCTATGATATGATTCAGTTTGATATGTTCTGTTGGATACGATATGATATTGGTTATGATATGAAATTATTTGCTTTGTTCTTATACCCGAGTTTTTATTCTACCCATGGAGGTACCATGGGCGTGTCATTGAAGCACTAGTGGCATGACACTTTCTGTGGAGGTGTGATTGATCCACGGTGTCCCCATTTTGTTGGATATATTATGTGCACAATTGGATATTATGATATTTATGATTTGCTTTGTAGGGGGCATATGGATGCATCCTAGGCTTGTCGGATATGTTGGATATATTATGTGTAGGGTGAATGTGGGTGTGTGCTTTACACTCCTTCACGTTAGAGGCTCGTGACTCCATTTGGTACATAGAGGTCTCCCCTCTTTGTACATGTTGGATTTGTAGGATATATGATTATGTGTAGGAGACCTATTCGAGTGGCTCTGGTAGGTCGCTCGGGCATTCTTATGTTTCTATGTGTCTATTCGAGTGGCTATGGTAGACACGCCTTTGTTGATACGTGCTATTATTCCTCTTGAGATTATGCTTATGTTGATATCTTATGATGCTTCATTTCCCTTTTGACTTATGAAACATTATGCTATTTCTTATGATCCTTCTAAATTCGTTTCATCGTTACTATTCGATTATTCATTTTGATGACTTATGATATTGGTTCAGTGATCGTTGATCTCTTATGCATTTGACAGATGACATTCTTTTTGGCAGGGGTTTACATTTCTTTTTCCTATGCTTATTTACGTTTCGTTTATTTGTTTGCTTTGTTATATATCTGTTCACTGGGATTTTTAAGCTCAGCCGCATTTCCTTTCCTGCGGCAAGTTTTAGGTTAGAAGTTGGGTTTGGGTGAAGAGAGCATAGGAGCATTAGTGGACTACCCCATGGACTAGAAGCCCATCACTTCTGGACTAGTTTTGGACTTGGATAAGTTTAGACTTGGTTTAGTTTGTATTCTTCTTTCTTTTATAGTTTTAGTATTTCCTTTATACTTTCAGATTTTTCCCTTGTAATCTTTTGTTTTTAGTCTTCCGCTTGCGTTGTATGCTTTGTATGCTTTGATATGTCACCATAGTGTAGCGCTCCGGACCCATGTCGAGTTGGGGTGTTCCAAAACCCCTTTATTTAGTGACATTAAAACTTAGATATTTTCCGCCCCTTAGATCTTGGGACGACCTCGGCTTTACCATTTAGCTATACCTTACACGACCGGGTACACTGCCCGATAGTGCATAAGGTAGACCTTAGGAAGACGAGACTATTATAAATATAAAACCTGGTCGGTAAATCCTGCATTAGATACTTTTTGATGATATTCACTCACACTAGGATCAAATTATATCACTTGCACCATTAGGATCTCCATTTACCACCAAATTTTGAAATTTTTCAAAAAACACCTCAAGGAACCTTTCTCTATAAAGGAAGCAACCCTGAATTTGGTTCCTTGCAATCCGTGAGTGTCTGACATCAAAGATTTTTCAATGACTGAAACTCATTTACTGCATATCTTACCTGTATCACTCAAGACATCTTCATTGGATTGACTTAAGTTGATTAGACTTGTTCTTTAACACCTCTGTATCATTAGGAAAGACCATTTTTGTATGGATTTGCTTCAAATCAAAACACATTTCTCCATGAAATTTGACTTCTATAAATTAGCACCTCCAAGATGATTGATGAGATCAAATAAGTACATATTATTGGCGCATCTTATTCCATAAGATGACTGACCTGATGATTTACAGTTTTATTTTTATTTTTATTTTCTAACCACTAATGAATTTTGTACAAGTATCGATCTTCTTAAACTCAGGTGTATAATTGGTGGTATTTATATTTTTCTACACTTTATGTGGATACATGAATAATGAAAAGCCGAACGCCTAACATCCACAGAAATTATTGCTCGCAAACGCATAATGGAGGATCGAACCGAGCAAATATCAGGGGAGTTTTTCAGTTCTAATTCTTTTTAATTTCTTTTTTTAATTTCAATAAACAACGAGGACGTTGTTTAACTTAAGTGGGGGGGGGGGGGGGGGGAATGGAGAATTAGAACACTTACTTGTACTTATTTTTCAAAAATATGCTTTAATTTGTGCTTAAAATATCAAAATTAAAAAAAAAATAGCATGTTTTTGTTTAATCTAAGTTGCATAGCTGCACACAAGACTTTATTTTCTAAAATTGTGATTTGTGTTTATCAAAATTCACAAATCTATGAGTGTGTCGGTGACTTGTAAACTTTAGAACTTGACTTGTATACTATTTGAGACCACCATAATGAGTATTATTTTTATAATTGGAGTGACTTGTCTAAATTAGTAAAATTCTAGGATTACACAAAAAAGCCTACATATGTCATCTGCTATTAACTAACTACACTAGTTAGTTAACCCCCGTATAAACCCTTTGTTACTCTCATTTTTAGAGTAAGATACCCCTAGAAAAACCAGTAGATCCATTCATTTAGGTTTTATACACCCTTGTTACTATGTTTTGCGTTACACCTTACACCTTAGCCTACCCTGTAGATTTAAGTCTGTGGTTAGTTGATTAGCCAAAGTGTGTTTCCTTGCATTACTTGTGTTCGCGTGCATCAAGTCATTATCTTTGGTTAGGTTGGAAAATTGCACAATGCAATTGGAGTAAAAGTACATATTGTATATTTTTAGTCAGTTTTTCGTGTGTTCACGACTTTCACAATTAAGTTATGTCTGAAAGTCTAAAAAGTAAAGAAAAACTATCCAGAATTATTGTGATGGTAATGTGGTTAAATTTTACACCATTAGTTATTTTATGTCTATGTATGAAAAAAAATCGAAAAAATGAGAAAAGAAAATGAAAGAAGGAGTTGGAAGTTTGTTTTAAACCAACATTGTAAAGTTTTGTACTAAGTGGTTGATATTGCCACTATTGTTGTATTATATTTATGGATTGAAAGGGAGTTGGCCGTTATGGGAAAACCAACTAAGGATTTTTTATTCTTTGTTTAAGATTTTATTGAGTATAATTCGTGTCTGCCTAAAGTGTGAGTTACAAAAGAGTCAAAGTGTGAGTTATTCAATGATATGAGTCTTATTCATGAGATGGTAGGGAAGTATTCTAACCACACTTAGGACATAATCTATTTGTTTCTTGTTATGTATTTTTTATTTGACACCAATTTATATCCTAAACGTTATCCATACCCAACCGTATTATTATATCCGTTGTTAGCATTCGAGCATCCGGATACGGTAATGGCCGAGCAAAAATGTTAAATGTGTGAATAACGTAGTGACCATCCGAGTATTAGATTAATCAAATAGCGCGCCAACGATCTACTGTGTGACTTAGTGACCATCCGTTTTGCAAATAACGCGCCAGCGATCTAAGAAACATATTAGTGACCATCCGTTGTTTGAGGCGTCAAGGACTCGCGCCAGCGATCTACTAAGTTTATGCAGGAGATGTTCAAGCAAAGCTAGGTTTAACCCATAAACCAAAAAAACCTTTTTACCGCTTTATACTTGTTACTCCTTAGCTTTAGTGGGGGATATGTGTATCCTTGTCAAGCATATGATACAATATTCATCACGTCCAGACAGTTAAACGATTAGATTTGCTTTTATTAAACATATATTTTGTTTCTAATTGGTTAAGTGTTTAGCCGTGCAATTATGATAAAACGAATAAGTGCTTAAATTTAAAAACATCATATCAAGGATACATTTTCATTATGTTTAATCAAAAAGTTTGCTTGAGGACAAGTAAAGTTCAAGTGGGGGGATATTTGCGAGATCAAATAAGTACATATTATTGGCACCATTTATCCTATTTAATTGACTTGTTTTATATTCTTTTGTATGAGAATCGATACTTAATTGTTTACTTTAGTAATTCTCAGGTAAAAACAAGCAATTGGTGAAAGTTGATGATTTTGGACAAATTATAGAGCTAAATGATCAAGATTCGAAAAGTCTACTGAAATCCAAGAGATGCGTCGTATCATTCTCAATAGATACACCGCAACATCATACTTAGATGAATTTGAAGACCGTTGCCTGACTTTGAAGAGTGCGCCGCATCTTATTACCACATGCGCCGCATATGAAACTTTGGTCAACGAAGGATAACCAACTTGTTATACTCCAAATACGCCGCATCTCATTTGCAACATGCGGCGTATTAGCTAAAGACTTCACCAGACACTATCCAAAACGTTAAAGGACACGCGCCGCATAGAGAAACAAGTTACACCGCATCTGAAGGCGGTGTACGTATATTCCAGAATATAATAATCTTGGACCCCACGCGAAGTTAAGTAGATGCGTCTCATCTGTCATCAAGATGCGCCGCATCGATCCCTCAGATAGAAGCTATAAATACCCCAAGACAGATACGAATTTTGCGTGCAACAAAACCCTAAGGAGACGAATTCAGTCGAAGAAGATCACAAGACATGCCCTAAACAGAGATCTTAGAGCCGTAAGAAGGTCTTGCATGTGTATAATTCATTAATTAGTTTTGTTTTATTGTACTAGTAAGCTTTAATCCATCAGGATTGATGGGCTTGTAGCCACCATACTGCTCCCCTTAAAATTGCTTTCCCATCGATTAAAGTTTATATGATGTTTTTTTGGTGAATTGTATTTGTGCATTGATAAACTCTGTGTTTAGTTGAGTCTTCTGGGCCACCATACCTATTCCTCGCCTACTTATCTAGCGTCTAGAAGGTAGGATAAACATAAATAATCATTAAGAGTTTACTCACCGATATTTAGGATCCAGCGAGACAGATTAGATTGCGATACTCATCATATAAAACTAGCAATAAAACAAGTGACAAACTACTTAAACCATAGGACAGGTCTTCTACGTGTCTCTATTATCTATCTGTGTACGTGATTGCTCTTCACTGATTTTTTCTCGCTAGTTTTACTTTTCTGTTTAATTCAAATCCATGCAAGTATCTCAGGTTAACCCCCTATTATTAGATTAGATTGTAAAACTAACTTAGATATTAAAATACTGATCAAATCAACTAGATATTACGTTCCATTCTTAGTGTTCGACACTCTACTTACCACTATATACATATTAATCGGGTACACTGATCGTTAAGTGTGTGTGTTAGTAATAAGTCGGCTAAATATAAATTTAAAACTTGATTACGTAAAATTAACCCATTCTACACTGACATATCGCACGCATCAAGTTTTTGGCGCTGTTGTCGGGGAATGAATTGTTAATACATGTTTATTTGATTAGTATTTTAATTAAATTCTAACCACTAACTTTGTTGTATATTAGTTTAGATTGCATTCATTTTATTTTCTTGCATATTTAATTTTCTTGTTTGTTTGTTTTCTTTATTTTCTTTATTTTCTGTAATTTTTGTTTTCTTCATTTATTTTTCTTTTGTTTTCTGTATTACTGCTGTCTGCTGTATTTTGCTGATCCAAACGATGCGGCGCATATGATTTATCAGATACGGCGCATTCCATTTTTTTAGTTTTATATACAGCGTTAACTTAAAAAAGATTCGAAGTGCGGCGCATCTATCCCTAAGATACGACGTATTTTATTTTTAATCGGAAAATTTTCAAAACCCTAACGAGATACGGCGCATCTGTTTCGACAGTTGCGGCGCATCTATTTATTTATTAAAAACAATCTTTTCGAATTTATTAAACTGAGATACGTCACATCTGTTTTTACAGATACGACACATCATTTTTCTGAATAAAAGTCTGATTTAATTTTTAACGTAATAAGATACGGCGCATCCTACTTTTAGGATACGACGCATCGTCTGCAGAATTCAACAACTTTTATCTATTCCGAACGGAGAAAATTTTTAATCAACTTTCCTGTATATTAGAAAGTTTTTACTTTGAAATCTACTTGTTTTGAATTATAGGAACAATGTTTGACATTCTCCCTAGCTAGTTCGGAAAATCAAGGACAAATTTCACCATGGATGAGTTCTCACAACTAATTGCCCAAGCAAGCGAGAAAGAACATTATGATACCGAAAGTTTTATTAAAGAATTCAGGACTTCTCATGAGCTCTTGCTGAAAGAATAGAACAACATGATCAACGGTTTGGCAATTGAAGTGCACCAGTCGTCGAAAGTAATTAATGCAGTTCTACTAGAAAGACATGACTTGAAAGGAATTACAACAAGAGGCAGAAAATCAACTTTTTAGATCGGTGAGACTAGCGAGGTTAACAAAACAAGCAATGATTCCCCTGAAACTGTACAATCTGAGCAGGAATTACCTAAGGAGATTAATCGAGAACCCCTAATAAGGGAAGAGCCATTCATTGAACCAAAGCGATCAACTCTCCCTTTCCCGAATCGAGTAAGGAAGGAAAAGGAGGATGCGTACCAACGCAAATTTCTTGAGAATCTAAAGCAGCTGCAACTTAGTATACCATTTATCGAAGCCCTTGTGCAAATGCCGAAGTATGCAAAATATCTGAAGAGTTTGCTGACCAACAAATCCAAACTTGAGGAGGCATGCTCAGTTACAATAAGCGAGAGAAGCTCAGGTGCCCTGCTCAATAAGCTACCACCAAAAGAAAAAGATCCAGGGAGTTTCACTATTCCTTGTCAGATTAAAAATTTACATATTGAAAATGTTTTAGCTGATCTAGGGGCTAGCATAAGCCTCATGCCATTTGCTATGTATGAAAAATTAGGTTTAGGCGAACCTAAACCCACTAGGATGTGCTTCGAACTTGCCGATATATCAGTACAATACCCAATAGGAATAGCTGAAAATGTCTTGATTAAAGTTGATAAATTTAATTTACCTATTGACTTTGTTATCCTCGATATGCCTGAAAATTCTAGGACACCTATTATATTAGGGCGCCCCTTTTTAGTTACTGCCAGAGCTTTGATTGATGTTTTTAACAAAAAGATAACTCTGACGATTGGTGAACATGAAGTAGAATTTAATATGGAACAATCAATGAGTAAGCCTAATGCTTATGACAATGAATGCTATAACATTAACGTATCCGATGAGACAATTGATGAATTCACTCAAAAACTGTTAGAACACGATCTTCTTGATACTTTTCTGCTTAAAAATTTGGAAAATACCATTGCTATTGAAGATCAAGTTTATGATAATTCATTTATTACTGAATTTGCTATTGATTCTGCTGTCGCTAACTCAATACGGCGCATCTATCTGATGACAGCAGCAAATATAAAAAGGAATAGGTTTATTCCGCTAGTGCCAATGAGATCGATGATGTTAAACCTGTATTAAAAGACCTTCCTTCTAATTTAGAATATGCTTACTTAAATGGGAATACTAATTCACCCGTTATTATTTCATCTGATTTAATGGAAAAACAGAAAGAATCTCTTTTGCATGTATTGTATAAACGTAGGGGAGCACTAGCATGGAAGATGTCAAATATTAAAGGAATTAGCCCATCATTTTTCACACATAAGATCCTTATGGAAGATGAATTCAAGCCTACCATTCAACCCGAAAGGCGCTTGAATCCAAAAGTGCAAGATGTGGTGAAAAATGAAATCGTCAAATTACTTGACTCTGGACTCATCTACCCGATCTCGGATAGTTCGTGGGTTAGCCCCATCCACGTTGTGCCAAAGAAAGGAGGAATGACTGTAGTACTAAATGACGATAACGAGCTAATTCCATCAAGGACTGTTACCGGATGGAGAGTTTGCATTGATTACAACAAACTAAATGATGCGACACGAAAGGATCACTTTCCTCTTCCATTTATTGATCAAATGTTAGAAAGACTATCAGGTTATGACTATTATTGCTTTTTAGATGGTTTTTCAGGATTCTTTCAAATACCTATAGCCCCTGAATATCAAGATAAGACAACTTTTACTTGCCCTTATGGAACCTTCGCCTATAGAAGAATGCCGTTTGGATTATGTAATGCTCCTGCAACCTTTCAACGATGTATGACGGCTATTTTGCATGACATGGTCAAAGACTTTATGGAAGTCTTCATGGATGACTTCTCGGTATTTGGTAACTCATTTGATATTTGTCTTGCTAATCTTGATAGAATGCTTGCTAGGTGTGAAGAAACTAACCTTGTTCTTAATTGGGAAAAATGTCACTTTATGGTTAGACAGGGAATTGTGTTAGGACATAAGATTTCTAAAAAAGGTATAGAAGTTGACAAAGCTAAAATTGATGTAATTGCTAAATTACCTTACCCCACTAATGTTAAAGGTGTTAGAAGTTTCTTAGGGCATGCTGGATTTTATCGTAGGTTCATTAAGGATTTTTCCATGATATCTAGGCCTATGACTCAATTGTTGCTAAAAGATGCAAAGTTTAATTTTTCTGATGATTACAAAAAGGCATTTAATATACTTAAAGAAAAATTAACCACTGCACCTATTATAATTTTGCCAGATTGGAATTTACCTTTTGAACTAATGTGTGATGCTAGTGATTATGCTGTGGGTGCAGTACTTGGCCAAAAGATAGAAAAGAAATTTAAACCAATTTACTATGCTAGCAAAACATTGAACAATGCCCAAGAACATTACACAACACCTGAAAAAGAACTTCTTGCAGTAGTTATTGCATTTGATAAATTTTGATCATATCTTATATTATCAAAAACTGCGGTGTACACTGACCATTCTGCTTTGAAGTATTTGTTCAATAAACAGGATGCCAAACCTAGACTTATAAGGTGGGTTTTATTACTTCAAGAGTTTAATATAGAAATTAAAGATAAAAAAGGAGCTGAGAACCTTGCGGCTGACCATTTGTCTAGATTAGAAAACCCTAGTATTGAAGTGCTCAATGAAAGGGAAATTGCCGACGAATTCCCTGATGAACACCTTACGATGATAAAAACAAGGGAAAGAAGTGATAGACAATGGTATGCTGATTACATCAATTATATTGTTGGAAATGAGATCCCACAAGGGTTAACATATGATGAGAAGAGAAGATTTCTCTCATTAACTAAAGATTATTTCTGGGATGAACCGTATGCTTTTAAAGCATGCCCTGACAATATTATCCGAAGATGTGTTGATGGAAATGATATTCCTGCGATAATAGCACATTGTCATTCGGGACCGACAGGAGGACATCATGGTGCTAATATTACTAAAAGAAAAATTTTAGACGTAGGATTTTATTGGCCCTCTATATTTGAAGACGTAAAGAATTTCATTAAAAGGTGCGATGCATGTCAACGAGCTGGAAATATCACATCAAGAAGCAAGATGCGACATAATTACATTCAGGTTTGTGAAATCTTTGATGTATGGGGATTAGATTTTATGGGACCATTTTCTGAGTCTAAAGGAAATAAGTATATTCTAGTTGCGGTTGATTATGTGTTAAAGTGGGTCGAAACGCAAGCATTACCAACCAATGATAGTAAGGTGGTGCTAAAGTTTTTGCAAGGATTGTTTGCTAGGTTTGGAGTTCCTAAAGCCCTAATTAGTGATAGGGGCACGCATTTTTGTAATCACCACCTAGGAAAAGCCTTGCAACAATATGGAGTTTGTCACAAAATTTCTACGGCATACCATCCCCAATCCAATGGACAAACTGAAGTCACAAATCGGACTAGTAAACGTATTCCTGAAAAGTCAATTGGATACTGTAGGACCATAAAACTATCAACTTTATCACAAATATAAGCACTAGATGAAGTAAAGATGGTGACTTGATATGATATATGCGTGGCGTTAAACTTGAAAGAGAATGATAAGATGAAGAGAACTTTTATTAATAAAACACACACAAGCACACACCTTAAATGAGCCTTTGAGGTGTTTATATAGTTCTTAACATGATGCCTTAAGAGGCTTTCCATGGGCTTGGTCTTGGGCTTGGTTTCCTTTTACATATAAAGGCTTACATTACTTAACTCATGACATATTAGCTTACCAAGACCAAGGCCCATTGACTATTCTAATAACAAAAACTAAGACACATTACAAAGTTCCTAATATGAGAATGACCATCACTTCTCAATACATATTTTTAATGCTAACAATCTCCCCCTAAAGGGTGGTCATTCGAATAATGCTCCACGTGATTTAGGTCTTCCGTGTTCTTTGTCTTGAACTTTGTGTGTCGTTGTAGAATAGTCTTTAGTCTTTGTTCCTTCATGCTTTGTGATCTTTGATGACTGACTTTTCATCGTTCTTTGTTCCTTTGTGATGTGGAGCAATCTGCCTTTCATCACTTCTGCGTCTGTGGTGGTTGTTCGCCATTCCAACATGCTCATCTTTGGACTTTGATATTCATATGCACGTAGTTCCCTTTCTTTCACTTTGATCTTAAGTCTTTATACTTTGTAGATTCTTCTTTTTGGCGTAGAATCTTTCTTTGAACTTTGTGTTGTATAGATCTTTGAGGGAGCTTTCTTTAACTTCCAGATGTATGTATAAGCATGCGGAATCTGTCGCCATGGAGATGATGTGTAGCTGCATGAAAACAGTTAGCAATAAATCAACCGATACTTACAGGTTCGAATTAGAGATCGTCAACAGCATAGTGTGAAGACTCCTTCTAACCCTTACCAAGGCCGTTCCCATGTCAGATACTCCCGAGGGAGCTTACAAGACCTACTTAGTAGCTCAATGACTGGGTGAGTCGCTGGGGATCACTCCACGACTGTAGACCGTTTGAAACCACCGCGAACACTAAGCGTAACCCATAAAGAATTACCGATGTGACCTGCTGTTAGGGCTGCTTGATGATGACCCTGGCAGGAATTTCCATTCAATCATTGAGAATCACAAAAGTGAATCCTCTCATAAATGTTCTGGCAGATTGCTAAGATCTGCGTAGGACTCTTAAGTTTGCATCTGGCGTCCTTAATGTTGAACAACCAGTGTAGAAATATCATATGTTCCTATGAGATCTTTTGATGAATCTCGGGGCTCTAGACTCGATAAGTGCACATTTGGTTTCCTATGCGGAGATTAGGGAGAGGTCTCCTGCTTCAATATCAACCATCTCTAAGAGACAGGTCGATAGATTAAATCGGTTCCCCGTGAGAATGAAACAAGCTCTTTTAAGAGAACTTGAGTGGCTAGAAGGTTTAGTGCAGTGCGTCACTGGGTCCATGACGTCTTGTATTCAATACCGGCGTCACCTTAGTAACAACCAGTAGCATATGAGTTGAACCCGGTGTCTGCCCTAAGGTTGAACATATGGAGGGCTATTTCTTTTCACCCTTTTTCATAACTTTTCTTTTTAATTCTTCAACCCCTTCTTTCTCCTTTCTCATTTTCTCCTTTTTTTCAATCAAACCTAAGGACTTCTAATTCTAATCTATTGGATTTGTCCTTGGGTAGATCCCTCCGGCTTTGGCGGATCATAGGACGGTTTTTCCTAACCTTAGTCACCTTATAACTCCATGACTATCCTATAATTGCCATGAAACCATTTATGAAAAATCTCTCAAAGTGTTTATGATAATAAAACACATTGTTGACACTTTGAGAGTTTTGCATTTCTTTTGAAGGACTCCCCCTTCACATGTGCTCATGAATTTTTAAAAAATTTGCACATGCGTGAGGAGTTTGCACTTTTTGAATTGACCCACTTTCAGTGACCATGACCGATTCGAGACACGCTTACATCACTAGTTAGACTAGCTTGAAATTATTACCCATCCTGGTCAAGTCCAAAGAAAGTCTCTCGATATGGTACATTCTACTCAGACAAGTCCTATTAGAGACACGCTTACATCACTAGTTAGACTAGCTTGAAATTATTACCCGTCCAGGACAAGTCTTTTCGATTACCGACATTTTAAGCTTCGTCAATTCATTGGTACTTACTGAGTCGGGCTCTTTTGAGATTCAGTCACAAACTTTAAACACTTTTGATCACATTTTAATCATGTCTTCTCCCCCTCAAAAATAGCATATCATGATATTTTTGATATCAACTGATTAATAAAAAGCTTTTTGGAGAGAAAGACAGATTTGAATTTGCATGAAATCAGAACATTTGAATTTTTTATACTCCCCCTTAATGATAGCTCATTTAAAATCAATTTAGGGTTTTGAGGGAGTTATCTTGAGCACTAATTTTGAGAGATTTTGAGAAATCTTTTTGAACAATCTTGAAAACGTGCTCAAGAATTTCATTTGAAAACGAGTTTATGCTTGAAATCTTTTTTGTTTGTTTAGACTCGAACTTTGTTGAAAAAGAGTTTGTCATTGAACGTACGAGTCCTTGATTTGTAAATAATCAGAAGTCATAGTTTAAGTACGGGTTTCGTACTGAAGTATACGAAAGCCATTGTGAAGAAACTTTTGAGAAACGGCATGTTTTTAGAAAAACATTTTAAAGAACTCCCGTTCAAGCATCTGTACATGTCCGTATCATTGTTGAATGACATTTCTAGAAACGTACAGAATATTGATTTATACGAGAGACATGTCGTGAGAAGAATATTTTTGGATTTTTTGATTTTATATTGTTTTTGTATTTTTTTGAAATTTTATATTTTTGGTTTTGTTTTTTCAAAAATATTTACAGCGAAGCGATTTTGAAAACATTTTTCAAGAAGATTCGAGAAGACGTTCTAGCTCCTCAGGAGTTAGGCTTCGCATGCCAATTCGTCGAACTAAATAGTCAAACCGTTCTTTTGGAAGGGCTTTAGTAAAAAGATCGGCGAGTTGGTAATCAGTCTTAACGAAAAATAATTCAACAGTGCCCTCTTCCATGTGTTCTTTGATGAAATGGTAGCGGACTTTGATATGCTTCGTCTTAGAGTGATGTACGGGATTGCACGAGATGGCTATGGCACTTTTTGAGTCATAATACATAGGTATTCTGTCAAAAATAAAGCCATAATCTGTGAGTTGTGTCCGCATCCAAAGAACTTGGGCACAACACGCAGATAGAGACACATACTCGGCTTCGGCGGTTGATAGTGCAGTACAATCCTGTTTCTTTGACGACCAGCTTACAAGCTTTTCACCCAAAAATTGTGCTCCACCTGATGTACTCTTTGCTGTAACTTGATCACCAGCATGGTCTGCATCTGATAATGCTGTTAGATGAAACCCCGAATCCTTCGGATACCAAAGTCCCATGTTAATGGTGCTTCGTAGGTACCGAAAGATCCGTTTAACCTCTTTGAGGTGAAGTTCGGTAGGCTTTGCCTGAAACCGTGCTAATAAACAAACAACAAATTGAATATCGGGTCGGCTAGCAGTTAGGTACATGAGAGAACCGATCATGCTCCGATATTTCTTCGGATCGATAGGTTTCCCAAACAAATCAGCACCTATTTTTGGTGAAGTGACCATTGGTGTACCAACAGAATCACAATTTCCCATTCCATGTTTTTTCAAAATCTCTATCGTATATTTAGCTTGATTGATAAAAATACCACGAGGGGATTGATGGATTTGTAAACCAAGAAAGAATTTTAGTTCCCCCATCATGGACATTTCAAATTTGCTTTTCATGAGATTTTCAAAATGTTTGAATGATTCGGATTAGTGGACCCAAATATAATGTCGTCCACGTAAATCTGAACAATCAAAATGTCATCTTTGAATTTTTGGATAAACAAGGTGTCATCAACCGTTCCTTTTGTGAAATTGTTTTTAAGCAAGAAAGATGATAGTTCGTCATACCACGCTCTTGGAGCTTGTTTTAAACCATAAATTGCTTTCTTAAGCTTGTAGACGTAGTCTGGATGATCTTTGTCGATGAATCCCTCTGGCTGACTCACATACACTTCTTCTTTCAGAGTTCCATTCAAGAAAGCAGTCTTAATGTCCATCTGATATACTGTGATGTTTTTGTGAGCTGCATAGGCTAAGAAAATCCGGACTGCTTCAAGTCTAGCTACAGGCGCGAATGATTCTTCGAAATCTATCCCTTCTTCTTGTGGATAACCTTTAGCCACGAGACGAGCTTTGTTGCGAATAACAGTCATTTCCTCATCCAGTTTGTTCTTCCACAACCACTTGAGATCAAGAACACGTTTATCAAGTGGTCGTTCAACAAGTTCCCAACTATCATGTAACAGGTATCGAAGAAATTCCTCCTACATCGCTTCAACCCAAGGGTTTTCTGCCATTGCTTCCCGAATGTTCTTTGGTTCTTTGAGGCTGATTGAGCAAATGTAAATGCATAATTCGAGATCGGTAGCAAGTTGTCTCCTTGTCTGAACTGGCTTTGAAGGTTCACCAATGACATGTTCTATTGGATGGTCTTTAGTCCATTGAAACGTATAAGGGTACCTTAGGTTTAACGAATGTGTGTTAGATGGTTCTTGTAACCTTGAGGAAGATTCAGCAGAGTCTGTTGCAAATGGGTTTTCAAATACTTCTTCTTCTTCTAACGCAACACCGTTTGAATTATTTGTAGGTTCTTCTTGAAAATCTGTATTTTGGTTTTGCTCATCAACTCTTGGTAGATCAGTTTCAAAAACTGGAGTTGCTGGAGTAGATGTTGATGATGTTGAGGGAGTTGGTGCATCAGCTTCGATTGTGGTAGATGCATCTTGTGATGGTGTTGGTGGTTGATGGTTTTGAGCGGGTGCAGCGGAATGTTGTGGAGATGCATTTGTCGAAGTTCCACCATAATATTCATCAAACATTAACTCGAAGAACTTTTCCATTTCTTGTTCTGAAGGTTTATCCGTGTTTGTTGACTGAGCTCCTTGAGGCACGAGTCCTGAACTGATGTGTCCAGAAGTCTGTTGATTTGGTGCGGGTCCTAATCCGTTTTGATTAGAAGCCATCGGATTAAGCGCGGGTTCTAGAGCGAGTCTCTCAGAAGCCATTTGTGAAATCTCGTCAAACTTCACATTCATCGTCTCCATTATCCTTTTCGTTCTTCTATTATACACCCTGAATGCCCTCGACTTTTCTGAATATCCAATGAAGATTCCAATATCACCCTTAGCTTTTAACTTCCCTAGATCTTCTATGTCATTCGTCGGATAGCACAAAGCGCCAAACACGTGAAGGTAAGAGATGTCAGGTTTACGGTTGTTCACTAGCTCATATGGGGTTTTATTGAATCTCGGATGGACTAGGGATCGGTTTTGAGTAAAACAAGCAGTGGCTACAGCATCAGCCCATAAAAATAGTGGTGCACTAGAAAAAATCAGCATTGTGCGAGCAGCTTCCACAAGAGTTCGATTTCTTCTTTCAACTACCCCATTCTGCTGTGGAGTTCTAACAACTGATGTTTGGTGTGTGATTCCAACATCTTCAAGGTAAGTTCTTAACTCCTGGTTTGTAAATTCTGTGCCATTGTCTGTTCTTATAATCCTTACTGGAGCTTGAAGTAGAACTTGAATACGCTTCAGAAAGGTGATGATGATGCCTGGTGCTTCGTCTTTTGATCTCAAAAACTTTATCCAAGTATATCTTGAATAATCATCAACAATAAAAATAATATACTTCTTCCCATTAAAGCTTTCAACTCTCATTGGGCCACATAAGTCCATGTGCAACATATGTAACCTTGCTTCCGAACTAGGTACGGTTTTGGGTTTATATGATGCTCTTTTACTTTTTCCTTGTTCGCATGATGGACAAAGGTGTTCCTTGGTGTATTTGAACTTAGGAAGTCCGGTGACGATGTTGTCTTTGGCTAACTTGTTGATCGTGTCGAAATTGAGATGGGATAATCTTCTATGCCACAGCCAGGACTCAGTTTCGGTTGTCCTTGTCATAAGACAAATTGGTGATGTAGAAGCCATTTGGTTGATGTCGATAGCATACAGGTTTGTACCACGATTACCAGTTAAGAGATCATCACCAACCAAATTTCTTATAAAAACCGTGTTTCTCCTGAATGCAACTTCTAAATCTGCATCACAAAACTGCCCAACTGAAAACAAATTGTGTCCCAACCCTTCGACGTAGTAAACCCGAGTGATTAAAAAATTCCCAAACCGAAGATCTCCATAACCCTGAATAGCTCCTACATGATCATTTCCAAAGCGTACAGTTCCCATGAATTTCCAGACGAAATTGACCAGCAGCTTTAAATTCCCGGTCATGTGCTTGGAGCAACCCGAGTCGATGATCCAAAGACATATTTCGATAACCTGCCAAGAACAGAAGAGTTTGTATTTGGAAACCGTTTTGAATTTGGTTCCATGGGGTTAGGAGTAGAATCTAAATCACACTCATAGACAGTTGCTACTTGTTTAGCTTGAGTTATTTCTAATTTTCCGTTCTTAAGAGTGAACTCTCTACCCGTTGGAATCCACATACAAGACTTAAGGTAGTTCCTAGGCATTCGACTAATAGTGGTAGACCTAAAGTGTGCAACTAATCTTTCTATAGATCTAGATCTAGCACTAGGTCTTTTTGGAACATTCTTCTGTTCAGGCGTAACATTCACATTCTTAGAAACACATTCATCGTGAACATCATTAGTTAAACATTTCTTGCATATTAAACAAACAGAGTCATTACATGCATTAGAACCAGTACTTTCGACATTACATTCAGATGAATCATGTTTCTTATTACAAAGCGATAAATTCCTAGGGTGTTCTTCTACTTCTTCAACTTTATTCTTGCTACTACTCGTAGAGGCAGACGAGACTATTGTTCCTTGTATTGCTCCTAGGCTTTAGTCTGCTGCTCCTAGAGGTGCTTTCTAATCCTGTAGAAGGTAAGGCACACGCATTAGGATTTATATTGTTGTCCTTTTTAGCATTCCTATATTCTTTAGAATTAGCCTTTATGCATTTGTCATTTGTCTTAGATGTTGAGGCAGACGCACTAGTGGGACTAATCCTAAAAAGGCCAGGTGCTATCACTTCTATATATATATATATATATATATATATATATATATATATATATATATATATATATATATATATATATATATATATATATATATATATATATATATATATATATATATATATTAATGCTAACAGATACAATCTGAAGGGGTGGTCAGATAAATTGAACGATGCCTTATGGGCATTCCGAACCGCTCACAAGACACCCATGGGATGCACGTCTTTTAGACTTGTTTATGGGAAGGTGTGCCATCGACCGGTTGAAATAGAACGCGGAGCATTCTGGGCTTTAAAACAATGTAATATGGATATGGATGCGGCCGGTAAGAATCGTTTCATGCAACTTAATGAGCTGGTAGAATTACGAGATGAAATGTACAAAAACACGAAAATCTACAAAGAGAGAACCAAAAGACGGCATGATTCTAGATTACGTGGAGACAAAGAGTTCTCTGTTGGTGAAAAAGTGTTCTTATTTAATTCTCGACTCAATATGTATCCAGGAAAACATAAATCAAGATGGACGGGGCCGTTTGTAGTTGAAAAGGTGTATCCTTATGGAACTATAGAAATAAGTGACAAGAATGGCTATATATTCAAAGTAAACGGACAACGTGTGAAGAAGTACTTTGATAATTACATCGATGACGCAAATAATGAGGTTGTCGAATTTAGGGCAGATATACTGGAATAGAAGCTGAACGTGAGTCTAACTTGAAGACTCTGGAATAAAGAAAAGTGCTTACCGGGAGACAACCCGGATTTATCTTTATTGTTTTTGCTGTCGAGTCTGTCAGACCTGTAGCAGATGCGGTGCATCTCCATCAATAGAAGCGGCGTATCTACTGCACAGGTCATATCTGTTTTTACTTTTTCTGCATTTTATTTTCTGAACTATAAACCTTCTGTCAGTTTATTTAACGCAGCGCATCCCTGGTTAAGGATGCGACGCATCTAATCTTTCTGACCCATACCAATTCCAGGCTCGATATGGCGCATCTTCTTCCATAAGATGTGGCGCATCGATTGACCTGATAATTTACAGTTTTATTTTTATTTTTAATTTTATTTTCTAACCACTAATGAATTTTGTACAATTATCGATCTTCTTAAACTCAGGTGTATAATTGGTTGTATTTATATTTGTCTACACTTTCTGTGGATACAAAAATAATGAAAAGCCGAACGCCTAACATCCACAGAAATTATTGCTCGCAAACGCATAATGGAGGATCGAACCGAGCAAATATCAGAGGAGTTTTTCAGTTCTAATTCTTTTTAATTTCTTGTTTTTAATTTCAATAAACAACAGGGATGTTGTTTAACTTAAGTGGGGTGGGGGGGGGGGGGGGATGGAGAATTAGAACACTTACTTGTCCTTATTTTTCAAGAATATGCTTTAATTTGCGCTTAAAATATCAAAATTAAAAAAAAAAAATAGCATGTTTTTGTTTAATCTAAGTTGCATAGCTGCACACAAGACTTTATTTTCTAAAATTGTGATTTGTGTGTATCAAAATTCACAAATCTATGAGTGTGTCGATGACTTGTAAACTTTAGAACTTGACTTGTATACTATTCGAGACCACCATAATGAGTAGTATTATTTTTATAAATGGAGTGACTTGTCTAAATTGGTAAAATTCTAGGATTACACCAAAAAGCCTACATATGTCATGTGCTATTAACTAACTACACTTGTTAGTTAACCCCCGTATAAACCATTTGTTACTCTCATTTTTAGAGTAAGATACCCCTAGAAAAACCAGAAGAGCCATTCATTTAGGTTTTATACATCCTTGTTAATATGTTTTTCGTTACACCTTACACCTTAGCCTACCCTGTAGATTTAAGTATGTGGTTAGTTGGTTAGCCAAACTGTGTTTCCTTGCATTACTTGTGTTCGTGTGCATAAATTCATTAACTTTGGTTAGGTCGGAAAATTGCACAATGCAATTGGAGTAAAAGTACATATTGTATATTTTTAGTCAGTTTTTCATGTGTTCACTACTTTCACTATTACGTTATGTCTGAAAGTCTGAAAAGTAAAGAAAAACTATCCATAATTATTGTGATGGTAATGTGGTGAAATTTTACACCATTAGTTATTTTATGTTTATGTTTGAAAAAAAAATCGAAAAAATGAGAAAAGAAAAAGAAAGAAGGAGTTGGAAGTTTGTTTTAAACCAACATTGTAAAGTTTTGTACTAAGTGGTTGATATCGCCACTATTGTTGTATTGTATTTATGGATTGAAAGGGAGTTAGCCGTTATGGGAACGTCAACTAAGGATTTTTTATTCTTTGTTTAATATTTTATTGAGTATAATTCATGTCTACCTAAAGCGTGAGTTACAAAAGAGTCAAAGCGTGAGTTATTCAATGATATGAGTCTTATTCATGGGATGGTAGGGAAGTATTCTAACCACACTTAGGACTTAATCTATTTGTTTCTTGTTATGTATTTTTTATTTTACACCAATTTATATCCTAAACGTTACCCAACCGTATTATTATATCCGTTGTTAGCTTTCGGGCATCCAGATATGGTAATGGCCGAGCAAAAATGTTAAATGTGTGAATAAGGTAGTGACCATCCGAGTATTAGATTAATCAAATAGCGCGCCAACGATCTAGTGTGTGACTTGGTGACCATCCGTTATGCAAATAACGCGCCAGCGATCCAAGAAACACATTAGTGACCATCCATTGTTTGAGGCGTCAAGGACTCGCGCCATCGATCTACTAAGTTTATGCAGGAGATGTTCAAGCAAAGCTAGGTTTAACCCATAAACCAAAAAAACCTTTTTACCGCTTTAGACTTGTTACTCCTTAATTTTAGTGGGGGAGATGCGTATCCTTGTCAAGCATATGATAGAATATTCGTCACGTCCAGACAGTTAAATGATTAGATTTGCTTTTATTAAACATATATTTTGTTTCTAATTTGTTTAGTGTTTGGCCGTGCAATTATGATAAAACGAATAATTGCTTAAATGTAAAAACATCCTATCAAGGATACATTTTCATTATGTTTAATCTAAAGGTTTACTTGAGGACAAGTAAAGTTCAAGTGGTGGGATATTTGATGAGATCAAATAAGTACATATTATTGGCATCATTTATCCAATTTAATTGACTTGTTTTATATTGTTTTGTATGAGAATTGATACTTAATTATTTACTTTAGTAATTCTCAGGTAAAAACAAGTAATTGGTGAAAGTTGATGATTTTGGACGAATTATGGAGCTAAATGATTAAGATTGGAAAAGTCTACTGAAATCCAGGAGATGCACCGTATCATTCTCAACAGATACGCCGCAACATCATACTTAGATGAATTCGAATACCATTTCATGACTTTGAAGAATGCGCCGCATCTTATTACACAAGGGGTTTCTAAACCTGTTGTGGGTAAGCAGTTTCAGTATCGACCCAAAAAGACATCTCCTGAACCTAAGAAAGTGGATGGCAATAAGATGAATGCTTCTGCTGTGGCTAGTTCGAGTGGAACGAAGATCTCTACATCTAATCAATTTGATGCTCTTAATATGGAAGATACGGATGCTTTCGGCATTCCTACTAATGACACAAACATGGATGAGGATTCTGGTCGTACAATGGAAGTTAATGAAGATGAGTCTACTAAGACAGGTAATCCTTCACAAGAACCCCTTGTGAGCGATTTGAAAGAGAAGGAGTCGGTTGTGGCTCCTAAAACTAGTGATTCTTGTACTCCGCCCGCCTCTGATTCTGAAGTTGAGGTGTTTGCTAACCCATTTGATGAGTCTGCTAATCTATTCGGTGGTGGCTAAGAGTTTGAAGATGATTATGATGACTATGACTACGATGACTATGCGAACCAGGTTTATGATCTTCCAGGGAATTTGGATGCTTTTAATGCCATGTATGGCACCAAGCTTCAAGGTCTTAAGAAGTAATTTTATTTCGTTATGTCCTATTTTATCATTTGAGTAGTGGTTTGTTTTTTTGTTTAGAAAATAGGAAGTATCTTGTTATCTAAGCTGTTTGCCTATGTAACGGGCTGAGATATGGGATTTCACCCATATCCATTGTACTTAAACGTTTTGGTTAATATATTTACCAGGGTGCAGGATTATTCCCCTTTACCCAAAAAAAAAAAAAAAAAAAAAAAAAACTTGTTATACTCCAAATACGCCGCATCTCATTTACAACATGCGGCGTATCAGCTAAAGACTTCACCATACACTATCCAAGACGTTAAAGGACATGCGCCGCATATAGAAACAAGTTACGCCGCATCTGAAGGCTGTGTACGAATATTCCAGAATATAATAATCTTGGACCCCACGCGAAGTTAAGTAGATGCGCCGCATCTATCAACAAGATGCGCCGCATCGATCCCTCAGACAGAAGCTATAAATACCCTAAGACAGATACGAATTTTGTGTGCAACAAAACCCTAAGGAGACGAATTCAGTCGAAGAAGATCACAAGACACGCCCTAAACAGAGATCTTAGAGCCGTAAGAAGGTCTTGCGTGTGTATAATTCATTAAGTAGTTTTGTTTTATTGTATTAGTAAGCCTTAATCCATCAGGATTGAGGGCTTGTGGCCACCATACTGCTTCCCTTAAAATTGTTTTCCCATCGATTAAAGTTTATATGATGTTTTTTTGGTGAATTGTATTTGTGCATTGATAACCTCTGTGTTTAGTTGAGTCTTCTGGGCTACCATACCTATTCCTTGCCTACTTATCTAGCGTCTAGAAGGTAGGATAAACATAAGTAATCATTAAGAGTTTACTCGCCGATATTTAGGATCAAACGAGACAGATTAGATTACGATACTCATCATATAAAACTAGCAATAAAACAAGTGACAAGCTACTTAAACCATAGGACAGGTCTTCTACGTGTCTCTATTATCTATCTGTGTACGTGATTGCTCTTCACTGATTTTTTCTCATTAGTTTTACTTTTCTGTTTAATTCAAATCCGTGCTAGTCTCTCAGGCTAACCCCATTTTATTAGATTAGATTGTAAAACTAACTTAGATATTAAAATACTGATCAAATCAACTAGATATTACGTTCCATTCTTAGTGTTTGACACTCTACTTACCACTATATACATATTGATCGGGTACACTGCTCGTTAAGTGTGTGTGTTAGTAATAAGTCGGCTAAATATAAATTTAAAACTTGATTAGGTTAAATTAACCTATGCTACACTGACATATCGCACACATCAATGATCCTCTTCACACCTTCACCACAACTTCCTTTTAATCTTAGCATTTCTTAAGAAAAGTCAATATGACTAAATCCACAAACTCATCTCCTTCCACTAGACCACCAAGAAGAACCGCTAGAATTAGTGTCAAACCTTTTTGCTTCGTAAACTTGAGCTCATCATTGTCATATTCTTCACCTCTTAACAATTCATCACCCATCCGAGATGAAAACTTCATAACTTAAGTACTCCAACACCACCACCAAAATCTCCTATCATAGTGACTACTCCACCACCAACCAAAACACCAATTGCTACCACACCACCTCCTGCTCCATCACAACCACCCAAATCACCATCACCTCCCAAGTCTCCAAAACTTGAACCCATTGAACTCTTTGCTACACCACCAACATCACCACATCCATTTTTGGATAATTTGGAAGACTTTCCACCAAGATCAACAAATCCACCACCTCTTCCATCATTTGCTTCCATCGGGTGTATCGCTCATGAACCACCACGGGCATCTTTTATGCCCAATGAGCCTTTTGATTGTGAACCATCCTAACCGCAACCTTTACTTTTTCACCCCATTTATTGGGACATCCATGGGCCACTATATGGAGACCATGCTCCACCACCTCAACAACCTCAATCCTTTTCCTCTACTCTTAGGGACATTAACGAATCCATGTAGGTTGATCCCCCACAAACTCAAGAGGAAATATTTTTTTTATCACGTTAATACTAACAAAATATCTTATGAGTATAGATATATTGGTATATGTGTACATATTATTCAAGCGGCGCGGGGATGTTATTCCCGCTCCTCACCCCAAACCTGATTAAAATCCTCATTTAAGTCTCAAACCCATCCCGTAACCCGATAAGCATGCCTTACCCTGCTCTAGTTAGTTCGGGTTTCAAAATTTTCCATCGGGTTCGGGTTATTTTGCCATCCTTAGTCGGAGACCATGGTGATTTTTCTATTTTCTGGCTACAAATGATTGGTTCTTGTCTATTGGATGCAATATATAAATTGTGGTTTTTCTATGATTTTGGGTTTTTGTGTTGCTAAGTTTTTAAAGTAAAGATGATGATGAAAAATATAGTTCTATGGAATAACACATTAAGACCTTTGCTAGTTTTGAGTTCATATTACATTATGTGATTCTACTTGAATAATTATTTAAGAATTATTTATTATTATTATTATTATTATTATTATTATTATTATTATTATTATTATTATTTATTTTATTTTGACTAGTTTGATAATAAAAATGACATAATTTACCTATATTGTCGTGAACAAACCAATTTTTTTAAAGGAAACAACACTTTTGAGTGTTTGAAACTCTCATACTATAGTAATATCAAATTTATACTTATAGTAATTCCTTGCATTAAACTAAACGACACCTTAATCACTTCTTTATAGCTACTATTCACACAGGTAACATGCAAGTTATTATTTAAAAGAATAGATATTAAGTTATGCTTATTTACCATCGTGTAAGAGCCTTCAGTACAGTGGCCGATGGCTCAAGTCATAGCTGACGGCGCCACAAACCATACCAGACCTCGTGGCAAAGCCTCTCAACTAGTAATTATCAGCTCACGCCAAACCAACTTTTTCTTTTTTATTTATTATTTTTCTTTTTTTGTGTTTTAGTTGGTTATATGTGAATCCATGACATCATTTTTATACAAAATAAAAGAGTGTTTTAACGTCATGAGTAATAATGATGCCATAAACAAAAAATGTTAAAGTGACACATCACTTTGACCATGAAACCACGTTACGGCACCAAATATACCTATCGCGCTGTAAGAGAGTCATAACTTTTAACATGTGAATAATTATGTAGCATAAGATATCTCACCTGAAATGGGACCCTAAAAAAAATAGGGATAATTCCATATTTATCCGATCTAAACATGAAAATGTTATATATACACAAAATACAAGTTTTGAATGCATGATTTACAATGCAGTTGAAATATGTTTTGGGTAAATATGACATTCTCATGTTTAAGTTGGGTAAATATGGAATTGTCCAAAAAAAATAAAGTAGAAAAACACAAAGATTATGCAGAATCTTTGTGATGTGGTGACTGGTGACAACTATCCCCCAACTTTAACACAAAATTCCCTATTTTTGCATCATTCCAAAATTTCCTCACATTTCATTTCATTCGCCACTAGATAAATCCAAATAAAAACATTATAGGGGGCTCAAGTTTCATTTCTTTTGTCTATACATCCACCAATTTCCATAATCCCCATTTTACCCCTGTCTCCCTCCCTCAACTCAAAAACAAAAAACCCTCTGTAAACCAAATACAAAACACCTTTCACTGCGTGTTTGTGTGTGAGAGAGAAAACAAACAAAAATAACAAAACTGTAATAGAATTAGCTACATTCAAACATAATCAGTTACAAAACCCTAGGGGTGTTTAGTGTAACGGCAGCGCGTGAAGCGCGTGAGCTGAAATGAATGGCTACAAAAGCAATGGCGGCGGCCGGACCACGACGGTTTACGACGACGTGTTCGGCGGACCACCGAAGTTCGGAGCTACGACGTTACCGCCGCGCGTGGAGGATTACACTGAGATATTTCAAGGGTTTCACGCTTCCCGAGGCTCGTCAATTCCGGTTTTAGATCTTCCGGCTGACTCCGGTGACGTGTGGTTTGATGTCAGGAAGTCTAAGTTTGATTATAATGAGGTTTTTGGAGGTTTTAATGGTCTCGATTTCGCCGTTGAGTACGACGAGCTGTTTAAGAGCTCGAATGGTGTCGCGGATGATTCGTCTGACGACGTTTGGTATATACATTAGCTTTTATGCTTATTTGGTTCATTATAGTGTTTGTAGTTGTTGAAATGCTTAATTTTGTGTATTTTGGTTATGTGTTTGTTTGGAATGAATTTGTTTGACTTTAGACGTGTTTATAGCGAATTCGCAGTGTTTGCGCTAATCGGATTTATGAAAGTGTAAATGTTTGGGTTGATTAGCATTTACTTGTGATTGTGGTAGGGGCCGAGTTATTGGTAATTGAAGTCTGGTTTTTTGATTAGTGATTAGGAAGGTGATATTCATTGGACCGCTTATTTCAATGCTTATGTAGCATATGCACATTGTTGGAATTTAAGACGGGTTTTATGAGAAGCATGTTTTCATTTTGTGCTGTTTTATTGAGGTTGATTTGACCATGGACAAATGACTTGAATGTGTTTAATTATAATGAATTTTATGTCTGCTTGTTTTTTCTTGTAGTCATGTGTCTCGTTTGTGATCTGGTAGATTTAGAACAAAGGATATGTTTGAATGTATGTGTGTTGATACTGAATAGGTGCACACTCGGTTGTTATATTTGGAAATATACAGCTAGTTTTTTTTTGTTAAAGATTTATCTATGTTCAATCAGCTGCCAGTTGTCACAAGCTTTTTTTGGGTGTTCTGAATCATCGTACTGATGCAAAATATTTTATTTTTCATTTGTGGTAGGACTCCGGCTCAAAGTGAATCACTTTCAGATGAATCAGATCCTTATGCTTCTTTGGATATGAATCAGCAAGTGCCCACTGAAGATCCTAACCAGTTATCTGGTGTAAAATCGGAGAAAGAGCCTCATTTAGAAGCAGAGGAAGATGCATCGAATGGGATGGAAGACAATTCTCAATTTCTTGATGTAGCTGGATCCACTCTATTAGACGACCAGGCCGTCCCGAGTAAAGTAGAAAATGAGAAATTCTTCTCCCTGGCTAATAATGATCTTCGCACGAATCAGGATCTTGGTGGAGTAGCTGAAGGAAAACGGCTCAAAAAATCTCTCTCTCAACCGCTAGATAGTGTTTTTGGCACAGAAATATATGGAAGTGATAATCTGGCAGGAAATCAGAAAGCTTATCCTGTTGGAACTAGACCGCCTCTTTCTGTGTCTGATCTTGGCCTTAAAACTGAGCCTTCTCACTTACCACCTCCCTCGAGGCCGCCACCTGCTTTAATGTCAAAGAAGGGAGATACTAGTGGTGCCAATTCAAAGCTCAAGACGTCTAAGAGCTATGCATTCGAACGGGTGTCGACAGGTGATAGGTCACCACCTTACTTTGATGTTGAGATAGATGCAAGTTCTTCTGCTGCTGCTGATGTAGCTGCTATGAAAGACGCAATGCAACAAGCTCAAGCAAAGCTCAATAGTGCAAAAGAAAAAATGGAGCGAAAGAAAGACGGGCTTCAAAGTCGATCAAAGCTTAGGATGGAGAATAATGTCGGAGATAAAAAGGGAAGGGTGAATGAGGGTTATGGGAGATCAAATGATTATGAAGGAGACAGTACAGGGCATGTGGTAAGAGAGGAGAACCAAAAGATGAAAATGACCACGGATGTTGATTTTCCTGTAGAAGCGGAGAAAAATATAACTAAAGCCGGAAATTCCTTTGAGAGAAAAATCGTGAAGGAACATACAGTGTATCTAGGTGCGGACAAGACGAAAGGAACTGTTGTGTCAAGAGAAGCAACAGAACCTTTAGAAAGTGTAGTGAGGAAACAAGTTCAGGATCCAAATGGCAGGCCTCGGGGGTCCCGAAAGAATAACATGGCTGTCCTTGAATCTTTTGGGCATAAGGAAGATGATATTGTACAAGAAAGCATGCTTCGTGGATTGGAGGAAGATGATGTGAGAAAAGAACCAATTGATATGTCTGATAGGGAAGAAGAGCAACTAAAGGAACCTACTGTACCTAATAAGACTCGCAATCCAAGAGAGCCAGAAAAGAGGTTTTTAGTTGGCCAGCAGCATGGAGAAAGTGAAGCACCAAATGATTCAGATGAAAATGAATTGTATGAGAACCTGATAGAAATTCAGCTAAAAGATATTGATATGAAACCTAGGATACAAGTAGTTGGGTCCAATGAGAAAGTCATTCCTGAAAATCGATTTGAAGATGGTAACGGAGGGAAAGAAGACGAAGTTGGATTAGCTTCTTATGACTGGGAAGTTTCTGATGTTGGACTTCAAGCAGCGGTTGGGAAAGAACATGAGAAGGAACTAAAGGCGATTGAAGAACAGGATAAAAAAGAAATTACGCAATCAGACCTTCCTGAGATATCTGTAATTCAGGGTGAAGAGGAAGAGGAAGAGGAAGAGGATCATGAAAGAATAGTTGAAGATCCTTTCCACTGGGAAGAAAATGAGAAGGAATCAGTTAAGGCGTCTGAGCAGGATGAGAATGATAACATATGGGAAACGGTTTCTGAGGAAGATGAAAACAAAGAGAAACAAACACTGGATCATAGTGTGAAAATATTATTTGAAGAATCTATGCAGGGTGTAGATAAGATAAACACAAAGGAGGCTCTTGATGATGAAGTGGTGAAAAAGAAAGAAAAACTTTGTACAAGAGATGATAATTTGCAGACAGTAAATCATGCTGGGGCAAATGAAAAAATGGAGGCAGTACACGAAATAGATTGCAGTTTTGACGACAATAAAATATCGGACGTGGAAAGAGAAGAAAGTGATAAAAGGGATGCAGTTGTTTCTGAGAATGAAGAGGGTATTAAGTGGGATGAAGACAGTGATGAGAGGTTTAATTCGAATGAAGAAAATGAATCGGTCACATTGGAGAAATCAGAGGCATCAGATGTGGTATACCAAGTTGATGATAATGAAACCTCAGAAGCTCCTAGAGACATTCAATATGATATGCCCATTGAAAAAAGCAAAATGACCCTGGAATCCCCTCACCCTGTGAAGAGCGAAAAGGTAGAAGAAACTGTTGCACAATCACATGAGGTTGATGAAGAATCCTTTTCCTCGTTTGAGATAAACTACAATGATTTGCAAGGTGTAAAGGTTAAAGTAAGTACCGCAAAAGCAGGAGATGCATATGCTTTCAGTACGAATATGATACCTGAAGGAAGAACAAATGCAAATACAACTACCTCTCCCCGAGTTGCCAAAGATTGGGTAGAAGCTGGAACTAAACCTCTTATGGTACAAGTTGACTCATCGAGAAATACAAACGCAACTTCGAAGGTTGCAGATCAAAGCATGGAAAGGAAGGACGAGAATCATACCGAATTCATTTCAGAGAACAGGGGAAAAGAAGAAAGGTTACAAAGAGCAAGAGAGCTAGAAAATGAGCGCCTACAGAAAATAGAAGAAGAAAGAGAAAAGCTACAAAGAGCAAGAGAGCTAGAAAATGAGCGCCTACAGAAAATAGAAGAAAGAGAAAAGCTACAAAGAGCAAGAGAGCTAGAAAATGAGCGCCTACGGAAAATAGAAGATGAACGAGAGAGACAAATAGAAAGGGAGAAGGATCGGATGGCTGTTGATAGAGCTACGCTCGATGCTCGTGAAAAGGCATTTGCTGAAACTAGGGAGAGAGCAGAAAGAGCTGCTGTTGAAAGAGCAACTGCAGAATTCAGACAACGAGCACTGGCGGAGGCTCGAGAAAGATTAGAAAAAGCATGTGCTGAGGCTCGTGAGAGGTCGCTAGCTGAAAAGGCAATGGAAGGGAGGCTCAGAGTAGAAAAAGCAACTGCAGAGGCTCGCGAAAGAGCTGAAAGATCAGCTAGCGACAAGTTTTCTGCTTATCAAAATAATACAATGAGACAAAATTCTTTACCCTCTGTAAGCATCTACAACCTCTTATATTCATTATTGTATGTTTAAGGTCCATCCCGACTTATTGGATGGTAAATGACAGGATCTGTCGGACTCACAATTTCAGAAACTGGGGTCTTTCAGTGGATTGAGATATTCTCAGACTGCAGCACAGAGTGGTAAATTATATTTTTCTCATAAAGTAGTGGTATTATAATCATTAAGCTCCAGTCATACACAGTTTTCGTTTTATATTGCATTTATCTGTTTTGTATTACGTAGATGTTTTTCTTTTTCTTTTTTTGCATATTATTCTGATACATGTTAGCAGGTGAAGGTGAATCACCACAGCGGTGTAAAGCTCGCTTGGAGAGGCATCAGAGAACAGCTGACCGTGCAGTATGTTTTCTCATCTTTTTTATTTCACCACCTTGTTTAGTCTGTGCTCTTCCCCCTTCTTATTCCCTAGCGATGCTAACTTCTATATATGCTCTAGGCAAAAGCTCTGGCTGAAAAGAATATGAGGGATCTTGTTGCTCAAAAAGAACAAGCAGAGAGAAATGTAACTATTTATAAACTCGATTGAGTCTTAAAACTGTGCAACTTTTGCATGATTTCCTTAAATTTGAGCGTGTGATTTTCAGAGATTGGCTGAAGTTCTTGATGCTGAAGTAAAAAGATGGTGCAGCGGGAAACAAGGCAACCTTCGTGCATTACTTTCAACCTTACAATATGTATGTGTCCTGAAATGTTCTTCCCATGTTCTATTGTTTGTAAAGTTCACTTGGTCACTTGCTCATTCAGTTTCTAAATTATTCCATTTTCAGATTCTTGGGTCTGATAGTGGTTGGCAGCCAGTTCCGTTAACTGAAGTTATTACGACTGCTGCCGTAAAGAAGGCTTACAGGAAAGCCACTCTATGCGTCCATCCGGATAAACTGCAACAACGTGGTGCAAGCATTCAGCAAAAGTATATTTGTGAAAAGGTTTTTGATCTTCTCAAGGTTTGTCCCTGGCACCCTTATGTTATTTGTTGGCTTTTAATCTTCCAATTTGAGGATTTGCAAACCTGCTAAGTACCAACCAATCCATATATAAGATAATAAATTTTTTGACTTAACATTCTCTTCGTGTTTATGATTCCTGTAAACATCTCCGCAATTGTGTAACCTGTGTTTTGTGGATCTTTGTATAGGAAGCTTGGAACAAGTTCAACTCAGAAGAGCGATAGGTATGGTGTCCCTTCTTTCAAAGGGAGTGCAGAGTTTTTATGACCTTCCTACATGATTCTTAATCCATCTGTGAAGCAAGTGTATGCTTACATTCCTGTCTCCTAGTTCCCCCTTTACTTATTCTATTGGGTGTAAAGTTAAGCTTTCCAAGATGTGCTTGATGGAGGAACCGGTGCCATTCCTAGCGAAATGAAACGTTATTTCTTGGACCCTGTAAAATGGGCATGGAATTGATTTATGGCTGGATCAATCCAATTTTCTTAGTAATTTGGCTAAAATCGTAGGCATTCAAATCTTTCCAAAGTAGGTGTTAAAAACAAAAAGATAACGAAGTACAATCTCAAGTCAATATTAGAGTCAGGAAAGTAGTATTTTGGGGGGGGATTGGGTTACGGGTAAAATGAAATCCTTATTAAGTTGAAAGGAGTATGGCTTGGTTGGACTCAAGCTAAGCTAACTCTGGTAACTACAACTTTTAGCAATTTGTTTGTTATATATAATGAAGTTTTAGGTGACTTCTTCTGACCCATTTGCGATCATGTGATATTACTGGGGTTGGTTGGAGATGAAATACTACTAAAATCAGTTTATTGATTTATCAGAGATGAAATAACAACTAAGGGGGTGTTTGTTTAAGCTTATATTTGGCTTATGAGCTTATTTGTTTTTCGGCTTATATTTCATAAGCCTCAGTTTTTTGGGCTTATTTTGATATTCGTGGACCTATATAAGTTTATTATGTACGATGAACTTATAAAAGCTAAGCTCATAAGTCTAAAAAATAAGCCGGAAAATTAAGGCTTATAAAATATAAGCCGAAATCAAATAAGCTTATAAGCCCACATATAAGCTTAAACAAACACCCTCTAAACTCAATTCCTTACTGAGTTAAAATTCCCATATGAGCTGAGAAGCTTTATTTCGTCATGTCTATTTTAAGATGGTAGTTTATTGCAAGCAGTGGATCTACTTGCTCAATAACTTATCTAACATGTTTGGAAATAATTTATTTATTTATCTAGAGCAAAGAGCACGCATTGTCATTGGAATTGCGCCATCTCGTCATTGTATTTTATCTTCGTTTTTCACGATTTACTAAGAGAATTGGAAGTTTTAGTAATGAAAGTTTTTTGCAGTAAGGTATTATTGGTTTGCCTCGCAAGCTTTCTCTAATAAACAGCTTCTTAAATTTTCAATGAGATCATAAACTGAACGAATAAGCCTTAACAAACACCCCCTTAAACACCCAAAAAAAGATAAATAAAGTGCATTCATGTTGCTTCTTTTTTATTCCGTATATCTTTTCTAAGTTTAAATGATGTTTGTTGTCAGAATAATTGAATTTTAATGAGAAATATAACTGATAAAGGTAGCAATAGCAAGAAGGATTCACTACTTGGATCATATAACATGCTCATGTGGGATTTTATGATCGACTCTTAGAACAATCATTGGTTCAATGTAGTTTGTAATAATTGATTCTATCATTCTTAAGATAGTGTCGAGGAGATCACAAAATAGATAAATGTTTTTTAGTAACCATTCTTTTCGACATTTTGGCTGATTAATTAACATGGTTTGAGTCCACCGGCGCACAAACTTAAACCAGGTAACACCCTCTCCTTTTCATGAAAGTTGGCTAGGTCATTCTTTGGTGATGATAGTCAAAAGTTTTTTACCACTATAAAGTATAAACTATCAATGAGTGGTTAAAATAGATGAATTTTGATTGATTATATCCTCGATAAATCAAAATTAAAAAAGAAAATACGTTTTAAATTAGTCTATGTGACATTAAAATCCAATGGTGTTATCATAGCAATCCAAGATATCACTATCCACACCCACGAATGATTCTAGTATTACGTATATATGTACATTGAATAGTATCTGAATTATGCAAATGTTATAGCAAGTGGTGGCTTTGTAATTGAGGTTGATCTTCACTTGCAAAAAATTGATCAATCACAAACTACTATTTCTCATTAGTCTCTCCACAAGCTACTGAGTACAATGAGTGGAATCAAGTCATCAACGCATCTCCAGTAATTGAGTGTTAACATGATATTTAGTTTCTAGTCAGAAATCAACCAAGTATACAAGTTAAAACACGAGGCCCAGATGGTGGGATGATAACTCATAACCGTAATCAATTTCTGAAGTCTAAACTCGTTCACTACGCGCCTATGGAGAATGCGTAATTTTAAGGATTTGATTCCTAAATTTGGAACCCACATCTGCATACCCTTGAACAAAACGTTATGCATCATTTCCATTCACATTCCTTCATATCCAAACCCACAACTCGGACAACCCCGTAAATGATTAAAAAGAATATTTTTTTTCTAATTTTTTTGTGTGTGGTAAATAGAGAAACCTTATGAGGCAAATTAATACTTTACTGTAAAAGACTTTCATGACTAAAACTTTGAATTTTCTTAGAACATCATGAAAAACGAAAATAAAATTCAATGGTAACATAGAAACTGCAGGTATTTCCATTAGCATGTTGACAAGGAAAGATGAAACCAACAAAACAACTTAAAACTGAATTCCTGAAACAATACACGTTTTACATAGACTTGTACAGTCAAGAAGTCGATGGAGTTGCTGGTGTTGAGTTGGTCGATGGTGGGTCCCTACGAAACTCCTTGACCACAGCAGCAAGAGCCTCAGGGTTCAGACCTAGGTCACAAAGTGCAATTAGTACAGAAAGGGTGTGTCTATCTAACCCTGTTCCGAGTATATTAGACATCTGAAAAACTAACTCCAGGGATTCACGAGCAGTTTGTGCAGCATCTTGATCCATGAATAAAACCTGAAACTTGCTAGAGTTAGAACCATATTTCAGGTTGTTTGGCATACATTTTGAAAGGTATTATCTGATTATTATGGAGGGTGTTTGGCAATACTTGCTTAGGTTAGTGTTTGGAGAGTAAACAGTTTGTTGTCTGCTTATTTTCTAGGAGGACAAAAAGCATATCCCAAACAGTTCTCAATAAGCAGTTGCAAACAAGTAAATCACATTTTTAAGTCACATACTATCATTTAGTGGAACTGATTTTGACAATTTGGTTATTTGCGAGTCGTTTTACACCTAAATCCTCAAATAATCAGAAATTAGCAAACACCTAGACAGATAAGGTTTTTGGGTAAGCTTAAGTGTTAATCTACTAGCAAAAAGTCCCATGAGAAGGGTTTAAGCTTAAAGGGTGTTTGGGATTGCTTATAAATAAGCACATTATGAAATTGTGTTTGGATTTGCTCCTTTTTTGAAAGAAAACCAAAAAGGATAATGCTTGTTCCAGAAAACTTTAATCTAATCTATCTCAAATTAAGCAATCTCTCATCAGCTTATTAGCTCACAAAAAAAGGCCCATAAACTCTCATTGAAATAAGCTATACCCAAACACATTAAAGGAGCTTCTTATTTCTAAACAAAAACACAAATCCTTTAAATGAAATGAAATAGATATATAAAAAGTAACTATTGTAGGAGGGATATGAATTGATTACCTGATTTTAAGATTTTCAATTTGGAGATTTAGGGTTTCAAATTATTGGAGCGGAAAGTGTTTGAACTAGAAAAAAAAGTGTTCTGCTTTGGTTTTGTTTGTTACCTTTTTGTTCTAACAAAGTTGAGGGGGTGTTTGGATTGGCTTATTTACGTAACATATAACTATCGGCAAAATGACTAAAGAGGATAACATTAAAAAACAAGCATGTTAGCCTACAAAGAGTAAATGCAGGTAAAATTATGAATAATGCAAATAAGCTATAAGAATTTGGGCTTATTTGAGCTTTAAAAAGTTGATACGCGTAAGGCACCTAGTAATATCCAAACACTTTTTTGAGCTTATGTGTTTTCGAACGACAATAAGCCTGTTAGCTCCTTCAAATAAGCTAATACAAAAAGCTCACATGTAGTTGTCTGTATAGGATGTTGTAGGATGAGCATTTCGACCTGAATCTCGGAACCAAACCGAAACCGTACCGGTACCGTACCAAAATGATACCGATTTCGATATACGGTACGTTACCGGGACTACGAAATAAGGTTAAAAAAAATCGGGACAACTAATTCGACACGGGACAGGTACCAAATCAGGAAATTCTCGAAAAAAACGGGGAAAACCCGATTTTCCGGTACCGGTACCGGTATCCGAATCTCGTTCGATACGGTACCGGTACCACTAATTTATGCTCGAGAAAAAATCGGTACCACTAATTCGGTATGAGATCGGTACCGGTACCGTGTTGAGCTCTTTTGGCTTCACGTACGCGGTTTACCTAGAATTTTTGTGATTCCTTTCGACTTTCCTTTGTGTATCTTAAGAATTTAAGATATAGCAAATAAAGTTTGATATTTGAGTCTCATTTGATAAACTTTTGATATCTTCATATTACCTTATCATTAAGCTATCTTGAGATAATTAATAAGGCAGAGAATGTCATATCGTTAGAATGTCATTACAACAAGTTACTTTCATCATTATATTTTATAATGTATTAGATGGACTTTTTTTTCTATGATTTTTGGGTGTTTTTACGTTAGGAATGTTTTATATGAATGCGTAAAATTACTAGGATTTATTATTATTATTATTATTATTATTATTATTATTATTATTATTATTATTGGGAAATTGAATTAATGTGAATATGGACCGTCTCACATCTAAGCTTACATGCGAAACCATTAAAAATCGTTAAAAAAATACGTCATTTTTGTTATTATTTTTTCAAAATTTGAGTATTGGAGCTAATATATGCATAGTGAAACGCATTTTAATAGTGAATTAAATCAAATCATTGTTGAATTTATAGCTAATTTGTTAGTTAATAAAATCACCTAACAATATGATGTAGAAAATGCATGTTTCAATATGAACACAACTTAAGTGATGTTGTGATGAAATCAAGAGAAAACACTAATATTGTGCAGGACATGATACAAATGAGGCAGATTTGATATTTTTCTTGTTGAAATGAAGTAATTTTTTATGGTTTCGTATGTAAGATTAGATGTGAGACAACCTTATATTCACTGTCCTCTATTATTATTATTATTATTATTATTATTATTATTATTATTATTATTATTATTATTATTATTATATAAACATTACTTTATTAGAAACTCAAAAGATTTATAAGAAGTTAGTGGGAAGCCGAGATAACAACTGGGCTTCTACTCCTCTAGCTATAGAAAAACTAATCCTACTAAAGATATGCGTAGTAGCACGTGCTCCAATGTCTTGGATCATTGAGAACTTTCGGATTCGCTTCAGTAAGGTCACTGCATCCTTCTCAAGTTCCCCAAAAGAAGAGAAAGAGAAGGGGAGGAACCTATATCCAATATTCGAGCACTTAGTCTCATACTTGACGTGTTTACGTTGTGCAGCCTCAATCACCGCATGACCCCGCACAAAATCAACCATACCATTTAGCGTCAAGGGCGATGACCCAGTCAAATCAACACATATATCAAGCCCTCCGTCCCACGAGTAGAGCAACATATCAGCAAGACTTAAGGATTTGTCCCTCTCCCCACAAAGCCCAATATCAACCTCTTACGAGTCGAAATCCCTCACTGATAACATATGTCAACAAGAACATCACGTACCATATTATGCCGATGTTTAATACCAATAATACCCGCGCAAGATACAACATGATCTCCATAAACATCCCCAATAAAGACCCTGAAACAAGCTGAGCACGACATCTGAAAAGAGAATAAGGGAAACACCTAGAAGATAACATAACACGCATCGGTAGGTCCTAGCATTCAAAGTCTGTCCCAACCCAGATATCGAAACCACCCTAAGCCAGTCCGAAGTGTAGTACTCCATTTGCGATTTCCATAACGTCATCTGTCGAGTAGATAAAGAAAATGTAGATTTGGCTGTTTGTGTAACACGTGTGAAATATATATCTGCCAGTTTCTTCATGAGTTTGGGGGCAGTGATCTCACATGGATTACACAAAAGATCAATCTCCATTTCGCATTAAAAACTACGCAAGACATCATCAAAGGAAGGCCCATAAGTTATGATACCAGAATGTCGAAGCAACTGAGTCTGCAAGCTAGTAGATTTAAGTCTAGACGCAAGAAAAGCATAATTCAAAACGTCACCTGCAGAGTAAACACCAAGGCCCCCGAACGCAAAGGGTAAAGTAGCAAGCCTCCATTGCCAATCACCAAAACCAGATCTAGAAGCAGTAACAATACGCTCTAGAGTAGAACGAAAAGCCACATCAAAGGAAATGTAAGCACGCTCAAAGACCCGGGGAGAGCAAGTGCGCATAGTAAAATATAATTTGAAAATACCGGCACAAGAACGAAGGAACAACAACTCACACTGCGGGTCATTAATCTTAGCAATAACATCCATAAGCTCAATGGTTTTGGCAACCATCTTCATGACAAGCCCACTACTAAAATCAAAGTCCACACTAGCAGACCCACCCAGTAATTTAACACCGTGCAAAGGTCGGGCAATATTAGGCGGGAAAACACCCGCAAGCCTGCTTCTGGGGTCTTCCTTCGGCCAAAAAACTTCAGTTTTATCAACATTGAGGTGCAAACAACAACGAGGTCCATCCACCATGTTAAGATTTAAAACCTTCCCCATAATCAAAGTATCTCCAATAATAGTGCCACCATCCAAATACCAAGCTTGAAGAGAAAGACTAAAGGAGTCTCTAATCTTGCATATCAAAAGGATGTAACACTAAAGAAAAAAGCAAATGATCAAGTGGATCATCTTGTTGCACACCTTGATGCGACCATAAATTGTGTTCTCTATAATATAATCTAGCTGGGCTGGAGTAACAAAATCCCACCCAATGTGAAATAGCAGGACAATGAAGGCGAACCTCGTGTATCATAACCTCATGATCTTTAGAGGTTATTAGGGTCTAGGGTGCTCAAGAATCTTTAAAATAGTTATATGTAATGGTAGAATAAATATTAAAGAGAGGGTAGCGGGAATCAAACTCGTGATGTTAGCTTGGAATGCTGGGGTTATAGTCAACATTGTCTCGTCAAGCAGGGGCGGAGCCAAGATTCTAAGTTGAGGGTGGCAGACTTTATTAAAAAAAATATTACGAACGGCATTGTTAGAACAACATAACAATAATAAGAAAGTTGTATTTTTAAACTCCATAATATTCCGAAAGTAATCAATAATAAGAATGCAAATTATAAAAAGTTGTTTATGAATCCACAAAGTTCATGCACAGTTCTTAATACAGTTTGGGTTGGAACAGTTCAAAATCATAAAAAAAATAAAAGTGTAACTGTTTATCAGTTCCTAAGCCGTACATAAAGGAGAAATGGCTAACTCGAAAGTGGAAGAAAAACAACGTCTAAGAACTAACAGTAATTTTCAAGTTAAAATAAAGTATACAAATTATTTATTACAACAACATTTGGGCTTTATTAGAGTGGCCTAGCACCTGCTAGTCACCCCTCCCTCTCCCTCTATCGTCAAGGACATCTCTTACTCAAAATCGAACATGAAACTTTGGTCTGAACCAGGTTCTTAACTTATTTACTTAGTTTACTATTTATGGGTATGTTTGGCGCAATGAGCTGGGGCTGGAGCTAGGGGGGGGGGGGGGGGGGGGGGGGGCTTATATTATAAGCCGAAATCTGTAGCTTATATTTTTATAAAGCTGTTTGGCGAATTAATTGGAACTGAAGTTTATTAATGTAAAATCGCATAAAAAATACATCAAATTAAATTCAGATATATTTTCGACTTTTGCAAGATAATTTATTATATTTTGAATGGTATTTAAGTAATTTAACTAGCTATAAGCCCTTTTCAATGAGCTTAGGCTTATGGAGGTTTATAGTTTATATAAGTCTCCATAAACCCCGTGTGATAAACAAGACTTATTTTATAAGCTGATTTATTTTAAAAGTTTAAGCTCTCATAAGCCTCATATAAACCCCTCCCAAACACAACCAATGTCCAGGAAATTTTGTGCAGCTTGTCACTTATAATTCTTCATCCGCCACTCACTCGACTTTTGTTCGAATCTCATCAAAGTTTTGCATTCGTTTAATTTTAGTGCGGTTATCTTGATTCCTAGCATCGTGCCATAGTGTTCATATATTACTTTTCAATTTATTCAAGTTTCGAATAGCTATTGTGCCAATAATAATACCTTATGCTCGTCACCACTTAACATTTTTATTCTTTTTCCCCTTAAACTTCACGGTATGCATTCTGTTGTTCCCTAAATTCATTCTTATTGTTGTATTATCGAACAACAAACCCGAAGATCGAAACACGGAAACTAGATCCCTTGGAGTTGATCGCGAATTACAAACCAAAAACATTACGATTACACGAGAAGAGCCAGTATACATACACAAAAGTATTTTTTCATACCACCCGACCGATAGTTCCATTCACAACATCCATTAGGCTGGTCACAGTGGTGACCTATATTCACCCCACTTTTCGGCTGTCTCGTCAGCTTTCTCTCTCCAGCAACCAGACACAACCCAAGCGCCACAGGTGACCCATATTTTTTTTATTCAAATATTTTACATATTTATCTATACGTGTACATGCATGTGTAATACTCAAATATTATCTATACGTGGAGGTGGACATGCATCAGACTAGCAGCTATGTCAGTATGTCACCTTTCCACACTTCCAAATAATTCGAACATATATAGCAGCTATGTCATTTCCATTTCCACACTTCCAACTCAAGAAAACACACACAAACACACAATAGAAGGTGCAAAAAAAACAAAAAATCATGTCGAGCAATGAAGACACAGATGATTACCAATCCAATGGGAGTCAAAGGTTTCAAAAAGTTAAACAAAGGTTTAATGATCGATCCAAGGTATAAATAATTATATGGTTTTATTGGGTTTTTTTTTTTTTTTTTTTTTTTTTTTTTTTTTTTTTTTTTTTATTGATGTTTCAAGTTTCAAACTAATAAAAAGTACAAATGGTATGAATTTTGGAGGTTTCAAACTCGGTCGAGTTTTCAACCGATGGCCTCTTTTCTCTTTGCTCGACCGATTCTGGCCCAAACCTCCACAATGGGCTCACCGATTGCAATATCGGTTGTCGAGGGTGACCAACCGATTTCGTCTGGCCCACTGTGAGCAGCCAGCCTTAGTTACACTTTACACCGATGTAACTAGGTAGGGGTGAGCAGAAAAATCGAAATATCCGAATAAACCGAAAACCAAAACCGAACCGAACCGAAAATAACCGAATCGAACTTATAACCGAACCGAATTTGCCAAAACCGAACCAAACCGAACTTTTAATTCGGTTCTCGGTTTGAATATGGTTTTGGTAATCAAAACCGAAAATCGAACCGAAAACCGAATTCATATAAATTTATATATTTTTTTATATATTTATATATATAAAAAGATCAATAAAACGTTATATATATATTTATATTTATATTTATATATATATATAAATAACAAAAAAATTATATCATAATATTAAAAAATACTTTTTATGTTTGAAATAACTTTTTTGTCAAAATATATATGTATATTTTTCTTTTTTTTTTTAAATAAAGTGTGTAATTTGGTTAAACTGAAAACCGAACCGAACCAAACCGAACTAGAATTTAACCAAACCAAACCAAAAACCGAATATGAATTCGGTTTGGTTTGGTTCACGGTTTGACCCTAAATTTTTTTTTAACCGAATTAACCGAACCGAATTAACCGAATAACCGAAAACCGAACCGATCAACGCCCCTATAACTAGGTGCTATATTTCCAATATATTTTATTAGTTTAAATAATGTTATATATTTTGGCCGCGTTCGAACCTTTTTTCTTTTCCAAACACAAATAGAATTTACTTTGGCAAAATCAAAGGATGTGGTTGTTCCTATTGTACGTATATGTGTTTCTAATTCTTAATCCTAATGTATAATGTCTTCTTTTAATGAACCATTTCAGTTTTGTGTTATTAACAAGTATTGTAAATGTTAAATTATCAATCAATGTGATTTACGAAGCTTATGGTTACATTCCTAGGATCTTTTCGACCTTGTTCATCTTCCTTCGAAACTAAATAGAAAAACGATGTTCATTTATTGCCTAATGCCTGCTTTACAACACTTGCAATAAGCTCTAAACAACAACAAGCCGCTCCAATGAAAACAAAGATTCGAACAGACATATTGGAGTGATATGCCTTGTGCACAATTGTCTCCCATGACCGAAACCATAGGACTGAAAAAAGAGACCCCAGTACTGCACCCACGACGACTTGGCTGATAGTGTGATAACGTAACAATACTCGTAGCCAAGACTGCATATATAACAGATATGAAACAAAAAACATCAACATGCCATATATGGATACTGAATTAGTTAAGTTAAGCAAATTGTAATATTGTCAGCATTAGTGAACTAAAGCAAAAAATTCAGTGCTAGGATGAACATCTAAATTGTTTGATTTTGATCTAGAATACTAATTCGCATTTCTCATTTTTTGCAGCCAAAATAAACAGATGTGATAAAGAGAAACATTACATACTTATGGCTAACTTATAAAAGTAATTATCGACACAACAATCAGTTTAAGAATTCACATCTTGGTCATGGTACAAATTAGTTGACATATAAACAACGTTTTCTACTTTACCCCTTTCGTATAAATGGATTGAAGTTGTGAAATCTATTTGAAGCTAGAAATGACAAGAAGGGTACATGTATACGTACGAAATAAGAACCAAGCGCTACAGCAAGTACACTTAGGACAGCCGTAACACTGTTCAATCCTTGCCACTCGATCACTGTCATAATCATTATAAAAAGAAAAGCACTTGTAAAATTGCTCAAATCTATATGAAAATATGAATCAATGCAAAAAAATGTTACCAGACAGAATCAAAAAGAAAATAGTGTAAAAGATGTTTTGCGCATGGGAAGATGGCATTCCGTGGCCTGAATTGACCTCAGAAATAGGTCGTTCTTGTTTCAAGATATGCTTCAACCCTATTACTAGCATATAATTCAAAACAGACCCCGTTGCACCCCATAATGCAAGAGCATCATGCCTTAAGAGAATCAACCCGCTTAAAGTTACAGCAACAACCCATTTGCTCTGCAATCAGTTCAATGCATCTCAAGAAACGAAACAAAAATCATTAAGAAAACTAGGAAATAACTTAATAAATCAAGAGTACCTACCGCACAATTAAAAACAGTATGTAGCCCACCCGCTGTTACTTGATAGGAAGCACCACCATTATCTATCAAAGTTTCCTGTTCAAAAGCAGAAATTGCAGGACTAATACTTTCATCATCACCCTTAGCCCCAATTGATCCTGCTGCAGTCCTTTGTTCTAGTTTAAAAGATTTCTTATAAGAATATGTAGATTCTTTTAAGGTATGGATAAAGGGACGAGAAAACGAGATTTTCTTCAGAATATTGCTGAGATTGTGACAATGGTTTAAAGTTGGTGGTTGGTTTATGATCAACTCCACTGCTGAGCGTGCCAAAGTGTAGAGTGTAGATAGAAGAGGCAAATGATCAAATCTACAGAAGTGAGACGTTATTAGTTAACGACTAAGAATTCAAGAGTTCCCATCCTCATAGCTCCCTAATCCATTTTCGTCAACACTTTTAAAATGGTTATTAGTTTATTACATCTTATAATATATAGAAATAAATCTAAACATCACCTTTTGTAGCTAGCTTATCTTATTATAACTTATTATTTGTCTTGTTTTAATGATATAATAAATATCACCTTTTGTAGCTAGCTTATCTTATTATAACTTATTATTGTCTTGTTTTAATGATATAATAAATATCACCTTTTGTAGCTAGTTTATCTTATTATAACTTATTATTGTCTTGTTTTAATGATATGATAAACACATGACTGGCCAGAAAGGGAATCTGCAATCTGCAAGTTGTTATTAGATCCTATAATAAGGGGTTTACAATTTGTTCAAAAAGTCAACTCTTGGTATTGGTAGGATAAAATTTTGTTTAAGGATGCTTGATTTTTGTTCAAATATGTCAAAGAAACTACGAGACAGTTTTCACTAGATAACATTGATGCTTCGTTTCATAATTCTGATATAACTATGGAAATATATTTATAAGCCTAAAACATGATAAGGAGTGAAAACTTCTTTTTGTGGTCTTCGGAATGCAACATAAAATGCAAACTGCAAAGATTGGTACAGTGATCGCGTGTAAGATCTCGTTCTTGAGAAGTTCGACTAGAATTTCGCTGCAATATAGTATATTTATGCACAGACGCAAATGGGCACATAATGAACTATTGCAATAATAAAGGTGTTTATATTAAGCAATCACAGTTGATTTATAAATGTACAGAAACAAATTTATCATGTTTGCACCAGTACTCTCGCAATAACCAATTCATCAACATAAAATCGAAATATCCATTCAATTTTCTACACTTGGTAAGATCACTTTCTTTATTCTCAGCTGTGTTATAAATTTACTATAGGTCTTAAAAACTTGTTAGCATCCGTGGTTGTCTGTGTTGGTATCTGTTCACAGGTTTGGTTCTAAGCAAATTGTTTTCAATCAAGTAGTTTGTGTTAACCATGATACGTTTTTGTAACTATGCTTAGTTGTGAGACAAAATAAAAAAACAATGTAGAAGTAAAAGTAAAAATAAGACTAGTATTAAAACTGACTCGATCCTAAACTATATATACTTGGTGAATCGACACAACCTTACAATGTCAACCATTGTGTCTATTCACAAGTAACCGTTTATGTTGTCCCAATAATAGATCTTTAATAAGTTGCAATTCAATTGAATAAGTAAAATCTAAAATGTTTCATTAACCTTTAATCGATCTATGTATCTACATATATATATGTTTTGAATCGGTATATATGAACCGACACAACCATTCACATAACCGAAATAACTACCATAACTACTTTTCGGTTATTAAGTTTCTAACTAACAAGTTTGGTCCTTTATGTTCTAACTTTTATAAATAAAGCAATGTATTAAGATTATTCGGTCTTCATTCTCCTCCTTAATCTTGATCGTTGCTTTTCTTTAAATCTTGAACTCCGAGCATCTGTCGCATTGTTGTGAACTTCAATCTTGGTAGAGCTTTTGTTAGAATATCTGCTCTTTGTAGTTCTCCGCTGACATGTTCCACATTGATGTGTCCATTTTCTACGCATTCTCAAATAAAATGATAGCGAATGTCGATGTGTTTACTTCTTCCATGAAAAACTGGGTTCTTCACTAGTGCTATTGCTGAAACGTTGTCTACCTTCAGCGTTATCTTCTTTTCTTCACTTCCAGTTAATTCACTAAGTAATCTTTTCAACCATAAGGCTTGACATGCTGCTGCAGTAGCCGCCATAAATTCTGATTCACATGATGATAGCGCCACTGTCGGTTGCTTCTGAGTACTCCATGTAATGGGTGACTCTCCAAAGTAAAATACTATGCCAGTAGTTCCTTTTCCTTGATCAGTGTTGATTCTATAACTACTGTCGCTGTAACCTGTAATCTTGCAGCCGCCTTCTTTCTTGTAAATTATGCCATGCTCCTTTGTTCCTTTGATATATCGAATTACTTGCTTAACCGCCTTCAGGTGGTGATCTTTTGGATCTTGCATAAATCTGCTGAGTAACCCGACTGAATAACTAAGATCTGGTCTTGTATGTAGTAAATATCTGATACTTCCTATTAAACTTCTGTAGTAAGTTGCGTCAACTGAATTTCCATCTTCCGCCTTGACCAACTTAGTACCTGGATCCATGGGTATCTTCGTATCATTACTATCCGTCATACTTGTCTCCTTTAAGATCTTGTTAATATATCCTGTTTGCTTGATTGTAATCTCTCCTCCTGTCTGTGTAACTTCTATCCCAAGGTAATAAGCTAACAATCCTAAATCGCTCATTTCAAACTTTTCTTCCATTTGAGATTTAAATAAATCTAATTCTTTCTTTGGAGTGCCCGTGATTATCAAATCATCTACATAAACTCCAACTATAATCGTAGAATTCTTATTTCTCCTTGTATAGACTGCTTGCTCGAGATTACACTTCTTAAAATCTAATGACTTTAATGTTTGATCAAGCTTCATGTTCCAAGCTCTCGGTGCTTGTCTTAATCCGTATAAAGCTTTAATAAGCTTATAAACTTTTCCTGAGTTTTCTGGTTGTACAAAACCTTCAGGTTGTGTAACGTAGACTTCCTCCTTCAAATCTCCATGTAAAAATGCTGATTTTACATCTAAGTGATGAACTTGCCATCCATGATATGCTGCTAATGCTAGTATTAACCGTACTGTTTCTATCCTAGCAACTGGGGCAAATACTTCATCGAAGTCTATTCCTTGTTCTTGTACATATCCTTTTGCTACTAACCGTGCCTTATACTTAATGATCTTTCCTTCTGCATCTCTTTTGGTTTTAAAAACCCACTTAAGTCCTATTGCCTTTTGGTTTTCTGGCAATTCAGTAAGAAACCATGTTTTGTTCTTGTTGATTGAATCCAATTCAATCTCCATGGCCTCAATCCACTTCTTATCTACTGATGCTTCCTTATAGTTACGAGGTTCTTCTTCTATGAAGAGTAAACTAGGTGTTTCAACTACTCTTGCTGTTTCATAAACTTCTTTCAAGTCCTTTAAACCTCTAACTGGTGTATGATCATATCTTCCTGAGCTTCCTAACGAGCTTCTAAGTGAACTAGTAGTAGTAGCTTCTCTTTCACTTTCTGAGTTAGGTTCGTAAGTATGTGTTGGTGGTGTGACTGGTGAATCTGGTTCTGACAATGGATCTGGTGTTGGTTCTAGTACTTGATCCTCTTGGTGATACGTATCGTCTGTATCTCCTATGTTAATTTGTATAGGTTTTTCATTGTCAATTTCGCCTTCCACAAAACTAGCCCAAAATGTGTCTTGTGTACTTGTATCTTCACCAATCTTATTCCAATCCCACGGCTGTATTTCCATAAACTTTACGTCCCTACTAACATATTTCTTCTTGGCTATTGGATCATATAACCTACATGCTTTTGATCCTTCCTCTACTCCCAAGTAAACCAATGGTATGCTTCTATCATCCAGCTTCTTCAAATGAGGTATTGTTATCTTTGCATAAGCTGTGCATCCAAATATTCTTAGGTTCTCTAAGTTTGGTTTTCTACTGTAGAGTGCTTCATATGGAGTTTTATCTATCAGGGCTCTTGTAGGTACCCTATTCAATATGTAAATAGCATGTCTAACTGCTTCCGCCCAAAAAATTAAGGGTAATTTCATGGCTTTCATCATACTCCTAGTCATTGATAACACTGTCCTATTTCTTCTCTCTACTACTCCATTTTGTTGTGGTGAGTATGGTGCTGTCAACTGTCGTGCTATTCCATTATCCTTACAGTACTGTGTGAATTCATTTGAAGTAAATTCACCTCCTCTATCTGTTCTTAGCATCCTCACTTTCAATCTTAACTCCATTTCTATTTTCTGTTTAAATTCCTTAAATGTACTAAATGCTTGATCCTTAGATTGTAAAAAGTAAGCCCACATAAAACGTGTACAATCGTCTACTAACAAGAATATTAATTTCTTGCCTGAGTGTGTTGCTGGACTTATAGGACCACAGAGATCTCCATATATTAAGTCCAACGGGTTCTTAGATCTGAATTTAGCTTGGTTTGGAAATGGTGTTCTACTTTGTTTTCCTAATAAACATGCATCACAGATTTGTCCTGCATGGTTTATTCTAGGTACTCCATCCACTAGACCCTTCCTAGTCATCTTGTTCATAACATCAAAGTGCAGATGACCTAATCTAGCATGCCATAACCAATCCTGGTTATCTATATTTGCTAAGAGACAAATAGGTGTGTCTATCTGTAATTTAATACTGTAAAGTCTATTCTTAGATCTTTCTACTTTCATCAACAACTTCATGCTCTTATCATACAAAGTCAATTTATCTCCGTCCATTAACACTTTACAACCTATTTCGGTAAGTTGTCCTAGACTTAGTATGTTGCTCTTAAGGTTTGGTATAAAGTATACATCTGTCACTACCTTATGCTCTTGGTTTTTACAACCTAATAGTATAGAGCCTTTTCCCTTTATCTGTACATACGATCCATCTCCAAAACGTACTCGTCCTGTTACGCTTTCATCTATATCCTTAAAATGACTTTTAGTTCCCGTCATATGGTTACTTGCACCGTTATCTAAATACCATATGCTTGCATCCTTTGAAGCATATTTTCCCGGTTGAATTTGGCCTTCATTCAACAACACTCCCTCGTGTTTGGTTTCGTGCATAGTCATTAACAATGATGGTTCATCGTCTTCTAAGATAAGGTTTGATTGTTCCTGAGTTGTTGGTTTTGATCTACATTTATCTCGAAAATGTCCAAGTTTGTTGCAATTATAACACCTTACATTGCTAAAATCAAACTTACTCGAATTCTTATTTTGGTTATCTTTATGGTTCGAGTTATTTCTATTCTTATTTTTATGCCAGTTTCTTCGTGAATAGTTTGATCTACCTCCACGCTTGTTAAAACTTTTCCTTTTATCTGAGTGTTCGTCATGTGCAAACAATAAGTTATCCTGGCTTTCAACTTGTCCTCCCTTTCGTAATTTTATCCTTTCCTCAAATGCTTTGAGTTTTCCAATGATCTCATCTAGGGTTATGTCGTCTAGATCATTTGTTTGTTCTATGGATGCTACTATTTGTATGAATCTATCTGGTGTGGAATCTAATAGTTTTCTAACTAAGAGAGATTCATCTAAAGTTTTCCCTAGTTCTTTTGCCTTTGTCACATAACCATTCAATTTTTCAGCAAATGCATCCACCGTCTCATCTTCCTTCATATAAAGTGAGTTAAATCCAATCATCAATGATTGTAGTCGTGCTTGCTGCACCTTTTCTTCTCCAACGTGTCTCTTTCTCAATGATTCCCATAATTCCTTAGCCGTCTTACAACTCGCTACTTGTAAGATTACATCTTCGGTTAACGCTTGGTATATGAAAGCAATTGTTGCTTTATCCTTCTTATCATCTACGTCTACCCCATCCTTATATTCAATAGTTTCCCAAAAACCTTGTGCACCTAATATTGCCTTAATTTGTATAGCCCATACCGTATAATTTGTGTTTTTCAATTTTGGACATTGGTATTGTGCAATCGGTATTACGGTTTTTGTTGTGTTAGATGTACTAGCGTCATCCCCGGCCATGTTCGATGTATATTTTATGATTTTCACTTTCTAATCCGTATGGGAATAATTTTTTCTTTGTATGGTATCTTCTAATATGAAATATAGTTTTGAAATTCCTTAATACTACGGGATCAAATAATAGTTCTCGGGAATTCCTAATAGCATAAACTAATATGATCTATACTATATAAAATGAAATCCAGAAAATTGAAACTTGTGACCTTGTTAATTTCGTATAGAATACGAGATGTATGTGTTTCGACTTGTTATAATTCGGTCACCAACTTTGTTCCCTTTCCCGCGCCAAAAACCTTTTAAATTTCAGTGCCTCGTTGTATTTTCCAAGATGTTATTCGACCCAAAATTAACCAACACTTCTCGGTTTTGTTTTGTTGTTGTCGCTGTCCTTGTTCTCGAATCAAACAAAAAACTGCACAACCCTCATACACTTGTCGAATCTGTTTCTAATTTTGCCAACGAGTCTATATTCCAAACGTTCCACTGCCTTCACTTGGCTTTCCTTGTTACTGCTATTTGTCGAATGAATCTAATATGCAAATAACGAAATACCACACTACACGTTATCACCCTTTGTGTGTTTGATCTCGGTATTGAGATCACGCAGTCTCCTACACACAAATTTGTATTACCACGCCTTGGTAACACAATCGAACCCAAAGCAAATAGTTTGCTGCGCTCCTGGTTCGTTCCAATGAAAACAACGACAGTCACTTGTCTTGTTTTTCTCCCCAACGTTGTTGTTGTCTTTGTGTTCTTGCGACACAAAACTCCACACTCTTCTCTTTCAAACAATCAATAACACTACGTATACGTTTTTTCTCAACAACGTCCTTTGCTTTGTGTTTCTTTTCTTCGAACCGGTTATTAACACAAAGTCTCCACTGTTCTTCCTCAACACCAATTCACTCTCGATGTTGTACACTTGCAACTTCTACGCAAAACAGATCGTGCACTATCTCTTCTACGCGTTCCTTATTCACACTTGTTTGTTTCCTTGGAAGAATTAAGAAAGCAAACGCCCCTATGCTTTGAAGAAAGACCAGCGAGAGTCTTTTTCAAGCGTGTTCAAATGGCTTCTTGTTAAGGTTTCTGTAAAACGTTTTCAGATTTTTCGATGTGTATAAACCTTTGCTCTTGATGCCAATTGTTGTCCCAATAATAGATCTTTAATAAGTTGCAATTCAATTGAATAAGTAAAATCTAAAATGTTTCATTAACCTTTAATCGATCTATGTATCTACATATATATATGTTTTGAATCGGTATATATGAACCGACACAACCATTCACATAACCGAAATAACTACCATAACTACTTTTCGGTTATTAAGTTTCTAACTAACAAGTTTGGTCCTTTATGTTCTAACTTTTATAAATAAAGCAATGTATTAAGATTATTCGGTCTTCAGTTTATAACTAACAACCATAATAACTGTCATTCTAATAACTAACTGTTAAAGGCCTGTTTGGGTTAACTATTTCGACCCAAACATTTCACTTGCCTTTTTGACCCATTATGACCCATACATAAATAAACTTAAACAATTGTCTTATAAGAGCATTACAAGCATTAACATAGGTTCAAGGTCTGCACAGTCGCCCATGGACACCCACAGAACCTTTTTCCCTATGGTTTGTAACGTTAACGAAGGCTTGATTATCTAATTATCTTAATCTTTCATGCCCTTATACATGTTACTACCTCTTTGTTTACCTCTTTAATGTTTATAAGATATACAGTTAAACAAATATGTTGAAAACTTTCCAGTACGAGTGTATTTGGAGTATATACAATATGATATATATTCCTGAACAAACTCTTTTCTGGCATTATGACTAATTTAGACTACCTGCAACCTTATTCGGAAAAAATATATAACATTCATCAACGATGACAAACTTGTTAAAAGCACTGTTAGGAAAAAAAAACAGAATCATATATATACCAAAGCCAGTTTCATTGCATTAATGGTTTGGTATAACAGTAAAATCTAAACAGTAATCACAATAACAGGAGGTTTATGGTACATCGGTTGTAGGTTAATATTAACACTATACTACAAAACATTAGTTTAGACATTTCTAAGGTGTCAAAGATCATCAAACTTCTTATCTTTTCATCCAGTGCCAAATAACGTAAGAGATGAAACCTATATAGTAACAAGCAACTCCAACTATAAGAAGTGTTTGAACCCATTCATTGGAGTTATATGCTTTATGAACAATTGATTCCCATGCCCAAAACCACAAGACTGAAAATATTGATCCCACGATTGTGCCGGCGAGGACTTGGTTTGCTGTATGGTAATGCAGTAAAACCCGCAACCATGACTGCATAAATAACGCATATGAGATTATCATCACAAACATGTTAGATAGAGTGTCTGAAGAAATATTGGGTACTTATTTGTAGAAACTTAAATTAAGTAATCAACTATTGGGTACTTACTACTTTGATGACATTTATCTAGAAAGAATGAAAAATGATATAATAATGAGAATCTAGTCATCGGTCTGATTTTGATTAGTATTCACTGACTTAAAAAGGTTCAAGACATGTTTCGCTCAACGCCTTAAAATTCCTAAAGGAAATTTAAGAGATCATGACAAGGGTTCGTGTATACGCACAAAATATGAACCAAGAGCGACAATAAGGACACTAAGGATCGTGGTAGCTCCATTTGATCCCATCCATTCATTCACTGCATAACAAGCAATAAGAACAATAAGCACCAATTAAATGATTAATGTAACTCATATAGATTAAGTCTTAAAACTATGGATCATATTAATAGTCGTGAAATTGGCAACTTCTTTGTTATAGCACAGTTTTTTTCTTGATATAGAGTTCTGTTATACAAAAAGGCTTACATTCTCTACTACTTGCCTATTGTTTCTTTTTAAAGTCAAGAATATATTGTTAACACAAACCATAAGCGATTAGACAACTAGAAAATGTTACCTGACAAAATCACAAATACAACAGTGAAAAAGATGGATTGTGAATGTGAAGATGGCATTCCATGGCCTGAACTCACTTCAGAAACAGGTCGTTCTTGTTTCAAGATCTTCTTTAATGTGATCGATAGTATAAAATTTGAAACAGACCCTATTGCAGCCCATGATGCAAGAGAATCATGCCTCAAGAGAATTATTCAGCATAAAGTTCCAGCAACAACCCATTTACTCTGCAAGCAATTCTATCCATTCAATAAAACCACAAGAATTCGATCATAATATTGGAAATATATTTAAGTGAACAGATTATACTAACCAAACGATTCAGAGTAGTATGTAGCTCATTTGATATTTGATGAAAGAGAACACTACTATTATTAATCCAACCTCTTAATTTTAACTCAGAAACTTCCATCGTTTTCTTGTGTCTAACAGTTTCCTTATAAGCGATTGCAGATTCTTTCAAGGTATAGAAAGAGGGACAAGAAACTACCGTTGTCCTAATAATATCGATAAACTTGCACTTATGCTTCAAAGTTGGTGATGGGTTAGTGGCAAACGCCATGAGAGCAGCCCGTGACATATTGTAATCAAAGGAGATGACTAGAACTATGTATAGACTGTGAATGGAGAATGGTCAGTGACGGAGCCAGTAGGGGGGCTGGAGGGTGCTCGGCCCCCCCTAACCGGCTAAACTACCTTAGATATATATGAGAGAAGATGAAGGTGAAGGTGATTTGCTTGGGAAAAAAAATTATAAATTCCGGCCATAAGTAGACGGAGAAGACAATGGTAATTTGCAGGTGAGAGAAAAGTGATAAAACATGTCTTGGTAACTGGGAAATGTTAAATTAAGGTCAAAAGTCAATTACTGATAACACTTTCTTTTAGTAGGCTAGGACTAGAGGCATTTGCTATATTTTGTTTTATGGTTTCTTATAAAAATGAACTTTTCTTAACATGTGAAAATTTGGTTTGTCTACATAAATTTGAACATTTTTTAGTTTGTCTAAAATGTTTGATTATAAAAATGATGGTTATAAACTGATATTTTTATTATCTCTATTGTATTTGTAACTATAACATTTAAATCAATACAATCGTACACCCTTTTCTTAACTATTTGTGGTAGCACTGACCCAACTTGATAGAACCGTTTATCAATTGACTTGTTCTTGTCGATTTTGTCGTGACTGATAAGTTGAGGAACCTTCGGATAAGTAATTGTTCGTTACTACTGGAAAAAATATCATTGACCCGTATGTCAAACGATTCAAACTTCGATTTAGCTTCTAAAACAAAAGAATTGTAAGTTTTACGAAAAAAAAAAAAAAAAAAGTTGAGCCCCCCCTAACACAAAATCCTGGCTCCGTCCCTGAGAATGGTATTTGGATTATGGATAGCATATGGCATTTAACTGTTTAAGTATTAAATAACAAAAGATGTTGGGTTTGGTGACTATATTGGGTAGTCTTAAATATATATCGGGTATAAGCCATCCAATGCTTGTCCAAAAAGGAATATGAGAGTTGACCAAATTATAGATTCTGAATTCACGTCAGCATGTTACGCATATTTGATTTTTCTGAGTTAATATAATACAGTACATATTTGGAAAACACAAGTTGCTGCCAATCTTTTGAGTTAATATACTGATTGTTTTAAGATCGCAATAATGAAAGAAACTTACAAAGACTAATAAAGGTTTATTACAGGCTAAGCACAAATGCAAAGGACAAAAAGTCATAAGATGTCTACGTACCCAATCAACAACGTCAACAAACAGAGTATACGTGAAACAGTTTTGTTTTCATTTGGGTTAAGCAATCCTAGAAAATCATATAATATCTCTTGTTTTGATTTGAATATTTTGTCCTCAAAGCAAAATATAGATTATATTTTATGTGATGGTGAATGCTTATACTGTTGTCGGGAATAATGGGCCGACTCATAAAACGATAAAATAATAGTGTTAGGTTGTTTGGTACGTGTTCTATGAGAATCTTGCATTTGAGGAATAGCATTATGCGAAAAAGTAGGTTTCTGTCGTTAAGCATGAAGTGATTAATTAAGAGGTGAAACACACATATTGAGCATAACAACAATTGCATTGCACTTTTTTTTAACGGTTTGTTAGTTGTTAGTGGTTCAGACAGCATTGACATCCCCCTGAAGGGGTAAAGTCTCATGTGAGACTCAAACTTGAAACCTCCCCTAGCTAAACTTCCCCTCTCAAGCCCCTAAAGAATCTTGGTGGCCAACTGGGCTAGCAACTATACGATTCTTTAAAGCTTATTGAAAATAGTAATTTTTTCTAATCCACGAGCTCTATGTTTTGTTTATAACATTTTGCTTACTATGCACCCTTAACTCTAAGGAGGAATTTCATTTACCAGTTTCCAAATCCAGTTATTTCAGACGTTGATTATGTCTACCAATGAAACTTAATGGTACTTCAGAAGGAAGAACAGATGATCTAATATGTCCAATATGAAAGGAAAAAGGTTAGTAAAGTGTAATACACATTGTCAGGGCCGGTCATGAGATTTTTGCTGCCCTGGGCGACAAAGTATAAAAATGCCCCTATCTAATTAATAACACACTATCTATTTTTTGTCATGCCGATAAAGCATGCATATTAACTTAATAAATTTTGGACAACTATTTTATTTGGGGTATTTTTAGTTACTTCTACCATTTGAAGTTTTTATTATTTATTTATTTATATGATACTGAATTGAATTTACATTTTCTTTTACTTTTATTTCTTTTTAAATTACTCTATCTTTTTCTAAGATTAAAAACTAAAAAAAAAAAAAAAAAAAAAAACACGAAAGGTTGCATTGTATTAAGGAAAAAAAATAATAATAAAAAAATAAAAAAAATAAAAGATTTGATTAACGTAATATTGTCTAAAACTAAATATCCAATCAAGTAAGTTGATATGCACAAACCCATACGATTTAACACATTGTGTAATATACATATGATCTCATTTTATATATATTCAAATTAATTGATTATCAATGTGGAGAACTTCAAATATATGCCTTACGGAAACGATAGAATGGTGATATCAACAAATGGTAAAAAGTTGTAAGGATCCTTAGTCAAAAGTTGTAACAGAAAAAGATAAAAAGATAAAATAAATAATTAAATTAATTTCCCTATCCATGTACTTGATATAAAAGTACTACTAGTACTATTTTTAAGTTTTAATACTGTAGTAGTTAACCCACGTGACAAAAGAGTCATCCTCCTCCTCTCTCTCTCCTTTTCTTTTACCGGAGACTGCAACTTTTTTTTTCCGACAAAAACATTTTCTAAAACTAGTCCAACATGTTTACTCTCCGTCTTATCATCACAACACCAACCTCGTCATGTAGAACTGATTCCGAACACAAAAAATCGATGCCCCCTAGTCGCTTGATGCCCTGGGCCGACGCCCGCGCTGCCCATAGCCAGGGCCGGCACTGCACATTGTAACACACATTAACGATTACTGAAATAATCTAAAATATCTAAGACTAAAGGAGTCACGCTATCAAAACAATTTCATTAACGACTGATTACAAGGAAAAAGATCAGTAGAGTGTAAGTATCCAACTACAACATAATAGTTATACCTCAAATTAGAAATGGTTGAATTCCTATGGTAATGAGGGAATAGAATGCCTACAATGTACTACTATCACTGAATCATTCATTTTGATTTTTGAGTATCATTCTTCACCTTTTATCCAATCCCGAATAACATGTTGAATAAACCCTAAACAGAAAAATGCAGTTCCAACAAGAAGAAGGATTCGAACCCACAAACTGGAGTTATATGCCTTATGTACACTTGCTTCCCATGCCCAAAACCATATGACCGAAAAAATGGACCCAACAACTGCACCCACGACGACTTGACTGGTAGTGTGATAACGTTGTGACACTCGTAGCCATGACTGAAATAATAACAAATAAAACATGAAAATGTCAGATATAGAGCCTAATTACTCTGCAGCAAGCAAAATGTGAATATGGTCATTATTTGTTTGGATAAGCTTTTATGGTCATAATTTGAACAAGAGTTATGGTTTGATTGGTGATTTAGGTGTGTGCTAAAAAATGGAGATTGAAGATGAGATAAATTAATTAGGTATTTGGGAGTGATATTAATTAAAGGGGTGTTTGGCAAAGATATTCAACATGTTACATCCTTTTTTGGCTAAAATGACGATTTTACCCTCAAATTAATTCACTGAGGGATGTAATGTGCCAGAGGTTTTGCCTCCTTAGAGATGATTTTTGCCAATAGTATCGGCGAGGGATGATTAGTTCAAAATTCAACAAACCACGGGCATGAATTTTGCAGTTTACTCTAATTTAAATATATTCTTCAAGGTTTCAAGGCACAATAATCATCATGGAGATGTACGTCCAAGCACCTTATTTATTTAACTGAACGAGTGATTACTAATATGATCACGAGACTCAATATCTACTCGCTCTAAATTTTAGCAAAAACATAAAAGACATATTTGGTTGTCTTGAAAATTCAGAACTCATATATCACTAGTATATGGTATGCAAGTGAAACTCCATAACTTACAGTATATCATTTTATTTAATTTTGCCTACCCTGCTAGAGTTTGATAAGCAAGAGTTTTAGATACTCTACAGGTGGAAACCCGGAGTTTTAATGATAAGTCAACATGGGTGCATCAATAAAGATTTGGGTTCGTTGACGAGCCAAACACTTCTAGAGTTCTAGTCCCATGTTTTAGATTTAGAATGCAAAAGACAAATGTATGTTATTGCAATCATAATCCAAAAATAAAGAGAATAGTGAATGTATACATACGAAATAAGAACCAAGCGCTAAAAGAAGCATGCTAAAGATAGCCGTAACTCCATTCAAACCTTGCCATTGCACCACTGTCATAATGGGCATAAAAACAAATATTATTCAACAGTCTGCATGATTAGAGCAACTCAAAAGTGTTTAAAGTTCTTAAATGCTGCTCAGAAAACAGTATCTCATATCAATGAAGTTTTATTATAAACTACTTGAAAGAATAGTTACCTGACAGAGTGACAAATACGATAGCGAAAAAGATTGACTGAGCATGCGACGACGGCATTCCATGGCCCGAACTGACTCCAGAAACGGGTCTTTCTTGTTTTAAAATCTTCTTCAAAACGACCGATAGTATCATATTCAAGACACACCCTATGACAGCCCATAATGCAAAAGCATCATGCCTCAAAAGAATGAATATACTATACGTAACAGCAACAATCCATTTACTCTGCATTCAGTTTAACACATTTCAATAAACCATAAGAATTTGCTATCTCAAACAAGAAATAACAATCACAAAAACGTGGTTATTTCCATTTGGGTTTCTGTTCCAATGCAAGTCAAAAGTCAACTATTTAATCACTAAAATGATACACTAACTGGTCAAGGAGGGCTTTGAGGAAATACGTCATAGATATATTCCCTAACTCCTGACTAACAGTCACCGGAACAAGTGTTTATTGGCTGGGGCCAGGTCGGCACCCAAAGTGCAGGGGCACATTTCCACCGATCTAAACCTAGTTTGTCCATAAAGTGGTATCACTCCCCCACTGAAAACACCAAGCCAAGGAGTGGTCATAGACTTGTTCATTGACCGGGCCTATGTACTTGGGGAAGGGTTTTCCTCCTGTCTAAACCTTTTTAAGTACTAGAATCTATTTGACTCCTAAATCAACAACTATTCATTTCATACCAAAACCATAAATTCCTTAACAACCAAGAATCAAAAACAAAAACCCATAAATAATATCAGAAAAAAAAAAAAAAAAAAAAAAAAAAAAAAAAAAAAAAGACGAACCAAATGATTAGCAAGAGCATGTAGGCCAGCAAGTGTTTGATGACCACCATTTTGAATCAAATTAACCTCCTGTTCAAAAGCAGCATACTCATCACCACTCTCAATCGACGACCCAGAAGTCATACTTCTCTGCAACTTAACTAATTTCCTGTTAAAATTATTAAATTTACAAAAATGGGGAGGGGTTTTTTTATGAGCCAAAAATTTATGAAACTTGTTAGTGATTTGAGGTGGGTTTATGATGATTGTTGCCACTGTGGCAGGAGACATTCTGAAGAACAAGATGATGATGATGATGATGATATCTGCATAGAGGTGTTATTTTTATATAATTTTATGTATATAGATTGAGGTTATTATTTGAACAACTAGGTAAGATGAAGAAAATTCCAAAATGAAATTGTAAATTGGGTGTTGTTTTGAGATTAGAAATCAATAATAAGTTAATAAAGGTTGGTCACAATCATGTCTATTAACAGTATAGGACTATAGGTGGCTTAAAAAATAATAAAATGTGTCAAAACTTAACACTCAGTTCTCGAGTTTTGTTTTCGAGTTTTGTTTTGAGTGAAATGAAAAGAAATGAAAAGTCTTTTGTGTTCTTAAGTTTTTTTTAGGAAGGGAAAGGGAAGCGGAAAGGAAGATGGGAGGAAGATGTGTTAATAAAATCTTCCTCTAAAAAATAGGAGGAAAGAGAAAGGAAATGAAAAGTATGGTGTGTAAAGAATATTATAACATTTTCTAAAAGTTTGCCACTAACAACTAAAGGGTATAAATGTAATTTAAATAAGTTATTTTCTTTTTCCTCCCACTCAAGAACATGACTTGTTATTTTTTTCCTTTTCCTTTCCTCTATCTCAAAAACATATCAACTAACACTTCCTTTCCTTTTCACTTTCTCTTCCCTTTCCTATTCTTTTCCATTTCCCGACCTTCAAAACTCGAGAACTGAGTGTAAAGGGGTGTTGCCGTGTTGGTATATCATTGTTTTGATACAAGTTATAGGTGACTAGCCGGGTACCCGCGCGTTGCGGCGGCAGGTACCCGTATAACCAAATAATCCATAATAGAATACAATTCAAGCATCATAATCATCTTAATACATTATAGTAGTACATGCGTAATGTATTGAAACCAAAAAGAAAGAAAGCGACAATCATAATGTTTTGTTACAAGGTAATAGTGATAACACATCGTAGTTGGTGATACTCTAATGACAAAAACAGTGTCAATTTTTAGTATTGCAAAAACGTCGTTGTTGATTTCATCATCTCAAGTCAACATATTTTCTTTCACCACGTTAACAAATTATATACAATCACTTTCTAAAACGAATCTATCATCTTTTCATAGTCCTTTTTACACTAAAACAAATAACCTATACTTTAATATGAATTTAAAATTATGTAACCGAAAGTTAATAATGTATATTTACTTGATTGTATTTTAATTTTTTCCGGTTACAAGCATTTACTATTTTGATTTTTTTTTCACTGTTTTACATATAACTTCAACAAAATTAACCTTTTTTTATAAGTGTTATTAAAAAATTTGCCACTTTTGTACGTGAAGTAACAAATTTAAATTAAATCTATTGTTTTTAATAACCTTTAAAATAAATGGAGGTGATTTGCACACTCCCATAAATGATTGGGACACTCTAAATTAGAATGTCTTGACACTTATACCCTTACAGGATAAAAATGGGTAAAAGTAATGTGAGGGTATAAATGTCAAGACACTCTAATTTAGAGTGTCCCAACCATTTATGGGAGTGTACAAATCACCTCCCTAATATAAAAGATATAAGTCAAATTCTACTTTTGCCAAGGCTAAACTCGCTCTTTTTGAGTCTGCCTCCTCAGTCACTCAGTCACCTCAAGCTCCTAAACCTACTCAGGCTAAAAACAAGGGGCTTGTTGCTGAAACATTTGACTGGGATGAAGTTGAAGTATCTTCTGATGATGAAGAAGTTCACATCAGTGCCTTGATGACTCTCTCTGAAGACAACAAGCTTGTTGTAGGAAAGAGTCATGCAAGAAATGGAGAGTGGGTGAACATCACTATGAGAAAGGTAAACATCTTACTTTCTATGGATGATGATGCTGATTAGAAATCTTATTTAGATTATATTAATGTTGATCTTAAGTATGTTGAAGAGCAAAGATTAAATTTGTTTTCAAAATTTAACAAACTGAGTTTTGAACTAAATCAGTGTAGAGATGAGCTTCTTGCTTTAAAACAAGCTAAACTTGAAAGTGTCGCATTTCAAATTCAAAATTCTGAACTTGTAAAACAAAATCAAGCTCTTCAGGAAGAACTTAATAAAGAAAAGGCTGTCATTTGGAAATAGACTCAGAAGAACCCCAAACTCTTTGACACACTGAGTCTCACACCCAGCACCAAAAATGCTGCCCTAGGTGAAGATCAACTGATGAGGCGAAAAATGAACCGTTTTTAGGGGGTCATTTTAGCCCGAATTCGAATTTATTTGATCAAATAATGCCCTAAATCATTCCTTTTGTCATTTTAGGTACTTTTGGAGTGAATTCTAGAAAAAGAAGCATTTTGGACGTTTTTGGAGCATAAAAGTGAAGAAAACGGCAAAGTCTTAATTTTCCTTGTTGGGAACAGTACCTGACGGCGTCAAGAGTTCTCAAGTGACGGCGTCAAGAGCAATACAAGAGGTGGAAGTGGATAAAGTCCGTGACGATTCAGAAGAGTTTTGCACTAGGGACATGACGGCATCACCATAGGCCGTCATGGTCCAAATAAGAGTGACGGCCCAGAGTAGAATTGCACATGCCGGCGTCAAAAGTGGATCTAGGCAATCCGATTTCATTATGGGCGGCGAGTTGACGGCGTCAGAATTTCCTTCTTGACGCCGTCACCCTGTAAAATCTATATATAGTTTTGCAATTTTCATTCATTAGAGAGGAACAATTAGGGTGTAACTTTGGAGAGAAACCCTAGTCCGAATATTACAGCTTTTTCAAGGGTTTTTACCCTTTGAAACCTTTTATATTCAATTGAGATAAGTACTCTTTCAATTCATTCAATATGTCTATGTGTTGTTTGAATACACTGGTACAAAAAGTTCTATTGGTCACGCATGGTCGATTTTGAAATGTCACACTGTAACATTTATACATGACTAAATGTACCAGAATAAAATGAACAGCCACACTTGATCCGACTTGTGTGACCATTTCGGAATTCTATTGTCACACATTTGAATATTTATGTGACTAGAGGTAACTGGAAAAAAAATTTAGATTATTTAGTCACTTTTAATTTGAGACGTGTGACAGATACAAATGAGCTCGAAACATTAGTCACACTATAGATATACATATGTGACAAATATATGTCACACAATTTAAAAGTGTGACCAAAATAGATATATGGTCACATGAGGTAATTGTGTATATGGCTAAATTATATAGTCAAGTTTGTCACACATTATTTAAACGTGACTGCTATTCTTTGCTGAATATTTAGCCACATAGCGTTTGAAATGTGTGACAACGGAAAAGTAAGTTTGAAGCGTTAGTCACGAAATGCGTTTAAGCGTGACAAATATGTGTCACACACTTGAAGAGTGTGACCAAATGTCATATATGGTCACACTAAACCATAGAAACATGATTAAGTGTAACTAAAATTCGATACATATGGTCACGTAAGTTAATATGTGTGTCTAAAGTTTAGTGTGTGTTTGTTTGCCAAATCCTAATGGGTATTATATGTGACCAATACATTCAAAATAGTCACATTGTGAAATATTCATGTGACTATTATTTATAGTAAAATGTGAAGTCAGCTATCATTAACCTTGATATTAGTCACATTGAGTTTTTGTGTGACTAAATTAAAGATGCTATATATATGGTCACATGAAGTATTTATTTAGGTGGCTAAATCATAGTGTCATATTTTGTCACACATTATTTAAATGTAGTCACAATTCAATACATATGGTCACACATTTCTGATAACTTTTGTATACGTACTCTATCTAGTTTGAGTCTAATTTGATATTCACTGCATGAATTGAGTTCAAACTATTAGTCATGACTCTTCATTTGCCCCATTACAATGCTCCTAGTTATACTTAGAAATGTTAAGTATATTTAGATGTTGGGATGATTGTGCATATGTTATGGCTTGTATTTTCTTTGTTTCTAGACTAACATTTTGCAGGAAAAGCAAAGAAAAAGTTGTTTGGATTGGAATATGGGTGAATGCTAGTAACTCCGAACTTAATGCTGCTAAGGCAGAACTTAATGCTGCTAGGTAGAACTTAATGCTGCTAGCTCGTTAGTTCCCTCACGTGCGTTGCACGTCAGGGTATTTTCGTCACTTCACTGTTCCCGCTATAACACATTAACACACTTCAGCTACCTCCCTTTCACGAAAATCGATGAGGATATTTTTTGCAAATAACAAAACTAAGTCGTGTTTAACACAACAAAATCACACTCACATAAACGCTCTATCTTCTTTCAACCTAATATCTCAAACAATACAGTCGGTGCTTAGCAGTCGTGATTCTTCAAAAAACACACGTACCAGGTAACCACATTTACTAATTTTTACTTCATTCAAACGGTATTTTGCATTGTTTTATAACCTTAATCGTTAATGCAGTAACCATGTTTGATAATCAATTTATTTGCGCTGTGGACAATCCTGATGTTTTTGATGAGTTTGTAAGTTAACACCATTATTGACAAGCTGTTATTTCTCTAAAAAACTAGTTTAATTACTCCTTCCCATAATTATAGTCCACTGTTGACTTTTGAAGTCTTTAGTTTTCAACTTTGACCTTAAATATTTTTATTTGTGTTATATATTACTTGATGCAAAATATATGAATGGATTAAGTTTTGAATGTATTTTCTATTGGTATAATTTTTATCAACTATTATATAACACAAGTAAAAATATATAAGGTCAAATTTGCCAAATGAGGACTTAAAAAGTCACACATTAAGTGTCCACTATGACTTTTTCAAGTCTTTTTTCTTCAACTTTGACTTCAAATTTTTTTGTCCGTGTTATATAGTACTTGATGCAAGATATATGAATGGATTAAGTTTTTAGTTGTGTTTTCATTTGTATACTTTATTTTCATATACAGGAACTGCATAATGATTATGTTCTAGGAGGTTCCTATACTGGCAATGGTTTTATTTTCTTAGTTAACTGTGGAGGGGGTTAGATGGAAAGTTCGTGTAAGGAGAGTCTCACAATTTAAGTGTGTTGTTGAGGGAGCAAGGTGGAATGATTTTGTCATTCACAACATCTCCTGTTCTGCTGTTGAGTACATACATTTTGTTGAAGAGGGTGAGGATGTGTTTTATGTAACTTGCTATGGTGAGAATGGGTTGGAGTTTCACAATTATGAACCCGAGAGTGCCTCATTTTGGAGATGTTTAGTGCCTGTGACAGACACATCTCTGCTTGTGCAGTCGTTGGAGGAAGACTTTCTGAGATATCTGGATGGTCCAACCCCTACTGATTCGGTCGTGGTTTCCACTAACACGACTGACTACAATGTTAGGGTGGCCAGTGATCATCTCTATGGTCGATACGTCCACTCCTTCTTCTATGGCGGTGGTTGGGTGACACTCGCTCGAGACTTGAATTTGAAGGCTGGTCAGTGGATAGTTTTTACTCAGGTTTACCCGGGCTAGGAATTTAATGTGATGTTGTTTGAACCTGATGGAGGAGCCATCACAACTGTGGAGACATACAGCACCAATATTGCCATGAATGCCTTGTGTCACCAACCACATGACTATGGTATTCTTTTTCCTTTATTAGCTTTAACTACATCAAGTATATGATATCTTTGTAACATTTTGGATTATCTATAACTTACTCATTTTGTAATATTAAATTCAGATTTTGAAGCCGGACGGATGAACTGGATGTGCAGATGGTCGTTTCACACTGTCCACGACCAAGAAGATAGGGCATTCTACCGACCACTGACTGCATGCTTCTGGAGAAATGGACAACTAGTAAGTGTCTTGAAAACTTTGATAATTTGTCAAATAGTAATTATGCTACAATTTCAATGAGATTACAAACTAAACAACTATCAATCTATAGCAGTTGTAACTTTGTACATTTTGTAACAGACTATACCATCAAAAATTGTGCACAAGCACAACTTGTATAGGTACTCTATCTCTGTTGTGAACCACCAAATGATACAGAAAGTGTTCCAAGTACGTGAGAGAATAGTGGTGGTACCTGGTCGAGGGAAGGTGAGGAGGAAGGTGTTTATTGTTTCATGCTTTGGTTTCAGGGAGTTGAGACAGGAAGCCGGCTTTGGTGCAGCTGCAAGGGTCCGCTTCTTTTTAACAGATGACACAAACTGGTCCCAAAGAGTCTTAATGTTTGATGTGTGTTGATGGTTTGATGGTTTTTGATGGTTTTATGTTTGTTGATGGGTGAAACAATGTTTGAAAGTTTTGTAAGTTGGATAAACTTTTTTGTAAGTATCTGATGTATGATAAACCAAATGGGTTTGTCACTAGACAATGGTATGTAATTAGCTAATGTAGGATGAACCATATGGGTTTACCCGTAGACAATGTTATGTAGTAAACTATGTAGGTTGACATTATTGTACGAAAGCGGCTTATACGGCCTTATAGCTAGTTAATTGGGGATTTAAACCCTTAAGTGTAAATGTTACCAATCCACCCCTGCACTCTCATATCTAGCAGTACAAACCCACCTGCAGTAACGTTTTCTTAGGAGCAGAAACTTTGGATTTTTTTTTTTATTATTTTTTTTAACAGAGCAGAAACTTTTGACTAACATAATACAAAATATATCCCAAGTTCTTGTTAATGAACACAACAATCAAAATATTGTAACAATTAAGTGTAAATGTTACCAATCCACCCCTGAACTCTCATTCTAGCAGTACAAACCCATCTGCAGTAACGTTTTCTTAGCAGCAGAAACTTTTGATTTTGATAACTTTTGATTAACATGATACAAAATATATCCCAAGTTCTTGTTAATGAACACAACAATCAAAATATTGTAACAATTAAGTGTAAATATTACCAATCCACCCCTGCACTCTCATATCTAGCAGTACAAACCCACCTGCAGTAACGTTTTCTTAGCAGCAGAAACTTCTGATTTTGATAACTTTTGATTAACATGATACAAAATATATCCCAAGTTCTTGTTAATGAACACAACAATCAAAATATTGTAACAATTAATGAGAAAATTTAGCAATGACAAAGTACGGGAATTAAAATTAAACATATTCCATTAATACTTGAAATGAAAAATTACAAAATACCGGTAATAAAAGGTACACATTCTAAAATTTTACTAATCTAAAAGGATTACAACATGTTTATTTATAAAGTCAAATAAAGTAGAACAAAAGGATTACAATATTTATTTAAATTACTTCCTAACTCAACTAATACATTTTCTTTTTACCCTTCCCTTTTGAACAAACTTTGGGCATTTTTGGTTCCCATGGTTTTATAGCCTTGTCTTCACAAGTCTTAGCATTGGGCAGGCCTAGCACCTGAACCCTCTCATCGAAAAGCTCTTTGGCAGTCTTTTTTGGAGTTTTAACCTTCCTAGCATCTTCCTTTTTGTGCCTGATCCAGAGTATCCCTTTGGAAAGTAGTCTACCCATGTATTTGGAGGACCTTCAGAACTGCTTGATATGTGAAATGAACTTGAGTCACTGCTGTCAATTTTAATGATTTCTGCAAAAAAATAAAAAATATAAAAAGGGGTTAAACTAGGATTTGTGATTTGAGATACACATGGAAACGAGTATAAAAAGGGGATATGGGAAAACCAAACTACCTATGTTTAATGCAGGAAAGGCTTGATGTTTCCCACTGGTGGCTTGAACCTTTTCAACATCTTCGGGCCAATCATGATCCTTTGGGACGAGCGTTTGCCAGGGATCAATGCTTATATATAACTCTTGACAGAACTATATACATATTAGTCGCCAACAAAGACTAGTCACAATGGAACATGATTGACTTGAAGAAATCTGCAAAATTTCATGATTGACCTGATCCAAATATCCCTTTGGAAAGTAGTCTGACCATGGATTTGTTACAAAAAAAATTAAAAAATATATTAAAATTTTAAAAAAATATAGTGTAAATGAAATAAAAGATAATGTTACAATTCATGGTATGTTTGAAACAACCTTTGTTCTTGGAACTCCAATGGCCACATTACCTGGTGGATGGTTGGTTTTAGATCATAAAAAAGAATGGAATGCAATAAACTAACATACGTAACCCTTCTAACTTCCCACTACTGCTCCTTTTGTCATTTCAACTCCCTTTGAGCAAAGGACTGCACCAGCCGCATTGCTAGATTGTTGAAAAAACAAAAGAAACAGTATGGGAAGTTAGAATGGAAAGGTATGTTGAAATTCCAGACTCAAAGTAATACAAACAATCTACAAATGTTGAGTAAAGAATAGAGTCTAAGTAACATCACTCATCTTGAATGCGATAATGGAGTGTGGCATGTCATGAACAGTACACACTATATCATTATTGCATTGTTCAGGACAGATCTATCTAACGTTGCAGTACCGTCTAATAACCACACAAACGGTAGTAGACGTTTTCCAAATTAAGCAATGGAACCATCTACAACGCTATATAGAGCACCCTAATCATTGAGCTTTAAGTTATTAGAAAACAGATTCTTACTATCATTTATATTGCTCCCTTAGATGTGACGAACATACATATTAATTATGTAGATTCTACGACATTAGAGAGCTAATTGTGCATGAATGAAATCATATAAAATTTATATTAACAATGCAATGAACTACCATCCTTTCTACCCTAGCCAACAACAACATATTATTCAGCCTTGAATCTCTAACCTACCAACATGCTGGAAGACGAAGACGCTAAATTCAAGCATCGAACCTACAAATTATACTTGATAATTGTTTCTGTATTTTGGCAAAGAGCAAAGATGAATCATCGATGGATGAAACACCAAAACAAGTTTATGTTCATACTTGAAAGTGGTGTCTTTGCATCCATCGATGATACTTCTTCCATCTTTGATACTTGGATATTTTAGCCTAACTATTCGCACACACATCCATCACTTTTCTTCCTTATTCTCTCAATACAAATGCAACATAATTCTTATACCAGATAGTCAACCTAAGCCTAAGATAAAATAAGCTAATCCAAGCAAACCTTAATATCTCTTTTGCTCTAATTATTCGCAAAAACAACACAACATGTTCTTTCTTATTCTATCAATACAAATGCAACGCAATTCTTATAACATATAATCAACCTAAGCCTAAGAATAAATAGCTCTAAGGGGGTATTTGGATTATATTAATTAATTTGTGATCTTATCAGCTTTTTGAGATTTGGGATCAAAACGCTAGATCCGAGTGAGTTGCAACTGTGAGTGTGAAAGAGAAAGAGATGATTATGTTCAAGTGTTCGAAGTATGTTTGATAAGAAAGAGAGGATCAAAACCCTAGATCCGAGTGAAGTGTGTTTGAACCCGGTTCGACTCGGGTGGTTCAACAGGTTGAACCGTTCCGGGTGAAAAATGAGTCGATTTAAACCTGGTCAACTTGCTAGGTTGGGTCAAAAACGGGTCAAATTAAACTGGGTCAACCCGCCGGGTTTGAAGAGTCCCGGGTCAACCCGGTTTGTGTTTATTTGGTTGTACTTAATTTAATAGACCTGTTTTTAATTGGTTGTACAATGTGAATAAATCATTGTACTTTTAAGTAATGGATAATGTTTTGAAACCCGGTTCGACCCGGGTGGTTCAACTGGTTGAACCGTTCCGGTCGAAAAATGGGTCGATTTAAACTCGGTCAACTTGCTAGGTTGGGTCGAAAACGGGTCAAATTAAACCGGTTCAACCCGTCGGGTTTGAAGCGCCCCGGGTTAACCCGGTATGTGATTTGTATTAATTTTTTTAATTGGTTGTATTTAATTTGGTAGATACGTTTTTAATTGGTTGTAAAAACCGAAACCAAATGCTTGGTTTATCGGTTTCTCAGGTTATACAAATTTACAAATTATTATATATCATAAACACAAAATTATTATATGTAGAATACTAATCAAGTTGGAAACATGAAATCCTTGTGGTTATGTGTGGTGTTGGAATTGAGAGTAAGAAAGAAAGAGTGGAACCTTGAGAGAAAAAGAGAAGTATTAGATTAGAGTGAATAAATGATGCGTGGGGATTGCACCAAGCTTTACCTCTCGAGGGATCTCGAGAAACTTACAACCCCCACCAGGCAGTGTACTTGATCGTTGTAGTATAGTATAGTGACAAGTACCATGGGATTGATCATTCAACTCAGGAATAGTGTCGTTAGGATTGAAATTGATCTAACTAGGTCTAAAGATGTAGGATGATTCTTTTAGTGTTTTTATATTTTATGAAAAGCAAGTAAAATTCTAGGGTATTGGAAGAAGGGGCGGAATTAGTTGTTAATTAACTAACCCAAAAGCTACTAATTAAACTAATTAAACTAATAAACAAGAAAAGTAAACTAAGGTTCTACAAGGGATGTGAAGCATGTCTACCTATGATATGTTACTCCTTGCTAGCTATCCAATTCTACCTATTGAATTGTCACACCTTGTTTTAATTGACGGGTTGTATTCCTTAATACCATTCATGGGGTGGCGTACTTACTTCCCCAATCCTATAAGCTCTTACTTCACTCCTATGTCGAGCCGGCTAAGAAGCTCCTAACATGGGATCACTAGAATTCGCTCATGCATTAAATACAACCATAAAAACCTAGTACACATCGGTTCATGTTTCTTAAGACGTTCAAGCATGTTACCCTATGGAAGTCTGCCAGTTTTCTTAAGCCTAACATCGAATTCATTCAATTAAACAAGAATCAATAGGAAACAAGAATTATAAACTAAACCAACTAGATCTATTGAAGTTGTCACGCCTTAATTGATGGAGATAGACACACACATCAACAAGCCCTCATTGATGGAGATAGACACAAACATCAACAAGAAATCAATGAGATCTAATTAATTATACACAAGTTTCACACAATCATAAGTAGACACAAGGTGAATTAGCAAAACATCATCAAAGAAGAGCAATCAACAATGATAATGGAAAACATAATTAAGATAGAATCAACAAACCAATACATGATGTTTATGGAGTGATTGAAACCCTCTAAGTTGCTGGAAAAACACCTACCTAAACCCAGGAATCGACCTTAGGGTTTAGGGCTTACAAATAATGAAGTTATGTGGTTATATTTATAGGAAAACTTTCTGTCGGCCCGATCTGACAGCGTCAGACTTAACACATGACGCCTTCAGGAAGCCTTTTTCACCAAATTGTATATCTTTTCGTCCCAATCATTTTCTTTTTTGAATCGCTCAAATCCGAGTTCGTATGCAAAAGTTATGGCCAAAACAGTGTCAGCTACTCCGCGCGCAAGTTTTGATAAATTAACACGTGACGGCCTTGGGTGACGCCTTCACGTTTCTTCTGGGCCGTCACCACTTTTACTCTTGACGCCGTCAAGATTTTATTCTTGACGCCGTCATCCACTGTTCCCAGCAAGGAAAATTAAGTCTTTGCCGTTTTCTTTACTTTTATGCTCCAAAAACGTCCAAAATGCCTTCTTTTCCAGAATTCACTCCCAAAGTACCTAAAATCACAAAAGAAACGATTTAGGGCAATATTTGATCAAATAAATTCAATTCCGGGCTTAAATGACCCCCTCAAAGTGGTTCATTTTCGCCTCATCATATACCCTTACACTTGAGATTTGCTTGTCCTCAAGCAAATGCGCTTTTATTCTAGTCAAAATACAAGTTAGGGGTCATTTAACACTAATATAAAAGTAATTACAACAAATAATCGTTCCACTAAAGACCAAAGACAAGCACGGAGGTCATACACTAGCACCTCACAAATAGTGTTTAGATACTCTCATCTCTCGGGTGTAATAAAGTATATATCACAATATGGAAATGGAAAACATCTCTCACTACCTGTCATAGCAAAATAGATTACCATAGGCTTGGGAAAGGATCAAACCTCCACCACATGGCGTAAGCACCTAGGATAAACTATCAAAGAGGTCTTTCAAAAGGGTTGTAACGTTAGGTGTAGGGATATGGAATACATGGTTTTGTTGGATATAGGCAGTCTTTACTGGTGGCGAGTTAACAATCTTAGTTAATTACATGTACAATATGGCGTTGCTAAGCCAAGACTAGACTCGACTTAAGCTAATAAATAAAAAATAACAAAAACATAAAATGAACATAAAATGAAAAGGGATGGTAGTCCGTATGTTTTTTTCTCTTTTTCTTTTTCTATTTTTTTTCTTTTTCTTGATTTTTTTTTTTTTTTTTTTTTTTTTTTTTTTTTTTTTTTTTTTTTGGCATACACTCTTACCCTATCATCCAAAATAATACATCATAGGGAATGTAAATTCCCCTTACACTTGAATCTTTACATACTTTACAATAAACTAATCTAATGACTCGAATCAAGATAATCAAAACACTTGGAGTACTTTTAAGATTAACGTACATATGGGGGTAATATATGATGTTCTTCCCCATTACTCCATAAAATAAGTACTTTACCCATGAGTCCCAATCGTCCCAAAACAATATGTACAAGGATATGACTCGACTTAGCAACCATGTAATCAATTAGATAATTAACTTAAGGTTTAACAAATAACAATAATGCACTAAAGATGTGTGCATACACGGAAGGCTAAGGCGATTTGGGTGTACATTTAAGTGGGGTGTAACAAATTCTTCCTTTAAGTAAAATGCTTAAAGTTAGAAACGAAAAGATAGGCTCGGAGGGGTGTACTAGGGGTTTCGTGTACTAAAAATGAGTACAACGCTAAGGTGTGGGAAAAATTAATTGACTTAACTAGCCAAGTAATATGACTTAAATGGTCAAGTAATTATGATACGGGTTTAACACAAGGGTGATCCTAATGCCTCTTATCATGTAGTAAATCCTACTACACGAATGTAGTCTCACTAGCGGTCTCGGGATGCATCACTAACGCAAGTTCTAGAATCTAAATGCTACCGGTACACTCATAAGCACTAATAGTAAATGCTTTTCCTATCAAATCTAAAGGCGAACCTCACATATTTGGGTGGAAAATTTTTTTGAATAGTATGGTTTTGTGCTAGTCATACAATCTCCTATCCATGAGACGCTTGCTATGGCTAAAGTTTCACTCCTAAATGTTGTAAAAAATTTTAAATTTGGTGCTAAAATTACACTAACAAGTATTTCTCATAGTTTTATTACACATCTACTATCAAACAAACAAACTCAAGCGAAAGTGTATCTGTAAGGTATCATCATTTTACCCCTCCCCCCCTTACACTTAGGATGAACATTGTCCCCAATGTTCAAGTAAAGAATGTAAAAGTGAAATAAGTAAAACAAATGAAATCAAATACTCCCCTGATTCGCTCGGTATGGATAATAAGGTGGCCAGGTTAGATCTTCCTCCAAGAAAATGAACAATCAAAGCTTCCCTTCCAGAATATAAATCATCTTCTTGTCATACATAACCTGTTAAACCTGAGAAAACAATCACAAAAACCTAAAGCATCAATCCGAACAAAGAAAACTCACAACTAGATGTAATTCCAGACTTAGGAATAAAAACAAAACAATTAAAGATATAATGCTTGTGGAATGAATGTTTGCAGATTTCCTGGAGTTTATAAAACTAAAGAATCAACCAAAAACTTTAAGACTCCGGTATAAACAAAACTAGCAAAATTTCCAGAATTTTACACATGATGCCGTCAGGAATTAATTCCTGACGCCGTCAGAAGTGACCTGCTGAAATCTTTACGTTAAGTTTTAGGAAAATTTCTGGAAAAACTTATGTCCTACTTCCTGGAAAATCCTGCAAAACATCATTATGACTCGATACAAGCATTTGACTCAAACAATTACTAATACACATGTTCATTTAATATTGTTGTGGTTCATGCTCAATTTCGTTCTTATAAACAAATTTGGATCTCCCTTACACTTATCTTTTTCAAAATACCTTTATATGCAATTAAGACGAAGTTAAAAACAAAATAAAGCATTTTAACAATTTACTTTGAAACATGAGCCACAAACAATAAAAATAAAGCATGCATACGGAAACAAATAAAATCAAATAAACAAACAAACAAATAAATAAAGCTTGGGTTGCCTCCCAATAAGCGCTTGTTTTTGTTCGAGTCATGAGCCTGACTCTACCCTTATTTAACGGAAATAGGGGAGGTTTTCCCTACACTTTGAATTAAGTGCGGGTGGAAGTAGCGATACACACCCTTAGGGTGGAAATATGCCACGTGAGGTGAAGGGGGTGAGTGAATGGCTTCCTTCATCCTAAAACTACCCGGATAATATTGGTTGATGGGTAGGTCGGTTCCTCTTTTGTCTCCTAGATGTATATCTAAGGATGGAAAGTTGTGTAAAGGTTGAGGTTCCGGTTCATCAACATTAGGAAATTCCCTAGAAATAGGAGTAAGGTTATTACTACAAGTATTCAAACCTATATCCTCAAGTGGTGCCTGGTCCAAGGGTTCTACCTCCATCGGAATTCCTAAAGTTTCTTCTACTTCTTCCGGGTAAGTCACGGGCGGTGTGTGTGCCTCAAATGATGGTTGAGTATTTTGTGGGCTTATGTTATTGACCTCATCATTCCATGTGTCAAGATCACCTATATCCTCATCATGTGTTTTGGTAGAATCTATCCTAAGCATTCTCCTAAGTATCTCACGTGCTTCTCTAGGCATCTCAACTTCTATGTCCGAATCATAAGGATCATCCTCAATATTCTGACTGCTATATACAAATTGCCCAAGAGATTCATCATCTGTTTCTTGAGATTCATCATCATCGATCATAAAACCTAGGTCTTTTTGATCAATGTGATCATGCTCGGCTAAATCCTCCTCAATTGTTTTCTTAGGTAGTGATAATAGCAAACCTAGTGCTTCATCCAACTTATGATTTGTTGCAATGGCTCTCTCCATAATTCCTTGGCAAACTAGGTCGCATTTCCTATTGGCCTCACTAAAACTAGATCTTAAACATGGAGGTTGTTCATAAGAATCTATCCTAGCTGAAGGCTCATATGATTCATAGGTGTCTATAAATGAGGTATTTTGGAACTCTTTGGTGTGTTAGCCGCTCAACCTTATCTTGTAATCTTAGAAGTCTAAGTGTAAAGTCCATTTGAAGCAAATTACAAACAAAATCACAAAGAAAAGATAGACTACGAGAAAGCTACAAAATAAAAAAGAAAAAATCTCACTTGATAGGAATCTAATGAGTAGACCTAATAAAAATCAAATTCAACCTAAAAAATAACTATTCCCCGAGCTGCGGCGCCAAAAACTTGATGCGTGGGGATTGCACCAAGCTTTACCTCTCGAGGGATCTCGAAAAGCTTACAACCCCCACCAGGCAGTGTACCCGATCGTTGTAGTATAGTATAGTGACAAGTACCGGGGGATTGATCGTTCAACTCAGGAATAGTGTCGTTAGGATTGAAATTGATCAAACTAGGTCTAAAGGTAAAGGATGATTCTTTTAGTGTTTTTATATTTTATGAAAAGCAAGTAAAATTCTAGGGTATTGGAAGAAGGGGCGGAATTAGTTGTTAATCAACTAACCCAAAAGCTACTAATTAAACTAATAAACAAGAAAAGTAAACTATGGTTCTACAAGGGATGTGAAGCATGTCTACCTATGATATGTTACTCCTTGCTAGCTATCCAATTCTACCTATTGAATTGTCACACCTTGTTTTAATTGACGGGTTGTATTCCTTAATACCATTCATGGGGTGGCGTACTTCCTTCCCCAATCCTATAAGCTCCTACTTCACTCCTATGTCGAGCCGGCTAAGAAGCTCCTAACATGGGATCACTAGAATTCACTCATGCATTAAATACAACCATAAAAACCTAGTACACATCAGTTCATGTTTCTTAAGACGTTCAAGCATGTTACCCTATGGAAGTCTGCCAGTTTTCTTAAGCCTAACATCGAATTCATTCAATTAAACAAGAATCAATAGGAAACAAGAATTATAAACTAAACCAACTAGATCTATTGAAGTTGTCACGCCTTAATTGATGGAGATAGACACACACATCAACAAGCCCTCATTGATGGAGATAGACACAAACATCAACAAGAAATCAGTGAGATCTAATTAATTATACACAAGTTTCACACAGTCATAAGTAGACACAAGGTGAATTAGCAAAACATCATCAAAGAAGAGCAATCAACAATGATAATGGAAAACATAATTAAGATAGAATCAACAAACCAATACATGATGTTTATGGAGTGATTGAAACCCTCTAAGTTGCTGAAAAAACACCTACCTAAACCCAGGAATCGACCTTAGGGTTTAGGGCTTACAAATAATGAAGTTATGTGGTTATATTTATAGGAAAACTTTCTGTCGGCCCGATCTGACGGCTTTAGACTTAACACATGACGTCGTCAGGAAGCCTTTTTCACCAAATTGTAGATCTTTTCATCCCGATCATTTTCTTTTTTGAATCGCTCAAATCCGAGTTCGTATGCAAAAGTTATGGCCAAAACAGTGTCAGCTACTCCGCGCGCAAGTTTTGACAAGTTAACACGTGACGGCCTTGGGTGACGCCTTCACGTTTCTTCTGGGCCGTCACCACTTTTACTCTTGACGCCGTCAAGATTTTCTTCTTGATGCCGTCATCTACTATTCCCAGCAAGGAAAATTAAGTCTGCCGTTTTCTTCACTTTTATGCTCCAAAAACGTCCAAAATGCCTTCTTTTCCAGAATTCACTCCCAAAGTACTTAAAATCACAAAAGGAACGATTTAGGGCAATATTTGATCAAATAAATTCAATTCTGGGCTTAAATGACCCCCTAAAAGTGGTTCATTTTTCGCCTCATCAATAAAGGTCCAACCCTCTCCACATGTAGAGAGGGGTATTTATACTAAACTGCAAACGCCCACACCCGGGCTGTGGATCAGGCATACAGTGGGTAAAGACCCGTCCTTCTTCCACGGTGTTACTTAAACTAATACTAACTAACTAATAACTAAACTAACTACGAGCTAACTTATTGTTATTACAATAATTAGGTGACCGAGACTTTTACAGGAATATTTGTATTCCTAACAATCTCCCCCTAAGCGAGGTCACCTTGGAAATTAAGCTCTTTGATCTTTAAGCATTCTTTAGTCTTTGTAGCTCGTAGGTTCTGATTCTTCACTTTTCTGCACACTTTGTACTTCAAGCAAGCGAACTTGTGATTTGGATTCCTTTGCGATGTGTGATCTTTGAGCTTCTTTGAGATCATCAGCCATAGTAAATCTCCAAGCTCATCCACAGTAGTATCGCCTTCATGTGATGTAGTGACTTAAGGACCATCATGCTCACACCCTTCTGGATCAGGAGACTTTGCATCAAAGTTGTGGATCAGGAGACTTTTTCATCAGAGTTGCGGAAATGTTGTTGGTAGTCTCTCAACATTTGTTGTAGTAAGTCTCTCATCATTCATGATCATCATTGATAGTGAGTAGGATGTGTGAGCATGAGGTATGGATTGACCCGATTCAGCTGGAAATACGAGCCATCAACGCCATCTTTATATGTGTCCCTGAAATAAAACAGTTAGCAATAAAGATATAGAACGAATATGGCTTTGTCATTTGTTCTGCGAGGACAGACTACCCTCCGGTTTTCTGAAAACCGACCTGTGATCAGGTAGAGTCTCTTTTAAAGAAGACTCTCCTTGACAGGAATTTCCAGCTTATAGTAATGAATTTTCCAAAGAATCCACTTTGGAATCTTTATACTAAGCATGTTCTCATACAGGAACGTCTCAAAGCAGACAGCACGATAGAGTGAATCGGTGAATTGATATTCACGGATTGATGAAAAATTGATTTATAGAAATCACTCGCGTGTCATATAATAAACAATTTTTGAGACACAACGAGTGTTTTATACTCAGAATCACATTTCCATCAAAAATACTTTTGTTTGAAAGATTATACACAATCAATGTGCTCGAGAAATTAGTTTGTGAGCACATTGAAAGGTTTTAGCAAAAGTATCCGTCAATCCACATCCTGGAACAAGTTTGATTCAGTGTTGAATCGCACCATTGTTGCTTTCCAGTTGTCACTTTATCATTGATCCAAGATGGATCTCACATGTTACCTACCAAGAGCTTGAAAGATGTTCGCTCTAGAAGGATTTCCATCTTCATTGTGCATATTTTCATATCACTCGGATGTTCTGGCAATACCACAAGGATAATGCGTAGGACTCTAAATATTTTATCTTATTTTCCACATTGTGTGAAACAATAAGCATATTTGGAATGTGTCCTATCGAGATTTATGGATGATCTCATGGCTCTAGACTCAATAGTGCGTTTTGATCCGCTCCTGGAGACTGGGGAGGCGTCTCCTGTTTAGGTATCAACATAGCTCGCAATGAGTGGTCGATACATTGCACAGGGTTCCCCGTGAGAATGAAACAAGCTCTTTTAAGAGAACTTGAGTAGTTGGGAAGTTTGGTGCAGTTCGTCACTGGGTCCATGACGTCTTGTCTTCAATACCGGTGTTACCTTAGTAACCGCCAGTAGCTTATGAATTGAACCTGGTTTCTGCCCTAAGGTTGAATATTTGGAGGGCTATTTCTTTTCGCCCTTTCTCATTTCATTTCTTTTTCATTCTTCAACCCCTTCAGTGCATACCGAGACTTCACCACTAGAACCTTGTTGGGTTTGTTCTAGTCCTAGCTCTATCTCAGTCCGCACTCTTCCCTTTCTCACTTTACTCCTTTTTTCATTCATTCCTAAGGACTTCTAATCTATCTCTGGATTGTCCCTGGGAAGATCCTTCCGGTTCTGGTGGATCATGGGAACTCATACCTAACTTTAACCATCCTTATAACTCCATGCATAAAGATAAATGGTCGGTCTTTGGTATTACTTCCACAAACGCCTTTGCTCCCCCTCAATATGTGCATCGATATATGAAAGAGTTTAGCACATATGTGGGAGCCTATTATTGAGTCCAAAAGATCACTTTTGATTATCAGATTTCATATTTAAATCACATTCTCTCCCCCGATCAAAAATTTCAAATCTTTCGAGATTTTTTATCTCAATTGATCTAAATAATTTAGAAAAACGTTTAGGAGAGAACTGCGGTCAGTTTTAATATTTTTTGATAAAAGGAACCTTTTTCTTGCTCCCCCTCAATCTGTGAGGGAGGTTGTTATGTGTCAGATTTGATGAGTTTACAAAAGATTTGAAGTTTTAACGAAAACTCTTTGAAAATTTCTCATTCTGACACATAACCATCACAAAATGTATTATTGCTTATTTTGTACAAAGTGTGGAGAGTTTTGATGATACATAAAATTTTGGGAAATCACTCTCCCCCTCAATCAATGACGGTTGTTAAAACATAAATAAATGATGTCATTGATTGAGTGAAAAATTTTATCAAAATTTTGAGTTCAAATTGATTTCCAAACAAAATCTCAGGGTACCACCAAGTTTTGCACAAATACTTTCCGGAAAAATCATAGAAGGGAAAGTATTTGGCGATAAAAAGAAGACTTCTCTTCTTTATCAAGAAATAATGCACTGATGCGTACATTAGATCGAGGGTGCATGAATATAAAGTAATTCACGCTCGGATGAATGACACCCTTTGCTAGGAACAACCGTCTTTTTGGCGACGTGTTTTCCTCATTTTTGAAAACCGGGTTGCTATCTGAAGTAATAGCAAGCCATATTTTTGAAGTCCGGGTTACAGCCTGAAATGAATGCAAGCCAAATTTTGAAGCCCGGGTTGTAGCCTAAAATGACTACAAGCCATATTTTTGAAGAGTATTTTGAGATACGGCATGTTTTAGAGAAAAACTATATTTGAAACCGAAAAAACTCTTGCTCAAGCATATGTATGATTCCGTGTCATTATTGAATGACATTTCTAGAAACGTACATAATATTGATTACACAAGAGACATGTCGTGGGAAGAATATTTTTGGTTTTTTTTATGATTTTGTGATTTTTATGGATTTTGAAGATTTTATATTTTTCTATTTTCTTTTTGTGTTAATACTATGTACAAAGGATATGTGAAGCAACCCCTTTATTCCTCCTGATCTTCCTAAAGACTTAGGAGATCCTCAGGCGTGAGACTCTTCATACCAAGACGTGGGAGGATGAATTGAAATCGGTCCCTAGAGAGTGCTTTGGTGAAGATATCAGTTAGCTGGAACTCAGTCCTCACGAAGTAAAGTTCCAAAATTCCTTTCTCAACTTGCTCCCTGATGAAGTGGTGTCGAATGTCAATGTGCTTAGTCCTAGAGTGCTGGACATTGTTGCAGCAAAGTGCAATTGCACTTTTGTTGTCACAGTACATGGGAATCTTGTTGCACACGAAGCCATAGTCCAAAAGTTGAGATCTCATCCATAAGATCTGAGCACAGCACGAGGACATGGCAATGTATTCAGCTTCTGTGGAGGAGATTGATGTACTCATTTGTTTCTTTGAAGACCAACTGACTAGCTTATTACCCAAAAACTGAGCACCCCCAGATGTACTGCGATGAGTGTCTTGACATCCCACATGGTCAGCATCAGAATAGGCTGTGAGCACCATAGAAGTGTCCTTGGGGTACCATAGGCCCATGTGGATTATTCCTTTAAGATACCGAAAGACTCTCTTGACAGCTTCCAGGTGTTTCTTGGTAGGTTTGGATTGATACCGAGCATACATGCAAACTGCAAATAGAAGATCCGGTCTGCTAGCTGTAAGATACATTAAGGAACCAATCATGCTTCGATACTTGGTCTGTTCGACCAGGATCCCAACATCATCTTCATCTAGTTTTGATCTTTCAATCATAGGAGTATCAACTGAGTCACAGGAATCGAATCCAAATTTCTTCAAAATTTCATTAGAATACTTGGATTGATTGATGAAGATGCCATTGGGATTTTGAGATATTTGCAAGCCTAGAAAGAAGGACATTTGACCTATCATGGACATCTGGAACTCAGAGCTCATCTCTTGGGAGAAACGATCACACTCTTTGGGATCAGAGGAGGCAAATATGATATCATCTACGTAGATTTGTACATGAAGAAAGGTTTTGCCCGTTTTTCTGGTAAATAGTGTAGGATTAACAGCACGTTTGGAAAACTTGTTGGCAAGAAGGAATTTTGACAAGGTGTCGTACCACGCCCTAGGAGCTTGCTTAAGTCCATAAAGAGCCTTCTTCAAGCGATACACATGGTTAGGACATTCTGGATCCACGAATTCTTCGGGTTGGCTTACATACACCACCTCTTTAAGATCGCCATTTAAGAATGCAGTCTTAACATCCATTTGATAAACCACCATATTCTGACTTGCCGCATTTGCTAGAAATATTCTTATGGCTTCAATTCTAGCAACAGGTGCGAAGGATTCTTCAAAGTCTATACCTTCTTCTTGACGATATCCTTTTGCCACCAGCCTAGCCTTGTTCTTCAATACATCTCCATGCTCATCAAGTTTAACTTTAAATATCCATTTGAGAGCAATGATCATAGCACAATCGGGAGGCGGTACTAATTCCCACACATCAAGTCGGTCAAACTCATGAATCTCGTCTACCATAGCAGTGAACCATGAGTGTTTAGACATTGCATCCCTGAAATATTTTGGCTCAACTTTAGAGAGGATAGAATTGAAGAAGCACCACAATGCGTCGGTTGCAAGTTGCTTACGGGTTGATACCGGACGCGAAGGGTTTCCAATAATGTTGTCAATTGGGTGATCATTTGTCCATTTCCTAAGGTGTTCATGGGGTTGAGAATTGGGAACTGAGGTAGCCGTGTTAGATTCGTCTGAGGATGTAGCATCATTTGACGATTCAGGAGCAAAGATGTTAACAAACAGCTCATTATCAGGTGGAGCGAAAGGTTTTACTTCAAACGAATTATCCACACCTGCTACTCGTTGTACAAATAAAGGTTGACCATTAGGTGTGGTAACTGAACGACTGATGGCGGGGGCTTCAGGATCCCATGACAACGAAGTGGATGGCCCAGCATTATCATCGAGGACATTTGCTACCCCAGCTGGTTGTGGAACGATTGTGGCTTCTGGAGCATCCACATGTTGAGGTTCAAAGTATTCATCAAACATAGGGTCAAACAGTTTCTTCCAATCTTCACTTGTAGTAGGTACAAAAGGAGTAGCAGGAGTGGGATTCTGTACAAGCCTGGAGCTTATAGGTCCAGGAGACAAAAGGTTAGGTACGGGTCCAGAACTTGATTGTACAGGAACCGGTTGCTCAGTTAGCTCATCGAAAGTAATGTGGATTGTTTCCATTATGTCTCTGGTACGTTTGTTGTAGATTTGGTACCCCTTTCGCTCTGGAGCATAGCCAACGAAGAAACCAATGTCGGCCTTGGCCTTGAGTTTCCCAAGGTCTTCACTGTCATTAGTTGGATAGCACAATGCACCAAACACTCGAAGAAACGAAAGGTCTGGTTTTCTGCCATGAACCAGTTCATATGGAGTCTTGCAGTGGAGAGGATGTATCAAGGATCGGTTCTGTGTGTAACATGCAGTTTCAATTGCCTCAGCCCAAAGAAACATAGGAGCTTTGGAGAAGATGAGCATAGTCCTTACGGATTCAACTAAGGTGCGATTGCGCCTTTCAACAACTCCATTTTGTTGAGGAGTACGTGGAATGCTCTTTTGATGACTAATGCCGACACCTTCATAAAATTGAGTAAGTTGTTTGTTCACAAACTCCGTTCCATTATCAGTACGAATGAATCTAACTATTTTTTTGAGACGAACTTGCAATTGCTTGATGAGTTTGATGATGGTTTCCGGAGTTTCATCTTTTGATCGTAGAAACTTTACCCACGTGAAACGAGAATGATCATCGACGATAACAAGCACATATTTCTTTCCATTGATACTTTGAATCCTCATTGGTCTACAGAGATCCATGTGAAGAGTATGTAGAACTTCCATGATGGAATTTACAGTTTTGGGTTTATGGGTGTGCTTTTTGCTCTTGCCCATTTGACATGCGGAACATAAATGATCTTTTTCATACTTAAGTCTGGGCAAGCCTCGAACAAGATCCTTACGTATGAGTTCATTGATGGTACCGAAGTTCAAATGGTTTAAACGACGATGCCACAAACATGATTTGTTCTTAGAGGCTTTTGAAAGCAAGCAAATTGGAGAGGACCGCAACATGTCTTCGATAGAGATGGTATAAAGATTAGTGCCCCGACTCCCCTTGAGGAGATCAACACCATCTAATTCTCTAACAAAACAGGTGTGCTTTCTGAAGGCAACTTCAAGATCAGAGTCACAGAATTGACCAACAGAAAATAGATTGTGTCCAAGTCCTTCCACGTATTATACTCTGGATATTACACTGTCTCCAAAGACGTAATCACCATAACCCATTATAGATCCAAAATGGTCGTTCCCAAATCTGACCGTACCAATGAACTTTTCCACGAAATTCTTGAGCCGCGAGCGATCTCCAGTCATATGTTTTGAGCAGCCTGAGTCCAAATACCAAAGGACGATTTGTACGACCTGCATTTGAAACCAGACAATGGTGGATAACTAAAAAAGCTGGAGCCCCACAAATAGTTGGGGTCCGTTTGGTTAGCACACACAAATATTGGATTATCATATGTTACGGATATATCACTGGAATTTTCACACTTTGATGCACTAGAACTAGGAGTGGTACTAAGTGCTTCTATTGGGAACATTCTACCAGTAGGTCTCCACTTCTTAATTGACACAACTTTGGAGTTAGTGATCCTAGTCAATGGGCACTTTTCTCCTAGGGTGAATTTCCTTCCAGTAGGTCTCCATTGATAACCAACATTAGTGAACACTTTTTCTGTTTTATTCCATACTTGTTTTACCCTTTTAACACTTGAAACATTCATGACCGGGGATTGCATAGTGGATTTCAAGAAGGACACAACACAAGCATCATGATTACCAAAAAATAAACATTCGTTACAAGTTTTACAAATAGCCCCAGAATTCGAATTAATTACATCATTGTTAACACAAATGTTTGATTCAACTCGATTCCTTTCATTAATCATAACTTTATTGTTCCTAGAGGGTTCTTCTACTTCCTTCATGAGTGCACTCTTAGCCGGCAAAGTCCTATCATTCTTTATATTGCACCTAGGCTGTGACTTGCTAGCTTTAGATACACCGGTTACTCCTGTAGAAGCAATGACGGGAACATTAGTATGCTTAATTGCTACTTGTTTACCGGTAATCATGGTGGTGGATTGTGACATGGTTTAGGGATGATTAAATATGACATGTTTGTTGCCAACTTTAGAGTGTAACGCCAACGACCTGTCCGATGTGTTATCATTCTTGGGGCATGTTCCTATAGCGTATTCTAATAATTCCTGGGCTCTATTAGTGAGAAAGCATGCACCAACAACAACATCATCCAGTGGTTTAGACAACCTCTCATTTTCAACAGTTTCACTAAGTATGGCAAGGCAATCCTTAAGATGTCTAAGATAGTTGCTATGAACTAACTTATTGTTCCTAAGGGGAAGAGAGATGTTCAAGGCATCACACGCATATTTCTTACAAACATGAGCATTGGAAATTGCATGATCACATGACACAACAGGCATTTTACCTTTCACCATAGTCCTTAGATTCTCATTCTCGTTTAATAAAGAAGTGACTCTATCATTGTTTTGGTCACGTGTTATTTTAATGGACTCAAATAACTCTTTGTAACGTTGTTTAGCATTTGACAATTCAGCACGAAGGCACTCATTCTCATGTTGCAATACATTAATGATGTCTGGTTTCTGAATATTTTGAGAATCTAGTGACATTTGGTGACTGGTATTGGTAACATTGCCCATGTTAGACTTTAATTGTGCAATTTGGACCTTCAATTTCCGAATCGTGTTTGAGTGAGCTTAAATTACTTCATCCTTTTTGGCTAATTCAAAACATGTGTCAAACTCAGGAGCATCCGAAGATGTCTTGGCATTTGATATTTTTATGCTTTCTTCTAGATGTTGATATTTTAGTTGTAAGTTAAGATTATCAACTTCTAGTTTTGAGAAATTCCTGACCATGTTATCATGGTCGTCGTTTTGAATTTTTTTATTAAGTTTGTAATTCTCCCCCTCAAGCTCAATTACACGATTCTGGAAGACATTCAAAGTAACTGACATTTCATGAAATTGTCGAGCAGATAATGTTGAGTCAGTTACAGTGTAAAACACATCTTTTGCAATGCAATTAGTAAGCAAGTTTTCATTCATAATGAGAATGTTTTTCCTGTCAATTTCACTGTATATGAGATCAATAGCTAATTGGTTACCCTCACTTTCCACTTCTTTAAAAACCTTTTTCATTTGAGTCACATCATCATTAATGGTGTTTTTAAGGCCCTCAAAATGTTCTTTGAGAAGTTTGAAAAATGGCATGACTTCAGTTAGGTAACACTGTTTTGTTTGCTCAAAACCCCTTTCCCCTTCTGTAATCCCTGTTGGTGTAATTCTCATTTTACAAGTTTTCTCAAAGTCATTAAACAATTGACCTAGAACATACAACCCAATTAGAGTATTACACTGTGTGGGAAGAGTAAATGGTACAAGGTGCCTGGGTGTATTCAGGGGATAAATAGTTGGGTCAGCAATTCTAAAGATAGTGCATGTGTTACCCATAATTCTTTCAGCTTTCATTTTCTCAATGTCTATATTCCAAAAAACTTTGTCAGGGAGGATTCTCTTTTGAGGAACAAAAATGGCTGAATGATTGTCATTCGCATAATCATAGTGAAACACAATATTATTAGCTATGCACTTAGGATCCTGTAATCGTTCAGCAAGTTTTATCCTAGTTCTATCCTCCGCCTTATCAATCTCGTCATAGGATCTCACATCAGGAGGGGCATGGTTAGGTTCAAGCATAGTGTTTGCATCATATAATGCAGGTTGAGCACCTATACCATTTCTAAGGAATTTGGCTTTAGGCTTAGAGGCATCCTGTTCACTAAATTCATCACTTAGTTTCCTATGGTTTTGCATCATTTGAGCAGATTGAATGGTTTGGCCTTGTGTGTACAACTTATCTTCCAATTTATTTTTCAACATTTTAAGTTTTGAGAAATCATTTAGAAGTCTAGTCTCTTTATCTTTGAATTCGAGTTTGATTGAAGTCAAACCTTTTTGAAATTCTTGTTTTTGTTTAACAGTTTGATCCAATTGTTTTTTCAAAGAAACTAACTCCCTTTTCAATGTTTCTTGTTTGGAATTGTTTTCAGATATGTAAGTACGCATTTGCCATTCCATTTTCTGCTCACATTCATTAAGCTCAAATTTAGCACATTGTTCATATATATTCACTTGATCCTTAAGGATGTTGACTTTAGTAATCAAGGAATCATCAGGGTTGTAAACCGTGTGCTCATGTAATTCATGTTCACAAGAATCAACAGACGGCATGTCACTTGGTACAACTGGCAGTCTATTGTCATTCACATACTTTTCATATGGGATATTATTGGTATTTCCCATATCAGTGGTATCTGTGTTGACAATATTCTTGAGTTGTATAGAGTCACACAACCCCTGTGAATTTGTAGGAGTATTCAGATCAGGATTAAGTGACGTTGGTACCTCAGAAATAGCAGATGTGATGGGGGAGTCAGAATGCTGTGGAGAGGATGTAGCTGCAGACAGATTAGCCATGAAGATGGTTTGAGCTGTAGGTTCGTCATCCACATCTGAGTCAAATGCATCACATTCTTCAACTTGAAAGATATTCAGATCATTTAGTGCTATGTCCTGAACAGGCTGATCATCCACATCAGCATCAAACGTGTTCCCGTCATTACCAGCCAGAAAGAGCAGAGCTTCTTCATCCAACGCAGTCCAATTCTCTTGCGCCTGCATTAGCAACATCTTGTCCTTGAAGTACTCAGAGTTTTGAGGACGCTTTGGGAGAGTGCAATTCCTAGCTATATGGCCCAACCCTCCGCAGTCATAACACTCAGGCTGCTTAGCTTGTACTTGAAGGGCATTCCCAACTCTGTACTGCTCATTTTCTCTGCCAGCATTTCTTTGATTGAGGTTTTGTCTTCCTTGCACATTCTGCACCACCACCCTACCATCTTCTATGACTGCCTGATTACGTGGGTTAGACGAAGTCCTAAGTTGGTTGTTAGTAGGTGGAAGTACAGCCCTGAACTGTTGGACCAGTAAGGAAACTTGGTTGGAGAGATTATCAATCATCATGTCAGTGTGAGAATACCCAGAGTCCAGATGTGTGTTCAAAGCAGATGATGAGGGAGTTGATGATTGACCATTTGTTGGCGTAGACCTGGAAGAGGGTTGTAGTGGTTGAGATTGATCATTTGAAGTTTGGGTAAGTTTTTGAACATTAGAGACAAAGGCAAGAGATTCATTTGTTGTTGAAGGATTGAGCTTTTCTCGCATTAACCGATCATAAGCAGCATGTTTCTCATGTTGTTGGAGATATGCATAGAGTTGTTCATGATTAGTATGCCTGAGACCTTTGTTGAGTTTAACAGCTGTAACAAACCTATCCCATTCTGGTGCCATGTTATTCACGAATTTAGAATTAAGCTGAATATTGGGCATTGTCATCTTGATGGCTCTCATATCATTGACCAGCTTGTGAAATCTGACGTAATAGTCAGTGATGCTTTCACCTGGGTTCATTTTGAAATGCTCAAATTCATCGTATAGCTGAGACTCCCGATCTTCTTTGGTTAACTCAGACCCCGCAAGAAGCATTTTCACGTTATCCCAGACAGCATTGGCTTCTGTGTTGTAGTTGATAAGTTTGTAGACATCTTTAGGAAGCCCTTGAATGACAATATTCGATGCTCTGATGTCGGCATCATAGCGTTTCTTTTCTTCATCCGACAGCTCATTGTAAGTGCGAGGTCTATCTGGACCAACTACAGCAGGTTGTTGATCAGTCACTGCGACCGTGTCTCTAGTAGTACCCATTTGAAAGGGTCCCTCATCGATGGATTTCAAAATGTTGACTCCATTTTCCTTACCCAAGCAATAGAGACGAATCCTTTGTGCCCATGATTCATAGTCAGTTCTGTCCAACATTGGAGGTCGGGTGTCGGACCCAGCAGCTTGAGTGTCATCTGAGGCTGTCGACATCACAAAATCTTCAAACGGACAAAAGAAACCGGATGATATTTTCAGCAGATTAAGCTAAGAGAGAGATACCAGATGAGTGACAGTTTGCATCAAGTGTTGAGTTGTGACAAGTCAAGTTGCAATCTATCTAATTGAGATTAGTCAAGTCGTAAGGATTAACTCACAATGTCAGATCACAATTAGACTAATTGAAACGACTAACGTTACAACAATTCACGAATTGCAAAATGATTGTCCTATCACATGAATCTCATCACTTAGTAAATTGCTAAACAATAAGAGAAAGTCGCAACTGAAACTACCAAACCGCAGAGCAGGAGATACTCGTAATAAAGTGCACAAGTCGCAGGGAGAGGTAACCTCAAGTTGACCAAACCGCAGGAATATTAAACCACAGGATAGTTAACCACAATGAAAGTTAACCGCAAGTCACTAACCGTAGAACGTAGCAAACCGCAGAATAATCCAACCGCAGAATAATCAAACTGCAGAATAATCAAAGCGCAAGAGAGGCTAACCACAAAGAACTAACCGCAAACCACTTAACCGCAGGAAGCTAACCACAAAGAACTAACCGCAGACCACTTAACCGCAGGAGCTAATCGCAGTTGACAAAAGTCCAAAACTGTCACTTTTCTTGCGATATGTTTGTATTCCCAAAATAGTAATCGCAGACAAACTAACCACAGAGATCAGGAACTAAACGTAGATAAGCAATGCAACAGTAGAACTAACTGCAACAATGAAATACGCTCTAAACCTAATCCAAACTTCAAATAGACTAAAGATATGGTATAACCAACAGTAGAACTAACCGCAACAATGTTATACTAACACAAAGGATCATAAAAGTACATCTCTAACATGTCTAATAACACTAGAAAGATCAAACCAAGATGTTTTTCAAGAAAGTAACTTCAAACTCACAAAAACTACACAAAAACCACATCAAATCCGATTCTACAAGGCCCTAAGATGAAACCTTGGCTCTTGATACCAATTGTAGAATACTAATCAAGTTGGAAACATGAAATCCTTGTGGTTATGTGTGGCGTTGGAATTGAGAGTAAGAAAGAAAGAGTGGAACCTTGAGAGAAAAAGAGAAGTATTAGATTAGAGTGAATAAAGGTCCAACCCTCTCCACATGTGGAGAGGGGTATTTATACTAAACTACAAACGCCCACACCAGGGCTATGAATCAGGCATACAGTGGGTAAAGACCGGTCCTTCTTCCATGGTGTTTCTTAAACTAATACTAACTAACTAATAACTAAACTAACTACGAGCTAACTTAATGCTATTACAATAATTAGGTGACCGAGACTTTTACAGGAATATTTGTATTCCTAACATTATATATCATAGTTTTGTAATATCATTTTCTTAAGATCCTATGGTCAAGATCGAGATCCTATAAGATCTTAAGCTTTCAAAGATTCTATGTAAGATCCGGATCGTTTTTGCTTTGTAGTATCGTAAAATCGTAGTGGTGGGCCCCTCGGTATGAAAGATTCATACCTTACTCTTTTGAGGTATATAGAGTATGGAGGATTTCTATCATTCATTACCATAGTTGTGGGCCCTCTCATATTAAACAAACAGATCTACCAAATTACTTAAAAGTACAATGATTTATTCACATTGTACAACCAATTAAAAACAGATCTACCAAATTAAATACAACCAATTAAAACACAAACCGGGTTGACCCGGGACGCTTCAAACCTGGCGGGTTGACCCGGTTTAATTTGACCCATTTCCGACCCAACCTAGCAAGTTGACCCAGTTTAAATTGACCCATTTTTCGACCGGAACGGTTCAACCGGTTGAACCACCCGAAAACATTATCCATTACTTAAAAGTACAATGATTTATTCACATTGTACAACCAATTAAAAATAGATCTATCAAATTAAGTACAATCAAATAAACACAAACCGGGTTGACCTGGGACTCTTTAAACCCGGCGGGTTGACCCATTGTAATTTGACCCGTTTTCGACCCAACCTAGCAAGTTGACCAGGTTTAAATCGACTCATTTTTCACCCGGAACGGTTCTACCGGTTGAACCACCCGAGTCGAACCGGGTTTCAAAATATTATGTTTAATTCCCAAATCTTCAAACTTTTATTATTTTTCGTTTATAACCTATAATTTTTTTTATCAATAAACTATCTACCGCTATAAAAAATCTCGTTGCTATGAAAAAATTGTACAAAAATGTACGAAAACGTAATAAACGTTTCATAACGTTTTAATACAGAGGAAAACATTCAGAAAAGCTAAGAACATATGAAAACGAGCGAAAGTTGCCGAAAACATTCAAAATGGATGAAATCGGTCGAAAAGGGTCGCAATCGGTCGTAGTCGGACTAAAACGGTCTAAATCAGTCGAAATCTGCCGAAAATTGTCAACGTCGGTCGAAAACTAGCGACATCAATTAAAATCGATTGAAAACGGTCAAAAAGGGACGAAAAACGTTACAAACGGATGAAAATGTTAAAAAAATACAAAACGTATAAAATGTTGTATAGTATTTGTCTTAGTTTACAAAATCCAATGCACATGACCTATGACCGATGTTAATTACCCATTGTCGATCACCAATCATGTATTGGTCGATAACATATATGACATGTCACTACAACTCAATATTAATGCACATGACCCGTTACCCATGTTAATTACCCCATGATCAACAGTCTTGGATGTGACGACCAGTGATAACCTAATGCATATGACCCATATTATGTCAAATACCCATTATTGAATGTGACCAATGATAACCTAATGTATATGACCCATGACCCATGTGAATTATAGCCATTATCACCGGTCATGCATGAACTCGGTTTGAGCTTGATCACTCGAAAAGCTCGATTTATTTGTAAAGGTGTGTTGTCTTACAAAAATTAAAATTGAAATATAATCGCTCGTTTTTGCTTACAAGGATCGGGTTCCTATACGATCTTAAGCTTTCAAAGATCCTACATAAGATCCGGATCGTTTTTGCTTTGCAGTATCGTAAAATCGTAAGATCCTAAGATCAAGATCGGGATCCTGACAACCATGCTCGATACATTTATAATTAACTATTTACACTTAGTAAGCTTACATACAATATATATATATATATATATATATATATATATATATATATATATATATATATATATATATATATATATATATATATATATATATATATATATATATATATATATATATATAAACCATATGCTATATTACTTACAAGCTCGAAAACTCAACAATAACTCGAGTCGAACTTTTATAAGGTCGGCTCATTTCCGCCTCTTATAAAAGCAAAAAATTAAGATACTTCATGTGTTAAATTTATATGTAATATTTTACATGTCCCCTCACTTAATTGCCTAAAATAAAATTTCCCTTTTAACTTTTCCAAAGAGCCCGCCTAAATTTTTTCCCCAAATTTAAATTGCCCCTCCACTTAATTTCATTGAACCCGCCAATGTTTTTCAATACTCCATCCCAAATATATATCCACCAAAACTAGATCTGGTCTTCTTCTATCTCCTCAACACTCTCCTCACCAAAACACACACACAGAGTGTGCGCAAGTCTGGTGATGATAGGACAGGTGTATGAACAATACGAGAGATTTACAGGGTCACCTGGTAAGGTTTTAAATGTAAACTTATGATATTTCATATCTAAAATCTTACCATGTCTTTTTAATTCTCTCATGTAGCATAAATGTTTCGATTCCTGGATTTGGGGTCTCAATTACAATGGCGGTGATGGTTGCGACTGATAATATATGGCGGTGGCGGTATTCAGCTCACTATTACAAATAAAAGGTGCAGAATCGATTGTAAGAAAGCCAAAAATCGGAAAAAGACCAAGATCTGACTATCAAAAAATATAGTTGTTTCTAATCAAGTAATCACGTTGGTCTATTTGATTTTTTCAGCTTATCTTTTCCATTTTTAGTTGAGTGGTTGGGACAAAGTTACTTGTACCTTTGTAAACCATTCCTATAGTTTAATCTATACCTTATTTTACATAATCAGGGCTATCAGTTTTGGACTCAAAACGACAATAAAGGTTACTTTGAGATCAAGAAGGTTCGCCCGGGTTAGTATAATTTATATGTTTGGGTTCCTGGGTACATCGGTGATTATATGCTTGGGTTCCTGTTTCTAATCAAGTAGTCACATTGGTCTATTTGATTTTTTTAGCTTATCTTTTCCATTCTTAATTCATCTGCATTCTTTACAGCACCTTACGATTTTGTTTCATATGCTCATAGTTAGAGGTGGCAAAATAGCTAGACAGGTTAGGTAATATAGTTCAAAACTTCAAATTTTGGTAGGGTGAGAGTCAGGTTGGATTGGGCCAATGGTGATACACTTATACGTCCAAAGACTCCGAACTTTGTGATTTTGTTTTTAAATAGTTAATGTCAAATATATACAATTCTTTAAATATACATTAGATATAGTAAGTTTTATACCATATAAAATCTACTTCAGATGAAAATACATTGGATCTGAAAAAAGTAAGAGCACAGGTAATTGACCTTTTTTTATGCGTTTTGCCCTATTTTACTTTCACTTTATTCGAGGAAAATACCATAGACCTTGTTTGTGCAGATAGTTGAACCAGTGGCGCATCAAGTGACTCAAAACCACCAAAGCAGATAGTTGAATAAGTGGCGAATCAAGCGACTCAAAACCACCAAAACAGCATATAGTTGAACTAGTGGTGCCTGACAAACTAGATGCACATGACAAAAGACAAGGCAATAGTGTCTCTATGTCAAATGTCAAGAAATAGATGCACCCATCAACAATATATATAACCACATACTTTTTAGAGAGGAAGGTTTTCTAGCATCTAATCAAGAACTTTATTCCGGTATGCTCATCTACTTCTGTCATGTTGTGTGCTTTGACATGTTCTAGTTCTGCTCTCATCCTGATGTGGTTATTGTTGATATGCAGCAGCCTACATTTTCAAGGCTTTTATATCCAGATGATGAGATTAGATCAATGGCGAAAAATTCATAAGTTTAACTACAAATTTTATTATTATGTTCATTGTTTTGGATTAAAAGTTTTCATGATGTTGTTTGAATTACTGCTGCTCATGTTTGTGTTAATATTGCTTAGATGGATTTAGTGTTGCTCATGAACTTCAAAGAAAATGTGCTAAGTATTTACTACTGCTAGTACAAAAGTTACTACTGCTAGTGACAGTTGGTACTGCTTAGAGATCAAGACGGCTCGAAGTTGCTAGCTAGTTGCTTTTGGAAAAGATTATAGATACTTAATTAGGAAACTATTGTAAGCCGACTAGGACTCCTTGGTGTATAAAAGGATGGCCAATTTTATATTTGGTTCAGTTATATACATTCCAATTTTATTGTATTTGAATTTGTTTTGATATATATTGATCTTTTAAATGTGACTAAAAGATGCATATAGTCACACTTTTGGTCACTGTTTTCTTAATTCATTGTGTGACTAAATATTACAAAAGGCCACACAAACATAAAATTCATGTGACCATTGGATGATCAATAGTCACACAAAATACACATTTGTTCACTTTAAACAGCATATGGTCACACTTATTAACACTTTTTGCCACTGTTTGCTTAATGGTATGTGACTAAATACCCAAAACAAACATGCTTTGAGTGACTAAATATTACAAAAGGCCACACAAACGTAAACTTCATGTGGCCATTGGATGATCTATAGTCACACAAAACACACATTTCTTCACTTTAAACAGCATACGGCCACACTTATTAACACTTTTGGCCACTGTTTCCTAAATTGTATGTGACTATATACCCAAAACAAACATGCTTTGTGTGACTAAATATTACAAAAGGCCACACAAACATAAAATTTATGTGGCCATTGGATGATCAATAGTCACACAAAATACACATTTCTTCACTTTAAACAGCATATGGTCACACTTATTAACACTTTTGGCCAATGTTTGCTTAATGGTATGTGACTAAATACCCAAAACAACAATGCTTTGTGTGACTAAATATTACAGAAGGCCACACAAACATAGAATTTACGTGGCCATTGGATGATCTATAGTCACACAAAATACACATTTCTTAACTTTAAACAACATATGGTCACACTTATTAACACTTTTGGCCACTTTGTGTTAAATTGTATGTGACTAACTCCAAAAAAACAACACCCATTGTGTGACTAAATCATCACAAACGTCACATTTATTGTATATTCATGTGGCCACAGGACGGGAAATAGTCACACAAAATACACATTTACTTGAATATATCATCTCAAATGTCACATATATTATATATTTATGTGGCCAAAGGACGAACAATAGTCACTCTCAAAAAACATTCGTGTGACTATAAGGTGTTTACGGTCACCGATAATGACTAATCCAACAAAACTTGTGCCTAATTTGTCACACATATTCGGGGTTTTGGTCACTCTTTTTCGATGGAAAAGGCCACGAACTCAACAATGTGACCATATGCCACCTACGGTGGCGGGACCTTTAGTGACACACAACAAAAAAAACGTGTGTGACTATATGCATATCGTCATACATTTTTGGCGCGACCAATACAACTTTTTGTACCAGTGATATGTCTTACAATTGTCTTGAATTTAACATGCTTGGCTAGATCTCTTGTGTGTTTGCTTAGATGTAGTGAAACCTAGATGTTAATTATGGGTTGATTGTTTGTTTATAGTTGTTACAGATGATTGTATTCGATGTTAGGCTTAAGAAAACTGGCAGACTTCCATTGGTGACATGCTTGAACGTCTTAAGAAACATGATCAGAGGTGTACTATGATTTTTGGTTGTATTTAATGCGTAGGAGAATTCTAATGATCCCATGTTAGGAGCTTCTAACGGCTCGACATAGGAGTGAAGTAGGATCCTATAGAGTTAGGGAATATTGTACACGGCCCTACGACTAGTATTAAGGAATACGACCCGTCATCCATGCAATTGTAACAAACTATCAACCTGTAAAAGATATCTAGGGAGTAATGAAACATAAGTAAACACAACTCTCCCTATTATTGTTCACACCACACTAGTTTAATTAGCTTTATTTTCATTTTTGTTATTTTATTTTGATTGCATCTTTAGTTATTGGGTTAGTTGATTAGCAACTAATTCCGCCCACTCTTCCAAAACCGAGATTTTTAATTGCTTTTAAAAAATATAAAAAATACAAAAAGAATCATCCGTCACCTCTAGACCTAGTTTTTAGGCTTTCTAATCCTAGCGACACTATTCCTGAGTTGAACGATCAATCCCCCGGTGTAACACCCCCAAAATACCGCAGCGGAAGACTGTGTCACAGGGGTGCTACTTCATAATACAAAGTACAAGTTATAGAAAACGAACTCTAAATGAGACGTTTTGAAAAGTTACCATTCGATTAATGAATTCAAAGTTACCAACATGAGATTCCAAAGTATGATACATAAATGTATACAAAATGTTTGAATGGTAAATGATAAAAGCGTAAGTCTTCAGAATATGCAGCTTGACTCTAAGTTCCACGCACTAGCTATCGCCTTATAGACCTGAGATAACATGCTAAAGTGTCAACACAATGGTTGGTGAGTTCATAGAGTTTGTCTTAAAACAGTTGAAAAAGCCTTAAAGAATGATCACACAACAAAGGCATCGTGAATCCACTCAGTTACAAGTCCCGCCATAAGAGACTTGTAACCTGTGTGTTCACAACCCACTGCTAACATATATAGTATGAATAAGACATGTATAAGTTCATCAAGACAATTTAAGCAATTAGAAGTGAGTCTCTACTTCATCTCCGAAGACCTCACTTTTATGATGTATCCAACATTCGCAAATGTTAGGATGTATCAAAGACAACTGGGAGTCAATTCCCAAAGACAACTGGGAGCCACTTCCCAAAGACAACTGGGAGTCAATTCCCAAAGACAACTACTAGTCAATAAATAGAATAACGCAATTAAGTATAACGCAGTCATGTATGTAAGCAATCAAGTATAACACAGTCAAGTATAGACGTTTTGAGTATTTGTACAAGTAAACAAGTAGTTGAGCATGTATCCCCCCCAATAGTTAAAACAAGTACGAAAAGAGTAGGGGCTATGACTCACCTTAAGTCTATGTAATGAGAAATGATAGTGCTAGTCGAATCGCGAAAGTCTCTAAGAGCAGCCTATAATAGAACGTTGCGACTTAGGTTTGGAGTAACGTCTAAGAATACGACAAATTGCCAATATATGTCTTGCATAATGTTCATGATGTATTACTTAGTATATAGTGTAAGTCGTTGAATATAAGTGGTCTATGAAACATGTATAGGTTGTAAATCTCTTACTACCGTTCGGGCCGACATAATTCAGAAGTCATGGAGTAAACGTTCGAGGAGCCAGGACACTTTAACTCGTAAATCCACAACTCGTCTCGACGGCTTACTTAATGAACTCCTCACATGAGGCTCCCTACTATTGTAGTATTTGACAACATATATATATATATATATATATATATATATATATATATATATATATATATATATATATATATATATATATATATATATATATATATATATATATATATATATATATATATATATATATATATATATATATATATATAAGCTTTTTGATCTTTGAAAGTTATATGGTCTTTAGCCGTGGCTTTGCCGTGACTTTGGTCATGTTACCATGGTCTTGAGACTCAACCTTGGCTTTAGCCATGGTTGTGGTCTTGGCTTTAGGTCATTAGACCTCTTGGTCTCATCTAATTATAACAATTATATACTTTGGTCTAAAAATGGGCTGTTAAGAATTTGAAGAAAATTATCACTCAGAAAGCATTTTCAGGTCTCGAGCTTCTTTGTTCCTGAACGAAAACGTCGTTCCGGACAACTTTCGTGTTTTAACTTTTTGATGAATCGGACCAGAAGTGGGACTTTCAAATTCAAAATTTGATCAGAATGCTATTTAGGCAGTTTTGCCGTTTTGGTTTTGCTAACTTCAAACGGTCATAACTTTTGACTCGTGTACTCGTTTTGGGTGATTCAAATTGCTATGTTTTCCTTGTTAAGTCCTCTTTAATAGTAAGTAAGTGTCAAATATCAAAGTTATACTATTGGGGTCGTGGTTCTCCATAAAAATCACTAGTTTGCTTGTTTACTTGTCATAAGTTAACATATGTATACCAATACTTGTTTTTTCCATTTTTAAACATCATGAACACAATACAAAGACCATATATAGCATGAAAGAAACATAATAAGCATGAAATGATATTGAGCAAGAAAGTGTATAAGGGTTTGCTTACAACTTTTGGCTTTCTAAAGAAAGGAAGTCAAGTATAGAACTAGGACACTAAACCTAAGCTTGTAAACCCTTCACCATAACTCTTGTAACCCTTGCTAGCCTTGATCTAACCCTTGTGAAAACCATTTAACTTCAGCCCTAGTAACCTTGTGTAGCTCCTAATTCAACCATGGAATCACCAAACAAACTTAAGAACTAGGTAGAGAATACTAAGACCTTGAACTTTGTAGTGTAACTTGTATATTGAAGATCAAAGGATCATGGTGCTATGATATAAGGGTGTGGCGTTTTTGTGGTGAAGAAAGGAAGCAAATGAGCTCTCTATTTATAGCAAGAATGAGGAGGTTAGGAAGCTTGCTAGGAAAATGCTATAACTTGGTGACAAAGTTGTAATTAAGTAAGATCTAATGGCTAAAGTCAAGATTTAACCACACATGGTGACTTCCCCCACCCCTATGGCGGTTTGGAATGGATATGGGTGACTAGATGAGTAGTCATGGTCTTTGGATGATAATATCCTAAGTATGTAGCTAGTTTTGACTCCGTAAATTGCTAACCGTAAGTTTTTAGGCCACGAAACGTAAAACCGGGTATCCTAAAAATATGAAACTTATAAATATGGTAGAACTTATCAATATACTCCATAATAAAATATAAAATGAGTGGTAGGTTCTATCGGGTGCTAAAACCCTGCTAAAAACTGGAAACACGGGTCTAAAACGCGTAATTCGCGTAAAACGCTGAACTGAAAAACGTAAAATTCCGAAACTTTTGGAATTGTCCTAAAATGATAGAAAATCATATTTCTATTGTTTATAATGTTTTATGGATATATCGGGATGCTGAAAGGACGTTTAAACCTAAAAGTAAATCTCGGACACGGCTTTGTGATTTTTGCAGAAATGATCCGACGAGCGTCAAACTCTCGGATTATCGTTAAAATTGTTTAACTTACGAGAATATGAAATAAAAATTTCTGAGATGAATAGTGAAAAGTGAATAGTAAAAAGTGAATAGTGAAATTTTCGAGAATAAAAGTTAACCTGAAATTGCGAATTGTTACACCCGGTACTTGTCACTATACTATACTACAACGATCAGGTACACTGCCTGGTGGGGGTTGTAAGCTTCTCAAGATCCCTCGAGAGGTAAAGCCTGGTGCGATTCCCACGTATGATCAACTCACTGAAGTGTCTAGGGAGAGTAGCCATTCAACATCCTTTCTATCAGCAAACAAACTCTCTAGCAAAGAACTTGCTCCTAAGCCAAGTGATTGGATTGAAAGAGTCAATCCTGTCAGTAAACTGCCAAACTTCAACACTGGAAGAATTCTAGAACCTGAAAGTCAGGCTATTAAGGAATTACTAGGAGTTATAGATGAACCCAGTCATACTGAGTCCATCATCGAGTCTAAGTCAGAATCACAATCACCACTCCCTCCACTGAAACAACTTCAGGGAGCAGCACCTAGTTCTGATCTTGCACCACTAGTCTATCAACCTCACTCTCCAAAGGAGAAAACAAATCCAGGAATAACCATCCTGAAAAGACCTACCTCAGTACCATCTGAACTAAAACACCTTCAGTATCCACTTAAATGAAACCTGAAAGCACTGATTTAAAGTTTGATCAGTTAGCTGAACTTGTCAGGAAGTTGAGTGAAAAGATTGTGTCTTATGATAAACACACTGACTCAAAATCTAAACAACCAGCAACTTCCTCAAGTTCCTCCAAACCAAAACCCTCATACAGATCTTCAGTGAGATGTGAACTATGCAATCATCCAAACCACTCCACTGATAATTGCTACAGAATCCTGTTCTGCATGATATGCAAACATGAAGACCACAGGACTTCTGATCACAACTCTCACACTGCTTCTCTAAAAGCTTAAGGTCTTTACAAAACACAAGGCTATCAGTATGCCTCATCTTCCAAACAAAGATAAAAGGCTAAGCCCTTCTTGCCATGTCCTCACTGTGAGTTCAATGATCATCTACCTGATGATTGCATGATGAACAATTATTGTAACATCTGTGGAGACTCCACACATGATGACAAGGGACATGACAAGATCATTCAAGCCAGAAGAAATAGCTCTACCAGCACTTCTCAGTCAACTGAGTCTTCAACTACCACAAAATGTAAAACTTGTGGAAGCTCAGTCCACTCTACTTCAGACCATGATTCTTTAGCTAAGTTCAAAAAGTCCCTGAGGGCTAAGCCCACTAGGAAGTGGGGTAACAAGAAAAACTAACCCAGTTTACTATTTGTGGAGAAACACATCAGGGATCCTGCTTGGCACCTTGACAGTGGATGCTCAAGGAGTATGACTGGTGTGAAGAGTTATCTGTACAAATATGTAGAAGAACCAGGACCCAAGATAGTATTTGGTGATAATTCATCAGCTCCCACTGTAGGTTATGGTTCAGTAAACTGCAATGGTATAGTTTTTACAAGAATAGCTTATATCAATGGTCTCAAGTACAATCTGATAAGTGTGGGTCAACTATGTGATGCAAAATACATAGTTCAGTTTAATGACAAGAGAGGGACCATCTTTAATGCCAACAAGGAAGTTGTGTTGATTGCTCCCAGGAAGGATGATGTTTATGTACTAGACATGTCATCCCTTACTCAAAATGGGACTTGCCTCTTCTCTAAGGCAAGTGAGACAATCAATTGGCTCTGGCATAGGAGACTCTCTCATCTCAATTTCAAAAACGTCAACAACCTGGCCAAACAGAACAAGGTTCTTGGACTTCCATCCCTGGTGTATACCAAAGATAAGCCATGTTCTGCTTGTGAAAAAGGAAAACACCACAGGGCATCATTCAAAACCAAACAATCCTTTTTTTATCAAAAGCTGCCTGCATCTCCTCCACATGGACTTATTTGGACCTATCAGTCCTATGTCCATTCACCATGAGAAGTATACTCTGGTTATTGTGGATGAATACTCAAGATACACTTGGGTTTACTTCCTGGCCAAAAAGAGTCAGGCACATGACACAATCATGTCATTTGTCAGGAACATTAAAAATCAGAATGATGTCAAAGTTAAACAAAATAGAACTGACAATGGCACTGAATTCAAAAACCACGACCTTGAGTGTTTCTGTGATGAGAAAGGGATTTCTCAGAATTTCACTTCTCCCTATACTCCTGAACAAAATGGAGTAGCTGAAAGGAAAAATAGAACACTCATTGAGGCTTCAAGGATAATGTTGAATGGCTCAGTCCTCTCAAAACACTTCTGGACTGAGGCAGTCAGAACAGCCTGCTACACTCAAAATAGGTCCATTATTGTGAAAAGACACAATAAGACTCCCTATGAGATATTCAAAGGAAGGATCCCTGACATCAGCTACTTTCATGTATTTGGGTGTCCTGTGTTTATTCATAATCACAAGGATCACTTAGGTAAATTTGATGCCAAAGCTGATGATGGATACTTCCTGGGATACTCTCTGGTTTCCAAAGCCTATAGGGTGTTTAACACAAGGAGACAACAAACTTAGGAAACTTATCATATAACTATTGATGAGAGCACTGAATCCATCAGGTTCTCCAGTTCCTCAATTGAAGAGATTGGTATTGATGATTCATCAAGGAATCCTCTTGATGAGTATCTCCCTGAGAATCACACTTCAACCCAATACCAAGCTGATGCTGGTGTCTCATACTACATCATCCCTCACAATCTACCCCAACCAACCATCAGTGAATTCATTGAAACCCAACAAGTCTCCAATGAGACTACTACCACTGAATCAATTGTTTAGGAACCCTCAAACCAAGCCGTTAACACTGAGGTCACTGAAGACCAAAATCTTGAGTTACCTTAGGTTCCTATGACTGAACCCACTCTAACAAATCAGGCTTCTACAAGCTCTAACTCTTATCCTAGACCTCAGGATAGCTGGACAAAATCCAAAACAATTGAGCTTGTAACATCATTGGTGAGCCCACTAAAGGCATGCTTACCAGAAGCATGGCTGCCAAACTCAAGGCAGCCTCAGCCAATGTTTGTCTCTATGTGGATTTTCTTTCTGACATAGAGCCCAAAAATGTTAAAGAAGCTTTAACTTATGAGAGCTGGGTTCAGGCCATGAGAGAAGAGTTGGAACAATTTGACAGGAATGATGTCATGACCCTTGTTGAATGCCCTAAAGGTATTTTAGTCATTGGAATGAAGTGGGTCTACAAAAACAAGACTGATGAATGTGGAACAGTCATAAAAAACAAGGCAAAACTTGTTGCAAAAGGATATAACCAACAGGAAGGTATTGATTATGAGGAAACCTTTGCACCTATTGCTAGAATGGAAACCATCAGGATCTTCCTAGCCTATGCAACATACATGAACTTTAAAGTCTACCAAATGGATGTAAAAAGTGCATTCTTGAATGGTAAAATTAAAGAAGATGTCTATGTGCAACAACCTCCTGGCTTTGAAAGCAGTGAATTTCCTAACCATGTTTGCAAGCTTAACAAAGCCCTTTATGGACTAAAGCAAGCACCCGGGGCATGGTATGAAACACTTTCAGCCTTCCTGATCCAAAACAAGTTTGTCAGAGGAAAGATTGACGACACCCTGTTCATCTATAGAACAAAAAGTGATGTCATCCTTGTTCAAGTATATGTTGTTGACATCATCTTTGGCTCAACAAGTTACAAACTTTGTAAATAGTTTGAAAAACTCATGACCACACAGTTTGAAATGAGCATGATTGGTGAACTCACTTATTTTCTTGGACTTCAAATCAAACAGACTGACAAAGGTATATCCATTTGTCAAGAAAAATACATTAGGAACCTACTGAAGAAGTATGAGCTCTCTGACTGCTCTTCAGTGAAAACCCCTATGGTTCCTCCAAACAACCTTGTCCTGACCTCACTGGTAAATCAGTGAATCAAACCCTATATAGAGGAATGATAGGGTCACTAATGTACTTACTTGCCTCAAGGCCTGACATCCAATTCTCAGTCTGCCTATGTGTTAGATATCAGTCTGAACGAAAAGAGTCTCATCTCACTGCTGTCAAGAGAATCATCAGATACCTGAAGGGTATACCTAACCTTGGTTTGTATTACCCCAAATGTTCAAGGTTTGATCTCAAAGGATATACTGATTCAGACTATGCAGGCTGTAATATGGATAAAAAAAGTACCTCAGGATCCTGCCAATTCCTTGGTGGCAAACTTGTGTGTTGGAGTACAAAGAAACAACAGTCAGTGGCCATGTCCTCAGCTGAAGCTGAATATGTGGTTGTTGTAGGGTGTTGTGCAAATGTACTTTGGATGAAGATCCAATTGAGTGACTATGGCATTCAGTACAAGATGGTACCCATCTTTTGTGACAACACCAGTGCCATAGCCATCTCCAATAACCCTGTGCTTCATCAAAGAACCAAAAACATTGACATAAGGTACCATTTCATCAGGGACCACATCATGAATGGATAAATTGAATTACATTTCATCCCCACTGAGTATCAGTTAGCTGATATCTTTACCAAACCCCTGGATGAACCAACTTTCACTAGACTGAAAGCTGAGCTGGGCATGTTGGACATTGAATCAGGCAACTGATTAAAATTATTCCAACCTGATGTAAATTCTCTTAGGTCCTTGAATAAACCCATTTCTTAGTGATATACACCTCATCACTGATCATGAATACACTGAATGATAAATCATTCAGGGGGCTCAAGATATCAAAAGGCATTGAATACCTAACTAAATGCTCTAAGTACTTAGTTAGTAAATGTCCCAGGTAGGTAACTAATTTATATTTAATATAGGAATATATGTTACTTACACAACTGGCATCCATATCTTGGGCCCTCACACCTACCTCACCAATACCACTGAGCATTAAATACTCTCACTTACATAATTATATATGTGGTGACATCACTCTGAAAAAGTGTCTTTTGCAGAGATGCGCAACTGTTCATCTGATCGTGTTTCGAAAAAAGAGGAGAGATGGGAAATGTGGCATTAATGCGGATATCAAACCCATTTTATATCACAATTCAAATTTATAAAAACTAATTGATATCCACATCATCCTAACCCTAAATCCATCCCCTATAAATACCTCCACAAAGAGAAACACACACACGTTTTTTAAAAATTAAGAAAACTCTTGCAAATTTTTTAAGAACTGATGAGTGTGTAAATACTCATCATTTTTATCGTATCTGAACTGCCAAAACATCCAAAAACACTCAGAAACGCATCAAAATACAGAAATTATTCCAAAAGTGTGTTTTATATGTTTTAGATGCAAAATGTTTAAAAACAAATGAAAAACGAATAAAGTTTGCACAATTGGCAGTTTCAGTCCCTCAAGTTTCAAAAATTGACAAAATTAGTCCCTAAAGTTTTAAAACGAAAGAAAAGTCAACCCAAGGTTTTCTAAAGTCAAAAATTGTCAAAACAAGTCCTTGGGTAAAAAGTTTGAGAAAATTACATGTTTGGTCCCTAAAAATCCAAATTGACATAAAAGGTCCCTGAACTTTCAAAGCTTGGCAAAATAGATCCCTGGGTGTAATTTTGGAAATTTTCATAAGTGTTCCTTGTACTATTTACCATTGGCAAAATTACACCCTTGGAATGGCTTTGGAAAAATGCAAGATCAGCCCTTAACTTTGCTCAAATTACATGAATGGTCCTTGTGCTTTGTTAAGTTAATATACAAACGGACCCTTTATGTTGTTAACACATCCCAATCCAAACAAGCCACCCTTATAACTCCCATTAACCCAATCCAATTCACAACCCCAGGCCCATACAATCCAAAACCCAATCCACCCAATAAAAATAATACCCGTCCCTTTTTATTACTTCAGTCAAACACAGGGTCAACCAAACCATCTCATCCCCCCCCACATGTCTGATAATCAACTGCCATCCCCATCATAACCCCTAAACCTCTCACCCTCTGCTACACTCAACCCCCACCCCCCTCCTACACACCAAACAAACACTACCCTCCAAATTACACCAACTGGCTTCAACAATCAAAGAAACAGACAAGGATGTTTTTGGCGCCAAAATGCAACAAACGGCCAAGATGGTTTCAAGTCATCCAATGGCTATTCTTATTGGTGGGATATGCTCAGTAGGTCCCACATGGCTGAGGAGATCAATAAAAGAGGAGGAGGGAAGCAGCTGAAGAGTAGTTAGCTAGTAGAGTAGTATAGTGTAATTTTTTAGCTTAAATTTATTAATGTCGAATTTATTTGTCAATTTAATTTTCCAGTAAAACTTTAATTTGTAGTTTGTTTTCTCAAGTTAATACAAGTATCTCAGTACTTGTTTCAAACTCTTGTACTCTTTTTAAGCATTAATGAAAATGGTGAAATTTTCTTAGTTAAGATCCTGCTGGTGTTCTTTAATGATTGAATTGTTGAATTAAGCATACCTAAGTTCTTAAATACCTAAGATAACATAAAAAAGATAAAAAGAAAAAAAAAAAAAAGAAGTAGGAACAAATGAAACATCACAAGGGTACCTATGCATGAGACCTTGGAAGCTAAGGAAGTTGCCAGTCCTGGAAATGGCAAGATGGACTTTCACTAGCTTGTTTTACAACAAGCTAGAGCTTGTAGCAGTATAGAGAAACTCTGGTTCAGCCAGGGATTGAGGTTCCAATTTCTTAGTTCTAAATTTTTATTCCTAGTGTAATCTTTGCATAATATGCCTTAATTAGTTGTTGTGTTTAATTGTTGTTTGTTTGTGTTTATTTTAACTTAATTTAGCTTAGTAGTTAGGTTTCAGCTCATGTTTTATAGTTTTGAACACATTTCATCACATGTTCATCTTAATTCTCAAAAAGTGCATTATGGAAGTTCATGGGTACAAGCTGTAAATGGTGGTATCTTTGAGTTTAAATGGACCTATTTCATCATTATTTGCTATTGAGAATGATAATTTCAGCTTAAATCAGTTAAATAGTTGGAAATTCATGCTTTCAATGTTTTTAAGGGGTGTTTGGATGCTTTGGTTTATCTGTGTTAGAGGGTATCTTTATGGTTGTTCTTGTTGAATATACTTTACAAATGTACCAAGCATCTCAGTTTAACACTAAAACCTAAGTGTTTTTCATCCAAAGTCAAAAATCAACTCTAAAGCCTCCAACAGTTAACTGTTGGAGCTTTGAGACCTCAAACCCACTCAAATCCTTTCATTAGTTGGTGTTCTAACTTAATTTCATTTTCAAGTAGCTTATAATATCATATTAAATCAGTAGGAGTGATCCAAAGTTCAAAAAAGTCAAAGTTCTAAGTTTTTAGCAAAAGTCAAAATTGTACACATCAGATTTTTCCAAAAGTTCATGTAATTGTTTTAATTTTTGTATTTGCTTTCAGGCTGTGAAACTTGTTTCCATAGACACTCTACCAGCCCATCTTTAAGTTTCTTGCTTCACCTCATTTTTGTGAATTTTGTGGTGGGCCCCACAGCCCTCCAAAGTTGCTTGCAGGGCAAGCTGCTCCCCTGCACAGCAGAACCACCACCACTTGGTGGTGGTTTTCTGGCCACCATAGTGGTCCACTTCCTTTCCAATTTGGTTCATTGAACCCCCTCCTACCAGGCTTGGGATTTTCACCATAGCTTTGACCTGGGAACCCCTGGGTCCCACCTGAATCAAGGCCTCAAACCTGTCCTAGTTTCTGTGTTCATTTTGGTTTTTGGATTGCTTATTTGTTGGCTTATTGACTTATTCAGTGGTCTCCCCTAGCTTTTTCTTGCTTAAACAAGTTAACCTAACTTATTTAGACCTGAATTTGCTATAGTGGGCCCCACACAAGCTGGTTCAAGCCCATTTTCCTTCTTGGTCAACTTTGGTCAACTGTCTCACCATTTAGCTTATATTTTGCTTATTTTTAGTTTATAAAAAGTTTGTTTTTACAAAAGTTTGCTGTTTTTAGATTTAAAGTAAGTTTGTAAAAGAAAAATCAAGAAAAAACAATTTTAATTTTAAGTGATAGTTTCTATTTAATATAATTTAATTTTAATTTTCATTTTTATATTTTTATTAAGAACTTAGCTTTTTTATATTTTTCTTAATTTCCTCTTAAGTTAAAGTATTTATAGTAATTTTTTCAGATTTTATTTTGTCATTTAGTATTTATTAGAATTAATCTTAGTTTTATTAATTATTAATTAATATTAAGTTTAAAATAGCATAATTAGTTTTTATTAAGAAAAACCTAGTTTTTATATTTTTTCTAGCTGTTATATAATGTAAAATAATTTTAGAAATTTTCTTGTAATTTTTACTATTCATTTTCTATTTTTCTTAATTTAAAATAGTTTAATTAGATAATTAATAATTAATTAATAGAAAAATCACAAAAAGACAAAAATACTTATTTTTATTTTTAAAACTTGTTTTTAGTTATTTTATAATTTTAGAAATTTTATTTTCATTTTTCTAGTATTTAATTAGTATTAAATTATATTTAAGTGGTTTAAATATTAATAGTAAGTAATAATTAGTATTTATTTAATATTAAATAATTAATTAGGGTTAAAATTTATTTTCTTTTTCTATAAATTTTCTTTTACTTTTAAGTTTGTAAAAAAGTCATTTTCACCCCCTGGGTGTTTTCAGATTTTCATTTTCACTTTTTATTTCGTACGTTTATGTTTTATTTAAATGTAAACGTACGCGTTTTAGGTTTTAAACGTTTCTGGTTTTTCCCACTTTCCAGTCTTATTCATATAGCTTGTTTAAGCTATTTCTTCGTATATTCCTTAGTTCAAATAACTCACAAACCCTTTCCCGTCCAGATTCACCCGACCACGAAACCGTTTTGATTACAATCCATACCTCGTCGGGACATAACGACCCGGGGAAGCCACTGTACTTCCGCGGAGCATTGACTCTAGGCTGTTTGACCTCGTTGACCATCACCTGGTCCATTAGGCTGACCGTTTGGAGCCAATCAAATTTTGGCGCCGCTACCGGGGAGGTTGTGCGCGTTTTCTAAACGGTTTTTCTGATTAGTGATTTTGGAATTCGTTCCATTGTACATTTATCCATCCTTTGTTCATATTTTCTATTTATCAAAACAAAAACGTTCCCGAAAACATTTTAAACTCAGTTCTCAATGAACACAAAAAAAACACAAAAACATATTCTTTTCATTTGTACAAAATGTTTTCCAAAAACACCAAAAATATCCTTCTTCACCCTCCTACCCTTTTGATTCTCATTTCCTCACCCTCTATACACATTTGATTCTTTCTATGTCTCATCCACACTTTCTGGCTTGCAATTGGTGTGGTAATCCTTATAATGGTGGCAATTGCCCCAGCTGTAGCATGGTAGAGTCAGGAAACGCGTCTGTCTATAACCAAGATCCTTATTCCTACCATGACACGACTGATTCATTCCATCAGTTACCACACCATGAGACTCAGCAGTTTTACTGTTGTGAGTACTGTGGTGGTCCACATTCTAGCTCGGATTGTCAAACAAGGAATCCATTTCCTTGTAACAATTACGACTATTCGTTTTCAGACCCACCTCCACAGCACCAAATGATTCACACAACTCCTCTTGTTACAGAGCAAGCCATTTTAATAGAGGCTCTTGAGATATTGAAAGAACTTAAGGAGTTGGGTACCACAACACTTCATAATGCACCCAGTGTTTCTTGTGTAAATTGTGGGGGTCCTCATAATGATTATCAATGTCAACCTTCCAGTTTTGACAAATCCCCACCCCCGCAATTTTCATTTACTCTAAATTCACATGAGAAATACATGGCTGAAATATTGATGGAAGAGCAGGTTGCTAAAATTGATTCCAAAGATGCTTTTGAAAAAGCTGTGAGGGAATCATATGCAAAAGAAAAAGCAGCCAGATCCAGCTCTCGATTTCGTTTCATTCCTGATGACAGTGATGATGAAGATATCCTTGATGATGATTCATCCAGTTCATCAGATGAAATCCCGTCAGTTGAGATTCCATCTCAACCTGCTGTTATCACACCCGAAGTTCACACTCACTCTCTGATCATGGGGGATGAGCATCTTAGCACTGTTCCTAATAAGGAATCGGACGAATTAATAAAGTCTAGTGTTGAGGTCCTTGTCCCAATCCCGAGAGAGTCACAGGGGACTTTTGACCATATGTGTGATATTCCTCCTCCTCTATTTTTCCCATCTAATCATGATGAGATGTTCTCCGATTCTACTGATGACAATTCGTTATCTTGTGGAGACATCAGTTATATGGAAGAATTACCTTCTAAGCTAGTTAGCTTAGAAGAAGAGAATGACGAGATTGACACTGAAATCAAGGATGAAGCACTTCGTGCAACATTATTGAATGTCGATCTCCTCATTGCAAAAATCGAGGCTTTCAAAGAGAAACCTATTTCATCTCCTATCCCCATAAAGGATAGTGACATTGTCTCCGATGATCCTATTCCGGAGTTTGAAGCCTTTACCTTTGATCATATGGGAGAGAAGATTAGTGGCAGTACCACTTCTCATTCTCTAAATTCTCTCCCCGAATATGATTCATTCACCTTTGAGGAGTTCTCCGGTGAACTCACTCATATCATATCTCCGCCGGAGTATGATAACTTCCACTTTGATCTAGACAAAGTTGATCTTTGTTTTCCAGAGGGAAATATTCTCAACCATGAGAATTTGATTGATATCAAAATCCCAACCCTCCCACCCATAATTTGTCTAGATCATATGAGCTTTACTGATGAGATTCATGATACACCAATCATGAATTCTATTTCTGATGATGATGAATCAATCTTGATTGTCATCAAGACCTTTCTTCCCTTCTTCACCTACAGGGTGACTTCTCCTGTTCTTCATTCCTTCGGGAATGAAGACACTATATTTGATCCCGGCATTTTCATGTATCATTATCTTGAACGGGATTATATCTCATCGGTGTGGAACTTTCACGTGCTTCAAATGTTTGTCCAAACATCTTGAATGAAAGTCCGATTGAGATTGTTTCTTCCACATCATGCTTCCCCAAGGACAAATGAATTCGGGGTAAAACAGTAGCATACTTATAGGGTTTTCACCCTAAGTGTGGGGGAGTCCCCCATGCTATGATTACAAATGAAGTGAAAAACAAAATGGTGTTTTCCACGCTTAGCTTGTAATGTTGCCCTTTTACGTTCAAAGAGTCGGCATAATAGCCGGGACTTTGAATATTGAGGACAATATTCATGCTATGTGTGGGGGGTATTTCGCTATTCTAGCGAATTTTATCACATTTTACCATATAATACCCCCGTTTTGGCCAAAATTTCAAAAATTTTAAAAATTTTTCACTGGTGCTTCAAAATTTTTGTGGTAATCAGTCCGCCTTGTATAACCGACAAAAGGGATTGGCTAGTCCAGGAGCAAACGGCTCTTGGTAAAGACATCTCAAATCCGTTTACGGCTTGCAATTTGCCCAAAATTGTATGGTACCTCAACTCGCCATATCCCATAAAGCGAATGAGTTGGCTAGCCCGCAAGATTATGGCATGTGGTAAAGGCAGTGGAAAATCCATAATTGGTAATCAGCTCACCAAGATGTTGACTATTCCATCAAGAGTTGGCTAGTCCAGAAGCAAACGGCTTTTGGTAAAGACTAATCAAATCCGTTGACAGCTGGTGGTTTGCTCAAAATCACACGGTTATCAGGTGTGCCACAGTTCTTACACCTGGCTACTCCAGAAGTGATGGCTTTTGGTAAAGAGTTTAAATCCATCAAGTTTTTCTCAAAAGATTGCTAGGGACTAGCAATAGTTTAGTGTGGGGGATTAATGAGTGTGTAAATACTCATCATTTTTATCGTATCTGAACTGCCAAAACATCCAAAAACACTTAGAAACGCATCAAAATACAGAAATTATTCCAAAAGTGTGTTTTATATGTTTTAGATGCAAAATGTTTAAAAAAAAATGAAAAACGAATAAAGTTTGCACAATTGGCAGTTTCAGTCCCTCAAGTTTCAAAAATTGACAAAACTAGTCCCTGAAGTTTTAAAACGAAAGAAAAGTCAACCCAAGGTTTTCTAAAGTCAAAAATTGTCAAAACAAGTCCTTGGGTAAAAAGTTTGAGAAAATTACATGTTTGGTCCCTAAAAATCCAAATTGACATAAAAGGTCCCTGAACTTTCAAAGCTTGGCAAAATAGATCCCTGGGTGTAATTTTGGAAATTTTCATAAATGTTCCTTGTACTATTTACCATTGGCAAAATTACACCCTTGGAATGGCTTTGGAAAAATGCAAGATCAGCCCTTAACTTTGCTCAAATTACATGAATGGTCCTTGTGCTTTGTTAAGTTAATATACAAACGGACCCTTTATGTTGTTAACACATCCCAATCCAAACAAGCCACCCTTATAACTCCCATTAACCCAATCCAATTCACAACCCCAGGCCCATACAATCCAAAACCCAATCCACCCAATAAAAATAATACCCGTCCCTTTTTATTACTTCAGTCAAACACAGGGTCAACCAAACCATCTCATCCCCCCCCCCCACATGTCTGATAATCAACTGCCATCCCCATCATAACCCCTAAACTTCTCACCCTCTGCTACACTCAACCCCCACCCCCCAACACACCAAACAAACACTACCCTCCAAATTACACCAACTGGCTTCAACAATCAAAGAAACAGACAAGGATGTTTTTGGCGTCAAAATGCAACAAACGGCCAAGATGGTTTCAAGTCATCCAATGGCTATTCTTATTGGTGGGATATGCTCAGTGGGTCCCACATGGCTGAGGAGATCAATAAAAGAGGAGGAGGGAAGCAGCTGAAGAGTAGTTAGCTAGTAGAGTAGTATAGTGTAATTTTTTAGCTTAAATTTATTAATGTCGAATTTATTTGTCAATTTAATTTTCTAGTAAAACTTTAATTTGTAGTTTGTTTTCTCAAGTTAATACAAGTATCTCAGTACTTGTTTCAAACTCTTGTACTCTTTTTAAGCATTAATGAAAATGGTGAAATTTTCTTAGTTAAGATCCTGCTGGTGTTCTTTAATGATTGAATTGTTGAATTAAGCATACCTAAATTCTTAAATACCTAAGATAACATAAAAAAGATAAAAAGAAAAAAAAAAGAAGTAGGAACAAATGAAACATCACAAGGGTACCTATGCATGAGACCTTGGAAGCTAAGGAAGTTGCCAGTCCTGGAAATGGCAAGATGGACTTTCACTAGCTTGTTTTACAACAAGCTAGAGCTTGTAGCAGTATAGAGAAACTCTGGTTCAGCCAGGGATTGAGGTTCCAATTTCTTAGTTCTAAATTTTTATTCCTAGTGTAATCTTTGCATAATATGCCTTAATTAGTTGTTGTGTTTAATTGTTGTTTGTTTGTGTTTATTTTAACTTAATTTAGCTTAGTAGTTAGGTTTCAGCTCATGTTTCATAGTTTTGAACACATTTCATCACATGTTCATCTTAATTCTCAAAAAGTGCATTATGGAAGTTCATGGGTACAAGCTGTAAATGGTGGTATCTTTGAGTTTAAATGGACCTATTTCATCATTATTTGCTACTGAGAATGATAATTTCAGCTTAAATCAGTTAAATAGTTGGAAATTCATGCTTTCAATGTTTTTAAGGGGTGTTTGGATGCTTTGGTTTATCTGTGTTAGAGGGTATCTTTATGGTTGTTCTTGTTGAATATACTTTACAAATGTACCAAGCATCTCAGTTTAACACTAAAACCTAAGTGGTGGTTTTCTCACTTTACAAATGTACCCTGCACAGCAGAACCACCACCCACCACCACCACCACTTGGTGGTGGTTTTCTGGCCACCATAGTGGTCCACTTCCTTTTCAATTTGGTTCATTGAACCCCCTCCTACCAGGCTTGGGATTTTGACCATAGCTTTGACCTGGGAACCCCTGGGTCCCACCTGAATCAAGGCCTCAAACCTGTCCCAGTTTCTGTGTTTATTTTGGTTTTTGGATTGCTTTTTGTTGGCTTATTGACTTATTCAGTGGTCTCCCCTAGCTTTTTCTTGCTTAAACAAGTTAACCTAACTTATTTAGACCTGAATTTGCTATAGTGGGCCCCACACAAGCTGGTTCAAGCCCATTTTCCTTCTTGGTCAACTTTGGTCAACTGTCTCACCATTTAGCTTATATTTTGCTTATTTTTAGTTTATAAAAAGTTTGTTTTTATAAAAGTTTGCTGTTTTTAGATGTAAAGTAAATTTGTAAAAGAAAAATCAAGAAAAAACAATTTTAATTTTAAGTGATAGTTTCTATTTAATATAATTTAATTTTAATTTTCATTTTTATATTTTTATTAAGAACTTAGCTTTTTTATATTTTTCTTAATTTCCTCTTAAGTTAAAGTATTTATAGTAATTTTTTCAGATTTTTATTTTGTCATTTAGTATTTATTAGAATTAATCTTAATTTTATTAATTATTAATTAATATTAAGTTTAAAATAGCATAATTAGTTTTTATTAAGAAAAACCTAGTTTTTATATTTTTCCTAGCTTTTATATAATGTAAAATAATTTTAGAAATTTTCTTGTAATTTTTACTGTTCATTTTCTATTTTTCTTAATTTAAAATAGTTTAATTAGATAATTAATAATTAATTAATAGAAAAATCACAAAAAGACAAAAATACTTATTTTTATTTTTAAAACTTGTTTTTAGTTATTTTATAATTTTAGAAATTTTATTTTCATTTTTCTAGTATTTAATTAGTATTAAATTATATTTAAGTGTTTTAAATATTAATAATAAGTAATAATTAGTATTTATTTAATATTAAATAATTAATTAGGGTTAAAATTTATTTTCTTTTTCTATAAATTTTCTTTTACTTTTAAGTTTGTAAAAAAGTCATTTTCACCCCCTGGGTGTTTTCAGATTTCCGTTTTCACTTTTTATTTCGTACGTTTACGTTTTATTTAAATGTAAACGTACGCGTTTTAGGTTTTAAACGTTTCTGGTTTTTCTCACTTTCCAGTCTTATTCATATAGCTTGTTTAAGCTATTTCTTCGTATATTCCTTAGTTCAAATAACTCACAAACCCTTTCCCGTCCAGATTCACCCGATCACGAAACCGTTTTGATTACAATCCACACCTCGTCGGGACATAACGACCCGGGGAAGCCACTGTACTTCCGCGGAGCATGACTCTAGGCTGTTTGACCTCGTTGACCATCACCTGGTCCATTAGGTTGACCGTTTGGAGCCAATCAAGAACTAAAACTTGATTTCAACTGTGTGTGTTCTCTCTTAAACCAAAACCTCTTTCTCAAAATCAGACCATTTTTCTTCACAATGGCTTCTTCCAAGGCTATTACATACACCCCCAATGTGGAATTCCAGATTGAGGGTGTTGACCTGACCAAAAATAATGTAGTGGGAAATTTTTCTTACCCTGTGGGGTTCCTAGAATACAGGGATGTGGTTAAATACCTCCAAAACTATTTTCTCACCACTGCATTCACAAAACCCCCCTCCATAATCTATCATGAATACTTGAGGGAATTCTGATGCACCGCTGTGGTTGAAAAACCTGATGCACCTAAGGATGCCACAATAAGGTTGTTAGGAATACGTTTATTCATTAGAAGACTCGGTCACCCCGAGTGTAGTTTAGCATATTGTAGCTCGTAGTACTTATCATATTAGTTAGAACGTAGTTTAGTATTAGTTAGTATTTGTGGAGTCGGGTCGGGTCTTTACCCACTGTTAGCTCGCTCCACAGCCCGTTTCAGGGGGTGTTTGGTTGTAAGTATAAATACCCCTTCCCTAGCTTGGAAGGGGTTGGACCTTTCACTTCAATCTAACATATTACTAGTTTCTCTCAAAGGCTCCCAACTTCATCTCTTTCTCTCTCTAACTTCTCACTAGAAAACATAACCTAAAATCATCCTAAACACCAAACCATGCATGTTCTTACATTAGAGTATACTACAATTGGTATCAAGAGCCATGGTTCTATCCTAGGATTAGTGGTGTGCTCGAATTTTAGTGTGGTTTTGGTGTCTTTGGATGGTTCGAACCTATTTACTAGTTTTCTCACTAGTTTGGTTTCGTTAGATGTTTTTCTTGGTGTTTTTCTTGTACTTTCTTGATTAGTTGCGTTATAAGTTCTTAGGTTTGCATTTGGAGTGGTTGAATAATTCATTTGTTAGGTGTAAGAGGTAATTCGAGTGGAGTTTCTTACTAGCGAGTTGACATATCAAAGTAGAGGGTTGACAGGTTTGGTTAGAGAGTTGAGGCAGTGAGTTGGCGTTTTGCTATTTCTGGGTATAAAGCCAAATTGCTAGACAGTGACGTTTTTGTCTTACTGTTCCAGCAAGTTGAGGTCACTGTTCCAGCGAGTTGATGCTGCTAGCGAGTTGGTGTATGCAGCGAGCTGATAAGGTCCAGCGGTTTAAGATTTCCAGCGAGTTGATTACTATAGCGTGTTGATCCTTTCTAGCGTATTGGTCAAATTTTAGCGAGTTGATGTTGGTAGCGAGTTGATGTTGGTAGCGAGTTGGTGTACTTAGCGATTTGATCAGACTTTAGCGAGTTGACTCTACTCTAGCGAGTTGGCTTGTTTTAGTGTGTTGATCTCTTCTAGCGAGTTGGAGCACTTCTAGCGAGTTGAACTGTTTTTGTGGTGAGTTGATCTACTTCAGAGATTTGGTGTGTCTAGCGAGTTGAGGACTTAGCGATTTGTGTTAATTTTAGCGAGTTGGTTCCTTTTTCTTGGCGAGTTGGTCTAGCTTGTGGTAACTTGTGGAGTGGTGTTAGCAACATGGTTCTGTTACATTAGTAAAAATTGTGCGCTGTTGCGACTTAAGTTGTTACAACTATTTCAACAGTAACTTGATGTTGTGAGGCTAATCTTACGACTTGACTTGTTATCTGTGGAGCGGTTGTAATTTGACTTGTTGCAACAAAACACGAAATACACTTGTGTTTAAAACTTGGTACTAAGACTTACTCACTTTCCACAGCATGGCAAGCACTTCCTCTGATGACATTCAAGCTGCAGGGTCGGATACTCGTCCTCTAATGCTGGACAGGACCGACTATGAATCATGGGCACAAAGGATTCGTCTTTATTGTTTAGGAAAGGAAAACGGGGTTAACATTTTGAAACCCAAATGTATGCTCTTCCCTATGTGCTAAACTCTTTTGTATATCAATGCACATATTGAGGGGGAGCAAATGATTTATGAAAAAGGATCCTTGCATTTTAAGAGATCGAGACTCAGACTTGACTCATGAATTGACGAAACACAATTGTCTTGAATCGAAAGGACTAGTCCTTGACGGGTAATAACTTCAAGCTGGTTTAACCAGTGATGTAAGCATGTCTCGAAAAGGACTAGTCTGAGTAGAATGTACCGTTTCGAGAAACCTTTGGTGAACCTGATCGGGCCGGGTAATAACTTCAAGCTAGTCTAACTAGTGATGTAAGTGTGTCTCGAATGCCCGGTCATATTCACTTAAGGAGGATCAATTCGAATAGTGCAACTCTTCTCGACATGTGCAAATTTTCTAATCAAAACATATGAGCACATGTTAAGGGGGAGCATTTGAAAATGACAAAACTCTCAATGTGTTTCTCAATCATAAACACGTTGAGAGAATTTTCAATGATTTGGTAAATGGCAACATAGGATAGTCATGATGTTATAAGGTGGCTAAGGTTAGGAAAACCGTCCTATGATCCGCCAGAGCTGGAGGGATCTACCCATGGACAATACCAAATGTCCGTAGGTGTGATTATGAAAAAAGGAGAAATTTGAGAATGGAGAAAGAAGGGGTTGAAGAATTAAAAAGAAACGAAATGAGAAAGGGTGAAAAGAAATAGCCCTCCAATTATTCAACCTTAGGGCAGAAACCGGGTTTAATTCATAATCTACTGATGGTTGCTACGGCGACATTGGTATTGAAGACAAGAAGTCATGGACCCAGTGACGCACTGCACTAAACCTTCTAGCCACTCAAGTTCTCTTAAAAGAACTTGTTTCATTCTCATGGGGAACCGGTGTAATCTATCAACTTATCTCTTAGAGTTGGTTGATATTGAAGCATGAGACCTCTCCCTAATCTCCGCATAGGGAAACCAAATGCACTTATTGAGTCTAGAGCCTCGAGATGCATACAAAGATCTCATAGGAACACGTGCTACTTCTTCCCTGATTGTTCAACATTAAGGACACCAGTGGTAAACTTATGAGTCCTATGAAGATCTTAGCAATCTGCCAGAACATTTATGAGGGATGTTGCTATTGTAATTCCCAGTGATTGAATGGAAATTCCTGCCAGGGTCAATATCAAGCAGCCCTGAAAGCAGGTCACTTAGGTAATTCCTTGTGGATTACTCTTAGTGGTCACGATGGTTACTAACTGTCAACAATCGTTGAGTGATCTCCAGCGACTCGCCTAATCGTTGATCTACTTAGGTAGTTCGTGTAAATCCTTCCAGGGTTTGCCGACTGGGAACAGTCTTGGTAAGGGTTAGAAGGAGTCTTCACACTATGCTGTTGACGATCTCTAATCCCAAACCTATAAGCACCGGATGATTTGTTGCTAACTGTTTGCTTGCAGGAATTTCTGAAGGTTGCAGTTTATTGCTGAATAGATGCTGATCCATCAACACATGCTCACACTTCGACATCACAATCTAAGAAATCATGATCATTGATTGGGCCGATCTATGCTTCCACAACTCTGATGCAGAAGATCATGATCCTGAAAAGTGTGACCATGCCAACTCTAAGATGTTCATATCACATGGAGACGTTACTGCTCAAAGATGACTTTCAGACACTCATTTAGATGATGAACTTGAAGTTATTTCCAAAGAACATTCATCACATTGACCAAGTCATCTAGAGCCTACCACTTAATGCACAAATATCTCAACAATGAAGAATCAAAAGGCTATGAGCTACAAAGTTGTCGGCAAAGACTTGAATGCTATGATTCAATATTTATTTTCCGGGGTGACCTCCCTTAGGGGGAGATTGTTAGGAATAAGTTTATTCATAAGAAGACTCGGTCACCCCGAGTGTAGTTTAGCATATTGTAGCTCGTAGTACTTATCATATTAGTTAGAACGTAGTTTAGTATTAGTTAGTATTTGTGGAGTCGGGGTTGGGTCTTTACCCACTGTCAGCTCGCTCCACAGCCCGTTTCAGGGGGCGTTTGGTTGTAAGTATAAATACCCCTTCCCTAGCTTGGAAGGGGTTGGACCCTTCACTTCAATCTAACATATTACTAGTTTCTCTTAAAGGCTCCCAACTTCATCTCTTTCTCTCTCTAACTTCTCACTAGAAAACATAACCTAAAATCATCCTAAATACTAAACCATCCATGTTCTTACATTAGAGTATACTACAAAGGTTCTCAGTGGAGAATGGGACAAAGTCCCTCACTCTCAACTACAAGACCTTTGTCAAAGCCACATGCCTTGACTACACTGAGACCTTTGCTGCCCACCCCACTGAAGAGGAAGTGAAGGTAATTTTACTGGAACTAGGGCCCTACGATAAACTTCACCCTGATGTGACCCCAGGGGCCCTCCTAGCCAAAGCCCCAATAATCAACACCTGGTTTCCTGCCCCCTAGAGGATCCTGATGACCTTTGTCATTCAGGTCCTTGGGGGAAACAAATCCTCCACTTAGCAACTTAACACTACTCAATCAATGATAGTGTATTGTCTCCTAGAGGGTATAAAAATTGACCTTGGAGAAATTATCTTCAAGGACCTCCTTGTAAAATTGGGTGGGAAGTCTAGGCAAAAACTTATGTCATACCCTAGATTTATTTCCTGCGCCCTACAAGACTTGTTGGGGGTCTGAGTACATTAAGCCTGATGGCGTAGGCTTTGAGCCTGAGGTCTTACACAAGACCAATTACTCTCGTGACCCCTCTGAGGTTACACCTGTCACCCTGACCACGTATATGCTTACTGCTATCCAGGGTGACAACAAGATTTCACCTGTTCCCTTTCCTACCAAGAAGGTGAAGAGGAAGAAGGGACAGGGGTCCAGGAAGGTGGCTCAACCCAAGTCACTCGCCACTGGTACCTCTGTCTCTAAGCCTAAAAAAGGGAGGCAATAACAGACCTTGACTGCTGACATCCTCAGGATCATTACCGAATCACTGACCCCAAAATAACCGCCAACGGAGGGCACTGAGACATCACACTCATTGTCCTTGGGCAAACCCATTCCCAAAGGCTCTGCTGACATTAACAAGTCAGTGGAGCTGGAATCAACTCAACCTCCACATCCTGATAAAGGCTCAGGTAAATCACAACCAGGGTCCCAGGGAGCAAGGGGTCCTAAATCCTCGGTGGGGCAGCATTACTCAACTGAGAAGGGGACCCACACCACTTCACATCCTGCTAAAGGCTCGGGTAAATCACAACCCAATCATCAGGGAGTTAACGCCCCTAAATCTTCGATAAGCCAGCACAAGCCTGTTGGAAAAGGGGGCATAACCACTCAGGTGCCTGATGAGGACATTCGCAAATCAAAGCTTTTGTCTGAGGGTACAATAAATCTTCCCAAAGACTCAGAGGGACTTATACATCCCGCTGATAGGGACACAACACTCATGATTCCTAAGGATGGCACTGGAAAATGCCCATCAGTGTCTGAAGGGATCCCGGGGGACAAAGACTCAGAGGGAAAAACACCACCCGCTGATATGGAACCCAAACCCACTCATGGAGGTGCCCACAACTTGGGAACTGGCTCTAAGGACCAGGCAGATAAAACCAGTCTGCTGGATAGAGGAGTCAAGACCTGGCCACAACGAAGGCAATTCTTCTTATGAATAGGAGCCGGATAACCTTCTTTTGCAGATTCAGTCATTGGCTGATGTTTAGGCAGCCTTGTTCTCAGATGATGAATTCTATAGTGACGAGGAGGTTTTTAAAGCCGGTAATGACATGGAGGTTGAGGAGAAAGTTCCTGAACCAATCTCTCAGTCTTCTCAATCTCTTATTCATGAAGCTGCTGAGTCCTACTCCGAGTCAGAATCCTTAGATGATGATCAAGCTCCTATCACTGGGAAGTTCTTTACCAAGTTCATCAAAAAGGCCACCAATGCCTTATTCAGGGGAGTCACTGATGAAGTGTTTGACATGCACACTGAACAGGCAATTCCCTACTTCAATCTCTAGGAGTCAGTTGAAGAATTTAATGAAGATGTCAGGGAGCAGAACTCCAACTCTTGCCATCACTGCAGCTCAGGCAACAGTTGAGGAGGAGAATGTCACTGATGCCCCTCATACTGATGCACAAGAAGCTACTGATGTTGCTTCAAGAGGACAACCCTCTCACACTGAGGGGGAGCATGTCACTGAGGCCACTCCCATCTCATCAGTTCACCCTCATGAAGAAACAGTCTCCTCATATCATCAGCTAGATAAAGGAAAAAGCATTGCTACAACACCTGAACCTGAAATAGTGCTGAAGCCTGCCTCCACCTTAGTCAGACAGGACCCTGATGAACCCATCAAAGTTCCATTTGAAATCAATGGAGTGATTCATCACCTCACTGATGCTGAAATTCAGGCTTATTTGGAAAGAGATGAGATACTGAAAATGGTGGCTGAGGAAGAAAGGATGAGCAAACCTGCCCTTATAAAGGTTGTTCATGAAGAGCCTGAGAAGATTGGGTTGGACACTGAGGAACTGGCTACTGGGCAAGCTGGTGCTGTTTTCAAAAAGGCTCAGGAGGAAGAGATGAGTGCCCTAAAAAAGCAAAGAGAACAAAAGCTCAGGAAGAACACTCAGATCAGGAAAACCATGATTGAGAGGTATACATGGGTGATGAAAGAAAGACTGAAACCCGAAACCATCACTGACATTCAGATCCATCGCAACACCAATCCTGCTGTTGTCACTGTCTTCAGAGGACCAGATCAAAGAGTAATGGACATCCATAATCCATTCAGGTTCACTGATTTCGGCATCTCCGAACTGGATGAACTTTGACCGATCATATCCAAGAAGCAGAATATGGTGGTTCCTGATCTCTTGAAGTCACTAAAGCTAAGGTATGAAAGACTGATGAACATGCCTGAAGCTCTTGGGATTCCCTCTCTACTTCCTGCTTCATCTACTCAGACTGCTCCACCAAAGGCCTCCAAAAGGAAGAGGAAGCAAATTGAGTTGGAGCCTAAGATCAAGGTCCCAGGGCTAGATTGTGATAGGTCTCTTCCTGAAGGGATCACCTTCGTAAACAACAAGGTTCTTGAAGCATCTGAAAGAGGCTTATGCTTTACTGATGAATACGGGAACCCTGCTTTCCAAAGATGGTCTGACATTGATAAGGCTGGGATTAAGGCGATGCTAATGTACCTCGTGCTGGCTTCCCCTGTCAGGTGTGCTGAAAATATGAGGTTCGGCCTGGACCTAAAAGCTAAGATTGAGGAGCATCCTGACAAAAATCTCCTGAGGTCTAAGAAGGCAAAGCTTGAAGCTCTTGGTTACCAATTGAACATCTGAATCTGCAACAACCATCTTTTTTTGTTTTTGTATTATCAGTAAGATCTGTAATAGCTATTAATAAACATTGAAGTTCTTTTAAGTTATCAGTGTCCTACTCTAATTACATTAACACTCAGTGAGAGATGAAAACCCCTGCCAACTCACACTGAATCATGAAACACTTAGGCTATTTGTATATCCAAATAGGGGGAGACTGTTGGGTCATTGAATTCCCCAATCTTCCTCTAACCAGGATTTGAACATAAAATAACCTAAGTGTTTAATATCCATAAACACAAACAAGTCACTGAGTGAACAACAACTCAGTGAGTCATCTTCAGGATGCTTAGAACGAGCCTATGAAGAAAGGTTCACCATTCAGTGAGGCGGAACTCACCGAGTGGGATCTAAGCCAAGAAGAAGGTGATGGGTTCAGTGAGGATGACAATAACTCACTGAACCCCCAAGACTCCTCAACAACTATTGAAGTACTGAAGACTGAAGACTGAAGATTTGAAGACTGAAGAATGGGCGGGACTAAGCGGGAAAGTTTGAACGTATCAACAGGTGTCCTTATCAACCTGAAGTCAAACTTTCCCTGAATGACATTATGTCAGGATGGTGTCATCACTGTGCATCAGAAAGGCACATTGTCCTTTACCCAATATAGTCTATTGTAACAGAGACAAAATATGTAAGTATTTTGTCTCTACTTGATAGGTCATCATTTTGTCTTTATCAGTAACGTTGTAATTTACTTGTGTATAAATAGGTAGCATAAGTGAGGAGTAAAAGTTGACAAGTTTGTGCAATTAATGCTTAGCATTCACAAACCACTTTTACTCCTCCAAAGAACAACACAGTCCCTGAGATTGCTCAGTGAGACCTTTAGTTGTCACTCAAACATTGTTTGGGTTTAGAGAGGAGTCTATACCATACTTGTCGTTTCAATCCCAAGTGTTATGTAACAATTCGCATTTTCAGGTTAATTTCTAATCCCAAATTTTTACTATTCACTTTCACTATTCACTCCTGAAATTTTTATTTCATATTCTCATAAGTTAAACTATTTTAATGATAATCTGAGAGTTTGACACTCGTCGGATCATTTCTACAAAAATCACGAAACCGTGTCCGAGATTTACTTTTAGGTTTAAACGTCATTCTAGCATCCCGATATGTCCATAAAACACTATAAACAATAGAAATATGATTCTCTCTCATTTTACGACAATTCCAAAAGTTTTGGAATTTTACGTTTTCCAGTTCAGCGTTTTACGCGAATTACGCGTTTTAGACCCGTATTTCCAGTTTTAGCAGCGTTAAGCAACCCGGTAGAACTTGTCACTCATTAAATATGCTAAGATAGGTTATATTAATAAGTTTTAACATATTTATAAGTTTCATATTTTTAGGATACCCTATTTTAAGTTTCATGACTTAACGACTTACTGTTAGCGATTACCGGGACAAAACTCACTCTATAAAAGCAAGATATTATCAAAACACATAACTAGTCATCCAAGATAGGCATTGAACGAAATTTTAAGCCACATGGGGCATTTTCTTGGTCACTAAGTTAAGGATAGGAAGCTTACATAGGAAGCTAAACATTTTGCAAGTAAACTTGGTCACTAAGTCTTGGAAAATATCCTAAGTCTCTAACCTCCTCAAGGAAACTTCCTAGGCACCTTCCTAAACCTCCTATTCATGCTATAAATACAAGCCTAATCCTTTCCTTTCTCTTCATTCCAAACGACTAACAACAAATCCATAAACCATGATCCTTTGATTTCTAAGTTATAAGTTACATACCAAAGTTGAAGGCATAGTTAGTCTCTACATGAATCAAGAGTTTGTTTGGTGATTCCATGGTTTAATTAGGAGCTACACAAAGTGGTTAGGGGCTGAACACATAAGATTCTTACAAGGTTAGACCAAGCCTAGTAAGGGTTAGCAAGGGTAGTGTTGAAGGATTGGAAGCTAGGGTTTTCGATTGAAGGATTTAGATCTTGTCTTAGTTCATGAGTTCCCTTTTCATTAAGGCCAAAAGTTGTAAGAAACCCTAATACACTTTCTTGCTCAATATCATTTTCATGCTTATTATGTTTCATTAATTATATATATGGTCTTTGTGTTATGTTCATGATGTATAAAAAGTATTAAAACAAGTTTTGGAAACTATATATTAACTTATGTTAAGTAATCAAGGAAACTAGTGATTTTTATGGAGAACCACGACCAAAATAGTATAACTATGATATTGGACACTTACCTACTGTTAAAGAGGACTTAACAAGGAAAACATAGCAATTTGAATCACCTAAAACAAGTATACGAGTCAAAAGTTATGGCCATAAGAAGTTAGCGAAACCAAAACGCCGAAACTGCCAAACATAACCTGTAACGATCTGACCCTTTTGAAAGTGGCACTTCTGGTCCGATTCATCAAAAACTTAAAACACAAATGTTGTCCGGAACGAAGTTTTCGTTCAGGAACACAGAAGCTCGAGCCCTGAAAACGCTTTACGAGTGATATTTTTCTTCAAATTCTTAACAGCCCATTTTTATACCAAATGACCATGTAATAGTTATGGTTAATTGAAAGCAAGAGGTCTAATGACCTAAAGCCAAGACCACAACTATGGCTAAGGCCAAGGTTGAGTCTCAAACCCATAGTAACAACGACCAAAGCCACGGCAAGGCCACGGCTAAAGACCTTATGGCTTTCTAAGCCGAAACATGAACTAAAGTGTTAGTCGTAACATAATCAACCAATTTAGATCTACTCCATCAAAATAACCATAAGACTCATTGTAATAACAATCTTCATCCAAAAGTAAACTTTCCTAAGTTTATTCAAATATTGGACATGTAACTTTTCGGATCAAGACTTATATATATTTTATCAAATACTACAATAGTAGGGAGCCTCATGTGAGGAGTTCATTAAGTAAGCCGTCGAGATGAGTTATGGATTTACGAACTAAAGTGTCCTGCCTCCTCGAACGTTTACTACATCACTTCTGAATTATGTCGGCCCGAATGGTAGTAAGCGATATATAAATATACATGTTTCATAAACCATTTCTTTTCAAAGACTTACACTATACTAAGTACTATATCATGGACTATATGCAAGACATATATAGGCACGTTTATGTTTCCTTAGACATTATTCCAAACCTAAGTTGCAACAATTATTCTAGGTTGCTCGTAGAAGTTCTCACGGCATATCCATCATTCTCATTATACATCATCCAACTCACGGTGAGTTCATAGCCCCACTTTCCATTACTTAATTGTTTTACAAACCCTTGGGGGGAATACATGCTATTTTAAACCGAACACAATGCTTTGAAATTATATGCTATCCGATTATTTTATTATCACCAAGTACCATCCTTGCCAATCCAATATCCCTTATCATGAACCATTTAATCACTAGTAATAGTGAGCGCGAATATTGTGAATAGGCCTATTGGGATTGACGAATCCCATTTGTTTTGACTAAGTTCAAACAAATGCATTAATATTTGAGACATAGGTATGACGGCAAAGTACCTACCGGGATAACTCCGCCGATTGATATTGGTACCCGTTAACGTTTTGGTGTCATGAGCTTAGTGTAATAATACGTTTTATGGGCGTATAACAACGTAGCCCATCGTTTTCGAGTCTAATTAACTCACACTACCAACATATTGTTTTCAACCATTAAACAAACTCTATGAATATCACTCAACCTTTGTGTTGACCTTTTAAGTATGTATTTCAGGTCCATGATGATCAAGGATGGCACGGAAGGGCACGAATATTCAAGAGGGCTATAAATTTTATTATCATTCGAAAACTCATTTAATGTAATTTGTAAACATGGAACCATCTGGGACCTCATTTTGTAATCTCTGATATTTATATAATTTGAATGATAAATCTTTTAAAACGACTCAATTATAGTTCGTTTTCTATTATTGTGACTATTGTGCCGTCGAGTAACACCTAGTTTGAATTCCGCTGCATTCATGAATTGGGGGTGTTACATGTTATTCCGCAAACACTTGGGTATAATTTTTAGATTAACTTCTAATAAGAATTAAACGTTGAAAAATATTGTGTCTCTTTTCTTTACGTTTATCTTTGTTCTTAATCTTTTACATCTGTGTTAAAAGTCATGAAACTTGGTTAGATTAACTCTTTAGTTAACTATTAACCAAGTAAACGGGACCAACAAAAATTGACCCAAGATCCTGGATCTTATCAGATCTACAAACACACACTCGAAACCGTAATAAATTTCAGACACAACACATCCAAACATACACGAAACATTAAAAGATCAACCATACTCGAAACCATAAAAAGTCTCAACCGTTACAAATCTATTCATACTCGAAACTACCACCAAATCTCAGCAACACCAACAACATGGCCGGCATCACACACCTTTGATCGCCATTGTCACACATCCATCACCATCGTCACACACCAAAATGGTGGCATCGAACGGACATGTGGCATCTAAGGGACCGGTGGCATGTGTACGGCCGAAAGTTATGAGAGAGAAGGACGATAGTTTTGTTTATGTGTGCATGAGATATTACAATGTGTTGGCTTATATATTTGGACCTGGGCTTGGCAATAAAGATAGTGATTATGGTATTAATGGGTTGTTACAAGTTAATGGATTGTTACAATACATTAATTTTCTGGGTGTAATGTAACCTCTATTTTATGTCTATGTATTGATATTGATTTTGATTTAATAGCAAAATTATTATAATTCTTTCTATTATAAGTAAGATGTTAAATCTGAATTTTAAGCATTCTATTTATAGCATGTCCCAAATGCTTTATAAAACAGTATAGATTTAGGTGTTAAAGTCAAATTTTCACTCTATAAAACTCATAATTTATACTCTATCCGTCTCAAAATAACTATCAGTAGACTAAAATCACATAGTTTAATAAAACTAAAACTACTATAAATTTCGACCACTCAAATAAAATATTCCTTTACTAAATTCTTTTTTTATTACTAAAAATGAAAAGTAGACAATTATTTTGACATATCTCAAAAGAAAATATAGACTTATAATTTTGAGAAGGAATGAGTAACTTAGAGAAAAACATGCTTCCTCTTCATTTTAAGTTATGTACTAACATTGGTACCTATGCGTCACTTTTTATCATTATCACTTCTTTTTTGACCTCTTGTTAATAGTATAACATCGTTTTTTATCAGTTTATGTTTCTTATTTTTTGTTAGTTTAATAATCTTGACTTGTTAAATTTTATAATTCTTGTTCCGTATTTTCAGTTTCGCAGTTTTATAATAATAATAATAATAAAAAAAAGGAGGGTTGAAAAACGTAGGGGTGTACCCCTGTTTAATAATTCTTACGTGCACGACTAAATAATTATAACTATCGTATGTTGAACTAAATTTGGTTTTTGTTTAATTTCCCTGCGAGCACTAGATTTGTAATTCAATAGGAAAAGCAAAAAAAATGCAGGAGTAAATAACAATAACTCTAAATTTGATGAAGTAGATACACTAATTGTTGGGCTGCTGTGTATCAACTATACACAGATGTAAGTCATAAGACATTACGGGCCTTATTCGTCATATAAAAAGCTTACCTGATTGCAAGAATTGGGCTAGCCCATTTACTTCGTAATTTTTGTGCTAAAACTTTAGCTATTGGTTTAACACTTTAACTGATAATCCAAAAAATATAAAAGCATCAAGTTGATCTTCATATGCTCTACTTGTTCTCAAAATACTTATCTTTTGTATTTAACGGAGTACACATATAATGCCAATAACATATGATAATCAATTCCTTTTCTTCCAAAACACACACATATGTTTCGTAGTAACAAAAGCACATACTGAAGAGAAAATCCGTAGAGGGAGAGCGTTGGTAATCAAAGAACAAAACAAACAAACAATTACAAAAACAAAGCGGATGCTTTATTCTTATCAAACTAAATTCAAATGTACCAAACACAAAATTCAAATGTACAAAGAGACAAATATCATTAACCTCTATCTATAAGCAATTAATGACCTAAAATCAACCAAATCTTAAACCGGCTCAAATTACGAACATGACTTAACATCAGTAGAATGCTACCTCCAATTCCCTGTATGTTCAGACTAAACATACCAATAGTCACCAGATTCATATGCAAATTAATATTTATCCAAAACCAAATTTATCAAACAAACCCTAGAATTTACGTCACTTTCAGAAAGAAAATTCATGGATTCTAAATTTTTTTTATACATCATATTATATTTTACAACACAAATAAATCATGCAATTTAACTTAAAATAAATAAATATGAACGTGCTACAGGCACAAGAATACCTACGTGGCTACACCTATTTCCAAATCATAATTTCCTAAGCACGGTAATGAAACTTATGGGTCTAATATCTTCAATACTCATTTCTTCATCAATCAATTTTCCATAATTCTCGAACAGATCATCGAGAACTGCTTCTCCAAAGTGATTGGAAATCATCGATTCTTGGATAGCTCGGACGCTCCTTGCCACTATTGTTCCATGGCTCATACAAGCTTCAGACTTTCGCTCAATATCAAACATTTCAAAACGGTCCATTTCAAAAGACCCGTCTTTCTTGACTTCATCCTCTAGTTCATTTCTTGAGGGTGCATAAAAGTGAGCATCATACTCGTCGACCTTTTCTTGCTTGACTTTTCCCTACAAATTGAAAGGAGATATAACATTTGGCATCATACTCGATTTTTATAACTGTACAAATAGTTAAATTTGAGATTTTAGTAATTATAAGTATATGTGCAACTTATAAGTACCTGAGAGACCAAGATGGAAAATGAACGCGAAAGAAGTTCCCAAAGGAATGAGTTTCCCCTATCAACATGGCTTTGATCTCTCCTTCCTAACAAAATTAGCACCATCTGACCTCCGACTAGTATTTCTTTCGACCTTGATCGGAGAAACAATGAAAAATCTTCTTGGAATTGATCATAATATGCTTTAGCAACACGGGGAGAGCTCGATTTGGAAATGTAAAAGCTCCCTTTGTTAATCGAGTGGCCTTCCTTGTCATAGAGCCCCGGAGGAACCTACACAATTGGATTGTGTCATACAATAAGCTATCAGCAAAAAAACTTACATGTTTTTATATAATATTTGGATCAAAGTGCTATTTGTGTACAGTATATTGATAGCAACTTACCTTAGAGAGCCAATGCAAACTATAAGAGGAATAAATGAAGTGCAAACATTTGTCCGGAAACAATCTCCCATAAAAAGTGCCTGGATAACCCGCTATGTACACACTTGAATCAAATTTGTGTCCTCGAAGTTGCCTTTCGTTGTTCAGTTGTTCGTAGAAATCTGGCAAGATCTTGAAGATGGCATTGAAGTCATTGGTCGAAAGATCATTCAGGTACACACGATACTCAGGTGGTGGGATATTAAGAAATTTATGGGTGGTTTCGTCTATGGTTTCAACCATTTCACGTATAGTTGACAATGCATTCTGGCCACAAGAACAACCGAGATCGGCAATGCCTAAGCTGTTTGGTGACGTTAAGATGTAGGTTTCTTCAAGGCATTTGAGGGTTATGTGCTTTACCATATCCGAAGCTTTTTTCTAGCAGCAAAAAACAACCAAATGTCTTTATGTCTTTATAGATTAGGTTCATACTAAATCTATAATGTTGATAACAAAATATTTTATACTTTTTGATCATCTAACGGTACACAAACGTACATACCCCTGTAAAATATACACACGAGCAAAATGGCATTGCTTATTGATCTTTCAGTTTATATTGTTCAAAGAAAGTACAATCAATCTCTAGTTTTTTTCTACCAACTTATCAGCACTTTACCAGTTTTTTGCTCAAACTAGTTTTCGGTAACCAAAACCGAGGTTGACCGCAGTTTCGAAGCATTGTTTTTATCCGTAACTTACCATCAATAGCTCCACAAACTTGTTATATTTTTCCTTATAATATTTGTGACAAGCTGAAAATGATATGTAATAGGTTAAAAGTTCACAAGTATACGATTCAAAGCGTTGTGAATGACGAACCATGCATGCCTTAGTCCGCTCACCAAAGAAAAGACGTTTAAATTATCCCAGTTGATCCTCATGTTGTTCGCAATGTTTTAAAACCCGGGTCAACTTGCTCGTTTCAACCAATCAAACCAGATTGGTTTGATTACTGGAAACCGATTTTGAGAAGGAAGAAGAAGAAGAAGAAAAAAAAAAAAAACTAAATTAGCCGGTATTTAAACCGATTTTAAAACATTGATATTCATGCAATACTTTGACTTTTATTTCTCAAAAGTATTCTTTTGTCCATTATATATATATACACTAAAAGAGGGGACTCAACTAAACAAGATACAAAACCACTTTTTCTTGCATGTCCACCTTAAATATTGCATTTTCATTGAAATCATAGAATTACATTATCTGAGTTTAAACAAATAATTACAATGCTATATTAGTAATTCGAGATGCTATTCTAAAACCATAATAATACAAGATTGGTTAAGCCTGCTATATAAGCTCCTAACGAGTCCGCTAATCCATCAATATTAGTTGGTCAAACTATAAGATAATACTATATTAGTTTTGTTGAGAAGCTCGGGTTTTAAGTGGTTTTGATAACAAATTAAAATGACCTAATTGAGACATAAAAGAAAGTGGTAGAAGCGGGACAAGAAAAAGTACGTTAACGTAGTTTATCTTAGGCAAAATGCATAATTCCCTTTAGAAAAGTAACCTAACTTTCTTTATGTTCATTGTCGTTTGATTGAAGATTGATCTCCAAGCATTAATTAGGACTTACGGACATCCAAACCCCACACTCGGATACTCGATTAAAGAGCTAGCTGTACTATTAAACACGCAATACATATTTGTGTCCTTTGTCTTTATACTTTTGATATCATATAACTAAAACCCATGAGCTAAAACTTTTATAAATACAAGTAAAGGTAGAATGTGTTGTACCTAACCAAATGAGACTAGCTAAGATGGCCACCCAATTTGGGGGAGGTTTTACCCTTCTAGACAAAGTCTCAAGTTCGAGTCTTGTCTAAGGCGATAAGAGTTTCCTCTCGCGTGTGTAAAGGGAAGGGTGCCATTACCTTCTAGGCTGGACCCAACTTGGTTGTGTGGGCTCGCTACGCCTTCTGAGCTAGGGCCATGTAGCCGCAAATTGCCGTTAAAAAAAAAAAAGAATGTGTTGTACCTGAAGAGATGAATTTTGAGCATAGCTATTTCCACCAAGTCCACCATTCATGTGGAAAACTCTCTCAACATCCATTGGATTAATTAATGCTTTTGGTATTTGGTGTGAGACTCCTCCTTACCACTTATCCCCTCTTTATAGTTGCTTCAAATGGTTAATGGCCTAACTCATCTCTCACCCTCTACAAGTCTAGAACTACACATTCCAAAAGTTTCGGAAAAATCAATCGAGTTATCTAGATTTCATCAAATATTGTATTAATCGTATAACTTTGTATAAAAGAATCTGATACGTGTTGAAAAGAAAACGATATCATTTTCATCAAGATTCTTTATGTCTCATTCATTTGTAAGGAGATGTACATTTTTTTGGATGCCACTGTACGTTAGGTAACTAAAGCTACAAATTTAGTTCTTCCAAAATCACGAGCCATTCGAAATGGACCACTACATTATGTTCAAGGACCACCTAAAACTCTAAAGCGAACAATATGTTAAGTCTGTCTAATCATAATCTACGCCCGTATTGTTTTATGTAGATTTTTCTTACACGTTTTCACTAAAATAATTTGAACATGTGAAGGAAAGGAATATATATTTAGTCGATCACTTTATTAATGAAATTATATATTTATCGTTCAAGACATATGGTATGTTTGGCGAAATGAGTTGGAGTTGGGGTTGGGGTAGGGCTAGGGCTGGAGCTGGGGCTATAACTTATATTATAAGCTGCAAATTTTTTTAGGTAAAAAGTTGTTACACCCGATGAATGGATTACTTCAAAAAAACGTTTAAGTATAAAAGATGTTGGCGTAATTACAAATCTCAGCCCTTTAAAATAAATGTTAAAACTAACATAACAATCAAACTACTTCTACAAACAAATGAACTACTACTAGTAGATTACATTTGACTCAACACGATACCAAATATAAAACTGTTTGGTGAATAAGTTGGAGTTGCAGCTTACTAATGTAAAATGGCATAAAAATATATCAAATTAAATTATAATATATTTAAAACTTTTGTGTGTTAATCCATTCTATATTTACATAATTGGACTAAATGAGACGTTGAAATAGAAAGATGCGGAAAAGGACTGGAACTGAAAAAAACGGTGAAAAACGTTCATTCAAGAAGACTACGATGTAAAAAGGATTATGTGTATATGTCGTAGAGACCAAAAAGCAGAGATGAAATCCTATTCAAGACTTCTACGAGGTAGAGACATCATTGTGTCTATGCCGTAGATAGTATGAAAATGTGACATTATTTGATGTAGCTTTTACGGCGTAGAGAGGTCTTTGCCTCTACGCTGTATTCAAGTAAAGACTGTTATGGAATTAATTGATATAGCTTTCTCCAGCGTATAGCTAAGTAAGCGTCTACGCCGTAGATGGGCCGAGCCCACGAAAATCTATAAATACAACCCACGACTCGACCATAATTATCTATCTATTCCTAAAGACGATTAGGATTTAAGACCAATTATTGTCTTAAAAGCTGGATATAAGATGGATGAAGATCAAGATCATCACTAAACATACGGTTTGTTTATCTTATGCTATGAACTTGTTTATCAAGCTTGTTTTTGTCGTTTCTATGATTTTAAACATGAACTTAGGCTACACTTTTTATGTGTTAGCTTCATTATGAACTTATAATACTTATGTTATGATTTTCTAGTTTATTGTTTGACTCTTTTGGATAGTTTATATTGTGGGTTGCAAACCCTTGTGTTTTGGTAGTTGTTTTAAATAATTACAGTAAAACATCTATAAATTAATAATGTTGTGACCGAGATATTTTATTAATTTAGCGAGATATTATTATATCGATAAATTAATAATTTATTAATTTAAAAAGGTTTTACGTATGACTTTTAAATTTTCAAGTCCAATATGTAATAGTTAGAATGTATACTATTTAGATATGAAAAATAAACTAAAAAAATAAGTCCCAATATATACTAGTTAGAGATGAAATATAAGTTACAATGTATATTAGTTATAGATGAAAAATAAATTTGAAAAACAAGTTTCAATATGTACAAGTTACAGTGTATACTAGTTATATATGAAAAATAAATTACAATGTATACTAATTAGAGATGAAAAATAATTTTTTTTATCTCATGTATATTATGAAATTTTTTAGTAATTATTAATTTATAGTTTCGTTGGGACCAATGTATATACACTGGAGTTTCAAAAAAATTATTATCTTATTATTTTATCGATTGGGGTCCAAATTTGCACTGGTCCCAAGTTGGGACTGGACAAATTATTAATTTTATCGAGGTTATTAATTTATCGAGTATTAATTTGTAGAGGTTTTACTGTAGTTCTCCTTCCGTCTCAGAATTATTGTCCTCTTTTGACTTTTTCGGTCTTTACTTTTCAACTTTGACTTTAAGTATTTTTGTTTATATTACATAATATTTGATACAAAATATATGAACGAATTGAGTTTTAAATGTATTTTCATTTGTTATAATTTTTATCAAAAATTGTATAACACACCAAAATTGAGAAAGAAAGACCGAAAAAGTCAAAAGAGGACAATAATTTTGGGACGGAGGTAGTAGATTATAATTTAACGATTACATCACAAGTTGAAAACTTGATTATAAGATTGACTAATAGATGATTATTCTCTTTTAGTTGTCGAAGCTATGACCATTTGCCAAGCTTAATTAAGAGTAACAACTTAAAATGTGCAAGATAACAAATCTAGATGACCATTTAGAGGACTTAAGTGTTTAAAAATAAGCACTAACATATCATATAAATTAGTTGGCACTCTTAATTACTATTATCTGGATAAGCACTATAATCTTAGTTTAAGATATCTGGAGATCATAGGTTCAGATAAGCACTATAATCTTAAGTTCAAATATGTGAAGATCATAGGTATAGATTAAAGGAACAATATCAGATCTATATGACCTTTCTTAGAGCCTCTGATTGAGTTAAGAAGTGAACATTGCACATGAAAATCATCTCATTAGTATTACAGGGAATTAATGAGGTTGAAACGATCTTTTACTTCTGACTTTATTCTTATTATTTTGCGTGTAGTATTTTAATTTAATTATTAATTTAAATTGATCATTCGGATCTAAAACATAATTTGGTTTTATATCGATACTCGGACTTACTAAAGATAGACTATGTACTGTTGGGAATTACACTAACAGTTATCACTGTTAAGCATGAAAGAAATCACTGCTGAAGAATGCACTAGCAGTGGAAACCTATTACCACTGCTAGTACATAATATTACCACTGCTGCAGGATAATTGTTAGGAAATGTGTATTTAGATAAGTATAGAAAAGATCTCGTGTATATTCTATTATTCTAAGCTAATACTTATCTTGTAAAGGACTCCTTGTGTCCTATAAAAGGAGGTCCTAGGTTTAGGTTTATGTACGTATCAATTAGAGAGCTTCAAGGTGTAACCCTAGTAATAAGCTAGACCACTCATATTATTATTCTTAATAATATTGGAGCTTAATGTTTGGTTTACATTCTGTGTTCATATACAACTGTTCTTACTTACAAACAAACTAACAAACAAATCTTCTAAGTATTACTAAGTATATTTCGCGTACTTGTTAGTATCATTCAAAGTATCATTCTAACACAAGGCGTGTGTTTAGATCCATCAAGTGGTATCAGAGACAGGTTTATGATACTTTGATTTAGAAGATCCGAAGTTTTCTCACTCTTACAAGATCCAATGGAGATGGAGAACAGTCAGTCTAACATTGCTGCTAAGCTTCCTAAGCTTAAACTGAATGACTATGAGATGTGGAGAATAATGATTGAGCAGTTCTTCTTGGTGCAAGACTATGCACTTTGGGAAATCATTATGTATGGTGATTCCTTTAAACTAGGCACTTCCTCAGAGACTATTGATGGCAAGGTTGTGCAGAAGTTAAATACAGGTCCAGTTACAACTGAAGAACGACTCCAGAAGAAGAATGATCTGAAAGCCAGAAGCTTATTGCTAATGACCCTTCCAAGGGATCAAATCTTAGCCTTCAGCAAGTACAAAACTGCTAAGACCTTGTTTGAAGAGATCTGCTCTGTTTTTGGTGGTAATGATTCTACCAAGAAGACACAGAAGACCTTGTTGAAACAAATCTATGAAAATTTCTCTTCAACAAGTAATGAATCTGTTGACAACATCTTCACTAGACTTCAGAAGATTGTAACACAACTCACTGTGTTTGGAATTGAGGTAGAAAGGGAAGACCTCAACTTGAAATTCTTAAGAAGTCTATCTTCTGAGTTCCACACTAATGTTGCTGTTTGGGAAGACAAGCCTGAATTAGAAAACATGAAACTCAATGATCTTTACAATAACTTTAAAGTTATTGAACAAAGACTAAAGAAGGCTGGGAAGCTAAGTACAAGCTCAGGGAACTTAGCTCTTATCTCATCATCTGTGATTGATAGTTCTGATGATGAAAGTGATGATGATGAGGATGCTGCTCACATTGCTGTTTCCACTGGCAGTGCAAGTGTTTCTACTGCTAGTTCTAAAAAGTAGATTGCTGGTCTTGGAGATTCTACTTTTTATGCTTATCTCTCAAGTCAAGTCAATGGTTCAATTCTCACACATGAAGACTTGGATCAAGTTGATGAAGATGACATGGAAGAGATGGATATAAAATGGCAAGTTGCATTGTTGAGTTTGAAGGCAAAGAAATTCTGGAAAAGAACAGGGAGGAAGATCATTATTATTGGTAATGAGACTGCAGGCTTTGACAAGAAAAAGCTCGACTTAGTAAGTACCAATGAATTGACGAAGCTTAAAATGTCAGTAATCGAAATGACTTGTCCTGGACGGGTAATAATTTCAAGCTAGTCTAACTAGTGATGTAAGCATGTCTCGAATAGGACTTGTCAGAGTAGAATGTACCGTATCGAGAGACTTTCTTTGGACTTGACCAGGATGGGTAATAATTTCAAGCTAGTCTAACTAGTGATGTAAGTGTGTCTCGAATCGGTCATGTTCACTGAAAGTGGATCAATTCAAAAAGTGCAAACTCCTCACGCATGTGCAAATTTCTTAAAAATTCATGAGCACATGTGAAGGGGGAGTCCTTAAAAAAAAATGCAAAACTCTCGAAGTGTCAACAATGTGATTTATTATCATAAACACTTTGAGAGATTTTTCATAAATGGTTTCATGGCAATTATAGGATAGTCATGGAGTTATAAGGTGACTAAGGTTAGGAAAACCGTCCTATGATCCGCTAGAGCCAGAGGGATCTACCCAAGGACAAATCCAATAGATTAGAATTAGAAGTCCTTAGGTATGATTGAAAAAAAAGGAGAAAATAAGAAAGGAGAAAGAAGGGGTTGAAGAATTAAAAAGAAAAGTTATGAAAAAGGGTGAAAAGAAATAGCCCTCCAAAGGTTCAACCTTAGGGCAGACACTGGGTACAATTCGTATGCTACTGGTTGTTGCTAAGGTGACACGGGTATTGAAGATAAAGACGTCATGGACCCAGTGACGCAATGCACTAAACCTTCTTAACCACTCAAGTTCTCTTAAAAGAGCTTGTTTCATTCTCACGGGGAACCGGTGTAATCTATCGATCTGTCTCTTAGAGATGGTTGATATTGAAGCAGGAGACCTCTCCCTAATCTCCGCATAGGAAACCATATGTGCACTTATCGAGTCTAGAGCCCCGAGATTCATCAAAAGATCTCATAGGAACACATGATATTACTACTTTGGTTGTTCAACATTAAGGACGACAGATGTAAATTTAAGAGTCCTACGCAGATCTTAGCAATATGCCGAGAACATTTATGAGAGGATTCACATTTGTGATTCTTAATGATTGAATGGAAATTCCTGCCAGGGTCAACATCAAACAGCCCTGACAGCAGGTCACTTCGGTAATTCTTTATGGGTTACGCTTAGTGTTCGCAGTGGTTTCAAATGGTCTACAGTCGTGGAGTGATCCCCAGCAACTCACCCAGTCATTGAGCTACTTAGTAGGTCTTGTAAGCTCCTTCGGGGGTATCTGACATGGGAACGACCATGGTGAGGGTTAGAAGGAGTCTTCACACTATGCTGTTGACAATCTCTAATTCCTTATCTATAAGTACCGATTGATTTATTGCTAACTATTTACCTGCAGCTACACATCACCTCCATGGCGACAGATTCCGCATGCTCATACATACATCTAGAAGTTAAAGAAAGCTCCCTCAAAGATCTATACAACACAATGTTCAAAGAAAGATTCTACGCCAAAAAGAAGAATCTACAAAGTATAAAGACTAAAGATCAAAGTGAAAGAAAGGGAACTACGTGCATATAAATATCAAAGTCCAAAGATGTATGAGCATGTAGGAATGGCGAACAACCACCACAGACACAGAAGTGACGAAAGGCAGATTGCTCTATATCACAAAAGAACAAAGAACGATGAAAAGTCAGTCATCAAAGATCACAAAGCATGAAGGAACAAAGACTAAAGACTATTCTGCAATGACACACAAAGTTCAAGACAAAGAAAACAGAAGACCTAATCACGTGGAGCATCATTCGAATGACCACCCCTTAGGGGGAGATTGTTAGCATTAAAAAATATGTATTGAGAAGTGATGGTCATTCTCATATTAGGAACTTTGTAATGTGTCTTAGTTTATGGAATAGGATAGTCATTGGGCTTTGGACTTGACAAGCTAATATGTTATGTGCAATGTTATATAAGCCTTATTATCTAATCATGTAACCAAGTCCAAGCCCAAGCCCATAGAATGCCTTTAGGGCATCTCATGTAACCAACTATTTAAACACCTCAAAGGCTCATTTGAGGTGTGTGCTTGTGTGTGTTTTATTAATAAAGTTCTCTTCATCTCTTATTCTCTCTTTATAATATTAAACGCCACATACATATCTTCAAGTCACCATCTTTACTTCATCTTTGCTTAATATTTGTGATAAAGTTGATTGGTTTAAGGTCCTACAGATTGAACCTGGAGATCCATCCGATCGGATGGATTCACGTTCGATCGGATGGATGAGGCTACAGTTACAAAAATTCAATTAATGACGAATTTACTCCTCATTATCATTGGTGGCTGATTATTTCTAGTTCATTACTCCTGGGGAACGTTTTTACTTAAAGAATATGTGTCTTGGAGGCTATAAATTAGTACCCAAGGCTAGATACAAAGTGTACCAATCTAAACCTTAGCAAAAGCTTACACCAAACACTTGCTATCTCATTTTAATTGCCCGAAAGGTTACTATAACATTAGAAACGTCCAGGAAACTTTGAGTTAAAGTCTCAAGAGTTTGGTTCGAGTGTGGAGTGGTTTATTTGTCTTAGTAGTCGAGTGGAGGATCGTGGTGGCTATAGTGCCATGATTTTAGTTCTTGTAATTCTCAAGCTAGGTACATCTTGTTTATTTACAATGAATTATTGTTACTTTAAGTTTAATAAAAGTTTTGTTTACTACTTTTGTTTGAATATGATTGATATGGAGTAATTTGGTATATACTTGTGTGAATGATGTAGTTAGTCATGGAGTATTCTCTTCTTTAAAAAGGTGATCCATGAAAACTCTTCTTAATTTATGAATTTGTTGAGATAATATCTAATCTTGCTTAATTTGTTGATAAAAACATCTTTGGGGAATATTGGCCGAAAGGGTTTTTTTTAATGTTTTTTATTCCAAAAAGTTAGTGCATGAATTAGTATGGAATATGATGTGTGACAAGCATCATGTTTACTCTTTAAAATGGATTTGAGAAGATTTCATCACGAAATAAGGCTGAAAGGATTCGTAAGAATTCATAAGGAAAGAATTATTTTTAAACAACATTGTTTTAAAGGAATTGTTATTCTAGTTGTCTTAGGCCGAAAGGAAGTAACTAGATGATTCAATTCTAGTAATGATTTTTCATGATAAACACCATTGATTGTTGGTCATTCATATAAAAGTTGTGCATCATAACAAGTTTACACCAAGCTTAACATGAATACTCCAAATGATTGATTGTAGCATTTCACACAAGTATATGTTTTAGATTATTTGGTTACTTAAAGATTTGAATTTTCACTAATTAGGATTGACAACCCTTCTTTTACAAACTTGTTTTATAATACTTTAATCGCCAAAATCCCTTGGGACGATCTCGACTTACCCACCTTTACTAAAATGGACGAGTATACTTGTTCGTATATGTTGAATAGTTAATCGGATAAGCGTGTTTATAAATTTAAAACTTGTACACTAGACACACATCAAGTTTTTGGCGCCGTTGCCGGGGATTTAATTAGATTTCTTAGTATTTTTGTTTGTTAACTTATTTAATTCGAGTTGATAATAAAAAGTAAAAAAAAATTGTTTGATCAAATCCATCCGATCGGATGGTTAGCTCGTTTTTTTTTTTTTTTTTTTTTTTTTTTTTTTTTTTTTTTGTTTTTCATGTTATTTTGTTTAATTAATGATTATTTAATTGTAATTAAGTTCTAGTTATTATTAGTTTTTAATTTTGGATTAATTATAAGTTTTAATTAAGTTTATGATTAGTAATTAATGAATTTAATTAATGGTTAATTAGGATAATTAATTAGTTAATTTAATTTATGTCATTTAAAGTTAAATTAATGTTCTTAATATTTTTAATTTTTAATGCTTTATGTTTTTAATTAGTTTATTTATTAATATTAATTAAAGTTTTTAATAAATAGTTGAGTCATTATAATAATTATTAAAAGTTATTTTTGATTAAGTTTTAATTTAGTTTTTAATAATATAAAAAAAAATTATGTATGATCCATCCGATCGGATGGATATCCATCCGAACGGATGGATGGCTTGGTAAAAACTTTTAAATTTTTTTATTTTGAGTTGTTTTAGTGATTTTAGTGTTTTAGTTTGTTAACTTATTTGGTATTGTTTCATTTTAAAGTATGTTTTTGATTATGACTAACCCCAACGCTAATGATTTGGTTGTTTTGTTGATGGTTATGTTATAGTTAGTAATTTGCTTTAGTGAAATGGAGAGTTTGAGTCAAATTTCGGAATACTTAAAGAACTTGGAGGATATGTTCAAATATTCAGGTGATTCTTTGGAGAGATTGGAAAGTATGTTGGAGAAAGCTAAGGCGGATTTGGAAAATGGAGAAATAGTTGGAGAGAATGATGTTTGTTTGCCTAAGGAACCTAAGAAAAGGGTGGTTGTTTTCACACGAGCTCCTCCTAAAGAGTTTGATGCTCCACACATGAGGTTTTCTACACCTTGTGCGGTGGAGGGGATCAAGGCTTGGGATGCGCAACTTAATATGGAATATGGGGACAACTATATCACGGAGGATGTCTTAGACAAGCTTGGTTTTGTTCGTCTTGACTATGAGGATTACGGAAGAAAGAAGGTTGAGGATGTGAAAGTGAATATTCATGGACACATTTTTAAGGTTGACTTTGTTGTTCTTGATTATTGTAATTCCGATGAACCGGAAGTTGTCTTTGGTAGGGATTTTCTTGTGACTACTAAGTGTACGGTGGACTTTGCACTTAGTGAGTTAAGGATCAATATAACCAATTTGGAGGAAGAGAAAGAAGTGGATGAAATGATAGCGGAATTATGTGAAGGTATGGAAGAGAAAAAGGAAGGAAAGGAAGAGGTTTGTAATATGGGAAAAGCAAATAGGAAGAAAGCACCAATAAGCAAACTCACCTAACCCTCCAACCCAAAAGAAACTAATTTCACATCATCATCATCATCACTATCTAGTACACCACCATCTAGTACACCACCAAATTCACCAAAAGTGAACCAACCATTAACAAATGAACAAAAAGAAGCAATATTGGAGAATTTAGAAGCTAAGATTAATGAACTCATGGAGAAGAAACCGGTTATTGAGGTTTTGAATAATTACATGACCTATAGGAAGAAGTTGGATTCGGTCATGATGGCAAGGTCAAGGTTGGAAGATACGAAATTTGATGAAGTAGAAAGAGAGAGAATAGTAGAGAATGGGCTTCCTAAAAAGATGAGTGACCCGGGGAACTTTGTTTGACCAATAAAGGTGAACGGGACTACTCCAATGCATGCTTTGGCCGATACGGGGTCAAGCGTAAGTGTGATGCCTTATTTGTTGTATCAAAGGTTAGGACTTTGTAACCCAAAACCTAACCAATAAAACCATACTTATTACCCTAAGCCTATGAAAGGAAGGAAGGATAGTATTGATGAAGAAGAGGAAGATTACTTTGGTTATTTTGAAGATGGTAGAGATGAAGAAGGAAGACCTAAGTTTGGACCATTGACACCTAGTTTCTTCGATATTGAGGATGAAATGGAAAGAGATCTAGCTATGGAGGCTTTCTTTAACCCATTTAAAAATATTATTGTATTTAATAAACTTACAGATTTTCTTGGATCGTTACCAGTTCAACTTAAAAATTTGGAGTGGGGACCTGATGGACCTAGCATCTACTAGAAGGAAGAAGGTGACGGGGAATGGCATGTCAAATTTGATATTGTATGTCCAAGCAGAAAAAACTTTGCAAGAAGGTTTATAACACAAAAGACAAACCGGAAGATATCCGAAAAGTACCAAAGTGAAGACATTCTTAGGAATGAGTATTTTCAAGGCTAAATGAGCAAGAGGAGCAAGTTTCAAGAATAAAGCACTTCTTGTGCTAGTTTGTTTTAATGTTCATGCATTTTTATTTTCATTTTTATGGTTAAGACTATCTATCTATCTATCTATCTATCTATCTATCTCTCTTATGTGTTATGTGTTATGTGTTAATATAAGTATGGAGTTTTAAGTTTTTAGTTGAGTTATTTAGTAATTAGTTTTGTTAGAACAGAAGTTATAGACCAATTTTGGTAGTGTGGTGGAAAATTTACATACAAAAAGGTTTTTGAGAAAAGTAAACACATTTAATTGCTTGTATCAAGTAAACTAAGTGTTGAGGTTTTGAAAAAATAAGTTTTGCAAAAATTCAATCCAAAACGGATGGATCAAAAGCTGAACGGATGGAATTGAATATATAAGCCCAACATTTCAAAAATCATAAGAAACCCCCCCACACACACAACCACCAATTTGAATCTAGAAATTCGACCACATTAAGTTGAGTTAGAGTTGCAGGAGTGTTAGGATATCATCCATGGCTCCAACACAAGTAAGTATCATCATCAATTTACCTTTTATTAAGTTTTAATTCAGATTATTTGAATTAGGTCAAGATTTGGGTATTTTTTTATATAGTGCGAATTAAGATATAATCTTTTGAGGATAAGTGGGTAATTGATAGAGGAAATCATTGCAAAAAGAATTAGATTGATTGATTAAGTCTTGAGGAAGAATTTATTGATTGAAATTTCGAATTGAATTGGGTTTTATTTTTGAAGCAAGTTTGTTTGCAATTGATGGTTTCCAGATGTTATTTGTTTATTAATTAGTGATGTTAGGATAGTGCATTGTTGATTTGAACAGTAATTGGAAGGATTGATTAGGTAGTGTTCTTGCATATTCTTTTGTTTGATTGAGGGAATGTTTGGAGATGATATGAATCGTTATTAGGTTGAATTGGATGATTAGAAACCACCATGGATGATCAAATACAGGTTAGGATGAAGTAGGAATAGATTGGAAGTTGATGCGTGGGAATCGCACCTTGCTTTACCTCTCGAGGGATCTCGCGAGGCTTACAACCCCCACCAGGCAGTGTACCTGATCGTTGTAGTATAGTATAGTGACAAGTACCGGGGGATTGATCGTTCAGCTTAGGAATAGTGTCGCTAGGATTAGAAAGCCTAATTAATAGTTCTAGAGATGGAAGATGATTATTTTTGTGTTTTTATATTTTATGAAAGCAAGTAAAATCTCGGGTTTTGAAGGAGTGGGCGGAATTAGTTGCTAATCAACTAACCCAAAAACTACTTTATAACTAATTAACTAATGAAAATGAAATTAAACTAATATTAAACTAAGGTTGTGAGCAGTGGTTGGAGAAATTGTGTTTACTTAGACTTCATTACTCCCTAGATATCTTTTACATGTTAATTACTTGTTACACTTGTATGAATGACGGGTTGTATTCCTTAATACCATTCGTGGAGTGGCATACATAACTCCCCAACTCTATGAGCTCTTATCTCCTCCTACACCATGACCCAGCACAACTATAGGGATTGTAAACAGTGGCTCATGCATTAAATACAACCAATAAAGACCTAGTACGCCTCGGTTCATGTTTCTTAAGACGTTCAAGCATGTTACCATTTGGAGATCTGCCAGTTTTCTTAAGCCTAACATATAATATCATTCATTCAAAACAAGAATAGACAAGTAATCAACACATAATCAACATCTAGGTTTCATTAGATCTAAGCAAACACAAAGGAAATTTAGCCTAGCATAGTAGAATTAAGATAAGAACAAAAGATAGACAACCAACACATAGACATATTGATTGAATTAAGAGTATACTTATCTCAATTACAATGCAAGGTCTCAAGGGTTTGGAACCCTTGAAAAACCTGTAAAAGAGGCACCAAAATCGTCTTTAGGGTTTCACCAAAACTTCTCTCTCCTTTAATGAAAAAACTAGAAAACTATATATAGGAAAATCGTCCTGACGGCGTCAAGAGTAAAATCTGACGCCGTCAACTCGCCGCCATATACTTCCTCGGACGCCCTAGATCCAATCGTGACGGCCTATGTGACGCCGTCACCACCCTCGGTAAATTAATCTTGGTCACTTTGACGCCGTCATCTCTTCATCTGACGCCTTCACAACCTTCGGTAAAATATTCATCCTTTCTGACGCCGTCAAGAGTAAATTCTTGACGCCGTCACCTTGTAATTCCAGCTTGGATTTGGTACTTTGTTGTTTTCTTCACTTTATGCTCCAAAAACGTCCAAAATAGCCTCTTTTCCAGAATTCACTCTCCAAACACCTAAAATCACAAAAGGAACGATTTAGGGCAATATTTGATCAAATAAATTCGGATTCGGGCTTAAATGACCCCCTAAAAACGGATCATTTTTCGCCTCATCATATACCCTTACACTTGAGATTTGCTTGTCCTCAAGCAAATGAGCTTTTATTCTACTCAAAAGACAAGTTAGGGGTCATTTAACACTAATATAAAAGTAATTACAACAAATAATCGTTCCACTAAAGACCAATAGACAAGCACGGAGGTCATACACAAGCACCTCACAAATAGTGTTTAGATACTCACATCTCTCGGGTGTAATAAAGTAATATAACATTATGGAAATGGAAGATATCTCTCACTACCTGTCATAGCAAAATAGATTACCATAAGCTTGGGAAAGGATCAAACCTCCACCACACGGCGTAAGCACCTAGGATAAACTATCAAAGAGGTCTTTTTAAAGGGTTATAACGTTAGGTGTAGGGATATGAATTACACGGTTTTGTTGGATAAAGGGGATTTTACTGGTGGCGAGTTAACAATCTTAGTTAATTACATGTACAAGATGGCGTTGCTAAGCCAAGACTAGACTCGACTTAAGCTAATAAATGAAAAATAACTAAAAACATAAAATGAACATAGAATGAAAACGGGATGGTAGTCCGTATGTTTTTTCTCTTTTTTTTTTCTATTTTTTTTTTCTTTTTCTTGATTTTTTCGATTTTTTTTTTTTTTTTTTTTTTGCATACACTCTTACCCTACCATCCAAAATAATACATCATAGGGGTTTGAGCATTCCCCTTACACTTGAATCTTTACATACTTTACATTAAACTATTCTAATGACTCGAATTAAGAAAATCAAAACACTTGGAGCACTTTTAAGATTAACGTACATATGGGGGTAATAAGTGTTGTTCTTCCCCATTACTCCATAAAATAAGTACTTACCCATGAGTCCCAATCGTCCCAAAACAATATGTACAAGGATATGACTCGACTTAGCAACCATGTAATCAATTAGAAAGTTAACTTAGGGTTTAACATATAACAATAATGCACTAAAAATGAGCGCATACACGGAAGGCTAAGGCGATTTGGTTGTACATTTAAGTGGGGTGTAACAAATTCTTCCTTTAAGTAAAATGCTTAAAGTTAGAAACGAAAAGATAGGCTCGGAGGGGTGTACTAGGGGTATCGTGTACTAAAAATGAGTACAACGCAAAGGGTGTGGGAAAAATTAGTTGACTTAACTAGCCAAGTAATATGACTTAAATGGTCAAGTAATTATAATACGGGTTTAACACAAGGGTGATCCTAATGCCTCTTATCATGTAGTAAATCCTACCACACGAATGTAGTCTCACTAGCGGTCTCGGGATGCATCACTAACGCAAGTTCTAGAATCTAAATGCTACCGGTACACTCATAAGCACCAATAATAAATGCTTTTCCTATCAAAACTAAAGGCGAACCTCACATTTTTGGGTGGAAAATTTTTCTGAATATACGGTTATGTGCTAGTCATACAACCTCCTATCCATGAGACGCTTGCTATGGCTAAAGTTTCACTCCTAAATGTTGTAAAAAATTTTAAATTTGGCGCTAAAATTACACTAACAAGTATTTCTCATAGTTTTATTACTCATCTACTATCAAACAAAACAAACTCAAGCGAAAGTGCATATGTAAGGTATCATCTTTTTAACCTCCCCTTACACTTAAGATGAACATTGTCCCCAATGTTCAAGTAAAGAATGTAAAAGTTAAAAGTAAAGAGAATGAATTCAAATACTCCCCTGATTCGCTCGGTATGGATTTTAGGTTGGCCAGGTTAAATCTTCCTCCAAGAAAACGAACAATCAAAGCTTCCCTTCCAGAATATAAATCATCTTCTTGTCTCAAATAACCTGTAAATCCTGACAAAAGTAGACAAGGCAACCTCGCGTAAAATCGGCGGCATCCTATATAAGTTACTAAATCCTAGAAAACAAAGTAAGATATAATGCTTGTGGAATGAAGTTTGCAGATTTCCTGGAGATTATAAAACTTAATAATTCACAAAAACTTATAAGACTCCGTTAGAAAAACAAAATCGGTAAAATTTCCAGATTTTTGACTCCTGACGCCGTCAAGAGCAATTGCCTGACGCCGTCAGAATGAACCTGCAGAAATCTTTATGTTAAGTTTCCGGAAAATTTCTGGAAAAACTTTGTCCTACTTCTTGGAAAATCCTGCAAAACTACATCATGACTCAATACAAGCATTTGACTCTAACAATACGAATACACATGTTCATTAAATATTGTGGAGAATCATGATCGGTTTGTTTCTTAAAAAAAACATATTTGGGGTTTCCCCTTACACTTATCTTTTGCAAAAAATACCTTTAGGTTGAAGTTAAGACTAGGCTAAACAACATAATAAAGTATTTCCACATTTTAATTGAGAAACATGATCAACCAACAATAAAAATAAAACATGCATACGGAAGCAAATAACAATCAAACAATTAAAATCACACAAAACATGGGTTGCCTCCCAAGAAGCGCTTTTCTTTATTTACGAGTCTTGTAGCTAGACTCAAAGTCGTGGGTTACTACGTGATTTCATCATCAAACATCACATCTTCCTCATTAATCATTTCATTGTTATTTTCTTGGTAATGTTTTACACGTTGTATATTAACCGTGAATTCCCTACCCTCGTCATCAACTAATACTACAGCTCCAAATTTAGAGGAATTCTTCACCGTGAACGGCCCATACCATCTAGACTTAAGTTTTCCTGGAAATAATCTCAACCGAGAATTGTATAACAGGACCTTGTCTCCATCTGAAAATTCTTTTGGTTTTTTAATTCTTTGATCATGCCATCTTTTAGCCCTCTCTTTGTATGTGATGGAAGATTCATAGGCTTCTAATCTAAGCTCATCAAGCTCGTGTAATTGCATAAACCTATTATTCCCCGCAGTCGTGTAATCTAAGTTGCATGCCTTAAGCGCCCAATAAGCCTTGTGTTCTAATTCTACTGGTAAATGACATGCCTTACCATACACCATGCGAAACGGGGTCGTTCCAATAGGTGTTTTGTAGGCCGTTCGGAATGCCCATAAGGCTTCGTCGAGTTTGAATGACCAGTCCTTTCTGTTTTGACTAACCGTTTTTTCAAGTATTCTTTTGATAGCTCTATTGGTGTTTTCGACTTGGCCATTGGTTTGTGGATGATAGGCAGTGGAGAATCGGTGGGGTACTCCATACCTTTTCATTACCTTTTCCATTTGTGCATTGCAAAAATGTGTCCCCCTATCGCTGATGAGAGCTTTCGGAATCCCGAATCTTGCGAAAAGCTTTTTCAGGAAATGAATGACCACTCTAGCATCATTAGTCCTAAGGGCTTGTGCTTCAACCCATTTTGAAACATAGTCAATGGCGACTAAGATGTACTCGTTTCCCCCTGAGGACGGAAAGGGTCCCATAAAGTCAATTCCCCAAACATCGAATACCTCACAAACTTGTATAAAGTTCTGAGGTGCCTCATCCCTACGTGATATATTTCCAGCCCGTTGACATGCATCACACGTTTGTACCATATCTTTTACATCACGGAAAATTGTGGGCCAATAGAATCCTGCATCGAGAATCTTTCGGGCAGTAACATTTATCCCATGATGCCCTCCAGAAGGACCGGAGTGACATTCCCTCATGATTTTTACTGCCTCATTCTCCGAAACACAACGCCTTATAATGTGGTCAGGACACCTTCGGAATAAAAATGGTTCATCCCAGAAGTAATACTTCAGCTGGGAAAAGAACCTCTTCCTCTCGTATTTAGTTAGGTGTTCAGGGACGAGCCTACATCTACTTGCGAAGTAATTGGCAAAGTCGGCGTACCATGGTTCCGAATCAAGGATAGACATTAGTTGTTCGTCAGGAAACGAATCTTTAATCTCACCTCTATCATGTTCATCCAGGGGGTTTTCAAGGCGAGATAGATGATCGGCGGCTAGATTCTCTGCCCCCCTCTTATCGCGAATCTCAACATCAAATTCTTGCAGCAACAAGATCCACCGAATCAGTCGTGGCTTGGCGTCCTGTTTCGCAAACAGATATCTAAGAGCTGAGTGGTCAGTGAAGACGACTGTCTTTGAAAGGACAAGATATTGTCGGAATTTGTCGAATGCAAACACTACGGCTAGTAATTCTTTTTCGGTGGTGGAGTAGTTCTCTTGGGCGGGATTCATGGTTTTGCTAGCGTAGTAAATAGGTTGGAAAAGCTTGTCATGTCGCTGACCTAATACAGCCCCGACAGCGAAGTCGCTAGCGTCACACATTATTTCAAATGGTAACTCCCAGTTGGGTGTGATCATGATTGGAGCTTGAGTGAGTTCCCTTTTTAGGAGGTCGAAAGCATCTTTGCATTCTTGGGAAAAATCGAATGGAGCATCCTTCACCAGCAATTGAGTCATTGGCCGGGCAATTTTGGAGAAGTCCTTGATGAATCTCCGATAAAATCCGGCGTGCCCCAAAAAGCTGCGTATTGCCTTAACAGTCGTGGGGTACGGTAACTTAGATATAGCTTCAACCTTAGCTTGGTCCACCTCTATCCCGTTCCCTGAAATCTTATGCCCCAACACAATTCCTTCCTTTACCATGAAATGACACTTCTCCCAGTTCAACACCAAGTTGGTTTCTTCACAACGTTTAAGCATCTTTTCTAAATTAGCAAGACAGCGGTCGAAGGAGTTTCCGAAGACTGAAAAGTCATCCATGAATACCTCCATGCTGTCTTCCATGAGTTCGTGAAAGATTGCGGTCATGCAACGTTGGAAAGTGGCGGGGGCATTACATAGCCCAAAAGGCATCCTTTTGTAAGCAAACGTTCCATAAGGGCAAGTAAACGTGGTCTTTTCTTGGTCCTCAGGTGCAATGGGGATTTGAAAATAGCCTGAGAATCCATCCAAGAAACAATAGTACTCGTGTCCAGATAATCTTTCTAACATCTGATCAATGAATGGTAAGGGAAAGTGATCTTTTCTCGTGGCATCGTTGAGCTTTCGATAGTCAATGCATACCCGCCATCCAGTGACAGTTCTCTGGGGCACCATCTCACCCTTGTCATTCTTCACTACAGTCATTCCACCCTTTTTAGGTACAACCTGCACAGGACTGACCCATGGGCTATCCGAGATCGGGTAGATTAGTCCTGCATCCAAGAGTTTGATCACTTCTTTCTTCACTACTTCCTTAATGTTAGGGTTTACTCGCCTCTGGGGTTGCACAGTAGGTTTATAATCTTCCTCCATAAGAATCTTATGTGTGCAAAAAGTTGAGTCAATCCCCTTAATGTCGGCCACACTCCATGCGAGTACCCCCTTGTATTTCTTCAGGATCTCTAAGAGTTTAACTTTTTGTTCCTTTTCCAGGGAAGAGTTTATGATTACCGGGAGTTGATTTTCTTCCTGGAGGAAGGCATACTCCAAATGATTAGGGAGCTCTTTAAGATCAACGTCAGGGGGCTCGATTATAGAAGGTTTGAGCTTGTTCTCGGGCTTTCGGAGCTCGAGATGCTCCGTTGCCTCTTGTCTAGGGTAGAAGGAGACTGCATTAACCTCCTCCGTCTTTTCCACCTCTAGCAAGGGCAGAAAGCTCTCGTCCCGTAACCAGCCTTCGTCGATTTGTTCATCGATGCAATCATCAATGACATCCGTGAGCTCATCTACTTCCCCAATAAAGTAGAGCCGGTTGGACGCTTCGAGGGAGAGGTCCATAGAATCTTTAATGTCGAAGGTTGTGCTATCGTCTCCTACTCGTAAAGTCAACTTGCCATCGTAGACATCGATGACTGCACGAGCGGTAGCAAGAAATGGTCTACCTAAAATGATAGGTACCACGTCGTCCTCCTCCATATCCAGGATTACGAAGTCGACAGGGAATTTGAATTTCCCAACTTTGACTAGCACGTTCTCACATATCCCTTCGGGGTATTTGACTGATCTATCGGCTAGTTGGATGTTCATACGGGTAGGCTTCAATCCGGAATATCCTAGTTTACGGAACATAGAGAGAGGCATGAGGTTGATACTTGCTCCCAAATCGGCAAGAGCATTCTTGATTGATAGAGGACCTATAGAGCATGGCAAGGTGAAGCTGCCCGGATCGTCTACCTTCTTTGGTAGCCCTTTATGGGTCACCACTGAGCATTCTTCCCCTAGGGTTACAAGACCCTCGAGCTTCTTCCTGTTAGCGAGCAGTTTTTTGAAATATGTGCTATACTTTGGCATGTGATAGCAAGCATCCAGGAGAGGTATGGTGACAACCGAGTCTTTTAGGTATGACAAGAACCTCTTGTTATCATTCTCCGTTTTTTGGTTCCTTAGTCGGGATGGGTACGGAATTCTCACAGGTGGGTTAGGAAGGGCTGATGGGGAGGGGGTTGTTACTGGTGGTTGGTCCGGGGTGCCAATGACGACATCCTGCTCCTCCTCCCCAGGTTTGTCTGAATCGAGTGTGATTGGGGACGAATTTGGGTAAGGAGGGTCCTTGGTTGTCGTTCCGGCCCGTGTGGTAATCGCGAGCATGGGATCTTTTCCTCTTTCTGACGGTGGTTGGAGGTTATCTAGGACTGAGTTAAGCTTGCTGAAAAATTCTCCGACATACTCCTGCTGTTCGTCAAAAAGCTCATTAAGCCCTTTCATTTGCAAGTCTTTTTCTTGAGTGAAGTGACCAAGGTCATCTTCGAAATTGCTCCTGATCTTGAATTCAGGGCCTCCCTCCCCTTCTCTTTTCCTTACCAGATTCCCCCAAAGGGTATAATCATCATTTTGGTAGAAAGGCAAAAGGGAGGGATCAGCATAAATGTCTCCTCCTGATAAGCATGCATGTTCAGTTGTGGCTGCTCCTCCGCATTCCTCCACCTCATGCGGACCTCCACAGTAATCGCAGATCAAGTAAGGATTAGACAGCATTTTAGGTGGTTGAGATCCAGCAAGGCAATCCATTCTTTTGTGAACTTTGCTCAATCGATCCGAGGTGGTTTCAGAAATGTCGATAGTCGACTCAGGTTCATCCCAAGTGTCATCCGGGTCTTGGGCATATTCTTCAATCCTGTCCCATCCTTCCTCGGCACTAAGATTGGCCAATCTTCCTTTCCTAGATTGGTTGATTCCGTTCCGGTCATTAGAGGAGATATTTTCGTAAAAGATTTGGACCAAGAGCCAAAGTTCAATGCCATGATGTGGAACTTGTCTTATTAAATCTTTGAATCTAGTCCACGCTTTATGGAAATGTTCATTCCTCCCCTTTCGGAAACGAAGGATCCTATCCCTGAATGCTGAGGTTTTTCCAGGTGGAAAGAACTTCTCATAGAACTTGGATATGAGTTGCTCCCATGTGAAAATAGATTCGGAAGGGAGTTTGTCATACCATTCTTGGGCTTTTTCGTATAAGGTGAAAGGGAAGAATCGCAGTCGGGATGTGTTTCTAGTAGTCCCACCCGTATGGATGGTATCCACTATTTTTAGGAAGTCCTTGATGTGTTGGATCGGATTTTCCTCATCAAGTCCGTGGAACTTACACACACTTTTGACAAGCCAAATATCATTTGCATGCAAGACCTCGTTGGTGTGTTCGTTTGGATAAACAATGGCGTTGGAAAACCCACGAGGAGTTGGGGAAGAGTAATCCTTGAGACGCTTAGGAGGAGGTATTATAGGAGTATTCGTCTCATTGTGGGAGCTCGGGGTTGGGATGTGATTTTCTGAATTTTCTTCAGAGAGAGGTGCATCAAAGTCGATAGCAATGCTGGATGGTTCAGGCGTTGAGTGAGTTCGTCTTAGCCTACACATTTCTCTTTCGGGTTCTGCATAAGGCAAGACGAGGTCTTTAGTGGTGCTTCGACTCCTAGTGATCCTAAGGTTAGAGAATTCGTTGGTTGCCATGATGGTGGATGGTAAAGAGTTACGAACAAAAGCACGAAGAAATAAGATAGACTAAAGAAGACCTAAAAAATAAAAATAAAATCTTACTAGAAAGGAATCTAGCAAGTAGACCTAATAAAAAGAAATCCTAACCTAGACAATAACTATTCCCCGGGCTGCGGCGCCAAAAACTTGATGCGTGGGAATCGCACCTTGCTTTACCTCTCGAGGGATCTCGCGAGGCTTACAACCCCCACCAGGCAGTGTACCTGATCGTTGTAGTATAGTATAGTGACAAGTACCGGGGGATTGATCGTTCAGCTTAGGAATAGTGTCGCTAGGATTAGAAAGCCTAATTAATAGTTCTAGAGATGGAAGATGATTATTTTTGTGTTTTTATATTTTATGAAAGCAAGTAAAATCTCGGGTTTTGAAGGAGTGGGCGGAATTAGTTGCTAATCAACTAACCCAAAAACTACTTTATAACTAATTAACTAATGAAAATGAAATTAAACTAATATTAAACTAAGGTTGTGAGCAGTGGTTGGAGAAATTGTGTTTACTTAGACTTCATTACTCCCTAGATATCTTTTACATGTTAATTACTTGTTACACTTGTATGAATGACGGGTTGTATTCCTTAATACCATTCGTGGAGTGGCATACATAACTCCCCAACTCTATGAGCTCTTATCTCCTCCTACACCATGACCCAGCACAACTATAGGGATTGTAAACAGTGGCTCATGCATTAAATACAACCAATAAAGACCTAGTACGCCTCGGTTCATGTTTCTTAAGACGTTCAAGCATGTTACCATTTGGAGATCTGCCAGTTTTCTTAAGCCTAACATATAATATCATTCATTCAAAACAAGAATAGACAAGTAATCAACACATAATCAACATCTAGGTTTCATTAGATCTAAGCAAACACAAAGGAAATTTAGCCTAGCATAGTAGAATTAAGATAAGAACAAAAGATAGACAACCAACACATAGACATATTGATTGAATTAAGAGTATACTTATCTCAATTACAATGCAAGGTCTCAAGGGTTTGGAACCCTTGAAAAACCTGTAAAAGAGGCACCAAAATCGTCTTTAGGGTTTCACCAAAACTTCTCTCTCCTTTAATGAAAAAACTAGAAAACTATATATAGGAAAATCGTCCTGACGGCGTCAAGAGTAAAATCTGACGCCGTCAACTCGCCGCCATATACTTCCTCGGACGCCCTAGATCCAATCGTGACGGCCTATGTGACGCCGTCACCACCCTCGGTAAATTAATCTTGGTCACTTTGACGCCGTCATCTCTTCATCTGACGCCTTCACAACCTTCGGTAAAATATTCATCCTTTCTGACGCCGTCAAGAGTAAATTCTTGACGCCGTCACCTTGTAATTCCAGCTTGGATTTGGTACTTTGTTGTTTTCTTCACTTTATGCTCCAAAAACGTCCAAAATAGCCTCTTTTCCAGAATTCACTCTCCAAACACCTAAAATCACAAAAGGAACGATTTAGGGCAATATTTGATCAAATAAATTCGGATTCGGGCTTAAATGACCCCCTAAAAACGGATCATTTTTCGCCTCATCAGAAGTGACAAGAGTCGTTAAAATAGGTTTTTGGAAGTTTTAGGTACAATCCATCCGATCCGGTTGCGAGGGGCATCCGATCGGATAGATTGGACCTGAGCATCCATCCGATCGGATGGATGGGATGCCGATCGGATAGATGCCTCGTTAAAATTTTTAAATTTTTGCGAATCAACTTTTTGACTTCTGATTTGTGTAGCATTGGCTCTTATTCTCTTATACTAACATTAATTTGTGATTTTTAGAGCTTTGTTGTAGGTGAATCAAGTATAGCAAAGAGAACTAGAGATGGGATTAGGAAAAGAGAGTTGATGCCAATTCCGGAATGCCACCTGAATCTCTTATGGAAAGGAGAAGATGCTGAAGTTAAGAAAGTGTTTAATAGTACTCTTCTAAAAATTGGTGGGTGTGTGATTCATTCACCGAGGGTGATTAATTGGAATGAAATGAAGGAGTTAGGATGCGATGAGTTCTTGAAAGATATGTTCATGATTAGGATGATTTGGAATAAGCAAATTTTGACATCGGATATGTGGACAAGGGCGTTTAACATTAGAGAGCCGATATACAAAGAATGGTGTTTGGAGTTTCTATGCTCTATGCAGATGAAGTCAAGGATTACTGATGTGGGAGTAACAACTGATAATTTCTCAATTTCCGTTTAGGAGGGAAGAAATATGAGGTAGCATTATTTGAATTTGGAAATTTATTAGGGCTGTATTCTGATATGGACTTGAGTAACAAGGACTTCAAATTTTTGGTTATAACTGGGGTAAGAAACATAAACAATTTTGATGCTCATGGATACTGGAAAATAATTAGTACGGAGGATAAGTTAGAATACAGAGAGAGTAAGGTGTCGTCAATTAAGATACCATTGTTACAAGTACTACATAGGATTTTAGTGCAATCAATCTTACATAGAACTTCTGATGTTGAATTGGTTTATGAGGAAGATTTATGGGTTATGCATGCACTAGAAGAGAAACATCTTTTAAGGCATTTGAACATTGCATGGGTTATTGTAGAACATTTACACCGACGTTCAACAGTGGGAACGGAGAATTATCTTTGCGGCGGTCATTTTATTTCGTGTATAGCTAGAAAGCTTGGGCTATTTAACGAAATTGAAATGAGTGATTTTAGTGAACCAGTTGTTCCGATGAGCATTGACATCACTTGGTTCAAACATCTTCGTGAAAACAGGAATGGGAAACTCATGGGACTTCCCGAAGTTTTGGATGTACATAATTTCTATTTCTTTCTATAACTATTTCTTTCTATAACTATTTCTTTTAGGATTAATAACGTACTATGTTAACATTTGGTTTATTTTAGTACTTTTTGTTTGTGTTTTTGTTTTTCTTTTGTTTTGTTTCGTATAATTTTGCAGTATTTGCAGGGGTGATATTACGGAAGCTTATGGTTGATCAATACTTGGAGTCAGAGAACTCATTTGCTTATTTGTGATCAAATATGCATATTGCGTATTTTTACCCCGGTAGTTTCTATTTTACTAAAATTTTCCCATTTCCTTTACTTTGAAGTTATTTTTATTACATTGAGGACAATGGAAAACTTAAGTGTGGGGGAGGGAAGAAAATAGGAAAAATGATTTATTTTTAATTTTTAGGATTAGTTGAGAATTCAAGTAACTAGAATTCGTTCGCCCTTGAAAATTTCTAGTTGTTTTAACGCATGAGTTATATATAATAAATGAGATTGTTTCAATGGTAAAAATAAGGATATTTGAAAATTTTTGGAGTTTAATCAAATTATTAGAGTAAATTCATTCTGGAATTGATAACATTTACTAGTACATGTTATAGCCTTTTCACCTTAAATTGTGAGGTTTTAAGCCTTTTTTGTATAAAGCATTTCTTATGCTATATATTTTTTTTTCCAAGGAAAAGGTAAATAGAATAAAAATAAAAGAGTTATGTACAAACAAATAGCACAAGTGAACCACTGCTAGGACAACCCCTAAGCGGCCAACACTTGCCTATGGAAACAAAAAACATACCAAAGAAAGACAATTCCAAAATATCAATACAAAGTAACCATACAGAAAAAGATCAAATGTACATAACATGATAGCAACACCTGAACATCCCAAGTTCATAGCAGAAATAGGTCTAACAACATACCTAGAATCAGCCTCATACTCTGAATCCATGGAGAAATACAAAGGAGTCAACCAATGTACACCCAAACATCACCATATGAGAAGACACATAGGCAGCAATCCTGTTACTACTACTAAACTGGGAATGCACATACAGGAAATAATACAGCCAGGCAATCTTCCATTCAGCAATCATCATCACAAAATTCAACTCACAGTCAAGTAACATCAAATCTTCCTCACACAAAATCCAAAGCAAGAACAGATCAAAACAAAGGGCATACTCTATATCAGCAGCAAAAACATTAACATAGTAGATAGCAATTGCAGTCACACCCATGAAAGTATTCTCCTTAAAAAACCTTATCAAGTAAAACCACTTGGGCAAAACCATGAATAAGGAAAAAGAGTAAGACCTTTCATAATCGTTGAAAACACAGCTGCAATACACAATCTATAGACCAAATCCAAATTCAGCAGGTCTGCAATAAACAACCAAAAGTAGGCAACCTGCAAAAGAGCTAAAAACACTGAAATAGTTAGAATTAGCCCAAAAGGTAAATTCTAGATCACTACTCCACCATCCAGACATCCACCAAGTGAGAATCCTATTAGTCCAACTCTTAACTCTCCTGCTAAGCCCTCTACTTGTAATACCAATCAACCATACACCTGTCAAAAAAGCCATGTTACATTCCCACATACCAGTGCTAATATAACCTTTACAATTATACCAATATAACATAAATCTTCTAATCCAACCATACCATTGGACAGAAGTCACAAAAAGCTCAACTTTCATCATCAATATCCATATTGTCAGCCATCAATTCATCAAGAAGATACTTATACGGTTCTTATCAATATGAGATTCTTATCAATAGGAAAGCCCCAAATCTCAGCTGCATTCATAACATCAGTAGTAGCCCTATGTTTCAAACCCATAATTCTACATCTCACAGCATCCACAATAATTTTCATAAGTTCATCCTCAGTCCTTCCATAACTTCCAAAGAGTCTCAAGTTTCTTTCCTGCCAAATATAGTAAACAGAAGCACCTAACACCAATCTTTGAATTATACTCCAAATACTATTTTTAGCAGGAATATTCACCACACTTGAAATAATCTGAGCCCAATTATTAGAAACATCTTTAAGATTAGCCATGTTCTTTAAGCTTTCCCACAACCTTTTAGAAAACACACAATTGAAAAATAAATGACTGTGGGAATCTTTGCATTGCTTACAAAAAGGGCAACTCATATCCTGTATATTAAGCCATCTAGAAATTCTATCTTGAGTTTTCAATCTCCCCTTAATTGCCATCCATAAAATGAAAGAATGTCTAGGAACACACTGGGTGAACCATACATGATTGCACCAAATCACTTTAGGATAACTATTCTTAAAACATTTCCATACTTCCTTAACACAGAAATTCTTCTCTTTACCTTTCTTATTAATCAAAACAGTTCTATCCTCAACATCATCTCTAATCATAGGAACCTGAACATCCAAAACCTCACCAAATCTCTCATTCCAACTCCTAGGCCAGTTCCATCTATCATTTCTAACAAGCTCCCCAACCTTAGCAATCCTATCCACTTTGTTTAACATAAGATAAGTATAATTAACCAAATTACATAAAGGCCCATTCACACACCATTTATCGAACCAGAAATAAGATTGTTACCATTAACAATTTTATATTGAGAAAAACTTCTAACTTTATCTCTAAGCGACAAAATTTGCCTCCAACAATAAGAAGTGTCCTGGTTAGGTTTAACTACCCAAATACTATCATCTTTTAACCATTGAGTCTTAACCCACTTGACCCAAATTGATTCTTTATCAATTAAAACATTCCATAAGTGCTTGGCCATTAACGCCTCATTCCACACATGAAGAGTTTTAAGACCAAGACCACCTTCATTCTTTTGCATACAAACTTCTTTCCATGCCACACTATATCTAAAACTTTTCTTACCATCAGTTTTCCACAGAAAGCATTTAAGCAACTTATCTATATCATCACATATTCCCTGAGGTAAAATAAATATAGTAGCCCAATATACATTCAAAGAGTTCAAAACAGAGGCAATAAGTTGCATCCTTCCAGCAAAAGAAAGGCTATTATTATGCCACCCATCAATCCTTTTCTTCACATTATCTAACAACATATTGCAATCATTTCTAGAAATCCTATTAGAATCAAGTAGGATACCAAGATACCTGACAGGCAAAGTACCTTCATTGATGGCATAACAAGTCTGATCTCTTGCTTAGTTTCCTCAGCAACATTTCCAAAGTAAACGGTGCTTTTCTCCATACTAGGCCTCAAACCAGAAGATAAGCATAATTCATCCATAACCCTTCTAACAACAGAAGCATAAATTTTGTCTCCATGGCAGAAGAACATTACATCATCTGCAAAACAAAGGTTAACAATACCTAACTTTTTGCAGCCCCAATGATACTTAAAGTATCTTTCATTCTTCACCTGTCTTTTCAGCATCAAGATAAAAATCTCCATAACAATAGTGAAAAGGTAAGGGGATATTGGATCCCCTTGCCTTAGACCCCTTTTAGCTTTGAAATACCCATGAGAATCTCCATTAATCTTGATAAAAAACGAAGAAGATATTAGACACACCATAATCCAGTCAACTATCACCTTGTGGAAATCAAACTTGAGAAGACAGAACTCCAAAAACTCCCAAGACATGGTGTCATAGGATTTTTGAATGTCTAATTTAAATGCACACCTGCCCACTTTTTTAATACTAGAATACCTACTCATTAACTCCTGGGCAACCATAATATTATCACTTATATGCCTCCCTTCAATAAAAGCACTCTGATTATCATTAATCAACCCATATCATATTAGTAAGCACTTTACTTATACACTTATAGACCACATTGCAACAAGCAATGGGTCTATAATCAGTCACTTTCTGAGGAGATTTGCATTTAGGAATAAGAGAAATCAAAGTATTATTCAACTCACCCAACATCTTACCACTACTAAAAAATTCTCTAATAGCAGCACAAAAATCCACCTTAATGATCACCCAATCAGCTTTAAAAAACTTACCCGTAAACCCATCAGGCCCAGGTGCCTTGTTATCATCAATATCAAAAAGAGCACTTTTAATTTCATCATCAGAAACATCTCTAATCATGTGCAAAGCATTATCTCCACTAACCCTTTTAACAAATAACAATTCAGGCTCATCAATAGGATAAATATCATCACAATTACCAAGGAACCTCTGAAAATGTGAAACAAACTGCCCAACCACCTCATCACCTTTAAAAGTATTCCCCAAATCGTCCTTAACACTTAATATTCTGCTTCTACTCATTCTACCTTTCAGTAAATTATGAAAGTAAGCACTATTATGATCACCCTCTTTAAGCCATTCCACCTTAGATTTTTGTTTAAGCACTTTCTCTTCATCTGAAATAGCTTCCCTATAAGCAGCATTATAAACCATTTCTTCTTCTCTAAGAATATATTGTGAGGATCTTTATCAAGTTCAGTTTGTATTTTCATCAATTCAGCCCTTAAACTTTTAACCTTCACAAACACATTACCATTTTTAATATTCATCTCTCTTAAATGTTTTTTCATCAATTTAAGCCTCTTAGCCAAAACATACATAGCATAACCACTGATAGGAATATTCCAATTTTGTGACACAATATTAAGAAACTCCTTCTTATCAGTAAGAAAGTTCATGAACCTAAACGGTCTTCTCTTCTTAATATTCGCAGTAGGCAAAGAAAGAACAGTAGGGCAGTGATCGGAAGTAACATACGGAAGAAATGATGCAAAACAGTCACTAAACTGTTCTACAAACTCACCATTCCCCATTATTCTATCCAATTTCTTCATAACACCACTTTCAGGATCCTTTCTTTTTTGAACCCAAGTGAAAAATAACCCTTTCATTGCCAAATCATCCATTCCTATTCTATCAATACAATTCCTAAATTCTCTAACCCCATGATTATTATCAACCACACCCAGAGAATGTTCATCAGCATATCTTATCACATTAAAATCACCTAAAATAACCCATGGCCTATTATCAACAAGAACCATATGATCACTCAGGTTTTTCCATAACTTCATTCTATCTTTAGCCTCATTATCACCATAAATGAAAGATACAAACAACTTCTTCTTATCCTGTATAACTAGAACTTCAAAATGCATAACTTGCCCATCACTAGATAACAAATTAGCACTAATACTATGAGGATCCCAACCTACAGCAATTCTACAACCTTTGTTACTATCAATTGAATTTGACACCCAATCCCAATTGCCAAACACATTGTTACAAACAGAATTCACAACTTTCTTAATAAGTCTAGTTTCAATCACAGCACACATCTTTAAATTATTTTCAAAAATTAAATGTTTAATTTCATCTTGTTTAGAGGTGTTTGTCATACCTCTAATGTTCCAAGCAGCCAGCTGTATACTCATTTAATGGAAGAGGAGGGACCAACATTATCATTACCCAACATATTCGCCATTGCAGTATCCACTACATTTGATACTATGTTCTGAGTCATGAAATCAGCATGTGCAGATGAGTCCAAAGCAACTTCATCTTCCATGTTGATATCAGTCTTTAAACCAGCTCCTTCCTTATTCTTTCCTTTTTCATATTCAACCACCCTAGCATTGTAAAACTCAATCATCTCTTTAGTCCACCTCTCCTTAACATCATTAGTCAAAGGCTTACCATCCAAAACAAAAAATTCCACTTCTGCCACCTGCTTTTTCAACGCCAAACCATTAATTCGATCCATTTCCTTCTTATACTCATTATTATAAACCACCCCATAAGCCTGTTCCCTACTAACACCAGAACTCTCCATTTCAAAAGCTACACTCTCATTCGCTTTCTTATGACAGTTTTGCTATATAATTTGCTATGAGTGTGCCGGTGATTATGTTGTTTCTAGAACTTGTACTTGTTGTGCATTACGGTTAAAATCACTGCCGAGTGATAAAAACATATTCAAATAATAAGAGGCAACTTAGGATCTACACCAAATGGCCATCCGTTTACACAATAATTTTTGCTAACCACATCGGTTAGTTATCTTAGTATTTGGAACCCATTTGTTAGCGTTTATCTTTAACACTAGATACCCTTAGTTACACCATATGAGCCTATCTTTTTCTTTTGATTAAACCCAGAAAAATACAAAAATATTTTACATCTTTAAACCTTAGCCTAACCTTTGTCAAAGTCTAAACAGTGGGTTGCTAGTTGCTTGGTTTGATGGATTGTTTTTGATGATTATTAGTTAGCCACACTTCACCATTCATGTATATGCCATTCAGACAAAGATGGAGACTGCAGCTTCTTATTTGTATTTTTTGTGGTGTATGCTTATACGAAGTGTGGGGAAAGTTGTATATATGAAAGTGTTTACTAAAAAAAATGAAAAAAATGAATGAATAAGTCATCACAACTATAAGGTGACAATTATAGCCAGTGAGCTATATTATTATTATTATTAAGAAGATGAAGTATGTTTAAGATATCGATTAGCCAATGTGCTAAGACGTGATATACATATTTAGTGATTGGTATTTGAAGAAGAGAAGATTGGATCTATAATCATTTTTGGGTTTGTGGTTTGTTCGGTAACTAGCAACAAGGGGACTTTGATTTGATTTGATTTTTCTTTTAAAACCAATTTCATAAATATTCCCATATCTTATCCTTACCCTTACCAAATTACTTTATCTATCCGGATATAGTAATGGCTTTGTGAGAATATCAAGTGCATAAATATTTTAGTGACCATCCGGTTTTTGAGTAATCAAGAATACGAGCCAGTGACCTATTATATTTTTGTATGAGATGTTTGAACATAAGCCTGGTATTAACCCTGAAGCCTTAATGTTACAACCCGAATAAAAGACCTCTTTGATGTTTTGATAATTGTACAAGCCTATGGAAAACTAGACCGGGGGGGGGGGGGGTTGAATAGTTTTAACGTCTTTTTAATATTTGAGAAAACCTTAGTTTAGCTTTAAAACCTTGTTTACTTTTCAAACTTTGATTCGATCTTATGTGAACTCAAATCTTGAACAATATGAACAACTATATCTAAGTATGAACAATAATAATAATGTAAGCTAAGTATGTGAAATCAACACATGCATAATATAAACAATTATAGCTATATACGAGAGATAAATAAGTAAATGTTTATTTTGCAATCCTTAATTATATTTTGTATGAAAACTATACTTGATCGAAATGATCAATTATATGTATGTTACTTTTTTAGCTTGATTGTAAAAACTTTGTTTTGTGAATGAAACTTTTGTTTGATCTTTAAGTGAAATCAACACTAGAACTATATGAGCAACAATATATATACGTCTACGTCTACAAAAGTAATAACGACATAAGCAAGATAATAAGTAAGAGATAGAAAGATCTAACCGCGAGACAAGAGATTTATAGTGGTTTGGCTACAAGGACACCTTCCTTGCCCTACTCCACTCCCCGAGCACCAAACTCGAGAGTTTTCTTCACTATGTCAACAAGCTCCCTTATGGCGGAGAAAAGCTTACACACTAATTATCACACCACAACTTCGTCACACCTTTTTCACAACTTCTACACAACTACTTCACAACTTCTTCACAACTACTTCAAAACTTCTTCACACCTAAGCACTACCTAATCACACTACTTCTTCTTCACACCTATACTACTTGCACACCACAATCAATTCACAACTTCTCTACCTACACACCTTACTAGCCTAACTCTTTATGTTTACTTCTATCTAACCAATATTCACAACTAATACACAAATGGATGAATACTATACTAGTGATGATGCACAAACAACTTGGATGTGGAGGTCACAACAAGTTATAATACTTCTTGTCTTGAAGGACTGAAGTATTCTTCTCTTGCACTTGAAAGGTTGAAGATTGGATCACTTGGAAACAAAAGCTTATGATTATATGATCAAAGGGTTTAAGAGAATGGTATAGAAGATTTAGATCAGAAAGTTTGTAGTGCAAAAGGTAGGTAAAAATGCCAGATTTGAGCCAGTATTTATATGGGAAAAAATACTCTTTGGGAGCGTGGCCGATCCCCTTAATTAAGGGCCGCCCATACAATTAAGGGGGCCGCCCTCCCAAAACGGCCATAAAATTTGTCTTTTACTGGGGAAGGTTTTTCTGGAATATTTTTACCATTTTTGGTTGAAAATTTGAATTCATATATTTATAATGATTTAAACATATTCTTTTATTTCCAAAAATGATTTTGTAAAAGATATAAAATGTTTTGTGGCATTTTATAAAAAGTCTAGTGTTTAAGAAAATTGTTCCTTTGATCATAGAATGCAATAAACACTTTGTTTATTCATACCTTAAGTGATTTAGATGTAAAGAGAATATTTATCACTAAATACTTGTTTACGTCATAATTTTTAGCTCAATGGGTTTAAGTTTTGTGATTATCAAAACATAGAGATATCGATAAATGTTAATAATGTTTTTTAGGCATTATTTATATCAACAATCTCCCCCTTTTTGATGATTACAAAACCTAAACTCATCAAGTCTAAAAATTAATTTTTAGACGTGTATTTAGTGAGTTTATATTCACTTCTCCCCCTTTTTGTAGAATCAAAAAGATTATGCCGACTAGCTTCATAAATGAAGTTAGACGGGATGAAACCTTCCCTTTATGTGTGCTCCCCCTCGTTCGAGGGCACCAAGGAATCGAGCAATGAGAATCTTGGCTGCAAAAATATTAGAAGCACAAGCATACATAGAAAAATATGCAATATACAAATAACAAGCATAGCAAATAAATATTAAGGATACATAACAATTAATTCAAAGTGATTATGTTAAAGATCCTAATTTGCCAAAGAGAGCCGTCGGACTTGCTTGTAACAAAAGGTTGGTTGATACTTATTTGAAAGTGAAAATCATAAGCATATATTATGCTTAGATGGTTGATGATTGAGTGTTTGGAATGAAAATGGTTAAGTTAGGGTAAGATTGTTGGATTAATGGAGGTGAATGTTTGGGTGCATAAGTGTTGGAGAGTTTGGTGGTGGAGAGTGTAGAGGTGTAGAGTTAGGAGCGGAAGAGGTTGATAGAGAGTTTGGATGTTGTTCAAGCGAGGGTTTTGGATGAGATCTAGTGAGAAGATAATCAATCCAAGTGAAGTGTTCATTCAATGAAATGGTTGTTTCTGAAGAAAGATGCAACAAGGAAAATTGTTGACATGTTTTGCAACTTGTTTCAAGTTGTGGGGTGATGAAGGAGAGCTAGAGGAAAGTTGTTCCAAGTTGCATTGAGCAAGGCATAAGGCAAGAAGAGCACAAAGCTCATGGGCTTCCATAAGTTCTTTAATGAACTTCAAGTGTTCAGAGGAAGGTGATGATGTTGGAGTGTGATTGTTATTAGGGATTGTTGTTTTGAGATTGAGCATGCTCTTCATATGACTAATGTGGGTGAGATGAATGTGTATTTTTGGGAACAAGAATGGATGTTTGGTTATTATGATGAGGTTTGTGAAAGGGTTCATTTGAGTGAACATGAGGTTTGTGTATCATGAAATATGGTTTGACCTTCATGGGTTAAGTTGTAGTGGTGATGACACACTTTGTAGAGTGTAGAGAATGGTTATATGGTTGAATCTTTTTGTGAGGATGACTAGGTGGAGTTATTGGTGAAGATGGAAAATGAGTATCAAGTGATGTGATTGGTGAGAGTGAAAGAGCGATGTTCATGGAAGGGATTTCTTGGTAGGAGGGTGTTATAGATGGTGCATTGATAACGCTCAAAGTTAACATGTTTTTATAAGCGTTATTAGTGTTTTTGTGTATGTTATTTGGTTGTTTTTATATGCTTTTGCCACTAAATCGTATCAAAGTATGTTTTTGTAGCATATGTAGCCAAATGTAGGGAAAATGGAGAAAAAGTGAAGAAAATGAAGTATACGCGATTACACGAAGATTCCCAAGCTCAAAAGTCCAATCTGTGAAGCATTCCATATGAGAACCTAAGTTTTGTCATTTCAAAGTTCCAAGTTCAGAAGTTAATCAAGTTTGGATAGTGCATAAAGAATTATATAATGAAAAGCCAAAGTCCAAAGCAGCCAGGATCTACCATCCGATCAGTTGGAGTCTAACCGATCGGATAGCCATAATGACCATTTCCGTCCGATCGGTATCAACCCGCAACCGATCGGATGGTCATTTCTGCATGTTTTTACCAACTTTAGTGCACGAATCTTGGTCTTTTGTCCCATGGTTCTAGGCCCTTCTTAGTGTCTTATTGTCCAAGTTCCAGCATTTAAGTCCATATTCATTACTAGGAGTATTGGACAAGCATATAAGGACCCCAAAAGTGCACAATTTAAGACACCATTGAAGATACCATTTACTCTCATTACTACTCTCAATCATTATCATCATCTAGCTCTCAAAGGAGGAAAATTCGTGCAGAAAGAAGCAGGAACTTTGAAGGACCAAGGAAGCAACATTTGGAGCCCGAAAATCTCAAGAAATCATCACCAACACTTAGGTTATCAATACCTTGTCATTTGTTATCAATTCCAAAGCATTGTAAGATTTAAAACCATGGATTCTAATGTTAAATATTCTGAGTTTATTTGCATGTTTGCTATGAGTGGCTAGTAATCTTTTTACACTTGTTTTGATGATGTTTTATACTTAGTGATAGTTATGATTGTGATAACATGTTTTAATTCAATTTCAAGTCAATCCTAAGAACCAATTGTACCTTAAGTTTCATCGTGACATTTGTTTAGCCAAGGTTAACTAATTGATAATAGTTTCAAGGGTCGAAAGATTTGTTATTACTCAACTAGTTATAATCATTTGTCTATGAATGATTGTTTTTCACCATAATTATTCTTGACTAAACAAAGAAACAAGAAGTATAATTGTAATGAGAAAGCTTTTATAACATCAAATCGGATTGTTTGTAAACCTTTAGTTGGACGAAAGTTTAAATGTTTATAAACAATTGTAACCTTTTTGTCTATGAATAGGTTACCTTTTGTATTGACCATTTCTTAAGAGTATTTGATTTGTAATAAGAGTTTGTTCTTGTGTTTAAGATATTCCCCATACCTTATGAACCTTGGATAGATATTGAATTGATTGGTTTACACATAAAGCTTGTTTTTATGAACTAAAATCTTGACGAAGGTTTAACTTGTAGAAACAATAGATTAGATCACCATCTAATTATCTCAACCAACATGTTATCAAAAGTTATCACAATCATGTGTGTCATTAACTAGAAAACTAGTCTAAACAAGTGTAGTTTTTAATTTATTGAATTTGCTTATTATCTTATTTTAGTACATCAGAGATTTACTTTTAGACTTATATTTTGATTCACTCACAAATCCCTGCGAACGATCCCGACTTACCATCATATCTTGCTATAACGGACGAGTACACTTGCTCGTATGTGTTGTTTCTAGATTTGGTAATTCACCCTTATAAATTTAAAACTTGCACTAACAAATAGCACATCAAGTTTTTGGCGCCGTTGCCGAGGATTTTGATTGTGTTTCTTTAAGTTTTAAAAGTCCGTTTCTTTTCGTGTTCGTTTTCTAAAAAAAAAAAAAAAAAAAAAAAAAAAAAAAGAAAACAAAATCCGTAGCATCCATCCGATCGGACAGACTTACAGCCGATCGGTTTCCTATTTTTTTATTTTACCGTAGCCTCCATCCGATCGGTTTGGTATCCAACCGATTCGGATAGACTTCTCTGTTATCGATTTTTTTTTTCTTTTTTGTTCTTTTGTTTAGGTAATTGATTCGATTATCTTGGTAGTTGTATGAACACTCGTTCTGCTACTAAAAAGCTTAGTACACCTTTATCCGATCCCGAAAGTTTCTTTCGTAAGAAAAGATCTTCATCTATTCTTAATTGGTTTGATAATCTTTCCGAAGAACATCCGATTTCCAATCTTTTTGAAGCAATACCCATGGCTGACGATCAACCCATGTGGGCCGCCAATAGAACCGTAGCACCTACTCCTGGAGCTGCTATTGTTGTCGCCGACCTTGATGTAAACTTTACCGTTAAAGGTCACCATCTTTCTATGATCAAAGACAGTCAATTTGATGGCCGTTCGCGGGCCGATCCGCATAAACACATTGCCAAATTCATTGAAATTTGTGGCATGTTTCGTTATGGAAATACCGATGTCGATGCTATCAAGCTCAAACTTTTTCCATCATCACTCGCCGGAGATGCCAAAGTTTGGTATAACGAGTTAACCCCAGGAACTATCAATACTTGGGTGGAGATGAGGCAAGCTTTTGTAAGCCGATTCTTTCCACCTGCCATGTATGATAGACTAATGGGAGAAATCCGTGCTTTTTCACAAAATCCTAATGAATCTCTTGTTGAAGCTTGGCTTCGGATGAAAGATTTGCTTCGAAGTTGTCATGGTCATAATTTAGGACGAGGAACAATAATCCAAATCTTTTATCATGGTCTTGATGAAGCATCTCAAGCAATCCTTGATGCCGGAGGAATTTTCCTTTACAAAACACCTAACGAGGCATATCAACTTCTTGAAGATCGAGTACTCCTTAAACTCGATTGGTCAAAAGATTCCAAAACCAAACCCTTATGGAAAACCGTTGCTTTTGTCGAAAGTTCAGATAATTCGAAACTCATGGACAAAATAGAAGCCTTGTCTTCTAAAATCGACTCGCAATATAAAGATATAAAAGGAGAAATGAAAGAAATGCGAGATGGCTGTAATAATTGTGGAGGAAATCGCACATCATCCGAGTGTGATGACCAACCTATGAATAGACCCAACGAAGGGGAAGCCAATTATGTCCAAGGAGGATATCGTGGAGGATGTTTTCGTGGTAATTATTACGGAAGAAGTTCTGGAAATTGGCAAGACCGCCAACAAAGGGATAACAACCGTGATTTTCAACCCCGAACAAACAATCCAAACCCATCAAATTCAGATAAAAAGGAAGAATCTGATTTCGAAAAAATAATGCGAGAATTCGTAAATGCTCAGAGAACCACAAATGAGTTTGTAAAAACCCAATTTTTCAATCTCAAAACCAAAGTTGAGCAAGGTCAGAAAAATCATCAAGCTTCTATCGAAGATCTTGAACAAAAATTTGGTAGACTTTTGATGCGTGGGGTTTGTACCAGGCTTTACCTCTCAACGGATCTTGAGAAGCTTACAACCCCCACCAGGCAGTGTACCTGATCGATGTAGTATAGTATAATGACAAGTACCGGGGGATTGATCGTTCAGCTAGGAATAGTGTCGCTAGGATTAGAAAACCTAAAGACTAGGTCTAGAGATGAGGGATGATTCTTTTTGTATTTTTATATTTTTATGAAAGCAATTAAAAGTCTCGGGTTTTGAAGGAGTTTGGGCGGAATTAGTTGCTAGTCAACTAACCCAATACTAAGTTGCAATCAAAATAAAATACTAAAAATGAAAATAAACTATATTAAACTAAAGTTGTGAGCAATATGTGGGAGAATTGTGTTTACTTAGATTTCACTACTCCCTAGATATCTTTTACACGTTAATTACCTGTTATAGTTGCGTGGATGATGGATCGTATTCCTTAATACCATTCATGGGGTGGCGTACTTACTTCCCCAATCCTATGAGCGCCTACTTCACTCCTATGTCGAGCCGGTGATGCGTGGGAATCGCACCTTGCTTTACCTCTCGAGGGATCTCGCGAGGCTTACAACCCCCACCAGGCAGTGTACCTGATCGTTGTAGTATAGTATAGTGACAAGTACCGGGGGATTGATCGTTCAGCTTAGGAATAGTGTCGCTAGGATTAGAAAGCCTAATTAATAGTTCTAGAGATGGAAGATGATTATTTTTGTGTTTTTATATTTTATGAAAGCAAGTAAAATCTCGGGTTTTGAAGGAGTGGGCGGAATTAGTTGCTAATCAACTAACCCAAAAAAACTACTTTATAACTAATTAACTAATGAAAATGAAATTAAACTAATATTAAACTAAGGTTGTGAGCAGTGGTTGGAGAAATTGTGTTTACTTAGACTTCATTACTCCCTAGATATCTTTTACATGTTAATTACTTGTTACACTTGTATGAATGACGGGTTGTATTCCTTAATACCATTCGTGGAGTGGCATACATAACTCCCCAACTCTATGAGCTCTTATCTCCTCCTACACCATGACCCAGCACAACTATAGGGATTGTAAACAGTGGCTCATGCATTAAATACAACCAATAAAGACCTAGTACGCCTCGGTTCATGTTTCTTAAGACGTTCAAGCATGTTACCATTTGGAGATCTGCCAGTTTTCTTAAGCCTAACATATAATATCATTCATTCAAAACAAGAATAGACAAGTAATCAACACATAATCAACATCTAGGTTTCATTAGATCTAAGCAAACACAAAGGAAATTTAGCCTAGCATAGTAGAATTAAGATAAGAACAAAAGATAGACAACCAACACATAGACATATTGATTGAATTAAGAGTATACTTATCTCAATTACAATGCAAGGTCTCAAGGGTTTGGAACCCTTGAAAAACCTGTAAAAGAGGCACCAAAATCGTCTTTAGGGTTTCACCAAAACTTCTCTCTCTTTAATGAAAAAACTAGAAAACTATATATAGGAAAATCGTCCTGACGGCGTCAAGAGTAAAATCTGACGCCGTCAACTCGCCGCCATATACTTCCTCGGACGCCCTAGATCCAATCGTGACGGCCTATGTGACGCCGTCACCACCCTCGGTAAATTAATCTTGGTCATTTTGACGCCGTCATCTCTTCATCTGACGCCTTCACAACCTTCGGTAAAATATTCATCCTTTCTGACGCCGTCAAGAGTAAATCCTTGACGCCGTCACCTTGTAATTCCAGCTTGGATTTGGTACTTTGTTGTTTTCTTCACTTTATGCTCCAAAAACGTCCAAAATAGCCTCTTTTCCAGAATTCACTCTCCAAACACCTAAAATCACAAAAGGAACGATTTAGGGCAATATTTGATCAAATAAATTCGGATTCGGGCTTAAATGACCCCCTAAAAACGGATCATTTTTCGCCTCATCATATACCCTTACACTTGAGATTTGCTTGTCCTCAAGCAAATGAGCTTTTATTCTACTCAAAAGACAAGTTAGGGGTCATTTAACACTAATATAAAAGTAATTACAACAAATAATCGTTCCACTAAAGACCAATAGACAAGCACGGAGGTCATACACAAGCACCTCACAAATAGTGTTTAGATACTCACATCTCTCGGGTGTAATAAAGTAATATAACATTATGGAAATGGAAGATATGTCTCACTACCTGTCATAGCAAAATAGATTACCATAGGCTTGGGAAAGGATCAAACCTCCACCACATGGCGTAAGCACCTAGGATAAACTATCAAAGAGGTCTTTTTAAAGGGTTATAACGTTAGGTGTAGGGATATGAATTACACGGTTTTGTTGGATAAAGGGGATTTCACTGGTGGCGAGTTAACAATCTTAGTTAATTACATGTACAAGATGGCGTTGCTAAGCCAAGACTAGACTCGACTTAAGCTAATAAATGAAAAATAACTAAAAACATAAAATGAACATAGAATGAAAACGGGATGGTAGTCCGTATGTTTTTTCTCTCTTTCTTTTCTATTTTTTTTCTTTTTCTTGATTTTTTCGATTTTTTTCGATTTTTTTTTTTTTTTTTTTTTTTTTTTTTTCATACACTCTTACCCTACCATCCAAAATAATACATCATAGGGGTTTGAGCATTCCCCTTACACTTGAATCTTTATATACTTTACATTAAACTATTCTAATGACTCGAATTAAGAAAATCAAAACACTTGGAGCACTTTTAAGATTAACGTACATATGGGGGTAATAAGTGTTGTTCTTCCCCATTACTCCATAAAATAAGTACTTACCCATGAGTCCCAATCGTCCCAAAACAATATGTACAAGGATATGACTCGACTTAGCAACCATGTAATCAATTAGAAAGTTAACTTAGGGTTTAACAAATAACAATAATGCACTAAAAATGAGCGCATACACGGAAGGCTAAGGCGATTTGGGTGTACATTTAAGTGGGGTGTAACAAATTCTTCCTTTAAGTAAGATGCTTAAAGTTAGAAACGAAAAGATAGGCTCGGAGGGGTGTACTAGGGGTATCGTGTACTAAAAATGAGTACAACGCTAAGGGTGTGGGAAAAATTAGTTGACTTAACTAGCCAAGTAATATGACTTAAATGGTCAAGTAATCGTAATACGGGTTTAACACAAGGGTGATCCTAATGCCTCTTATCATGTAGTAAATCCTACTACACGAATGTAGTCTCACTAGCGGTCTCGGGATGCATCACTAACGCAAGTTCTAGAATCTAAATGCTACCGGTACACTCATAAGCACCAATAATAAATGCTTTTCCTATCAAAACTAAAGGCGAACCTCACATTTTTGGGTGGAAAATTTTTCTGAATATACGGTTATGTGCTAGTCATACAACCTCCTATCCATGAGACGCTTGCTATGGCTAAAGTTTCACTCCTAAATGTTGTAAAAAATTTTAAATTTGGCGCTAAAATTGCACTAACAAGTATTTCTCATAGTTTTATTACTCATCTACTATCAAACAAAACAAACTCAAGCGAAAGTGCATATGTAAGGTATCATCTTTTTACCCTCCCCTTACACTTAAGATGAACATTGTCCCCAATGTTCAAGTAAAGAATGTAAAAGTTAAAAGTAAAGAGAATGAATTCAAATACTCCCCTGATTCACTCGGTATGGATTTTAGGTTGGCCAGGTTAAATCTTCCTCCAAGAAAACGAACAATCAAAGCTTCCCTTCCAGAATATAAATCATCTTTTTGTCTCAAATAACCTGTAAATCCTGACAAAAGTAGACAAGGCAACCTCGCGTAAAATCGGCGGCATCCTATATAAGTTACTAAATCCTAGAAAACAAAATAAGATATAATGCTTGTGGAATGAAGTTTGCAGATTTCCTGGAGATTATAAAACTTAATAATTCACAAAAACTTATAAGACTCCGTTATAAAAACAAAACTGGTAAAATTTCCAGATTTTTGACTCCTGACGCCGTCAAGAGCAATTGCCTGACGCCGTCAGAATGAACCTGCAGAAATCTTTATGTTAAGTTTCCGGAAAATTTCTGGAAAAACTTTGTCCTACTTCCTGGAAAATCCTGCAAAACTACATCATGACTCAATACAAGCATTTGACTCTAACAATACGAATACACATGTTCATTAAATATTGTGGAGAATCATGATCGGTTTGTTTCTTAAAAAAAATATTTGGGGTTTCCCCTTACACTTATCTTTTGCAAAAATACCTTTAGGTTGAAGTTAAGACTAGGCTAAACAACATAATAAAGTATTTCCACATTTTAATTGAGAAACATGATCAACCAACAATAAAAATAAAGCATGCATACGGAAGCAAATAACAATCAAACAATTAAAATCACACAAAACATGGGTTGCCTCCCAAGAAGCGCTTTTCTTTATTTACGAGTCTTGTAGCTAGACTCAAAGTTGTGGGTTACTACGTGATTTCATCATTGGTTCCATTCTCCGATTGTAAATATTCCTTGTAGAAACCAATCACCTTTTTCTCTATCGCCCCCATCATTGCTCGGGCAAACTCTTCATCAACTTTATACCTTGGTCCAAGGGCCAAGCAATTTTTGTAGTAAAGACTCCTTTTTTCCCATACATAGTCCATGCCCTTTTTCTTATCCTCCTTATCAATATCCTCAAAAGCACCAACATTATCCTGATCAAAACGAGATATAAAGCGGAATTCTTTCATCTTATTGGGCATCCTATAAGTGATACTATCGGTGTTGCTTGCAAATCGAATCGTGCCCTCTACCTCATCATATTCTAACTTAGACTCCTCAACAAATGGTTTGCCAAACACAACATTGGATAATCGACAATCAATAACATTAGCAAGATCCTCCACAACCATAAAGTCGGTGACAAAAGTGAAATTACCAACAAAGACACATAAACCTTTGACTCTCCCGACAAAGTTACAAACTCCACCAGGGTACTTGGGATCCCTTCTAGGTTCAAGTCTTATGTTCACTATATCATTATAAATCGTTGAGGACATAATGTTGATTGGAGATTTAAAGTCAATGTAAGCATTGCTAATGTGCTTATATCCAATCATACATGGTATCTTAGCGCTCTTAGGATCGCCTCTCTTGATCTTAGGTTCAATTATGGTGAAGGGAGATCGCGGGTTATCAATAAGGTTATTATAGTATGCAATCTCCTCCTTAGTGGGGTATAGGTTAAAGTGGTCGTTAAGCCTCGGATCCATTTCCTCTTCTGGTTTCTTAATAACACTCACAAAGTCATCAGGCCCTAGGTCCTTATTTGAATACAAGACGGTTGCTAGGTCGCTAAACGTATGTTCGAGTTCAATCTTGATCAACCTATTAAGCTCTCTAAGCTCCCTAATCTCACTCTCAATTTGTTCACGTAACACAGCCACTTTACTAGGGGAAAGGGGTGGATTCGCGTTTTCCATAATGGTCAACGGAATAGTCAATGAGTTTAATTTACTAACAAATGCACAAAGAAATAAGATAGACTAAAGAAGACCTAAAAATAAAAATAAAATCTTACTAGAAAGGAATCTAGCAAGTAGACCTAATAAAAAGAAATCCTAACCTAGACAATAACTATTTCCCCGGCAGCGGCGCCAAAAACTTGATGCGTGGGAATCGCACCTTGCTTTACCTCTCGAGGGATCTCGCGAGGCTTACAACCCCCACCAGGCAGTGTACCTGATCGTTGTAGTATAGTATAGTGACAAGTACCGGGGGATTGATCGTTCAGCTTAGGAATAGTGTCGCTAGGATTAGAAAGCCTAATTAATAGTTCTAGAGATGGAAGATGATTATTTTTGTGTTTTTATATTTTATGAAAGCAAGTAAAATCTCGGGTTTTGAAGGAGTGGGCGGAATTAGTTGCTAATCAACTAACCCAAAAAAACTACTTTATAACTAATTAACTAATGAAAATGAAATTAAACTAATATTAAACTAAGGTTGTGAGCAGTGGTTGGAGAAATTGTGTTTACTTAGACTTCATTACTCCCTAGATATCTTTTACATGTTAATTACTTGTTACACTTGTATGAATGACGGGTTGTATTCCTTAATACCATTCGTGGAGTGGCATACATAACTCCCCAACTCTATGAGCTCTTATCTCCTCCTACACCATGACCCAGCACAACTATAGGGATTGTAAACAGTGGCTCATGCATTAAATACAACCAATAAAGACCTAGTACGCCTCGGTTCATGTTTCTTAAGACGTTCAAGCATGTTACCATTTGGAGATCTGCCAGTTTTCTTAAGCCTAACATATAATATCATTCATTCAAAACAAGAATAGACAAGTAATCAACACATAATCAACATCTAGGTTTCATTAGATCTAAGCAAACACAAAGGAAATTTAGCCTAGCATAGTAGAATTAAGATAAGAACAAAATATAGACAACCAACACATAGACATATTGATTGAATTAAGAGTATACTTATCTCAATTACAATGCAAGGTCTCAAGGGTTTGGAACCCTTGAAAAACCTGTAAAAGAGGCACCAAAATCGTCTTTAGGGTTTCACCAAAACTTCTCTCTCTTTAATGAAAAAACTAGAAAACTATATATAGGAAAATCGTCCTGACGGCGTCAAGAGTAAAATCTGACGCCGTCAACTCGCCGCCATATACTTCCTCGGACGCCCTAGATCCAATCGTGACGGCCTATGTGACGCCGTCACCACCCTCGGTAAATTAATCTTGGTCATTTTGACGCCGTCATCTCTTCATCTGACGCCTTCACAACCTTCGGTAAAATATTCATCCTTTCTGACGCCGTCAAGAGTAAATCCTTGACGCCGTCACCTTGTAATTCCAGCTTGGATTTGGTACTTTGTTGTTTTCTTCACTTTATGCTCCAAAAACGTCCAAAATAGCCTCTTTTCCAGAATTCACTCTCCAAACACCTAAAATCACAAAAGGAACGATTTAGGGCAATATTTGATCAAATAAATTCGGATTCGGGCTTAAATGACCCCCTAAAAACGGATCATTTTTCGCCTCATCAGCCGGCTAAGAAGCTCCTAACATGGGATCATTAGAATTTACTCATGCATTAAATACAACCAATAAAACCTAGTACCCATCGGTTCATGTTTCCTAAGAAGTTCAAGCATGTTACACAATGGAGATCTGCCAGTTTTCTTAAGCCTAACATTGAAATCATTCATCCAATACAACCATAAACAAGTAATCAACACATAATTAACATCTAGGTTTCATTAGATCCAAGCAAACACAAGATAGATCTAGCCTAGCATGTTGAAATCAAGACAAGCACAAGATATAATCAACCAACACATAGACATATTGATTGAATTAAGAGAAGACTTATCTTAATAGAACATGAAGGGATTCAAGGGGTGAAAACCCTTGAAAGTACTGTAGAATATAACCTAGGGTTTACAAAGTGTGGCCCTAGTTTTCTCCACACTAGTTCCTCTCTAATGAATGAAAAATAGAAAACTATATATAGAGTTTAGTAGGTGACGGTGTCAAGAACAAATGTCTGACGCCGTCATCTTGCCGCCAAATAGTTCCTCGGACTGCCTAGATCTGGGTCTGACGCCGTCATGTATTCTCCTTATGCAGGCCGTCACAAAATTAACTCTTGACGCCCTTGTTGTGACGCCGTCAGGTTTGCACTGGGTCGCCATGGAATTTACTTTTGACGCCGTCAAGGTTTTCCTCTTGACACCGCCAGGTACTGTTCTCAGCATGGAAAATTAAGTCTTTGGCGTTTTCTTCACTTTTATGCTCCAAAAACGTCCGAATTGCTTCCTTTTCCAGAATTCACTCCCAAAGTACCTAAAATCACAAAAGGAACGATTTAGGGTAATATTTGATCAAATAAATTCAATTCCGGGCTTAAATGACCCCCTAAAAGTGGTTCATTTTTTGCCTCATCATATACCCTTACACTTGAGATTTGCTTGTCCTCAAGCAAATGCGCTTTTATTCTTGTCAAAATACAAGTTAGGGGTCATTTAACACTAATATAAAAGTAATTACAACAAATAATCGTTCCACTAAAGACCAAAGACAAGCACGGAGGTCATACACTAGCACCTCACAAATAGTGTTTAGATACTCACATCTCTCGGGTGTAATAAAGTAATATCACAATATGGAAACGGAAAATATCTCTCACTACCTGTCATAGCAAAATAGATTACCATAGGCTTGGGAAAGGATCAAATCTCCATCACATGGCGTAAGCACCTAGGATAAACTATCAAAGATGTCTTTTTAAAGGGTTGTAACGTTAGGTGTAGGGATATGGAATACACGGTTTTGTTGGATATAGGCAGTCTTTACTGATGGCAAGTTAACAATCTTGGTTAATTACATGTACAATATGGCGTTGCTAAGCCAAGACTAGACTCGACTTAAGCTAAAAATAACAAAAACATAAAATAAACATAGAATGAAACGGGATGGTAGTCCGTATGTTTTTTCTCTTTTCTCTTTTTCTATTTTTTTTTTCTTTTTCTTAATTTTTTCGATTTTTTTTTGCATACACTCTTACCCTACCATCCAAAATAATACATCATAGGGAATGAACATTCCCCTTACATTTGAATTTTTACATACTTTACAATAAACTAATCTAATGACTCGAATTAAAAAAATCAAAACACTTGGAGTACTTTTAAGATTAACGCACATACGGGGGCAATATATGATGTTCTTCCCCATTACTCCATAAAACATGAGTCCCAATCGTCCCAAAATAATATGTACAAGGATATGACTCGACTTAGCAACCATGTAATCAATTAGATAGTTAACTTAGGGTTTAAACATATAACAATAATGCACTAGAGATGAGTGCATACACGGAAGGCTAAGGCGATTTGGGTGTACATTTAAGTGGGGTGTAACAAATTCTTCCTTTAAGTAAAATGCTTAAAGTTAAAAACGAAAAGATAGGCTCGGAGGGGTGTACTAGGGGTTTCGTGTACTAAAAATGAGTACAACGCTAATGGTGTGGGAAAAATTAGTTGACTTAATAAAACCTTATACACCGAAAATACCATATCCACAAGCCTTAAGAAAAGAGAAAAGAGAGGAGCGAAATAAGAAGTTTTTAGAGATGATCAAAGAAGTTAGAATTAACATACCGCTCGTTGATGTTCTAGCTGGAATGCCCAATTATGGGAAGTTTTTGAAAGAACTTCTTAATAATCAAAAAAAGTTGGAACAAATTTCCGCTACCATTCTCAATGAAGAATGCTCTGCTATCATTCAAAACAAAATTCCACCAAAACTTGGAGATCCCGAAAGTTTTCTTATACCAAGTACATTAGGAAACAACATCACATGTGATGCTTTAGCCGATTTAGGTGCAAGTATCAATTTGATGCCCTATTCGTTGTATTCTAAACTTTCCATCAATACATTGAAACCTACTAAGATAAGTATAAGATTAGCCAACCATACATACCAATATCCTGTTGGGGTTGCTGAAAATATGCTTGTTCAAGTTGGTAAATTTGTTTTTCCTGTGGATTTTGTCATCTTAGAAATGGAGGAAGATAGTCGAGTACCCTTAATCTTAGGAAGACCTTTCTTAAACACTACTGACGCCATGATTAAAGTCAAAGGCAAAGAACTCAATCTTGGAGTAGGAGAAGATCGAATCACGTTCTTAATCGATAAAGCAATGAAATATCCAAATTCCAGTGATGACACATGTTTTAACATCGATGTAATTGATGAAGTCACTGAAGAAGAATTGGATGCATTACTTGACGATTCAAAACCATTCATGACTAATTCAGAAAAGATCAGTGAAATAGATTCTGATAAAGAATTTGAGGAATTCATGGAAATAAAATTAAAAGAAGAGGAAGAAGAGAAATTTGAAGATATCACTGACAAAGATCAAATGAAAATCAAATCATCTCTAGAAGAACCACCCACTGATTTGGAACTCAAAACCCTTCCCAATAATCTCGAATATGCCTACTTAGAAGAAAATTCACTTCTTCCAGTAGTCATATCGTCGTTGCTCGAAACAAATCAAAAAGAAAGACTCATTTCTGTTCTTAAGAAGCATAAACACGCTTTTGCATGGAAAACTTCTGATATTCCAGGAATTAGTCCAGATTTTTGCAAACACAAAATCAATTGTGAAGAAGCTACTAAACCCGTTGTAGAAAGACAACGTCGACTCAACCCAAATATGAAAGAAGTTGTTAAGAGGTAAATCATCAAACTTCTTGACGCAGGAATTATTTATCCTATCGAGGATAGTCCATGGGTGAGTCCAGTTCATTATGTTCCAAAGAAAGGAGGAATGACTGTAGTGACCAATGAAAGGAATGAATTAGTTCCTACTAGAACTGTCACTGGATGGCGAGTATGTATTGATTACAGAAAACTTAACAAAGCCACCAGGAAAGATCATTTTCCTCTACCGTTCATGGATCAGATGCTCGAAAGATTAGCAGGAAACAAATACTTTTGCTTCCTTGATGGTTTTTTGGGATATTTCCAAATTCCTATCGATCCAGCCGATCAAGAGAAAACCACATTTACATGTCCTTTTGGAACCTACGCTTACCGGTGTATGCCTTTTGGTCTATGTAATGCACCTGCAACTTTTCAAAGGTGTATGATCGCAATATTTCAAGACATGCTTGAGACATCTATGGAAGTTTTCATGGATGACTTTTCAGTTTTTGGTGATTCTTTTGAAACTTGTCTTTCCAATCTTGATAAAATGCTTGAGAGATGTGAAGCTGCACATCTAGTTCTTAATTGGGAAAAATGTCATTTCATGGTAACTGAAGGAATTGTGTTAGGACACAAGATATCAAGTTCAGGGATGGAAGTAGACAAAGCTAAAATTGATGTTATCACCAAATTACCACCACCAACTAACGTTAAAGCTGTTAGAAGTTTTCTAGGACATGCTGGTTTTTACCGCCGATTTATCAAAGATTTTTTAAAAATATCACGTCCTATTACTAAACTTGTAGAAAAGGATTCTGTATTTGATTTCAATGCTGACTGCATTAAAGCTTTCGAAACATTGAAAAGTCAATTGACTAGTGCCCCAATTATGGTTGCACCTAATTGGTCACTACCATTTGAAATCATGTGTGATGCAAGCGATTTCGCTGTTGGAGCTGTTTTAGGACAACGTGAAGGAAAACATTTTCGTCCTATATACTTTGCTAGTAAAACACTCAACAATGCTCAACAAAACTATACGGTTACGGAGAAGGAATTATTAGCCGTAGTTTTTGCATTCGACAAATTCAGATCTTATCTCGTGCTTTCAAAAATGATAGTTTTTACAGATCATTCCGCACTCAAATATCTGTTTACCAAACAAGATGCAAAACCGCGTCTTATCAGATGGATTTTATTACTGCAAGAATTTGATATCGAAATAAAAGACAAGAAAGGAGCAGAAAATCTGGCAGCTGATCATTTGTCATGTCTGGAGAATCCGAATTTGGAAGAATTAAAAGAAAATCAAATTAATGATTGTTTTCCAGAAGAAACTCTCATGATGATAGATAAAGATGATGATGAGGAAATGCCATGGTTTGCAGATTACGCAAATTATCTTGCAGGAGATATTCTTAAAAAAAGGATGAGTCACTACCAACGTAGTAAGTTCTTTTCAGAACTAAAACACTATTATTGGGAGAAACCTTACCTTTTTAAAATGTGCAAGGATGGAATGATACGAAGATATGTTTCGGATGCCGAAACAAGAAAGATTCTTGATGAATGTCATCATGGCCCAACTGGGGGACATTATGGTCCTTTCACTACAGCTAGAAAGTTTTTAATGCTGGATTCTATTGGCCTACAATTTTCAAAGAAGCGTATACTCTCGTTCAAAACTGCAATGCGTGCCAAAAATCCGGTAACCTTTCTCGAAGAGACGAAATGCCTCAAAAGAGCATTCAAGTCTGTGAAATATTCGACATTTGGGGAATTGATTTTATGGGACCCTTCCCTAAATCACACAAATACGAATATATCCTCGTTGCAATCGATTATGTTTCCAAATGGGTAGAAGCCGAAGCTTTTCCTACTAACGATGCACGAGTTGTTGTCAACTTTCTTAAAAAGCTTTTTGCTCGCTATGGAATTCCTAAAGCTTTAATAAGTGATAGAGGATCCCATTTCTGTAATAAACAGATGGAGAAAGTAATGAAACGATATGGAGTTCATCATCGTTTTGCTACAGCTTATCATCCACAAACTAGTGGTCAAGTCAAAAATACCAATAGAGCTATAAAAAGAATACTTGAAAGAACGGTTAAAGACAATCCTTCCGTTTGGTCAAGGAAATTAGACGACGCTCTATGGGCATTTCGTACGGTGTCACACCCCCAAAATCGGGTCCAGCGGAAGCATACGTGTAGCTGAGGTGTAACTCAATTGGTATTACAACACAAGTTCAAAAATGGTTTTCACTATAATCATTTAGAATAAAATCGTCAAATCAAAAATGTTGAATTTACATCATTAAAAGTAGTGCGGAAGTAGGCCCTTAAAATAGTTTAAAACGGTCCCCATATAAATAATCAGAGTCTTCTATGACCATGCCATGCCCTGCCAAAACCTCCTGTAGCGTGCCATAGGTTAAAACCTGAAAATACATGCTAAAGTGTCAACACGAGGTTGGTGAGTTCATAGAGTTTGTTTAACAAATAATGCATATAGAGAAATGATCGCCCAACAAAGGCATTGTAAATCCACTCAGTTGCAAGTCCCGCCATAAGAGACTTGTAACCTGTGTGTTTACAACCCACTGCCAAATGTGTTAAAGTCTACGTGAACAAAAGTAATACTGATATCCAAATTCCCAGATAAATATAGCAAAACGGCTATATAAATAATTCAGTCAATGAGGCCATATGATAAATCAGTCAAGCGGGAAAACCCGTAATAAGGTTGATGCAAAGGCATCGCAATTCAGTCAAGTAAGGAAACAGCAATATTACGTTTGACATCACATCCAAGTGGGGAATACCACAATACGTTTGACATCACAGCCAAGTGGGGAATACCACAATATTACAATGAACATATAGGTCAATCAAGTAGGGAAACAGCAATATTACGTTTGACATCACAGCCAAGTGGGGAATACCACAATATTACGTTTGACATCACAGCCAAGTGGGGAATACCACAATACGTTTGACATCACAGCCAAGTGGGGAATACCACAATATTACAATGAACATATAGGTCAATCAAGTAGGGAAACAGCAATATTACGTTTGACATCACAGCCAAGTGGGGAATACCACAATATTACGTTTGACATCACAGCCAAGTGGGGAATACCACAATACGTTTGACATCACAGCCAAGTGGGGAATACCACAATATTACGTTTGACATCACAGCCAAGTGGGGAATACCACAATATTACAATGAGCATATAGGAACAATTGGTGACTATGAGGTCAGATAAACAAGGATAATCAATCCCATGAAATACAGGAAATCAAACATACCAATGAATGCAGGTGATTAAATATTCCAAAGAAATGCCGGTAGTCAAGCATACTAATGAAATGCAGGTGATCAAATATATATATAGATAAAGCTGGAAATATTTGAGTAATCAACCAGGTAAAACAAGTAATGCGTTTAAGTAAAACGAGCATGTATTCTCCCCCAAAGAGTTTACCAAAACAATTGAAAAAGTAGGGGCTATGACTCACCTGGTGCGATAGCTACGATGACAAGAATGGATACACTGAAATGAGGCACGATCTCTAACCGCAACCTAATATGAGTAATAACGATCTACCTTAGATCATGACGTGATGAAATGAATGCACGTGCACATGATGCCTATACCACTCGTAACTTGGAAATACTAGTTATTTTCAAAGTAAAATAGTTTTCATACTTAGGAAAATAAGTCCAAATATAGAAGTATATAACTTGTCGTAGTATATCGTATAAAAATGTTAGTGTTATATTCCTCGTCTTGGAAACCTTAAAATAATGTCTAGTAGTCGCGTAATAAACCTTGAGTCGTACGTACTTCGTTAGTTAAAAATAAACTCCTTGAATAAGACTTCTAGAAAATAAATCATTTAGTACGTAGTTATATTATTTTCTAGTAGTGACTATATATATATATATATATATATATATATATATATATATATATATATATATATATATATATATATATATATATAGTTTTGACGATGTTAAAACGCGTATAACTTGGTCGTTTTAAGCTCATTTTACTCGTTCTTTATATCCACGGATTCGTTTTAGTATATACTAATATATTTTCGATAGCTCGGCTCCTCTAGGTTATGTTTAACGCCTCTATTTGCCCGTCGAAAACTGTCAAACAGCATGCAGTTTTTCAGAAAATAGTTTTCGTCGTTAAATTCGGAAAATCATATCTCCTTCGTTATTAACTCGTTTTAATCCGTTCTTTCGCCCACGGCTTCGTTTTTGAAAGTATTTTCTAAATCTTTGTTCAAAAATATCCCCTGAGTTGCTGAGTTTCCCACGTTTTCAAAATAAGGACAGTAGGTATTTATATAGTTTCAAAAATCATTTTCCTAGTTTCAAACTTGTTCCAACTTCAACCAAACCACTTTCAATCACCACAAAACTAGTCTAATCCTACCATACACCTTCTTAGGGTGTCATGGGTTCCTAAACATCACAAACCAAGTGGATCTAACAAGGATCTAACTATATTCACTTTCTAGGGCTTAAAAGTTAAATATATACAAAAATGGAGTGGTATAAGTTAATATATGCATGAGTTCTTGTAAGAAAAATATATAACCATAGTAATAACTTGTAAAAATTATCAAATGAGTTTGAAAACTTACTTGAAGGATTAGTGGAGATGAAAAACTTGAAAAACCTTGTGTTTAAACTTCAAAACCCCAACAAGAAGTACTAAATAACCTTGATTATCACTTGATCTTGGAAAAATCGATGTTTCTTGCTTGTGTTCTTGGTGTGGCCGAACCATATAGAGAAAGAAAGGAAGAGAGAAAGTAAAGAGAGTTTACTTGTAGTTTTTGTGAAAATGAGGATGAGAATGAATATGAGAAGTATAAGTAAAAAAAAAATCTATAAAGTGTGTAGGGAACAAGATCCACAAATCTAGGAAATCACAAGGGGGGGGGGGGGGGGCGGCAATGTCAAAGGGGTAGGAAGAAAATGTGTGATTTTGTGTATTATTGTGTTGATATAGTTAGATATTATTAGTTTTAGGGGATACCGGGTACCGAGTTAACTAAAAATAAATTGTAACGAGATAAAATAAAATATAATGAAATTGTAAAAATTGTAAAATAATATTCCTGATGAGAATCAGAAGTTAAAATAATGATCGGGTTGAAATATCGCAAACCGACGGAGTTATAAGCTTCGACCGGAAAACGTAGCAATTGATTTGAAAACACCGGGTAAATTAATATTATAATTTTTATATTATAAAAATGAATATAAAAATATATTGGGATCATAGTCGGGAGTGTCGGACGTGTTAGCCACATTATTGATCGCTTGTTAACGTTTATTCAGAAATAATTATACGTAAAAGTAAATTATACCAAAAGTACTAATTTAAATATCCTACGAGTGGAATAGTATGCAAGTGACATAATGATAATACGCAGATTATTTATAGTCTGTATGAGATGTCCCAAATGATAATGCATGAATTCGCACCCGAACCAATACGGTTACGCGAATTTGAATACTCGTAAACTAAATTTACGATGAGATGAGTAATGCACGTGAATAGTGTAATTTCTTCCGGAAATGAATAGTGTCAAGTGAATAGTAAAATTTTTGAACGCTTCTCAGAATATCAAATGGACCTCAAAAACGATGAATAGTAAATGATGAATAGTAACATGTGAATAGTAAATTGTCGAGGTTTGGAAAAATGACCGGAAATTACAAGTTGTGACATACGGCATATAAGACACCAATTGGTACAACACCATACAGACTCTTGTATGGGAAAACATGTCATCTACCGTTCGAACTTGAACACCGTGCTTACTGGGCGTTAAGAAGCTGTAATCCTGATCTAAAAATAGCTGGCGAAAAGAGATTTTTGCAATTGCATGAACTCGATGAGTTAAGACTTCAAGCTTATGAGAACTCCAAGCTATATAAAGCAAGAACCAAAGCATACCACGATAGAAAGCTGAGAATTCGAAAATAATTCAAAGCTGGAGATAAAGTTCTGCTCTTCAATATGAAATACAAGTTTAAAGCTCCGAAACTCAAGCCAAAATGGTTTGGACCATATGTAGTGAAATAGGGATTTCCATCAGGTTATGTTGAACTTTACGACAAACATGGTGGAAGCTTCATTGTAAATGGGCACCGAATTAAACTCTATTATGATAAAGAGCAATTAAACGTGATTTCTAATGAAGAAATTTCATCTGAATTTGAATATGAAGCTATCACATTCATGGCTCCACACAAGGAAATGGTACCTTGGGCACACAGTAATGGTTTTATCTATGATGCTCTTCCTAGAGCATGGGAAAATGTTACATTGAAAAACATAGATGAAACAGGAGAGGGAACTGTGATAGGAAATGTGTTATATATCCCTAGAAGGAAACATAACACTAAAACTTCATAATCTATTCAAGAAACAGAAGTGTGGGGGTGTGCCACTCATTTGAATAAAACTGCAATGCTTTTTGTTTGTTTGTTTTTGTTTCTAATAATGCAGGTGTTGATTGCAAGAAACAGAAGATTGGATAGAAACATAACACCGGATATCATGGTTTATTTTCTCATTTTCCCTACTTTCATAATTTTAAGTTCGTTTATCACATTGAGGACAATGCTTAACTTAAGTGTGTGTGTGTGTGTGTGGGGGGGGGGGGGTGAGTAGGTAAAATAAGAAATTAAGTCTAATATTGTCTAACATTTGAGATGTGTCCCGATTAATATTGCAATCCATTCTGGGATCGATAACATGTGCTAGCACATATTATAACCCTTTCCACTAAATTGTGAGGATTTTAGCCTGTTCATATCTAGCATACATCTTTTATGCTTGAATCTTTTGTTATAAGTGTGCCGGTGATTTTATTTATTCTAGAACTTATACTTGTAAATCATTACGAGACCGTTGTGAGATTACATTTTTGTAATATAAGTATACATACGTGATAAGAGGCAACCTTAGGATTTTAACCAAATAGCCTTCATTATTGATTTTTAGCTAGTCACATTGATTAGTTAATTTCCAATTTTTAACCCTTTTGTTAGCGTACATCTTTAACGCTAGATACCCCTAGTTACACCCTCCGAGCCATCCTTTTCATTTTTGTTACATCCAGAAAAATACAAAAAGATTTTACAATTTAAACCTTAGCCTAACCCTTGTCGAAGTCTAAATGGTGGGTTGCTAGTTGCTTGGTTGTTGGATTGTTTCTGATGATTATTAGTTAGCCACACTTCACCAATCATGTGTGTGCCATTCCGACAAAGACAGAGACTGCAGCTTCTTATTTGTATTGTTGTGGTGATGCTTATGTGAACTGTGGGAGAGTTTATTTGCAAAAAAAATAAAAATAATAAATAAATAAATAAATAAAAAATAAGTCATCGCAACTATAAGGTGACAATTATAGCAAATGTGCTATATATATATGAAAAGAAAATTTTGTGATATGTTGTTAGCCAATGTACTAAGTATGAAGAATATTGTTATGGCAAATCGATGTATCAACATTTGAAGAAGAGGAAGATTGTAACTATAATCATTTACGGATTCGTGGATTGATCGGTGATTAGCAACAATGAGACTTAGACTTGATTTTATTTTTCTTTTAAAACCAATTTCATAAATATTCCCATGCCTTATCCCTACCCTTACCAAATTACTTTATCTTTCCGGATATAGTAATGGCTTTGTGAGAATATCAAGTGCAAGAATATTGTAGTGACCATCCGGTTTTTGAGTAATCAAAAACTTGCGCTAGTAATCTATTGTGTTTTTGTATTAGATGTTTGAACATAAGCCTGGTACAACCCGAAGCCTTACATTACAACCCGAATAAAAGACCTCTTTGATATGTAGACTTGGTGCTTACGCCATTGCGGTGTTGTTTTGTTTATTGTACAAGCCTATGATAATAATTAGATCATGACTGAGCAATGAGTGTGATTTCTCTTATATATACCCCCTACCTAAATAAATGAGTGATTGAGTGAATTATACTTCGTTCCTTTTTCGTGAGGTGTTTAGAAATGTTAATCAAGCGAGAAAATCATTGGGTATTGTCAAACATCTCGATTTTTCACCACTTAAGCTTAAAAATGATGAATCTTATCTCGTACTTGTACTTGGTGGATTTGCATCACATTTTTTTTTCTAGTAATTCTTGGTTACCATGTGGATATTTAGTTTTCTTCTAGATTTGCTTGAGGACAAGCAAAGTTTAAGTATGGGGAATTTGATAATGCTCAAAGTTAACATGTTTTTATAAGCGTTATTAGTGTTTTTGTGTATGTTATTTGGTTGTTTTTATATGCTTTTGCCACTAAATCGTATCAAAGTATGTTTTTGTAGCATATGTAGCCAAATGTAGGAAAAATGGAGAAAAAGTGAAGAAAATGAAGTATACGCGAATACACGAAGATTCCCAAGCTCAAAAGTCCAATATGTGAAGCATTCCATATGAGAACCTAAGTTTTGTCATTTCAAAGTTCCAAGTTCAGAAGTTAATCAAGTTTGGATAGTGCATAAAGAACTATACAAGGAAAAGCCAAAGTCCAAAGCAGCCAGGATCTACCATCTGATCGGTTGGAGTCTAACCGATCGGATAGCCATAATGACCATTTCCATCCTATCGGTATCAACCCGCAACCGATCGGATGGTCATTTCTGCATGTTTTTACCAACTTTAGTGCACGAATCTTGGTCTTTTGTCCCATGGTTCTAGGCCCTTCTTAGTGTCTTATTGTCCAAGTTCCAGCATTTAAGTCCCTATAAATTACTAGGAGTATTGGACAAGCATATAAGGACCTCAAAAGTGCACAATTTAAGACACCATTGAAGATACCATTTACTCTCATTACTACTCTCAATTATTATCATCATCTAGCTCTCAAAGGAGGAAAATTCATGCAGAAAGATCCAGGAACTTTGGAGGACCAAGGAAGCAACATTTGGAGCCCAAAAATCTCAAGAAATGATCACCAACACTTAGGTTATCAATACCTTGTCATTTGTTATCAATTCCAAAAGTCTAATGTTAAATATTATGAGTTTATTTGCATGTTTGCTAGGAGTGGCTAGTAATCTTTTTACACTTGTTTTGATGATGTTTTATACTTGGTGATAGTTATGATTGTGATAACATGTTTTAATTCAATTTCAAGTCAATCCTAAGAACCAATTGTACCTTAAGTTTCATCGTGACATTTGTTTAGCCAAGGTTAACTAATTGATAATAGTTTCAAGGGTCGAAAGATTTGTTATTACTCAACTAGTTATAATCATTTGTCTATGAATGATTGTTTTTCACCATAATTATTCTTGACTAAACAAAGAAACAAGAAGTATAATTGTACTGAGAAAGCTTTTATAACATCAAATCGGATTGTTTGTAAACCTTTAGTTGGATGAAAGTTTAAATGTTTATAAACAATTGTAACCTTTTTGTCTATGAATAGGTTACCTTTTGTATTGACCATTTCTTAAGAGTATTTGATTTGTAATAAGAGTTTGTTCTTTTGTTTAAGATATTCCCCATACCTTATGAACCTTGGATAGATCTTGAATTGATTGGTTTACACCTAAAGCTTGTTTTTATGAACTAAAATCTTGACGAAGGTTTAACTTGTAGAAACAATAGATTAGATCACCATCTAATTATCTCAACCAACATGTTATCAAAAGTTATCACAATCATGTGTGTCATTAAGTAGAAAACTAGTCTAAACAACTGTAGTTTTTAATTTATTGAATTTTCTTATTATCTTATTTGCGTACATTAGAGATTTACTTTTAGACTTATATTTTGATTCACTCACAAATCCCTGCGAACGATCCCGACTTACCATCATATCTTGCTATAACGGACGAGTACACTTGCTCGTATGTGTTGTTTCTAGATTTGGTAATTCACCCTTATAAATTTAAAACTTGCACTAACAAATAGCACATCATGCATTAGGTGCACTAGGAGATGAAATTTGAGGTTGAGGTGAGTAAACGTTATGAGGTTTGAGTGTAATATAGAAGGATATGGGTGAGTAAAGGTTTTTGATATGTAATGTTGGTGAGAAGGAGAGTGAGGTGTTAGGTATGTAATGTTGAAGACATAGGAGGAATTTGGTGTTGGATGTTTGACAACATCATTTGGTTTAACAGGCTTTTAATGGAAGTTAGGCTTTCTTCTCCAAACGGGTTTCTTGGTGGTTTTGGTTTAATGGGAGAGGACATGATGAGATGAGTAGAGATTGAGAGGAATTAGAGTGTTTATAATATAGGATTGGTGGGATTAAGGATGTATAAACTTTGATTGAAGGTTTAGGATAAAATAGATTTGTGAATTTTGGGACGTGCCAGATGAAACGGGCTAAAAGGTAGAAAAAGAAAACAAGAACCTCCGACCATCAGATAGCCGGTCCCCTTAATTGGAGGCCGGTCCCCTTAATAATTAAGGGGGCCGCCTTATGATTTAAGGGGGCCGCCCATCTGGTGATTCCCAGTTGCCAGAAAAGGGTTTTTGGTAGTGAATTGCAGAAAGGTTGTGTTTTTGGTTTCAAACAAGTCCAACTCTTTGAGGCAATTAAGCATATACTAATTATGTAGGCAAATATGTAGCCAAAGCGTGTTAACCAAAGAGATTAAGTAAACAAGCAATTTCATCTAGCATGCAAACATACTCATTAAGCAAGTAAAATATAAGTGCTAGGAAACAATAAGCAATCATCAAGTATTTCATAGCTACATAACTAGGAGGATTAATCCTAATTTGTATCAATGTGCAATAAGTGGGTAGTTATGATAGCATGGATTTCTAGACTTGTTACAAACAAAGTCTTAATAGACAAACCATGGTCCTCTTGATTTGATTTTGTTCACTTATAAGTGTCATTTATATAAATATAGATGACAAATATGAGATCACCATGCATGATTTAAAGAGACGTTTTTAGCATTATTCAACAATGTTTGAAAGTAGGTTTTCACGTAGATGTGAGAGTTATTTGAATAAAATAGATTGGGTTTTACTTCAAAATGTGTTAATGAAAGGTAAAGAGAATTTTCCTAATCTTTGGTTTTGATCAAAACAAAATTGTGGATATTGATAGTGAAAACATGTTATTGAAAAGTGGGATAGTCATTTGAAAAACTATTTTCCAAAATGTGTTGCTTTTGCATATTTTTAGAGATATTAGATTTTTGACAACAAATATCATTAATCATAGATTTTAAAATATGTTTATTAAAGATATCATGCTCAAGAGGATTGGTTAAGCCTATTGTCATATGCTATCCTTTTATACATAACATATGATCTTAAGTGAGTGATGACGTAATTCTACATGTTTGATGCGAGGGTGTTGAATGGGGCATATCCTAACATCTATAGCTCCTTTGTTATTGCACACTTATCTAACTTAATGCCATAGTCTACGAGAGCTTGTTTCATCCATAGTTTTCTTACGCAAGGGATCTAATCCTACTTCTATATTAACGATTAATCTACTTAACTCATTTCACTTCATCACCACGAGTTTGCTATTAGTGGATATAGAAGATTTCCATTTTCTATTCTATTTGATAACGAACAATTTCATTTTATTCCTAGGAGAGTTAACTAATGATGTTTCTAGGTTATAAGTATATAAGCTATTATGTACGCATATATGTATAAGAGTTACAAACAATATATATGTATAGCTAAGTATTAATCTAATTAATCATTTATCTAAGCATGCAAATTATAGCGATGAACTTAAAAGAGACGTGAACCTTTTAGTCTTCAATGGATTTTCTTCAAGCACTTCAAGTGACTATGTTGACTTATTGATACGTGGGAATCGCACCAGGCTTTACCTCTCGAGGGATCTCGAGAAGCTTACAACCCCCACCAGGCAGTGTACCTGATCGTTGTAGTATAGTATAGTGACAAGTACCGGGGGATTGATTGTTCAACTCAGGAATAGTGTCGCTAGGATTAGAAAGCCTAAAAACTAGGTCTAAAGGTGAGGGATGATTCTTTTTGTATTTTTTATAAAGCAAGTAAAAATCTTAGTTTTGGAAGAGTGGGCAGAATTAGTTGTTAATCAACTAACCCAATAACTAAGATGCAATCAAAATAAAATAACAAAAATGAAAATAAATCTAATTAAACTAGTGGTGTGAACAATAATAGGGAGAGTTGTGTTTACTTAGGTTTCATTACTCCCTAGATATCTTTTACAGGTTGATAGTTTGTTACAATTGCATGGATGACGGGTCGTATTCCTTAATACTAGTCGTAGGGCCGTGTTCAATATTCCCTAACTCTATAGGATCCTACTTCACTCCTATGTCGAGCCGTTAGAAGCTCCTAACATGGGATCATTAGAATTCTCCTACGCATTAAATACAACCAAAAATCATAGTACACCTCTGATCATGTTTCTTAAGACGTTCAAGCATGTCACAAATAGAAGTCTGCCAGTTTTCTTAAGCCTAACATCGAATACAATCATCCATAACAACTATAAACAAACAATCAACCCATAATTAACATCTAGGTTTCTCTACATTTAAGCAAACACAAAAGAGATCTAGCCAAGCATGTTAAATTCAAGACAAGTGTAAGATATATTCAAACAACACATAGACATATTGAATGAATTGAAAGAGTACTTATCTCAATTGAACATGAAAGGTTTCAAAGGGTAAAAACCCTTGAAAAAGCTGTAATATTCGGACTAGGGTTTCTCTCTAAAGTTACACCCTAATTGTTCCTCTCTAATGAATGAAAATTGCAAAACTATATATAGATTTTATAGGGTGATGGCGTCAAGAAGGAAATTCTGACACCATCAACTCGCCGCCCATAATGAAATCGGATTGCCTAGATCCACTTTTGACGCCGTCATGTGTAATTCTACTCTGGGCCGTCACTCTTATTTGGACCATGATGGCCTATGGTGACGCCGTCATGTCCCTAGTGCAAAACTCTTCTGGATCGTCACGGACTTTATCCACTTCCACCTCTTGTATTGCTCTTGACGCCGTCACTTGAGAACTCTTGACACCGTCAGGTACTGTTCCCAGCAAGGAAAATTAAGACTTTGCCGTTTTCTTCACTTTTATGCTCCAAAAACGTCCAAAATGCTTCCTTTTCCAGAATTCACTCCAAAAGTACCTAAAATGACAAAAGGAACGATTTAAGGAATTATTTGATCAAATAAATTCGAATTCGGGCTTAAATGACCCCTAAAAATTGTTCATTTTTCGCCTCATCAAATACTCTTACATTTGAGATTTGCTTGTCCTCAAGCAAATGCGCTTTTATTCTAATCAAAATACAAGTTAGGGGTCATTTAACACTAACATAAAAGTAATTACAACAAATAATCATTCCACTAAAGACCAAAGACAAGCACGGAGGTCATATACTAGCACCTCACAAATAGTGTTTAGATACTCACATCTCTCGGGTGTAATAAAGTATATATCACAATATGGAAATGGAAAACATCTCTCACTACCTGTCATAAAAAAATAGATTACCATAGGCTTGGGAAAGGATCAAACCTCCACCACTTGGCGTAACCACCTAGGATAAACTATCAAAGAGGTCTTTCAAAGGGTTATAACGTTAGGTGTATGGATATGGAATACACGGTTTTGTTGGATATAGGCAATCTTTACTGGTGGCGAGTTAATAATCTTGGTTAATTACATGTACAATATGGCGTTGCTAAGGCAAGACTAGACTCGAATTTAGCTAATAAATCAAAAATAACAAAAACATAAAATAAACATAGAATGAAACGGGATGGTATTCCGTATGTCTTTTTTTTGCTCTTTTCTCTTTTTTCTATTTTTTTCCTTAATTTTTTCGGTGTATATATATATATATATATATATATATATATATATATATATATATATATATATATATATATATATATATATATATATATGTATATATATATATTTTGGTTGCATACACTCTTACCCTACTATCCAAAATAATACATCATAGGGAATGAACATTCCTCTTACACTTGAATTTTTACATACTTTACAATAAACTAATATAATGACTCGAATTAAGATAATCAAAACACTTGGAGTACTTTTTAAGATTAACGCACATATGGGGGTAATAAATGATGTTATTCCCCATTACTCCACAACACAAGTACTTTACCCATGAGTCCCAATCGTCCTAAAACAATATGTACAAGATATGACTCGACGTAGCAACCATGTAATCAATTAGATAATTAACTAAGGGTTTAAACATGTAACAATAATGCACTTAAGATGAGTGCATACACGGAAGGCTAAGGCGATTTGGGTGTACATTTAAGTGGGTTGTAACAAATTCTTCCTTTAAGTAAGATGCTTAAAGTTAGAAATGAAAAGATAGGCTCGGAGGGGTGTACTAGGGGTTTTGTGTACTAAAAGTGAGTACAACACTAAGGTGTGGGAAAAATTAGTTGACTTTACTAGCCAAATAATATGACTTAAATGGTCAAGTAATTATGATACGGGTTTAACGCAAGGGTGATCCTAATGCCTCTTATCGTGTAGTAAATCCTACCACACGAATGTAGTCTCACTAGCGGTCTCGGGATGCATCACTAACGCAAGTTCTAGAATCTAAATGCTACCGGTACACTCATAAGCACAAATAATGAATGCTTTTCCTATCAAATCTAAAGGTGAACCTCACATATTTGGGTGGAAAATTTTTCTGAATGGTACGGTTTTGTGCTAGTCATACGACTCCTATCCATGAGACGCTTGCTAAGGCTAAAGTTTTAGTCCTAAATGTTGTAAAAAATTTTAAATTTGGCACTAAAATTACACTAACAAGTATTTCTCTTAGTTTTATTACACACCTACCATCAAACAAACAAACTCAAGTGCAATTGTATCCTATAAGTTATCATCATTTACCCTCCCCTTACACTTAGGATGAACATTGTCCCCAATGTTCAATTAAAGAATGTAAAAGTGAAATAGGTAAAAGAATGAAATCAAATACTCCCTTGATTCGTTCGGTGTGGATAGTGTGGTAACAAGGTTAGATCTTCCTCCAAGAAAATGAACAATCAAAGCTTCCCTTCCAGAAAAATACATCATCTTCTTGTCATACATAACCTGTTAAACCTGAGAAAACAAACAAGGCAACCTCGCGTAAAATCGGCGGCAATCTATATATACTAACAAGTCCTAGAAAACTATGTAAGATATAATGCTTGTGGAATGAATGTTTGCAGATTTCCTGGAGTTTATAAAACTAAAAAATTAACAAAAACTTCAAGACTCTGTTAGAAAAACAAAACTAGCAAAATTTCCAGAATTTTACACATGACGCCGTCAGGAGTTAACTCCTGACGCCGTCAGAAGTGACTTGCAGAAATCTTTATGTTAAGTTTCCGAAAATTTTTTGGAAAAACTTATGTCCTACTTCCTGGAAAATCCTGCAAAACATCATTATGACTCGATACAAGGATTTGACTCTAACAAATACTAATACACATGTTCATTTAGTATTGTGGAGAATCATGATCAATTTCGTTTCTTAAAAACATATTTGGGGTTTCCCCTTACACTTATCTTTTGCAAAATACCTTTGTATGAAGTTAAGACGAAGTCAAACGACAAAATAAAGCATTTTCACAATTTTAGTCTTTGAAACATGATTTACCAACAATAAAAACAAAGCATGCATACGGAAGCAAATAACAATCAAACAAAATAAAATCACACAATTTAAAAACTGAAAATTTAAACAATCCATAAAATTAAAATCGTACATGAAGATAAATAAAAATTATCCAGGGCCAACAGAGGCCATACCCTAAATTATTACAAGACAAATTGTTTCAAATCATACAACCATGAATAAATTGTTCAAAGATCACAAATATCATGACAAATCACTGGGGAGGGGGACCATAGCGGTAATCATAGCCAGGAGGGAGGTGCCCGGTGTACCCGTAGGGAGGGTACTCTGTCTCGCGACCAGGGAATGGGTCGATCTATAGCTGAGGCTCAATGTGATCACGGGTAGAAAGATGCTGCATCTGGCGGATGGTGTGATCATACATCAAGTCAAACCTCTGGTCAGTGGTGGTTCGCCATGCATCCACCTGACCCATCCAAGCCCCCTGATGCGCCTGCCAATCTCCCCGACCCATGTGCCGGTAATAATCCGCGGATGCGTGGGAATTGCACCAGGCTTTACCTCTCGAGGGATCTCGAGAAGCTTACAACCCCCACCAGGCAGTGTACTTGATCGTTCTAGTATAGTATAGTGACAAGTACCGGGGGATTGATCGTTCAACTCAGGAATAGTGTCGCTAGGATTAGAAAGCCTAAAAACTAGGTCTAGAGGTGGGGGATGATTCTTTTTGTATTTTTATATTTTATAAAAAGCAAGTAAAATCTCGGTTTTTGGAAGAGTGGGCGGAATTAGTTGCTAATCAACTAACCCAATAACTAAGATGCAATCAAAATAAAATAACAAAAATGTAAATAAAGCTAATTACTAATGTGGTGTGAACAATAAATGGGAAAAAATGTGTTTACTTAGATTTCATTACTCCCTAGATATCTTTTACAGGTTGATAGTTTGTTACAGTTGCGTGGATGAGGGGTTATATTCCTTAATACAAGTCGTGGGGTGGCGTACGTACTTCCCCATCTCTATAAGCTCCTACTTCACTCCTATGTCGAGCCTGCAAGAAGCTCCTAACATGGGATCACAAGAATTCGCTCATGCATTAAATACAACCATAAAAACCTAGTACGCATTGGTTCATGTTTCTTAAGACGTTCAAGCAAGTTACACTATGGAAGTCTGCAAGTTTTCTTAAGCCTAACATTGAATTCATTCATCCGTAACAACTATAAACAAGCAATCAACCCAATATCAACATCTAGGTTTCACTACATCTAAGCAAACACACAAGAGATCTAGCCTAGCATGTTAAAATCAAGACAAGCGTAAGATATATTCAAACAACACATAGACATATTGAATGAATTGAAAGGATACTTATCTTAATTGAACATGAAAGGATTCAAGGGGTGAAAACCCTTGAAAATACTGTAAAAGTCGTGCTAGGGTTTATTCAAGTCGTCCCTAATATTGTCCTCCCCTATGAATGAAAATTACAAAGACTATATATAGATTTTCTAAGGTGACGGCGTCAAGAAGAAAATTCTGACGCCATCAACCCGCCGCCCATATTATAATCGGATTGCCTAGATCCAGATCTGACGCCGTCATGTGTGATGTTGTTCTGGCCCATCACCACTATTACTCTTGACGCCGTCATCAAAATGCTCTTGACGCCGTCACATTTCTACTGGATCGTCACCACTTTTGCTCTTGACGACCATGCTTTGACGCCGTCACATTTCTACTGGACCGTCACCACTTTTGCTCTTGATGCCGTCATCAAAATGCTCTTGACGCCGTCAGGTACTGTTCCCAGCAAGGAAAATTAAGACTTTTCCGTTTTCTTCACTTTTATGCTCCAAAAACGTCCAAAATGCTTCCTTTCGCAGAATTCACTCCAAAAGTACCAAAAATCACAAAAGGAACGATTTAGGGCAATATTTGATCAAATAAATTCAAATTTTGGCTTAAATGACCCCCTAAAAACGGATCATTTTTTGCCTCATCATATACCCTAACACTTGAGATTTGCTTGTCCTCAAGCAAATGCGCTTTTATTCTAATCAAAATACAAGCTAGGGGTCATTTATCACTAATATAAAAGTAATTACAACAAATAATCGTTCCACTAAAGACCAAAGATAAGCACGTAGGTCATACACTAGCACCTCGCATATAGTGTTTAGATACTCACATCTCTCGGGTGTAATAAAGTATATATCACAATATGGAAATGGAAAATATCTCTCACTACCTGTCATAGCAAAATAGATTACCATAGGCTTGGGAAAGGATCAAACCTCCACCACATGGCGTAAGCACCTAGGATAAACTATCAAAGAGGTCTTTTAAAAAGGGTTATAACGTTAGGTGTAGGGATATGGAATACACGGTTTTGTTGGATAAAGGCAATCTTTACTGGTTGCGAGTTAATCATCTTGGTTAATTACATGTACAATATGACGTTGCTAAGCCAAGACTAGACTCGACTTAAGCTAATAAATGAAAAATAACAAAAACATAAAATAATCATAGAATGAAATGGGATGATAGTCCGTATGTTTTTTCTCTTTTTCTTTTTCTATATTTTTTTTTCTTAATTTTTTTTTTTTTTTTTTTTTTTTTTTTTTTTTTTTTTTTTTTTGCATACACTCTTACCCTACCAGTCAAAATAATACATCATAGGGAATGAACATTCGCCTTACACTTAAATTTTTACATACTTTACAATAAACTAATCTAATGACTCGAATTAAGATAATCAAAACACTTGGAGTACTTTTAAGATTAACGCACCTATGGGGGTAGCAAATGATGTTCTTCCCCATTACTCCATAACACAAGTACTTTACCCATGAGTCCCAATCGTCCCAAAACAATATGTACAAGGATATGACTCGACTTAGCAACCATGTAATCAATTAGATAATTAACTAAGGGTTTAAACATATAACAATAATGCACTAAAGATGAGTGCATACACGGAAGGCTAAGGCGATTTGGTTGTACATTTAAGTAGGGTGTAACAAATTCTTCCTTTAAGTAAGACGCTTAAAGTTAGAAACGAAAAGATAGGCTAAGAGGGGTGTACTAGGGGTTTCGTGTACTAAAAATGAGTACAACGCTAAGGGTGTGGGAAAAATTAATTGACTTTACTAGCCAAGTAATACGACTTAAATGGTCAAGTATTTATGATACGGGTTTAACACAAGGGTGATCCTAATGCCTCTTATCATGTAGTAAATCCTACTACACGAATGTAGTCTCACTAGCGGTCTCGGGATGCATCACTAACGCAAGTTCTAGAATCTAAATGCTACCGGTACACACATAAGCACTAATAATAAATGCTTTTCCTATCAAATCTAAAGGCGAACCTCACATATTTGGGTGGAAAATTTTTCTGAATAGTACGGTTTTGTGCTAGTCATACGACTCCTATCTATGAGACGCTTGCTATGGCTAAAGTTTCACTCCTAAATGTTGTAAAAAAATTTAAATTTGGCGCTAAAATTACACTAACAAGTATTTCTCATAGTTTTATTACACACCTACCATCAAACAAAAAAACTCAAGTGCAATTGTATCCTATAAGGTATCATCATTTACCCTCCCCTTACACTTAGGATGAACATTATCCCCAATGTTCAATTAAAGAATGTAAAAGTGAAATAGGTAAAAGAATGAAATCAAATACTCCCCTGATTCGCTCGGTGTGGATAGTATGGTAACAAGGTTAGATCTTCCTCCAAGAAAATGAACAATCAAAGCTTCCCTTCCAGAAAATAAATCATCTTCTTGTCATATATAACCTGTTAAACCTGAGAAAACAAACAAGGCAACCTCGCGTAAAATCGGCGACAATCTATATATACTAACAAATCCTAGAAAACAAAGTAAGATATAATGCTTGTGGAATGAATGTTTGCAGATTTCCTAGAGTTTATAAGACTAAAGATTTAACAAAAACTTTTAGACTCCGTTAGGAAAAAAAACTAGCAAAATTTCCAGAATTTTACACATGACGCAGTCAGGAATTAATTCCTGACGCCGTCAGAAGTGACCTGCAGAAATCTTTACGTTAAGTTTCCGGAAAATTTCTGGAAAAACTTATGTCCTACTTCCTGGAAAATCCTACAAAACATCATTATGACTTGATACAAGCATTTGACTCTAACAAATACTAATATACATGTCCATTTAATATTGTGGGAAATCATGATCAATTTCGTTCTTATAAACAAATTTGGGTCTCCCCTTACACTTATCTTTTGCAAAATACCTTTATATTCAATTATGACGAAGTTAAACAACAAAATAAAGCATTTTCACAATTTACTTTGAAACATGATTTACCAACAATAAAAATAATACACGCATACGAAAACAAATGAAATCAAACAAACAAACAATTAAAACAAATAAAACGGGCTTGGGTTGCCTCCCAAGAAGCGCTTGTTTTTGTTCGAGTCACGAGCCTGACTCTACCCTTATTTAACGGAAATAGGGGAGGTTTTCCCGACACTTAAGATTAAGTGCGGGTGGAAGTAGCGATACACACCCTTAGGGTGGAAATATGCCTCATGAGGAAAGAGTGGTGGATGAATTATATGCTCAAAGGGGTGTGCTCCTATCATCATAACCTTACCTAATTCAATCGGTTTAATGGGTGGATTAAGATTTTCTCCTAGAAAGGGATCATTTTCAATCAATTTCAAGAGATTACTAGTTGGGGATCCATATTGACCTAATAAACCCGGTTTAAACCCATAATGTTTCTTGTGATCAATCATAAATGGGTGATGTAAGCATGTAAGGTCAGTTTCCATTTATATATTGGCTTCCTCTCTACAAGGCTTAGAGTCCACTACATTTATCCTAAGACTACCCGGGCTACATGGATTGATGGGTGGATCGGAACCTATTTCAATTCCTAAATTTTCATCCAAGGATGGAAGATTAGGTAACGGTTTTGGTTGAGGCTCCGGTTCATCAAAACTAGGAACTTCCCTAGAACTAGGAGTAAGGTTATCACTACAAGTATTCAAACCTATATCCTCAAGTGGTGCCTGGTCCAAGGGTTCTACCTCCATCGGAATTCCTAAAGTTTCTTCTACTTCTTCCGGGTAAGTCACGGGCGGTGTGTGTGCCTCAAATGATGGTAGGACTTGTGGGGTACTTGGTGGGCTTAGATTTTCTACTTCATAATTCCTTGTGTCAAGATCACCTATATCCTCAACATATGTTTTATTATAATCTAACCCTAACATTTTCCCAAGTATCTCCAGTGCTTCTCTAGGCATCTCAACTTCTATATCCGAATCATAAGGATCATCCTCAATATTCTTACTGCTATATTCAAATTGCCCAAAAGATTCATCATGTGTTTCTTGAGATTCATCATCATCGATCATAAAACCTAGGTCTTTTTTATCAATGTGATCATGTTCGGCTAAATCCTCCATCACATCAAGGTCACCTATGTGTTCATCCTGTATTATGGTAGTGCCTAACCATGACATGCAGCTAGGTGGCTCATATGAAACTATCCTAGGTGAAGGCTCATATGGTGCATAGGTTTCACTAAGTGAGGCATTTTGAGGGGTTGATGGAGCTTCTAAGGTGAATTCTTTAAAAGTCTTATGCACTTGGCCTCTTTTCTCAAGGTACTCAATAAAATTAATATAAGATCCTGTCCTCCTCATTTCATTCGTCCATCTTGGTATATCCAAACTGGTGTAATTATATTTTTTCTGGTAAAACTCTAGTGTCGGACTTGGTGGATTCACGGTCTCCATAATGGTGAACGGAAGAGTCAATGGAAAGGTTTTTAAGAACAAAGACACAAAGAAAAGATAGACTACGAGAAAGCTAATAAAATGAAAATAAAAATCTCACTAAAAAGGAATCTAATGAATAGACCTAATCAAAATAAATTCCAACCTAAGCAATAACTATTCCCCGGGCTGCGACGCCAAAAACTTGATGCGTGGGAATTGCACCAGGCTTTACCTCTCGAGGGATCTCGAGAAGCTTACAACCCCCACCAGGCAGTGTACCTGATCGTTGTAGTATAATATAGTGACAAGTACCGGGGGATTGATCGTTCAACTTAGGAATAGTGTTGCTAGGATTAGAAAGCCTAAAAACTAGGTCTAGAGGTGAGGGATGATTCTTTTTGTATTTTTATATTTTATAAAAAGCAAGTAAAATCTCGGTTTTTGGAAGAGTGGGCGAAATTAGTTGCTAATCAACTAACCCAATAACTAAGATGCAATCAAAATAAAATAACAAAAATGTAAATAAAGCTAATTACTAATGTGGTGTGAACAATAAATGGGAAAAAATGTGTTTACTTATATTTCATTACTCCCTAGATATCTTTTACAGGTTGATAGTTTGTTACAGTTGCATGGATGACGGGTTATATTCCTTAATACCAGTCGTGGGGTGGCGTACGTACTTCCCCATCTCTATAAGCTCCTACTTCACTCCTATGTCGAGCCTGCAAGAAGCTCCTAACATGGGATCACTAGAATTCGCTCATGCATTAAATACAACCATAAAAACCTAGTACGCATTGGTTCATGTTTCTTAAGACGTTCAAGCAAGTTACACTATGGAAGTCTGCCAGTTTTCTTAAGCCTAACATCAAATTCATTCATCCGTAACAACTATAAACAAGCAATCAACCCAATATCAACATCTATGTTTCACTACATCTAAGCAAACACACAAGAGATCTAGCCTAGCATGTTAAAATCAAGACAAGCGTAAGATATATTCAAACAACACAAAGACATATTGAATGAATTGAAAGGATACTTATCTTAATTGAACATGAAAGGATTCAAGGGGTGAAAACCCTTGAAAATACTGTAAAAGTCGTGCTAGGGTTTATTCAAGTCGTCCCTAATATTGTCCTCCCCTATGAATGAAAATTACAAAGACTATATATAGATTTTCTAAGGTGACGGCGTCAAGAAGAAAATTCTGACGCCGTCAACCCGCCGCCCATAATATAATTGGATTGCCTAGATCCAGATCTGACGCCGTCATGTGTAATGTTGTTATGGGCCGTCACCACTTTTACTCTTGATGTCGTCGTCAAAATGCTCTTGACGCCGTCACATTTCTACTGGACCGTCACCACTTTTGCTCTTGACGGCCATGCTTTGAGGCCGTCACATTTCTACTGGACCGTCACCACTTTTGCTCTTGACGCCGTCATCAAAATGCTCTTGACGCCAACAGGTACTGTTCCCAGCAAGGAAAATTAAGACTTTGCCGTTTTCTTCACTTTTATGCTCCAAAAATGTCCAAAATGCTTCCTTTTCCAGAATTCACTCCAAAAGTACCTAAAATTACAAAAGGAACGATTTAGGGCTTAAATGACCCCCTAAAAATGGATCATTTTTTGCCTCATCATCTGCAGACCCAACCTCATAATCCCCGTAATGCGGCTGCTAGGGAACACCCTCATCATCATCCTCAACACCCGCCGGCCCTCCCGCAACATACCAAGTAAAGGACCCATCCCCCAGCTCCATCACAATACTCATCTACTTGAGGGACTTGGCCCTCACCACCCTACATGTCCCACAGTCACTCAGGCACCCCATAATCTCAGGAACAAGGATCCCATAGGAATGAGCCAAGTGGGTCACAAACATCCCTCCATACACCTTGTCGGTATCCCTCTCCCCCACACTAGTTTTCAAATAACTGACTACCCAGAATGGGATGTTACAGTATACATCCACTGATAACATGGTGTATAGGTAGAAAAGGTCTGAAGCAGTGACATGGTGAGTAGTGACATGACGCCCCGACAAACTGTAGGTGATGCATGTGTGGGCTAACCTGATCATAGGGTCCATAATGGAGGCCGCCCCAATGGTTGAGGTATATACCTCATTCCCAATACTCGGCCAGACCATGGAACACCTCAATTCATTCCTCATTGTCTCCCCATTCAACAACCTCTGCATAAAACCACCCTGAACAGCCTCCTCCTGAGTATATAAGCCTAATCTCTACTCAAACTCAGTAACCGAGCACAACCTAAGCTCTCCCCCCATCCTAAAGTAAATGGTGGTACCTCCCATATCTGTCCTAGCCTCAGCCAAATCAAATTGAAAAGTAGCAAAGAACTCCCTTACCAACTCACTGTAAACCGTTTCCCTCATCCTAAACAGCCTTTCCCATTGAGGACCCGTAAATGCATCAGTTTGGATCCTCCCAAGGAAGTCACCCTCAAGACCTTGGGACCTCAAAAATTCCCAATCAATCATGCCCCTGCATCGATATGGTGATAGACTAGTTCTGCGTATTTGGTTGTAGAAGCGTCATTATCAAACTCACTCCAACTATGGACCAAGTCACCATAGTTCATACGTTGGGACCTTGATGAACTCCCTCGGTGTTGTCGGGTTCACTTGCTCATTTTCCTGGAAAAAGATGGAATGGAACGGAAATGGTTAGCATGAGAGTTTTACGAAGTTATGCTGTCAGACACATCTGATGCCGTCAGGAAATAAAACCTAACGCCGTCAGACCGAGCAGAAATTCAACCATGCAATTACTAGGGAAAAATCAATTCTCAAACTCTAAATCCATGACCCGAACACCCCTTTTTGCAGAAAACATGGGTGGGAGATCAAAAAAATCTGTGGTGTGAAAGATTTTTCCGCAATTGATTCATGATTCAAATCAACCACTACTACCTAATGCTAAGCTCATGATTACAAAACATCTAAATAAGGGCATTGCGAGTTCTAAGAATGGATCAATGTTAGGGTTTCGGATGATGGGGGTTTTCAAAATTGGCAAGTCCTAGGGATAATTGAACGAATAAGGATGAAGAAAAATTACTTACCATGTGGAAATTGGTCACGGAAGATGTCGGATTTGACCTTGGAGATTCGGAGGTGGAGTAGCATTTGGGTATAGTTTGTGGGGTATGAGTTGAAAGTGATGGAAATGGGGTTATTATTGCTGAGAATGCGAGGTGACGACGTCAAGAGTAAAAATCTGACGCCGTCAGATGCCCGTTTAATGAATACTTAGTGGCAATTTCAAATTCAGTCCCTGCTCTATTGTAGATAGCTAATCATAAGTAAAAACTACGAGTAGCCATTCCGTTAGTGAATTCCACCTGGGTCAAACAATTTGTTACTGTCACGAAGTGAGGTGTGGTTATTAATAGGACTGGGCAGAGTTCCATTTAGGTCGTGATCTTCATATTGGTAAACGGTGGGTACGGGAAGGAGTCGTTCCATAGAAGTTTCCAAAGCTGCGGTGTTTTCGAGGTGCAACCTCTTCACACCAGGTTTAAAACCAAAGGAACGTTTCTTGTGCAAATTGGGGAGCGTGGTTTGCAAGCTTCCAGCGAAGATGTTATGAAATTGCAAGTTCTTTTCCTCCTAAGGACGCTCATAAAAGTAAGGGGTAATTGAGGGTGAAGCGCTTAAAAAGGATTTTTCATTATCCTCTTCGTCACACACCAAAGGGGTTGGGAGTTCAAATATTTTTTCGATTTTTCTCGGTGTGGATTTTTCCCTAATCTTCTCCTTAATTCTTGATATGAATTCGTCTGCTAAGTCCATAAAAGCATTACGAGTGCTTTCCATGCGAGCTTCTAAGTGCCGAATCTGTTTTTCCTGATTATTCATGAAGGTTATCATTATCCCTTCGAACTCCTCTTGTCATGAACGTTCAGGAAAATTGTATTTGCTAATCGCACTCACATGTCTATCAGGACTCCTTGCGGTTTCAACTGCAGGCATTTCAGCTCTCATCAATTCTTTAACCTGCCTCTCGATATTCCCCAATAACAGTTCTTGGGTAGCGTTCACGTAATCAAGACTTCCTTCTCTTGAAAACATCGGGTCCTCCCATCCTTCTTCTTCGTATTGGGCTAACCCCTCAAGAACTTCCCAGCATTTATCAATGCTAAGTCTGTTTAGTCTACCATTGGCTGCGTAATCTATGGCCCTTCTCATTTGATAATTAACTTTATCGTAAAAGATTTGAATTTGGAGCCATGGTTCTATGCCATGATGAGGGACTTTTTGGAGTAAGTCCTTATATCGAGTCCATGCTTCATAGAAGGTCTAATCTTAACGTTGTTGGAACATCAAGATATCATTTCTAAGCTTGGTAGTTCTCCCTGGTGGGAAAATTGAGCAAGGAAACGAGTGGTGAGATCATCCCATGAGGTGATGGATCCCGCGGGTAAACGTTCAAGCCATTGACTAGCTTGATCACGTAGAGAGAATTGGAATAGGCGTAATCGGGTCGACTCTCTAGTTGTAACATCAAGGTCTATAGAATCTACGATTTTTAGGAAGTCCTAGAGATGTTGATTAGGATCTTCGGAACGAAGTCCATGGAATGCACATCCGCTTTGCACCAACCAGATGGTGTCGGATCGCAAGGGAGACATTGGCTCCTTGAGTGAGCTCAATAGTATTTCGATAGCCTTGGTGGCTAGGACAGGAATACTCTCCTAGGGTTTGGGGCCTAAGAGGTTGGTTTGCTAGTGGTGGGTTTTGTGGGTGGTTTTGTTGTGGTGGGTTGATGGGTTCAAAGATGTTACCACCTTCCATGATGTCGGATGGTAAAAGTTACGAACAAAGACACGAAGAAATGAGATAGACTAAAGAAAACCTAAAAAATAAAAATAAAATCTTACTAGAAAGGAATCTAGCAAGTAGACCTAATAAAAAGAAATCCTAACCTAGACAATAACTATTCCCCGGGGCTGCGGCGCCAAAAACTTGATACGTGGGAATCACACCAGGCTTTACCTCTCGAGGGATCTCGAGAAGCTTACAACCCCCACCAAGAAGTGTACCTGATCATTGTAGTATAGTATAGTGACAAGTACCGGGGGATTGATTGTTCAACTCAGGAATAGTGTTGCTAGGATTAGAAAGCCTAAAAACTAGGTCTAAAGTTGAGGGATGGTTCTTTTTGTATTTTTTATATTTTTTATAAAGTGTAAAAATCTCGGTTTTGGAAGAGTGGGCGGAATTAGTTGCTAATCAACTAACCCAATAACTAAGATGCAATCAAAATAAAATAACAAAAATGAAAATAAATCTAATTAAACTAGTGGTGTGAACAATAATAGGGAGAGTTGTGTTTACTTAGGTTTCATTACTCCCTATATATCTTTTACAGGTTGATAGTTTGTTACATCTAAGCAAACACAAAAGAGATCTAGCCAACCATGTTAAATTCAAGACAAGTGTAAGATATATTCAAACAACACATAGACATATTGAATGAATTGAAAGAGTACTTATCTCAATTGAACATGAAAGGTTTCAAAGGGTAAAAACCCTTGAAAAAGCTGTAATATTCGGACTAGGGTTTCTCTCCAAAGTTACACCCTAATTGTTCCTCTCTAATGAATGAAAATTGCAAAACTATATATAGATTTTACAGGGTGACGGCGTCAAGAAGGAAATTCTGACCCCATCAACTCACCGCCCATAATGAAATTGGAGTGCCTAGATCCACTTTTGACGCCGTCATGTGCAATTCTACTCTGGGTCGTCACTCTTATTTGGACCATGACGGCCTATGGTGACACCGTCATGTCCCTAGTGCAAAACTCTTCTGGATCGTCACGGACTTTATTCACTTCCACCTCTTGTATTGCTCTTGATGCCGTCACTTGAGAACTCTTGACGCCGTCAGGTACTGTTCCCAGCAAGAAAAATTAAGACTCTGCCGTTCTCTTCACTTTTATGCTCCAAAAACGTCCAAAATGCTTCTTTTTCCAGAATTCACTCCAAAAGTACCTAAAATGACAAAAGGAACGATTTAGGGCATTATTTGATCAAATAAATTCGAATTCGGGCTTAAATGACCCCCTAAAATTTTTCGCCTCATCACTTATAGAAGTCATTTGTAGATGAGATTCCAACTTCTTCGAAGATTGACAACTTAGCCACTTGGTCCCCATTGTCTCATTGGTCCAAAGTTGTTTGGTCCAAACATATTTAACATTTGGCTAGGATGTATGTATGGTGGTATTATTCCCCAAGGATTGTAACTTGGTTGATACTTCCACATTTGATGACTAGTATTATTGTAGTTCTGTCTATTTTGGTTTCTTTTAGGTTGAGGGGTTTTAGACCGAGGATGAGGATTATTTGGTCTATTTGGAGGTGGAGTTTTAGATCTTAATTTTGGTTTAGAAAATCCGGTTTTGACTTTTAATGATGGTTTATAAAAACTTTTTACTTCCTCATCACTTGCAATAGGTATTTTTCTATCTTTTATAAGTATATACTTAGGTTTTGACTCTAATGGTTTTTGTTTACTAGATTCACATTCAAACTTTATATTTTTAATTTCACTAGTTGAAACATTAGTTGAGGTGAATCCTAGACCGGTTTTATCTCCCGAAATTTCTTGAACACTTATTATTTTCTTAAGTGAGTTACTACAATTTTTAAACTTGTCAAGTTTGAAAATTTTATCTTTAAGTTTTTCGTTTTCATTTTTGACCTCTAAGCATGTTTTACATTCTATAAAAACTTCTTTTTCTTTTTCCAAATGTTGTAGTTTAGTTTTTAATTCGAGTACTTCATTTTCTAATAGATTATTAATATGTTTTACTGACTTATTTTTAGCTATAACCTTTTGACCTAATTTGCATAACCTATTTTATTCATTATCTAGGTCTTTTTAATCTAATGATTGTTTTTCATCACTAAAGTATTCGGTTTCGGAAAGTACCTCATTGGATGCCTTGGCTATAAGACATTTTTCGTCCTTTAATACTTCTTGTTCATCTTCATCGCTATCTCTCCATGCTCCTCCAACGAAAGCCTTTTGATTTTGATCCCTTGACATCATTGGACATTTTTCTATTAGATGATTTGGGTCACCGCATTTATAACACTTCCTTTTGCTCTTGCCATTTTTGTCATCTTTATTTCTTTGAGATGCTTTCCTTTCATCATGCGGTTGTCTAACGAATCTTCCTCGCCTTTTGAAGAATTTCTTGAAGTTTCTTATAGCCATGGCATATTCTTCGTCATTACTTTCGGAGGTTGAGCTATCCTCGTCACTAGATTGCTTCCTAGCATTCAACGCAATTGACTTGCTTTGCTCCCTTTTTCCTTTGACCATCTCGGAGTCTTTCTTTATTATTGTTTCGTAGACTTTCAAGCTGCCGATCAACTCGTCGAGTTGTAGAGTTGAAAAATTCTTTGATTCTTCAATCGCCGTAACTTTAGCTCGCCATTTTGGATGAAGAGCCCTAAGAAATTTCCTAACAAAATTCTTACTAGAAAAATTCTCATCAAGTGCTTTTAAACTTGTGATAATAGTGTTAAATCTAGCAAAAGCATTATCTATTGATTCCTCCTCCGGAATCGAAATTGTTCATATTGTTGAACAAAAAGATCTATTTTGTTATCTTTAACTTGACTATTACCTTGGTGAGTGATTAGTAAAGAATCCCAAATTTCTTTTGCGGTTTTACACATAAAAATTCTTTCATATTCTTTGCGTGGTAACGCATTATAAATAACCATTTTAGCCTCATTATTTTTTGCTAGTTTCTTTTTCAAATCATCATTTTGTTTTTCAAAAGATACAATTTCATCCTTTATAGTTTCAAAGTTATATTGAATAGGGGGAAAATCACCAAAGGTAATGACATGCCAAAGATCAAGATCTTTTGATTTCACATAGGTTTCAAATCTATTTTTCCAATATAAAAATCTATCACTTTCAAATAGTGGTGGTCTTTGCATAGATTGCCCTTCTAAATATTTTAAAGATTCCATAGATCGTTACAAGTTTTAAAATACAATATATTTTAAAAATCTTGTTTGACGTGGCTCTGATACCAATTGTGGAAAACTAGAAGGGGGGGGGGGGGGTTGAGTAGTTTTAACGTCTTTTTAATATTTTAGAAAACTTTAGTTTACCTTTAAAACCTTGTTTACTTTTCAAACTTTGATTCGATCTTATGTGAACTCAAATCTTGAACAATATGAACAACTATATCTAAGTATGAACAATAATAATAATGTAAGTGATTGGCTCAGAACAGTCAACCTAAATTGAGCAAGTATATGGTCAACAAGGTCAAACTATCTAGACCAATGCTTCCGGGGAAGTATAGGGTTTCCCCGGGTCGTTATGTCCCGACGAGGTATGGATGGTTATCAAACGGGTTTGTGATCGGGTGAATTTGGACAGAAAGGGGATTGAGATTGATTACGCTACTGATTTGTACAAGGAAATAACTTAAGTAAGTTATATTAACAAGACTGTGAAATCAGAACCAGAAACGTTAAAAACCTAAAAACGTGTACGTTCAATTTAAATTTACGCGAACGTACAAAATAAAAAGTGAAAACTGAAATCTGGAAACCCCCAGGGGGTGAAAATGACTTTTTTACAAACCTAAGGTTAAAAGAAAATTTTTAGAAAATTAAAATAAAATTTCACACTAATTACTTATTTAATATTAATTAAATACTAATTATTAATTACTTAACTAATTTTAATTAATTTAAATTATTAAAAATAACAAACTAACTTAGAAAATTAAGAAAAATTTTAAAAATCTAATTAACCATCACAGTAATCCTAAAAAATTATAAAAAGTTTATTTTATAAGTTTTACACTATTTTACTAATTATTATATTAAATATTAATTAAGTACTAATTAAACTATTTAAATTATAAAAAATAGAAAATGAACAGTAAAAATTCTAGAAAAATTTCTAAAAATGTTTTATAACTTATAAAAGCTAGAAAAAATATAAAAACTAGGTCTTACTTAATAAAAACTAATTATGCTATTTAAAACTTAATTATTAATTAATTATTAATAAAACTAATATTAAATCTAATAAATACTAAATGACAAAATAAAAATCTGAGAAATTTACTAAAATTACTTTAATATAAAAGGTAATTAATAAAAATATAAAAATGCTAAGTGCTTAAAAAAAATCTAAAAATTAAAATTAAAATTTAAATTACATTAAATAGAAACTATCACTTATTATTAAATTATTTTTTCTTGATTTTTCTTTTAGAAATATATTTTACAACTAAAAAAAAATAACTTTTGTAAAAACAACTTTTTGGGAACTTAAAAATAAGCACTGTGTGAAGCAATAAGCCAAACAGTTGACTATTGTTGACCAAAAGAGAAAATAAGCTCAAATGAGCTTAAATGGGACCAACTATGGGTGATTCTGGTTTAAATAAGTGTGTTGGACATGTTTAAGCAAGAATAAGTAAGTGGGGTCCACATATTAAGCAAATAAACCAACAATTAAGCACTTTGAAACTTAATTCCACACGGAAAATGGGACAGGTTTCGGAGGTTGATTCAGGTGGGGTCCACAAGTCCTAAGGTCAAACTAATGGTCAATATTGAGAGAGGGGTAGGAGGGGTGTTGAAAAGACCAAAGAGGGGGGCTATGGACCACTGTGGTGGCCAGAAACCACCACCAAAGGTGGTGTGGTGACTGAGGTGCTGCTGCAGCAGGGGAATACCCTCCCCTGCAGCCTTGTTTGGGCTAGTGTAACTTGTTCAGAAAAAATCACAAAAATATATAAGTTGTGGGATTCCAAAGTCAAGCTGGGAGACTACAAATGGTAAAAATTTCAAGGCCTGAACATGCATACAAAATTCAGAACAATTCATGCCATATTGGTAAAATCTAACAAAGGTGCATTTTGACTTTTGAATGAAACTTGGAAATTTGACTTTCTTGAATTTTAAACTTAATCTAATGACTGAATATGTAATGATAAGATGAAATGAGACTGAAACTAGCTAAATTACTAACTTATAAAGCTGATGTTATGCTTATGCAACTGAAATCTCCCACAGTGAACAATTAAGGGCAAGTGATCAAGGTTTTGACTTTTCTTTCAATGGAGGACTGGTTTTGATGACGCAACTGAAATATTAGACAATTTAGTATCTTACATCAAACAAGAACAAAGACACAAACAACCTTAACCACAGTTTAACAGCTTAATCCAAACACTCCCTTAAAATCACTTCAACTTGATTTTCAAATGAATTCACTGAGTAAGACCGTGTAACTGATGCACAACAATTTAATATGACTTAGTAAGCTTAAATAAGCAGATAAACATCAAATAGAACAACAACAATTTAAAAATCACTACTAAGCTAAAAGATGACAGTCAAACTAGAATTAAGACACCTATATATTATAATGAACTAGCAGCCCATTTTAAACACTAATATAACTTAAATACACTCAAAAAGCATAAATAACAATAGATAAGCAGTTAACAAACAGTAGCATAGTAAAATACCAAAAATTGAAAGCAAAACTTACAAATGCTCCAAACTGTAAACAATGAACCAAGAACTGAAATTACATTCCTATCACTCCCCTTGGAGTCCTAAACCAGAATCCATCCACAAGCAACTAAAATCCATTGCTTCTTGTTCTTCATCACTGATTTTTGCATTTTTACCATTTTTGTAGTATTTATGAGCATATTAAGCAAACTGAAAGGAAATTGATTTTTAATGCTTAAAAAGCTTAATGAACCTTATAAACAACCAGAATTGAGCCAAAAGAAACACTAAAACAAGGGTCCAACAAGATTAAGCAAAGTTGTCAATTTTGCTTAAAACTGCATAAACTGAAATTTGTTAAATAAACTTGAACTTAATAATAACAAAGGTTCAAATTACACTAAATAACTTGATTACAAATGCTTTAAGCTGAAAAACACAACTGAAAACTGATATTACACTACCCACGAATTAAAACTAAACTAACTTACACTAATTCTACTCTCTAACTGCTTGCTTCCTTCTTTTCTTCACTTATATAGGTCCTGGGTTCCTCTTTTGACTTTCCCACATGACTTGGAGCCGTAGGATTGCTTCAATTAATCTCAGCCTTTAAAAACGTGTTTGGCGGGAAAATTTTCTTGGTAGGTAGGGGATTGCTTATGAGACTTTTGTGACCAATTAAGGATCCTTGGAGGTATTAGGAGGTTAGGGAGACATAGTATGGAAGATGTGAGGTGGAGGGATGGAGGTGGAGTGTTGGGTCAGAGTTACAGGTCAAGTGGTTGGGGAAGAGGTGGAGGTTTGGCGTGGGGTTTAAATAAAAACGGGGAGGGAGTGTTTATTATTTAGGAAGTGGGCTTTTGGTGGGCTAGGGGGATCAGGTTTGGATTTAGTTTGTGGATTGGGTGGTGTTGTTTGGTTTTAATTATCAAAAGGGCCCATTTGGTTATAATAAATCACAAGGACGAAAGATGTAATATGCTAAAACTGGAGGGGGTGGGTTTGACAACTTCTCCAAAGTATTTCAAGGATCATTCCTGCCATAGCTCCATATTCCAAGGACCATAAATAATATTTTCCACTTTTAAAATTTCCGGAGACCAAATGTGTTACTTTTCAAAACTGTGGGGACTAAACATGTAATTTTCTCAAAATTTTCATCCAGGGATTAAAAGTGACACATGTGAATTGCCAAGGACCATATTTGACTTTTTCTCCAAAATTGAACTCCTAGGGGCCAAAACTGCCAAAATCTGAAGGTATAGGGACTAAATTTGTAATTTCCAAAACTTTTGAGATTTTTCACCAAAGGACTAAATATGACAATTTATGATTTCAAAAGGACCTTTGGTGATTTTTCTTTTAAAATAAGTGCTCAGGGACTATTTTTGCCAATTTTTGAAAGTTGGGGGACTGAAACTGCCAATTTTGCAAACTTTGTACGTTTTTCATCTGTTTTTACTCATTTTGCATCTAAAACATATTAAACACAATTTTGAAATATTTTCAGTATTTTGATGCATTTCTGAGTGTTTTTGTATGTTTTGCAGTTCAGATTTGACTAAAAATGATGAGTGTTTGAGCACTCATCAATCCCCCACACTAAAATATTGCTAGTCCCTAGCAATAAATTGTTTTGAAAACTTAATGGATTTTAAACTCTTTACCAAAATCCATCACTTCTGGAGTAGCCAGATGTATCGATTCAAGTAAGAACTATGGTCCACCTGATAACCATGTGATTTTGAGCAAACCACCAGCTGTCAGCGGATTTGATTAGTCTTTACCAAAAGCCGTTTGCTTCTGGACTAGCCAGCTCTTGATGGAATAGTCAACATCTTGGTGAGCTGATTACCAATTATGGTTTTTCCAATGCCTTTACCACAAGCCATAATCTTGCGGGCTAGCCAACTCATTCGATTTTTAGGATATGGCGAGTTGAGGTACCATACAATTTTGGGCAAATTGCATGCCGTAAACGGATTTGATATATCTTTACCAAGAGCCGTTTGCTCCTGGATTAGCCAATCCTTTTGTCGGTTAGACATGGCGGACTGATAACCACAAAAATTTTGAAGCACCAGTGAAATTTTTTTTTAAATTTTTGCCAAAAACGAGGGTATTAGATAGTAAAATGTGATAAAATTCGCTAGAAGAGCGAAATACCCCCCCCCCACACACACACTTAGAATGAATATTGTCCTCAATATTCAAAGTCCCGTCAATTATGCCGACTCTTTGGACGTAAAAGGGCAACATTACAAGCTAAATGTAGAAAACACCATTTTGTTTTTCACTTTATTTGTAACCATAGCATGGGTAACTCCCCCACACTTAGGGTGAAAACCCTATATGCATGCTACTGTTTTTGTTTACCGAGTCGCTTGCTTGACTCGACCCCGAATTCATTTGTCCTTGGGGAAGCATGATGTGGAAGAAATAATCTCCATCGGACTTTCATTCAAGATGTTTGGACAAACATTTGAAGCACGTGAAAGTTCCACACCGATGAGATATAATCCCGGCTTAAGATAGTATAAACTATAAGCGGTGATGCCGGGGTCAAAGATAATGTCTTCATTCCTGAAGGAATGAAGAACAGGAGAAGTCACTCGGTAGGTGAAGAAAGGTAGAAAGAGCTTGATGACAATCAAGATTGATTCATCATCATCAGAAAGAGAATCCGTAATTGGTGTATCATGAATCTCATCATTTAAGCTCGTATGATCTAGACATATGGGTGGGAGGGTTGGGATTTTGATATTAATCAAATTCTCAAGGTTGAGAATATTTCCCTCCGGAAAACAAAGATCAACTTTGTCTAGATCAAAGTGAAAGTTATCATACTCCGGTGGAGATATGATATGAGTGAGTTCACCAGAGAACTCCTCAAAGGTGAATGAATCATACACGGGGAGAGAAATTTGAGAATAAGAAGTGGTACTGCCACTAATCTTCTCTCCCATATGATCAAAAGTAAAGGCTTTAAACTCCGGAATAGGATCATCGGAGAAAATGTCACTATCCTTAATGGGGATAGGAGATGAAATAGGTTTCTCTTTGAAAGCCTCAATTTTAGAAATGAGGAGATTGACATTCAATAATGTTGCACGAAGTGCTTCATCCTTGATTTCAGTGTCAATCTCATCATTCTCTTCTTCTAAGCTAACTAGCTTAGAAGGTAATTCTTCCATAAAAACGATGTCTCTACAAGATAACGAACATCTCAACATGATCAGTCGGGAAGACAAGAGGAGGAGGGATATAACAAATATGATCAAGAATTCCCTGTGACTCTCTTGGGATTGGGACAAGGTTCTCAACACTAGACTTTATGAATTCGTCCGATTCCCTTTCAGGAGCAGTGTCAAGATGCTCGTCCCCCATGCTCAAAGAGTGAGTGGGAACCTCGGGTGTGGTAAGAGTGGGTTGAGATGGAATCTCAACTGATGGTATCTCATCTGATGAATCTTTATAGAATTGAAGAATATCAAGGATATCCTCATCATCACTATCATCAGGAATGAAACGGAATCGAGAGCTAGATCTGGCTGCTTTTTCTTTTGCTATTGATTCCCTAATAGATCTTTCATAAGCATCTTGGGAATTTATTTTAGCAGCCTGTTCATCAGCTAACAATTCTTCCATCGATTTTTGATTTGGATTATCTGGGGTATGTGTGATTCCTCTCAAATCTTTAACTAAATCCAAGAGATCAAGGAGAAGACTTTGAGGAATTGGTGGAGATGGAGGTTCGTCATAATACGATGTGTCAAAAGTGTTACAAGGAAATGGATTCCTTGTTTGACAATTGGAGCTGAAGTGTAGACCTCCACAGTAATCACAACAGTAAAACTGATGTGGCTGTGAGTCGTATGTGCTAGAGTCATAATTGTTATCAGGAAACTGCTCATAGACAAGCGTGTTTCCCGATTGACAATCAGAACTGTAGTGTGAACCACCACAGTACTCACAACAGTAAAACTGCTGAGTATCATGGTGTGGCAGCTGATGGAATAAATCAGTCGTGTCATGGTAAGAATAGGGATCTTGGTTATAGACAGACCCGTTTCCTGACTCTACCATGCCACAACCGGGGCAATTACCACCATTATGAGAATTACCACACCATTGGCAAATAAGAAAGTGTGGATGAGACATAGAAAGAATCAAATGTGTATAGAGGGGTAGGGATAAAGAATCAAAAAGGTAGGAGGGTAAAGATGGATATTTTTGTGGTTTTTGGAAAGCATTTTGTACAAATAGGAAAAAAATGTTTTTTTTTTATGTTTTTGTGTTCGTTGAAAACTGATTTTAAAATGTTTTCGTGAATAGTTTTATTTTTATATGAAAATAAGAAGATAATATGAACAAGGGTGGTAAATATACAATGGATGTATATCCCGACTCACTAATCAGCAAATCGTTTTTTAGAAAAACGCGCAAAACCTCCCCGGCAGCGGCGCCAAAATTTGATTGGCTCAGATAGTCAACCTAAATTGACCAAGTATATGGTCAACAAGGTCAAACTATCTAGACCAATGCTTCCGGGGAAGTATAGGGTTTCCTCGGGTCGTTATGTCCCGACGAGGTGTGGATGGTTATCAAACGAGTTTGTGATCGGGTGAATTTGGACAGAAAGGGGATTGAGATTGATTACGCTACTGATTTGTACAAGGAAATAACTTAAGTAAGTTATATTAACAAGACAGTGAAATCAGAAAAACCAGAAACGTTAAAAACCTAAAAACGTGTACGTTCAATTTAAATTTACGCGAACGTACAAAATAAAAAGTGAAAACTGAAATCTGAAAACCCCCAGGGGTGAAAATGACTTTTTTACAAACCTAAGGTTAAAAGAAATTTTTTAGAAAATTAAAATAAATTTTCACACTAATTACTTATTTAATATTAATTAAATACTAATTATTAATCACTTAACTAATTTTAATTAATTTAAATTATTAAAAATAACAAACTAACTTAGAAAATTAAGAAAAATTTTAAAAATCTAATTAACCATCACAAGAATCCTAAAAAATTATAAAAAGTTTATTTTATAAGTTTTTACACTATTTTACTAATTATTATATTAAATATTAATTAAGTACTAATTAAACTATTTAAATTATAAAAAATAGAAAATGAACAGTAAAAATTCTAGAAAACTTTCTAAAAATGTTTTATAACTTATAAAAGCTAGAAAAAATATAAAAACTAGGTCTTACTTAATAAAAACTAATTATGCTATTTAAAACTTAATTATTAATTAATTATTAATAAAACTAATATTAAATCTAATAAATACTAAATGACAAAATAAAAATCTGAGAAATTTACTAAAATTACTTTAATATAAAAGGTAATTAATAAAAATATAAAAATGCTAAGTGCTTAACAAAAATCTAAAAATGAAAATTTAAATTTAAATTACATTAAATAGAAACTATTACTTATTATTAAATTGGTTTTTCTTGATTTTTCTTTTAGAAATATATTTTACAACAAAAAACAACTAACTTTTGTAAAAAAAAACATTTTGGGAACTTAAAAATAAGCACTGTGTGAAGCAATAAGCCAAACAGTTGACTATTGTTGACCAAAAGAGAAAATAAGCTCAAATGAGCTTAAATGGGACCCACTATGGGTGATTCTGGTTTAAATAAGTATGTTGGACGTGTTTAAGCAAGAATAAGCAAGTGGGGTCCACAGATTAAGCAAATAAGCCAACAATTAAGCACTTTGAAACTTAATTCCACACAGAAAATGGGACAGGTTTTGGAGGTTGATTCAGGTGGGGTCCACAAGTCCTAAGGTTAAACTAATGGTCAATATTGAGAGAGGGGTAGGAGGGGTGTTGAAAGGACCAAGGAGGGGGGGCTGTGGACCACTGTGGTGGCCAGAAACCACCACCAAAGGTGGTGTGATGACTGAGGTGCTGCTGCAGCAGGGGAATACCCTCCCCAGCAGCCTTGTTTGGGCTAGTGTAATTTGTTCAGAAAAAATCACAAAAATATATAAGTTGTGGGATTCCAAATTCAAGCTGGGAGACTACAAATGGTAAAAATTTAAAGGCCTGAACATGCATACAAAATTCAGAACAATTCATGCCATATTGGTAAAATCTGACAAAGGTGCATTTTGACTTTTGAATGAAACTTGGAAATTTGACTTTCTTGAATTTTAAACTTAATCTAATGACTGAATATGTAATGATAAGATGAAATGAGACTAAAACTAGCTAAATTACTAACTTATAAAGCTGATGTTATGCTTATGCAACTGAAATCTCCCACAGTGAACAATTAAGGGCAAGTGATCAAGGTTTTGACTTTTCTTTCAATGGAGGACTGGTTTTGATGACGCAACTGAAATATTAGACCATTTAGTATCTTACATCAAACAAGAACAAAGACACAAACAACCTTAACCACAGTTTAACAGCTTAATCCAAACACTCCCTTAAAATCACTTCAACTTGATTTTCAAATGAATTCACTGAGTAAGACCATGTAACTGATGCACAACAATTTAATATGACTTAGTAAGCTTAAATAAGCAGATAAACATCAAATAGAACAACAACAATTTAAAAATCACTACTAAGCTAAAAGATGACAGTCAAACTAGAATTAAGACACCTATATATTATAATGAACTAGCAGCCCATTTTAAACACTAATATAACTTAAATACACTCAAAAAGCATAAATAACCATAGATAAGCAGTTAACAAACAATAGCATAGTAAAATACCAAAAATTGAAAGCAAAACTTACAAATGCTCCAAACTGTAAACAATGAACCAAGAACTGAAATTACATTCCTATCACTCCCCTTGGAGTCCTAAACCAGAATCCATCCACAAGCAACTAAAATCCATTGCTTCTTGTTCTTCATCACTGATTTTTGCATTTTTACCATTTTTTGGATTTATGAGCATATTAAGCAAACTGAAAGGAAATTGATTTTTAATGCTTAAAAAGCTTAATGAACCTTATAAACAACCAGAATTGAGCCAAGAGAAACACTAAAACAAGGTTCCAACAAGATTAAGCTAAGTTGTCAATTTTGCTTAAAACTGCATAAACTGAAATTTGTTAAATAAACTTGAATTTAATAATAACAAAGGTTCAAATTACACTAAATAACTTGATTACAAATGATTTAAGCTGAAAAACACAACTGAAACTGAAATTACACTACCCACGAATTAAAACTAAACTAAGTTACACTAATTCTACTCTCTAACTGCTTGCTTCCTTCTTTTCTTCACTTATATAGGTCCTGGGTTCCTCTTTCGACTTTCCCACATGACTTGGAGCCGTAGGATTGCTTCAATTAATCTCAGCCTTTAAAAACGTGTTTGGCGGGAAAATTTTCTTGGCAGGTAGGGGATTGCTTGTGAGACTTTTGTGACCAATTAAGGATCCTTGGAGGTATTAGGAGGTTAGGGAGACATAGTATGGAAGATGTGAGGTGGAGGGATGGAGGTGGAGTGTTGGGTGAGAGTTACAGGTAAAGTGGGTGGGGAAGAGGTGGAGGTTTGACTTGGGGTTTGACCTGGGATTAAATAAAAACGGGGAGGGAGTGTTTATTATTTAGGAAATGGGCTTTTGGTGGGCTAGGGGGATCAGGTTTGGATTTGGTTTGTGGATTGGGTGGTGTTGTTTGGTTTTAATTATCAAAAGGGCCCATTTGGTTATAATAAATCATAAGGACCAAAGATGTAATATGCTGAAACTGGAGGGGGTGGGTTTGACAACTTCTCCAAAATATTTCAAGGATCATTCCTGCCATAGCTCCATATTCCAAGGACCATAAATAATATTTTCCACTTTTAAAATTTTCGGGGACCAAATGTGTCACTTTTCAAAACTGTGGGGACTAAACATGTAATTTTCTCAAAATTTTCATCCAGGGATCAAAAGTGACACATGTGAATTCCCAAGGACCATATTTGACTTTTTCTCCAAAATTAAACTCCCAGGGGCCAAAACTGCCAAAATTTGAAAGTACAAGGACTAAATTTGTAATTTCGAAAACTTTTGAGATTTTTCACCAAAGGACTAAATATGACAATTTATGATTTCAAAAGGACCTTTGGTGATTTTTCTTTTAAAATAACTGCTCAGGGACTATTTTTGCCAATTTTTGAAAGTTGGGGGACTGAAACTGCCAATTTTGCAAACTTTGTACGTTTTTCATCTGTTTTTACTCATTTTGCATCTAAAACATATAAAACACAATTTTGAAATATTTTCAGTATTTTGATGCATTTCTGAGTGTTTTTGCATGTTTTGCAGTTCAGATTTGACCAAAAATGACGAGTGTTTGAGCACTCATCAGTAAGCTAAGTATGTGAAATCAACACATGCATAATATAAACAATTATAGTTATATATGAGAGATAAGTAAGTAAATGTTTATTTTATAATCCTTAATTATATTTTGTATGAAAACTATACTTGATCTAAATGATCAATTATATCTATGTTACTTTTTTAGCTTGATTGTAAAAACTTTGTTTTGTGATTGAAACTTTTATTTGATCTTTAAGTGAAATCAACACTAACACTATATGAGCAACAATATATATACGTCTACGTCTACAAAAGTAATGTAGGACCTTAGATATCACAACTTTATCACAAATATAGAAGCAAAGATAAAGTAGAGATGGAAAGATGGTGACTTGTATGATGTATATGTATGGCGTATGTATAGAGAGAGAGAGATGAAAATGGAACTTTATTATAGCAAAACACACACAATACACACACAAGCACACTTACAAATGACTAGGTAAGTGCCTTATATAGTTAGAGAGGAAGGCCTCATGGGTTTTCTAATGGACTTGGGCTTGGACTTGGTTTACATGAATTATAAAAGGCTTACTAGCATAACTCTTAACATATTAGATTACCAAGTCCAATGCCCAACTATCTTAAACTATTGCATACTTAACAACACAAAGACAAAGTTCCTAATATGAGAATGACCATCACTTTTCTATATAATTCTTTAATGCTAACAATCTCCCCCTAAGGGGTGGTCATTCGAATGATGCTCCACGTGATTAGGTCTTCCGTATTCTTGTCTTGAACTTTGTATGTCGTTGCGGAATAGTCATAAGTCTTTGTTCCTTCATGCTTTGTGATCTTTGATAACTGACTTATCATCGTTCTTTGTTCTTTTGTGATGTGGAGTCATCTGCCTTTCGTCACTTCTGCGTCTGTGGTGGTTGTCCGCCATTCCAACATGCTCATACATCTTCAGTCTTTGTGATACATGCATTTTTTGTTCCCGTTCTTTCATACAGATCTTTGTCACTTTACTTTTGTAGATTCTTTCATATTGCGTAGAATCTTTCTTTGATCTTTGTGAGAACTTTCCTTTGACTTCGAGATGCATGTATGAGCATGTGGAATCCTTCGCCATGGAGATGATGTATAGCTGCAGGTAAACAGTTAGCAATAAATCAACCGGTACTTACAGATAAAGAATTAGAGATCGTCAACAGCATAGTATGAAGACTCCTTCTAACCCTTACCGAGGCCGTTCTCATTTCGGATACTCCCGAGAGAGCTTACGAGACCTACTAAGTAGCTCAACGAATGGGTGAGTCACTGGGGATCAATCCACGACTGTAGACCGTTTGAAACCACCGCGAACACTAAGCGTAACCCATAAGAGATTACCGAAGTGACCTGCTGTCAGGGTTGTTTGATGTTGACCCTGGCAGGAATTTCCATTCAATCATTGAGAATCACTTGTGTGAATTCTCTCATAAATGTTCAGGCAGATTGCTAAGATCTGCGTAGGACTCTTAAGTTTACATCTGGCGTCCTTAATGTTGAACAACCAGTGTAGAAATATCATGTGTTCCTATGAGATCTTTTGATGAATCTCGGGGCTCTAGACTCGATAAGTGCACATTAGGTTTCCTATGCAGAGATTAGGGAGAGGTCTCCTGCTTCAATATCAACCATCTCTAAGAGACAGGTCGATAGATTACACCGGTTCCCCGTGAGAATGAAACAAGCTCTTTTAAGAGAACTTGAGTGGCTAGAAGGTTTAGTGCAGTGCGTCACTGGGTCCATGACGTCTTGTCTTCAATACCGGTGTCACCTTAGCAACAACCAGTAGCATACGAATTGAACCCGGTGTCTGCCCTAAGGTTGAACATATGGAGGGCTATTTCTTTTCACCCTTTTTCCTAACTTTTCTTTTTAATTCTTCAACCCCTTCTTTCTCCTTTCTCATTTTCTCCTTTTTCAATCATACCTAAGGACTTCTAATACTAATCTGTTGGATTTGTCCTTGGGTAGATCCCTCCGGCTATGGCGCATCATAGGACGGTTTTTCCCTAACCTTAGTCACCTTATAACACCATGACTATCCTATAATTGATCACATGCCATAAAACCTTTTGTGAAAAATCTCTTAAAGTGTTTATGATAATAAAACACACTGTTGTTACCACTTTGAGAGTTTTGCAACTTTTGAAGGACTCCCCCTGCACATGTGCTCATGGATTTTTAAGAAATTTGCACATGCGTGAGGAGTTTGCACTTTCTGAATTGATCCACTTTCAGTGAACATGACCGATTCAAGACATGCTTACATCACTAGTTAGACTAGCTTGAAGTTATTACCCGTCCTGGTCAAGTCCAAAGAAAGTCTCTCGATACGGTACACTCTACTCAGACAAGTCCTATTCGAGACACGCTTACATCACTAGTTAGACTAGCTTGAAATTATTACCCGTCCAGGACAAGTCTTTTCGATTACTGACATTTTAAGCTTCGTCAATTCATTGGTACTATCTGATTTGAGCTCTTTTGAGGTTCAACCACAATCTTTAGACATTTTGATCACATTTTAATCATGTCTTCTCCCCTTCAAAAATAGCATATTGTGATATTTTTTATATCAACTAATTAAGAAATTTTTTTTGAGAGATAGACAGATTCTATTTTGCATGAATTTGGAACATTTTGTTTTTATACTCCCCCTTAATGATAGCTCATTTAAAATCAATTAAGGGAATAGAGGGAGTTATCTTGAGCACTCATTTTGAGAAATCTTTTGAACAATCTTGAAAAAGTGCTCAAGAATTCTGTTTGAAAACGAGTTTATTCTTGAAATCTTTTTCGTTTGTTTAGACTCGAACTTTTTGAAAAAGATTTCATCATTGAATGTACGAGTCCTTGATTTGAAAATAATCAGAAGTCATCATTAGGGTCCGGGTTTCGTACTGAAGTATACGAAAGCCATTGTGAAGAAACTTTTTGAGAAACGACGTGTTTTAGAAAAACATATAAAGAACTCCCGTTCAAGCATCTGTACCTGACCGTATCATTTTTTGAATGACATTTCTAGAAACGTACAGAATATTGATTTATACGAGAGACATGTCGTGAGAAGAATATTTTTGGATTTTTTGATTTTATATTTTTGTATCTTGCTTTTGTTGGTTTTTCAAATTTTGTATTTTGTTTTTCAAAAATATTTACAGCGAAGCGATTTTGAAAACATTTTTCAAGAAGAATCGAGAAGACGTTCTAGCTCTTCAGGAGTGAGGCTTCGCATGCCAATTCATCGAACTAAATAGTCAAACCGTTATTTTGGAAGGGCTTTAGTGAATAGATCGGCGAGTTGGTAATCAGTCTTAGCGAAAAATAATTCAATAGTACCTTCTTCTACGTATTCTTTGATGAAATGGTAGCGGACTTTGATATGCTTTGTCTTTGAGTGGTGTACAGGATTGCACAAGATGGCTATGGCACTTTTTGAGTCACAATACATAGGTATTCTGTCAAAAGTAAAGCCATAATCTGTGAGTTGTGTCCGCATCCAAAGAACTTGGGCACAACACGCAGATAGAGACACATACTCGGCTTCGGCGGTTGATAGTGCAGTACAATCCTATTTCTTCGAAGACCAGCTTACTAGCTTTTCACCCAAAAATTGTGCTCCACCTGATGTACTCTTTGCTGTAACTTGATCACCAGCATGGTCTGCATCTAAAAATGCTGTTAGATTAAACCCCGAATCCTTCGGATACCAAAGTTCCATGTTAATGGTGCTTCATAGGTACCGAAAGATCCGTTTAACCTCTTTGAGGTGAAGTTCGGTAGGCTTTGCCTGAAACCGTGCAAACAAACAAACAACAAATTGAATATCGGGTCGACTAGTAGTTAGGTACATGAGAGAACCAATCATGCTCCGATATTTCTTCAGATAGATGGGTTTCCCAAATAAATCAGCACCTATTTTTTGTGAAGTGACCATTGGAGTACCAACAGAATCACAGTTTTCCATTCCATGTCAACGAATCCTTCTAGCTGACTCACATAGACTTCTTCTTTCAGAGTTCCATTCAAGAAAGCTGTCTTAATGTCCATTTGATAGGCTGTGATGTTTTTGTGAGCTGCATAGGGTAAGAAAATCCATACTGCTTCAAGTCTAGCTACAGGCGTGAATGATTCTTCGAAATCTATCCCTTCTTCTTGTGGATAACCTTTAGTCACGAGACGAGCTTTGTTGTGAATAACAGTCATTTCCTCATCCAGTTTGTTCTTCCACAACCACTTGAGATCAAGAACACGTATATCAAGTGGTCGTTCAACAAGTTCCCAACTATCATGTAACTGGTATTGAAGAATTTCCTCCTGCATTGCTTCTATCCAAGGGTTTTCTGCCATTGCTTCCCAAATGTTTTTTGGTTCTTTGAGGCTGATTGAGCAAATGTAAATGCACAATTCGAGATCGGTAGCAAGTTGTCTCCTTGTCTGAACTGGCTTTGAAGGTTCACCAATAACATGTTCTATTGGATGGTCTTTTGTCCATTGAAACGTAGAAGGGTACCTTGGGTTTAACGAATGTGTGTTAGATGGTTCTTGTAACCTTGAAGAAGATTCAGCAGAGTTTGTTGAAAATGGGTTTTCAAATACTTCTTCTTCTTCTAACGCAACATTGTGTGAATTATTTGTTGGTTCTTCTTGAAAATTTTTTTTTTGATTTTGCTCATCAACTCTTGGTAGAACAATTTCAATAACTGGAGTTAATGGAGTAGATGTAGATGATGTTGAGGTAGTTGGTGCTTCAACTTCGATTGTAGTAGATGCATCTTGTGATGGTGGTGGTGGTTGATGGTTTTGAGCGTGTACAGCGGAATGTTGATGAGATGCATTTGTCAAAGTTCCACCATAGTATTCATCAAACATTAACTCGAAGAAATTTTCCAGGTCTTGTTCTGAAGGTTTATCTGTGTTTGTTGAATGAGCTCCTTGAGGCACGAGTCCTGAACTGATGTGTCCAGAAGTCTACGGGTTTGGTGCGGATCCTAATCCATTTTGACTAGAAGCCATCGGATTAAGCGCTGGTTCTAGAGCGAGTCTCTCAGAAGCCATCTGTGAATTCTCGTCAAACTTCACATTCATCGTCTCCATTATCCTTTTTGTTTGTCTATTATACACCCTGAATGCCCTTGAGTTTTCTGAGTATCCAATGAATATTCCAATATCACCCTTAGCTTTTAACTTTCCTAGATCTTCTCTATCATTCATCGGATAGCACAAAGCGCCAAATACGTGAAGGTAAGAGATGTCTGGTTTACGGTTGTTCACTAACTCATATGGGGTTTTATTGAATCTCGGATGGACTAGGGATCGGTTTTGAGTAAAACAAGCAGTGGCTACAGCATTAGCCCATAAGAATAGTGGTGCACTAGAATAAATTAGCATTGTGCGAGCAGCTTCCACAAGTGTTCAATTTCTTCTTTCAACTACCCCATTCTGCTATGGAGTTCTGACAACTGATGTTTGATGTGTAATTCCAACATCTTCAAGGTACGTTCTTAACTCCTGGTTTGTGAATTCTGTGCCCTTATCTGTTCTTACAATCCTTACTGGAGCTTGTAGTAACACTTGGATTCGCTTCAGAAAGGTGGTGATGATGCCTGGTGCTTCGTCTTTTGATCTAAAAACCTTTACCCAACTATATCTTGAATAATCATCAACGATAACAAGAATATACTTCTTCCCATTAATGCTTTCAACTCTCATTGGGCCACATAAGTCCATGTGCAACATATGTAACCTTGCTTCGGAACTAGGTACCGTTTTAGGTTTATATGATGCTCTTTTACTTTTTCCTTGTTCGCATGATGGACATAGGTGATCCTTGGTGTATTTCAACTTAGGAAGACCGGTGACGATGTTGTCTTTGGCTAATTTGTTGATGGTGTCGAAATTGAGATGGGATAATCTTCTATGCCACAGCCAGGACTTAGTTTCGGTTGCCCTTGTCATATGATAAATTGGTGATGTAGAAGCCATTTGGTTGATGTCGATAGCAAACAAGTTTGTACCACGATTACCAGTTAAGAGATCATCACCAACCAAATTTCTAATAAAAACCGTGTTTCTCCTGAATGCATCTTCTAAATCTGCATTACAAAAATGCCTAACTGAAAACAAATCGTGTCCCAATCCTTCGACGTAGTAGACTCGAGTGATCAAAAAATCCCAAACTGAAGATCTCCAAAACCCAGAATAGCTGCTACATGATCATTTCCAAAGCGTACAGTTCCCATGAATTTCCAAACGAAATTGAACAGCAACTTTAAGTTCCCGGTCATGTGCTTGGAGCAACCCGAGTCGACGATCCAAAGACATATTTCGATAACCTGCCAAGAATAGAAGAGTTTGTATTTTTAAACCATTTTGAATTTGGTTCCCTGGGGTTAGGAGTAAAATTTGAATCACGCTCATCAAAGGTTGCAACATGTTTATTTTGAACAACTTCCAATTTGCCATCCTGAAGAGTGAACTCTCTACCCGTTGGAATCCACATACAATACTTAAGATAGTTCCTAGGCATTCGACTACTAGTGGTAGACCTAAAGCGTGCAACTAATCTTTCTATAGATCTAGATCTAGCACTAGTTCATTTTGGAACATTCTTCTGTTCAGGCGTAACATTCACATTCTTAGAAACACATTCATCATGAACATCCTTTAATTAAACATTCTTTCATATTAAACAAACAGAGTCATTACATGCATTAGAAACAATACTTTTGACATTACATTCAGATGAAACATGTCTCTTATTACAAAGCAATAAATTCCTAGGGTGTTCTTCTACTTCTTCAACTTTATTCTGGCTACTACTCTTAGAGGCAGGCGAGACTCTATTGTTCCTTGTATTGCTCTTAGGCTGTAGTTTGATGCTCCTAGAGGTGTTGTCTAATCCTGTAGAAGGTAAGGCACACGTGTTAGGATTTATATTGTTGGCCTTTTTGGCATCACTAGACTCTTTAGAATTATCCTTTTTGCACTTGTCATTTGTCTTAGATGTGGAGGCAGACGCACTAGTGGGACTAATCCTAAAAAGGCCAGGTGTTATCACTTTTGGTGTTTCGACAACTGCTTGTCCTTTATCAAAAATCTTTTCATTTTCACATTTCTTGGGCAAGGGTGTTGGAGTGGCTGGTTTTGTCAAGTCCTTTTTCTCATCGACTTTTGGAGCAAACCGTGAAATTGACATTTTTGGTTTTAGAACCGTGTTTGAAACATTTGGTTTCTCTGAAGTCGATGGTTTTGCGATCTTAGTTTCCTCACCCTTCCCTTGTCGACATTCAAGTTGAGCCCTCAAAAGATCATTTTGCTCTTTCATGTTCTTGAAGGCACGCTCATACGACAGTTTGTAATATTTGCATTCTTCTTTTTTTTGATCAAGTTGTTTAAAACATGACACATTTTCTTTTTCAAGCTTTATAAGAGCATTTTCATATTTGGAAACAAGTTCGGAGGTCTCAGATCTCAGTCGTTCATTGTCTTGAACAGAATATGTTTGTAAAATGATGGACATAATATCAGTAGTCATAACAGCTTCGAAGAGAGAATCATTTAGATTTTCCAAAATAGTGATTTGTTCAAAAGATTTATTAGCCTTCTTTATCAGGGATTTGTGATCCGTGACGAAGTCAGCTGTTTCTTTCAAAAATGATTGTTCAAAATGAATTACTCGAGCATGAATGTTATTAATTTAAGGAGCAAATTCACTTTCAAGAATATTTTTAAGCTGTAAATAAACCGTGGAATTCCAATTGATCTCATTTAGTCTCTTTTTAGACTCTAAAGTCGTTTTAAGTTGCCCAAGTCTGGTTTTAAGATCATCAAGATATCCCCTTGCAGCACTTGTGTTAAAAGTGTTGTTTGAGGACATCTGTTCCATGTTGGAAAGCGATTTGGAAGCAACTACCTTTTTTGAAACTATTTTTGAGAATGGTCGTTTTATGGAAAATACTGATGGTTCTTTTTGTGGAAAAAAAGTAATTCCAGAAAGTTTGTTCAATTTGTTGTAATCAATGGGTTTCAAATCCTTTTGTTTCATTTTATTAATGCTCTCTTCGACAAGTTCCATCGTTTCCACAGAATCCCGAACGACGGGAGGATCATGTTTGGTGTAAATCACATTACCATTATACAAAACATTCTGTTCTTGCTGAGCTTTCTTGAGATTACAAGGATTGTTGTTATCAAGAGCCATTTTGTGTTTTGTATGGTAAATCGGATTAGTTTGATTTGAAATCATTTTCATTGTTTGACTTGACTGACCCGACTTAACCACTAATTCTTCTAGTTTTGCAATCTTGTGTTCTGACTCTATGATTTCATCCCAAAGTTTATCTTCTTTCATTGCGAAGTCCTTTTTCAACTCATCCCGTTCTTTTTCAAGATTGGTATAAGCTGATTTTTGTTTTGAAAGTTGGTTTGTTAATTCAGAAATTTCTTGTTTTAAAGAGTTAATGGTTTTTGTTGAACTAATTTCAAGAGTATCAAATTTGTTTTTCCATTCCCTATCTTTAACAAGTAACTTCTTATAACCAATTTCAAGTTCTGACTCGCATTTTTTGTCTATTTGAAAACTTTTTTCATTTTCCTTGTATCTCTCAAGCTCAGTGGTCAATTTCTCATTCGCGGCCTTAACTTCGCGATTGAACTTTTTTACTTTGTCAATCTCAATACCAAAATTGTTTAATAATGATTCAAATAAAGCATGTGTTTCCTCATCATTCTCAGCATGCTGTGAAACAAAGCCTCCATTATGATTCACATCTGGAGTTGCTGAAGGAGTATTGCTACTACTTGACGTGTCCAGGTATGTATCATAAGTGGGTTCTAGCTTCTCAGAATGCTGTTCCTCATGAGGAGACATATCAAATATATCATTATTATGACATTTATTGAAGTTTGATACCTCAGATGGTGCATTGGTGTCATAAACAGGAAGTGTGTCAGAATCCGTGTCATACTTAGCTTCCTGAAGATTTGCCATAAATATGCAGTTCGCATCGATATCCTCTCTTCCATGTCATCCATGAGAGCCATAGGACCTACACCCGGACAGTTGAACTGAAACCCTACCTTATCTTTTTGTGCCAACAGCAATGCTTTCTTCAGATACTCTGGGTCTCTCTTGTTTGGCTTAGTAGGATAGTTCCTAGCCATAGGACCTACACCCGGACAGTTGAAACACTTTACCGGATTACCCTGAATCACATTTCCATTATTCCCAACAACTGGAGCTGCCACATTCCTAATCTGATTACCCATTGCCTGATTGCCAACATTCTGACCCCTTTGATTTCCATAAAGCTGACCCATCTGATTCCTTGCATACTGACCATACTGATTCCTTGCATACTAACCTGCATTCAGCATATTCTGATTACCCATGTTAAATCCAGTAGCATATCCCTGCTGATTCCCATAAACTCCAACCATTTGGCCTCCGTTGCCCATATTGAAACTCGGCTGAGCGATCTGCCTGTTACGAGTGTTCGATGAAATCCTTTGGTTGTTGTTTGTTGATGTAGAATAACGTCCTTGGAATGCCTTTGACAGAAAAGCAAACGCTTGGGTCAATGCTGCAGTAGCTTCATCATTTTCAGTGAATTCTGGTTCTTGGAATTGTGGGTATTGCTGTTGTGGAATAACATGTTGTTGCGGTGGGTAGAACTGTTGTTGGTAGACAGGTGTTGGTTGTTGAATGTATGATTGTTGCATGTAGTTGTGAGTGGAAGATGATGATGGTTGTTGTGTGTTCACTGGTAAAGGTGTTGGTGTATTAGCCATTAATGCTATAGGATCATACTTTTTAGCAAGTAATTCAACCCTTACTTCATTAGCTTCATCTTGATTTTGCTTCAAGAAGTCGTACAGCTGATCATAAGTCACTTCATGCAAATTCTTTGTCTGATAAACAATAGTGACGTATCTTCCCCATTCTGGTTGTAACTCACTCAGAAAATTGGTGTTGTTAGCAATGTTTTTCTGACTGAGGTTGTGTCTCGATAAATCATTCATGATCTTACAGAACCTGTGGTAGTACGACTCTATGGATTCACCAGGAATTGAAGTAAACTTGCGAAGTTCCTTGGGCAATTGTATTTCCATTTCCTGTTTCCCGATGTCTGTCCCATACATTAACCTCTTGAATCTTTCCCAGACAGCATGAGCACTTACTTCACTATCAACAGTAGCATAAGTGGTTTCAGGTAAACAAAGAACGACATAATGAAATGCCCGATCATCAGCTAGAATCTGTTGTCTATCTTCCTCAGTGTACTCAGTCTCATTCTGATCTTTGTAGTATGGTTGTACTGGAGGGGTTCTATTTGGATCACCAGGGTCTAGTACTTGTCTTGGTTTGAAGGGTCCTTCCACAATGGATTTGATAAGAAGTTTTCCATTTGTTTTTCTCTTAAGATAGTGCATCATACGACTAGCCCACTGTGAGTATCCACCCTTTGACAGCATGGGAGGTCGGTTTTCCGCACCGGCTGCATGAATATCTTGCTGAGTTTCCATAGATGAAGTGTAGATAGATAAAGTTGATTCTTGCATCGTTCCAACGAAATAGGAAATGTGTTTAGTGTAAGCTGATGCAAGTTTTTGTGGTGAAAAATTTGAGCTAAAACCTTAAAACCTCAATAACTTCTTCCTGGAGCGTTTTTAGGCCTCGAAACTTCGTCTAAATTGACAAATCATTCAGCGTGTCGTTCTCCTCGGTCTCACGGTCGTTTTGACAGCTGATTCTTCGAAAATGGAGTTACGGTTCAAAAGTTATGGCCGTTTGAAGTTTGATCGTCAAAAACCTCACAATTGTCAAAATTCTCGAAACTTTAGTGTGTTCTCGAAACTTTTAAGTGTTCTCGAAACTTTGAGGATTCTCGAAACTTTGAGGATTCTCGAAACTTTGAGTATTCTCGAAACTATGGGATTCTCGAAACTTTGAGTATTCTTGAAACTTTGAATATTTTTGAAAATATGGGTTCTCGAAACTTTGAGTATTCTCGAAACTTTGAGTATTTTCGAAAATATGGGTTCTCGAAAGATTTTAGAAATTTCGAAAATATGCACCAAAACTTTCTAAATTATACAATTTAGAGAGTTTACCACGAGTCGAAGTGTTTTCTCACTTATACAAGCAAGGGAAACACCGAGTAAGCAACGGTAGCACTGAAGGATCAACGAGGTGTATTCTCGAAAGTTGGTACAAGGGTGTTCTCATAAATTTTGTGTTTTAGAAAGATGGTACAAGTGTGTTCTAGAAAGTTTGTCAGAATTTTGATTTTGCTAAAAGTTCACCCAAATGAAGTTTGTATTCCAAGATTCTTGTACTTCTAGTTATAAAAACACCAAAACTTGAAGAAAGTTGCAAACTTTATGATTTTTAAGAAAATTTTTTGTATTCTAGAAAACAAGTACAAAAATAATTCGAATTTTTTTAAAGCTTTAAATCTTTCAAAAAGTTGAAACTTTCTTGTTAGAAAAGGTTTATAACACTATTTTGTAATAAAAAAAATGTAAAAAGCCAAGAAAAATAAGAAAAGTAATGAACTTTTTGAAGAAAAAAAAAACGTGTAGATAGCTAAAAAAACGAAACACACAAACTCCCAACACTCCTAAATCATTGTTTGGTGATTGATACCACTTGTAGGACCTTAGATATCACAACTTTATCACAAATATAGAAGCAAAGATGAAGTAGGGATGGAAAGATGGTGACTTGTATGATGTATATGTATGGCGTATGTATATATATAGAGAGAGATGAAAATGGAACTTTATTATAGCAACACACACACAATACACACACAAGCACACTTACAAATGACTAGGTAAGTGCCTTACATAGTTAGAGAGAAAGGCATCATGGGCTTTCTAATGGACTTGGGCTTGGACTTGGTTTACATGAATTATAAAAGGCTTACTAGCATAACTCTTAACATATTAGATTACCAAGTCCAATGCCCAACTATCTTAAACTATTGCATACTTAACAACACAAAGACAAAGTTCCTAATATGAGAATGACCATCACTTTTCTATATAATTCTTTATTGCTAACAAGTAATAATGACATAAGCTAGATAATAAGTAAGAGATGCAAAGATCTAACCGCGAGACCAGAGATTTATAGTTGTTCGGCTACAAGGACACCTTCCTTGCCCTAATCCACTCCTCGAGCACCAAACTCGAGAGTTTTTTTCACTATGTCAACAAGCTCCCTTATGGCGGAGAAAACCTTACATACCAATTATCACACCAGAACTTCGTTACACCTTTTTCACAACTGCTACACAACTACTTCACAACTTCTTCACAACTACTTCACAACATCTTCACACATAAGCACTACCTAATCACACTACTTCTTCTTCACACCTATACTACTTGCACACCACAATCATTTCACAACTTCTCTACCTACACACCTTACTAGCCTAACTCTTTATGTTTACTTCTATCTAACCAATATTCACAACTAATACACAAACGGATGAATACTATACAAGTGGTGATGCACAAACAACTTGGATGTGGAGGTCGCAACAAGTTTTAATACTTCTTGTCTTGAAGGATTGAAGTATTCTTCTCTTGCACTTGAAAGGTTGAAGCTTGGATCACTTGGAAACAAAAGCTTATGATTATATGATCAAAGGGTTTAAGAGAATGGTATAGAAGATTTAGATCAGAAAGTTTGTTGTGCAAAAGGTAGGTAAAAATGCCATATTTGAGCCAGTATTTATAGGGGAAAAAAAATACTCTTTGGGAGCGTGGCCGGTCCCCTTAATTAAGGGCCAGTCCCCTTAATTATTAAGGGGGCCGCCCATACAATTAAGGGGGCCGCCCTCCCAAAACGGCCATAAAATTTGTCTTTTACTTGGGAAGGTTTTTCTGAAACATTTTTACCATTTTTGGTTGAAAATTTGAATTTATATATTTATAATGATTTAAACATATTCTTTTATTTCCAAAAATGATTTTGTAAAAGAGATAAAATGTTTTGTGACATTTTATAAAAAGTCTAGTGTTGAAGAAAATTGTTCATTTGATCATAGAATGCAATAAACACTTTGTTTATTCATACCTTAAGTGATTTGGATGTAAATAGAATATTTATCACTAAATACTTGTTTACGTCATAATTTTTAGCTCAATGGGTTTAAGTTTTGTGATTATCAAAACATAGAGACATCGATAAAAGTTAATAATGTTTTTTAGGCATTATTTATATCAACAAAGCGTATGGTAAGAAACATGAATCATGACTGAGCTATGAGTGGTTCACCAATAAAAATTTCCTTGGAGTGATGAGTTAATTCAATTTACTCTTCGTGAGGTGCTTAGTTATGTTATCATGCTTTATACTTGTTTATGCTCCATATAATTTTCGCACTAAAAGTTAAAAATTAACAATTAACCTTAGGGATGATTGTTAGATTCTTGGAATCACAACTATACTATTGAGATTATTTTTCTTCTCGACTTGCTCGAGGGCGAGCAAAACTCAAGTGTGGGGGATTTGATAACGCCTAAATTATACATGTTTTTAGGTGCGTTATTGTTAGTTTTGTGCATCATATTTGGTCATATTTGTATGTATTTGTTACTTAATAATGGAAAAGTGTTTATACAAGCAAATGTAGCCAAGAATAGGAAAAAGTGATGAAAAGATGAAGAAATGAAGTGAATATGCACAATTGGAGATTTTCGAGAAAGAAACGAGTGAAGAATCACACAAGGATTCAAGGATTTGATAGATTCAAGATTTCTACGATCATATGTCAATAAATATCAAGTTCTATGAAAGAAATCAGTACCAAAATGAAGGAGAAAACATGCGACAAAGAAATACAAAGAAAAGACAAAAAAGGATGATACAGGTTCAATCCATCCGTTCGGATGGAACCCATATCCGAAACGGATAGATTGAACCTGAAGATCCATCCGATCGGATGGATTCATGTCCGATCGGATGGATGAGGCTACAGTTACAAAAATTCAATTAATGACGAATTTACTCCTCATTATCATTGGTGGCTGATCATTTCTAGTTCATTACTCCTGGAGAACGTTTTTACTTGAAGAATAAGTGTCTTGGAGGCTATAAACTAGTATCCAAGGCTAGATACAAAGTGTACCAATCCAAACCTTAGCAAAGTCTTACACCAAGCACTTGCTATCTCATTTTAATTGCCCGAAAGGTTACTATAACATTAGAAACGTCCAGGAAACTTTGAGTTAAAGTCTCAAGAGTTTGGTTCGAGTGTGGAGTGGTTTATTTGTCTTAGTAGTCGAGTGGAGGAGCGTGGTGGCTATAGTGCCACAATTTTAGTTCTTATAATTCTCAAGCTAGGTACATCTTGTTTATTTATAATGAATTATTGTTACTTTAAGTTTAATAAAACTTTTGTTTACTATTTGTGTTTTAATATGATTGATATGCAGTAATTTGGTATGTACTTGTGTGAATGATGTAGTTAGTCATGGAGTATTCTTTTCTTTAAAAAGGTGATGCATGAAAACTCTTCTTAATTTATGAATTTGTTGAGATAATATCTAATCTTGCTTAATATGTTGATAAAAACATCTTTGGGGAATATTGGCCGAAAGGGTTTTCTTAATGTTTTTTATTCTAAAAAGTTAGTGCACGAATTAGTATGGAATATGATGTGTGACAAGCATCATGTTTACTCTTTAAAATGGATTTGAGAAGATTTCATCACGAAATAAGGCCGAAAGGATTCGTAAGAATTCATAAGGAAAGAATTGTCTTTAAACAACGTTGTGTTAACGGAATTGTTATTCTAGTTGTCTTAGGCCGAAAGGAAGTAACTAGATGATTGAATTCTAGTAATGATTTTTCATGATAAACACCATTGATTGTTGGTCATTCATATAAAAGTTGTGCATCATAACAAGTTTACACCAAGCTTAACATGAATACTCCAAATGATTGATTGTAGCATTTTACACAAGTATATGTTTTAGATTATTTGGTTAATTAAAGATTTGAATTTTCACTAATTAGGATTGACAACCCTTATTTTACAAACTAGTTTTATAATACTTTAATCGCCAAAATCCCTTGGGACAATCTCGACTTACCCACCTTTACTAAAACGGACGAGTATACTTGCTCGTATGTGTTGAATAGTTAATCGGATAAGCATGTTTATAAATTTAAAACTGGTACACACTAGACACACATCAACATGAAGAAAATTTGATATCCCTCAGATTTTGATGTGTTCACATATGGAATACCCATGTGTAAGCCCTATGAGAAGGTTAACACTAAAAGTGAGATCAAGCCGAGTTGTAGGAAATGGTTCGCTGAAGAAGAGGAATTCGATATTCTCAAAATAGCGGAGGATTGTTTACATGCTCAATACCAAATTCTTTGCCATATGATCCAAACTTTTGTAATTGGCCTTGTGCACCTTATTATAAAGATGACTATGAAAGGACCATAGAAGAAGAGGTGAGTAAATTGGGATGGGCAATTGAAATTGGAAGAGTTGTTGAACAATGCTCTTAAATAGGATTTAGATTTAGCTCAAAACTCTAAGTATACAGTTTGGACTTCAGATTCTGAAGAAGAAGAAATAAAGAGGAATTCAATTGGTGGATTTAATTATGGTTGTAATAAGAAGCTTGTAACACTCAAAACCACTTCTGAATGTGATTGTCTTAATACTTATGATAATTCTGATTATATTTGTTTATGAGAAAATAATTTATGTGTGGACTTTCAGAAACTAAAACTTAACTAGGAGAGTTTTGATGAAAACAAGAAACAAGGAGAAGAATGTTCTCAATCAAATGATTATTGATAGAGAAGTGTAATTTTCAGGTGACGAATATGATATTGGTGAGGAATATGAGGCATATGAACAATGCAAGTGTGAGCAACTATGAATTCCTTAACATAAACCTCAATTTATAGTTGCAAAGTACAAGTTGGTTAATGATGAGGGGCAAAATGTGGTTATGATAATTTTGAGCCATGAAGAAGTTTCGGGAATTTCAAATGATGAAAAAATGAAAGACGCAGAGAAGGCTGATCTCCGCAAGGTGGCAACGCAAATCTGTAATTGAGTCAAACTTAAAGACTCGATAATTAAACATAAGTGCTTATCGGGAGACAACCCGAGTGTTTCTTGTTTTGAGTTTTGGTTTATTTTGTTTTGTACTTTTCTTAGGATACGATATTGGAATTGTCTAAATCATCTATGATCTAATCGACCATATAATGGTTAAGGTACGTTTTGCGATATGTAATTTTTGCCTTTCGAAAACTTTTATCGATGTGAATGAATTATGATTCGTCAAATTTACGGAGTATAGATACCTTTGTCTCTATGGCGTAACGAGGAATTTTCATAATAATTTGAATGGTAAAAATTTGTCTACGGTGTATTGCACTCGCTCTGTCTACAATAACCCTCTACGACATAACCCTAAATTTTTACCATTTTCACAAAAAAAATTACCCTAGCTGTTTTTGGGAAAAAAATTTCTAAGATTTACTTTTGGTTATTTCATTCTCTAATATTCATCCAATCATAGGTAATATCTCTATCTTGATTATTCATCAATTTCATTGATAGATTTAGAATTAAATTTTGATTGGTTTGACCAATTTGATTGAGGGGTTTTGTTTGAATGATTATTATGATGATGTTTCTAGTATTTAATTGTTTGATTACGCCTTTGATTTTTGCGATTGATTTGTAGAGATTTAGTTAATGTTTTGAATATCGGTGGTGTAGTTTTAGAGGTTTTATGTTTGTTTTATTCTTGATGTTGATAGGTATTGTAGTGATTAGGATAGGTGATGTGAATTGCAAAACGTGGTGGATTTTTTAGATAAAATCGTCATGGGTAGATTTCAGGTTCTACGGCATAGTAGGATCATCCTTTTACGGTGTAGAGGCAATACGGCGTAGACTGCCGCCCTGTCTATGCCGTAGAAGCCTCGTCAGGACTGAATCCATTTTTCTTATTTAAATCGCTTCGTGATTTGTTTGCTTGTTTTTTATTTTCTATTGGTTCTTATTAACATTTGGCATATTTTCAGACATGGCACACCAGCAGGCACTCACCCATGGTTGAGGTTTGAGCACCCCACTAACACGCCAACCATAAGAAGGGGTTTCATTAAGGAGGCAGATGTTAATATGCCTTTGTTTAATTAGTATTATGCTTCTGAATTGAGGGCACAACTGTAACAATTCGCAATTTCAGGTTAACTTTTATTCCCGAAAATTTCACTATTCACTTTTTACTATTCACTTTTTACTATTCACTATTACTATTCACTTTTCACTATTCATCTCAGAAATTTTTATTTCATATTCTCGTAAGTTAAACTATTTTAACGATAATCCGAGAGTTTGACGCTTGTCGGATCATTTCTGCAAAAATCACAAAGCCGTGTCCGAGATTTACTTTTAGGTTTAAACGTCCTTCCAGCATCCCGATATATCCATAAAACATTATAAACAATAGAAATATGATTTTCTATCATTTTATGACAATTCCAAAAGTTTCGGAATTTTACGTTTTTCAGTTCAGCGTTTTACGCGAATTGCGCGTTTTAGACCCGTGTTTCCAGTTTTTAGCAGGGTTTTAGCACCCGATAGAACCTACCACTCATTTTATATTTTATTATAGACTATATTGACATGTTTAACAATACTTTCAAGTTTCATATTTTTACGATACCCGGTTTTACGTTTTGAGGCTTAATCATTTACGGTTAGCGATTTACGGAGTCAAAACTAGCTACATACTTAGGATATTATCATCCAAAGACCATGACTACTCATCTAGTCACCCTTATCCTTGGAAAAACGACTTAGGAGGGGGGGAAGTCACTATGTGTGGTTAAATCTTGACTTTAGCCATTAGATCTTACTTAATTACAACTTTGTCACCAAGTTATAGCACTTTCCTAGCAAGCTTCCTAACCTCCTCATTCTTGCTATAAATAGAGAGCTCATTTGCTTCCTTTCTTCACCACAAAAACGCCACACCCTTATATCATAGCACCATGATCCTTTGATCTTCAATATACAAGTTACACTACAAAGTTCAAGGTCTTAGTATTCTCTACCTAGTTCTTAAGTTTGTTTGGTGATTCCATGGTTGAATTAGGAGCTACACAAGGTTACTAGGGCTGAAGTTAAATGGTTTTCACAAGGGTTAGATCAAGGCTAGCAAGGGTTACAAGAGTTATGGTGAAGGGTTTACAAGCTTAGGTTTAGTGTCCTAATTCTATACTTGACTTCCTTTCTTTAGAAAGCCAAAAGTTGTAAGCAAACCCTTATACACTTTCTTGCTCAATATCATTTCATGCTTATTATGTTTCTTTCATGCTATATATGGTCTTTGTATTGTGTTCATGATGTTTAAAAATGGATAAAACAAGTATTGGTATACATATGTTAACTTATGACAAGTAAACAAGCAAACTAGTGATTTTTATGGAGAACCACGACCCCAATAGTATAACTTTGATATTTGACACTTACTTACTGTTAAAGAGGACTTAACAAGGAAAAAATAGCAATTTGAATCACCCAAAACGAGTACAGGAGTCAAAAGTTATGACCATTTGAAGTTAGCGAAACCAAAACGGCAAATCTGCCTAAATAGCATTCTGATCAAATTATGATTTTGAAAATCCCACTTCTGGTCCGATTCATCAAAAAGTTAAAACACGAAAGTTGTCCGGAACGACGTTTTCGTTCAGGAAGAAAGAAGCTCGAGCCCTGAAAACCCATTACGAGTGAGATATTTCTTCAAATTCTTAACAGCCCGTTTTAAGTACCAAGTCACTAAATAATAGTTATGTTTTACTAAGACCAAGAGGTCTAATGACCTGAAGCTAAGACCACAACCATGGCTAAAGCCAAGGTTGAGTCTCAAGACCATGGTAACAATGACCAAGGTCACGGCAAAGCCACGGCTAAAGACCATATAACTTTTAAAGATCAAAAGATTATATATATATATATGTTATCAAATACTACAATAGTAGGGAGCCTCATGTGAGGAGTTCATTAAGTAAGCCGTCGAGACGAGTTGTGGATTTACGAGTTAAAGTGTCCTGGCTCCTCGAACGTTTACTCCATGACTTCTGAATTATGTCGGCCCGAACGGTAGTAAGAGATATACAACTTATACATGTTACATAGACCATTTATATTCAACGACTTACACTATATACTAAGTACTACATCATGAACATTATGCAAGACATATATGGGCAATTCGTCGTATTCTTAGACGTTACTCCAAACCTAAGTCGCAACGTTCTATTATAGGCTGCTCTTAGGGACTTTCGCGATTCGACTACCACTTTCATTTCTCATTACATAGACTTAAGGTGAGTCATAGCCCCTACTCTTTTCGTACTTGTTTTAACTCTTGGGGGGGATACATGCTCAACTACTTGCTTACTTGTACAAATACTCAAAACATTTATACTTGATTGTTTTATACTTGATTGTCTTATACTTGATGGCATTATACTTGATTTCATACATACATGACTGTCTTTTATCTTTGGGAAGTGGCTCCCAGTAAACTTATATCTTTGGGAAGTGGCTCCCAGTTATCTTTGGGAAGTGGCTCCCAGTTGTCCTTGGGAATTGGCTCCCAAAGTGAGGTCTTCGGAGATGAACTAGAGACTCACTACTAATTGCTTAATTGTTTTGACGAACTTATACATGTCTTTATTATACTATATTGTAGCAGTGGGTTGTGAACACACAGGTTACAAGTCTCTTATGGCGGGACTTGCAACTGAGTGGATTCTTAATGCCTTTGCTATGTGATCATTCTTTTGAGGCTTTTCAACTGTTTTAAGACAAACTCTATGAACTCACCAACCATTGTGTTGACACTTTAGCATGTTTATCTCAGGTTAGTAAGGCGATAGCTAGTGCGTGGAACTTAGAGTCAAGCTGCATATTCTGAAGACTTACGCTTTTATCATTTACCATTCAAAATTTTGTATACATTTATGTATCATACTTTGGAATCTCAAGTTTGTAACTCGGAATTTATTAATCGAATGGTAACTTTTCAAAACGTCTCATTTAGAGTTCGTTTTCTATACCTTGTACTTTGTATTATGAAGTAGCACCCCTATGATACAGTCTTCCGCTGCGGTATTTTGGGGGTGTTACAGATTGGTACCAGAGCCTTGGTTATAGAGAACTAGGTTGCATTTAGTGCCTAGACTATAACTGCTATATACGTTGGGACCTTCCTCTTTATTTGCCTTACACACAATACATACACATATGCTTTTTGGTTAGAGGTTTGTTTAGTTCCACGCTGTTAGATGATGTGACTTTAGTATTATAAGGAGCCCTAGAGATTAGCCGAGTCATTAAAAACATGAAGCTCAGTAATAACTAATTAGTTAACTTGATCTTGTGACAGTTCTTGTTTGATTAGACACAAGATTTGAGTTAAATAATATTATTGCTTAGCTTTAAGGATTTGATGACTTGATTATCTTACTATCGGCCTCAGAAGGCGGATTTTGTGTCGGAAATTCTTAAGTAGGATGATTTAGAATCTCCTTATTTAAATGGATTGGGACGCCTCTTCAGTTAAATAAAGAAATTGTAAATCACCGAACCATAAGTTTATGAGACCTTACTTACATAAATTTGGACGCTTCTTTATGTAAGTAATGTGTTATAAATAAGTGGGCTTAATTGTAGCCGATACAACTCCTTAACCAGAATCTTAGACGAATCAGAGTGAACACCACTATTTTAGAGATCCTGAAATCCCGAATTCTCTTAGACACACCGTAAGTAGTTAACATCAACTGAACTTCGGGACGAAGTTCTCCTTAAGGGGTAGAGACTGTAACAATTCGCAATTTCAGGTTAACTTTTATTCCCGAAAATTTCACTATTCACTTTTTACTATTCACTATTACTATTCACTTTTCACTATTCATCTCAGAAATTTTTATTTCATATTCTCGTAAGTTAAACTATTTTAACGATAATCCGAGAGTTTGACGCTCGTCGGATCATTTCTGCAAAAATCACAAAGCCGTGTCCGAGATTTACTTTTAGGTTTAAACGTCCTTCCAGCATCCCGATATATCCATAAAACATTATAAACAATAGAAATATGATTTTCTATCATTTTATGACAATTCCAAAAGTTTCGGAATTTTACGTTTTTCAGTTCAGCGTTTTACGCGAATTGCGCGTTTTAGACCCGTGTTTCCAGTTTTTAGCAGGGTTTTAGCACCCGATAGAACCTACCACTCATTTTATATTTTATTATGGACTATATTGACATGTTTAACAATACTTTCAAGTTTCATATTTTTACGATACCCGGTTTTACGTTTTGAGGCTTAATCATTTACGGTTAGCGATTTACGGAGTCAAAACTAGCTACATACTTAGGATATTATCATCCAAAGACCATGACTACTCATCTAGTCACCCTTATCCTTGGAAAAACGACTTAGGAGGGGGGAAAGTAACTATGTGTGGTTAAATCTTGACTTTAGCCATTAGATCTTACTTAATTACAACTTTGTCACCAAGTTATAGCACTTTCCTAGCAAGCTTCCTAACCTCCTCATTCTTGCTATAAATAGAGAGCTCATTTGCTTCCTTTCTTCACCACAAAAACGCCACACCCTTATATCATAGCACCATGATCCTTTGATCTTCAATATACAAGTTACACTACAAAGTTCAAGGTCTTAGTATTCTCTACCTAGTTCTTAAGTTTGTTTGGTGATTCCATGGTTGAATTAGGAGCTACACAAGGTTACTAGGGCTGAAGTTAAATGGTTTTCATAAGGGTTAGATCAAGGCTAGCAAGGGTTACAAGAGTTATGGTGAAGGGTTTACAAGCTTAGGTTTAGTGTCCTAGTTCTATACTTGACTTCCTTTCTTTAGAAAGCCAAAAGTTGTAAGCAAACCCTTATACACTTTCTTGCTCAATATCATTTCATGCTTATTATGTTTCTTTCATGCTATATATGGTCTTTGTATTGTGTTCATGATGTTTAAAAATGGATAAAACAAGTATTGGTATACATATGTTAACTTATGACAAGTAAACAAGCAAACTAGTGATTTTTATGGAGAACCACGACCCCAATAGTATAACTTTGATATTTGACACTTACTTACTGTTAAAGAGGACTTAACAAGGAAAACATAGCAATTTGAATCACCCAAAACGAGTACACGAGTCAAAAGTTATGACCATTTAAAGTTAGCGAAACCAAAACGGCAAATCTGCCTAAATAGCATTCTGATTAAATTATGAATTTGAAAGTCCTACTTCTGCTCCGATTCATCAAAAAGTTAAAACACGAAAGTTGTCCGGAACGACGTTTTCGTTCAGGAATAAAGAAGCTCGAGCCCTGAAAACCCTTTACGAGTGAGATATTTCTTCAAATTCTTAACAGCCCGTTTTAAGTACCAAGTCACTAAATAATAGTTATGTTTTACTAAGACCAAGAGGTCTAATGACCTGAAGCTAAGACCACAACCATGGCTAAAGCCAAGGTTGAGTCTCAAGACCATGGTAACAATGACCAAGGTCACGGCAAATCCACGGCTAAAGACCATATAACTTTTAAAGATCAAAAGATTATATATATATATATATATATATATATATATATGTTATCAAATACTACAATAGTAGGGAGCCTCATGTGAGGAGTTCATTAAGTAAGCCGTCGAGACGAGTTGTGGATTTACGAGTTAAAGTGTCCTGGCTCCTCGAACGTTTACTCCATGACTTCTGAATTATGTCGGCCCGAACGGTAGTAAGAGATATACAACTTATACATGTTACATAGACCATTTATATTCAACGACTTACACTATATACTAAGTACTACATCATGAACATTATGCAAGACATATATGGGCAATTCGTCGTATTCTTAGACGTTACTCCAAACCTAAGTCGCAACGTTCTATTATAGGCTGCTCTTAGGGACTTTCGCGATTCGACTACCACTTTCATTTCTCATTACATAGACTTAAGGTGAGTCATAGCCCCTACTCTTTTCGTACTTGTTTTAACTCTTGGGGGGGATACATGCTCAACTACTTGCTTACTTGTACAAATACTCAAAACATTTATACTTGATTGTTTTATACTTGATTGTCTTATACTTGATGGCATTATACTTGATTTCATACATACATGACTGTCTTTTATCTTTGGGAAGTGGCTCCCAGTAAACTTATATCTTTGGGAAGTGGCTCCCAGTTATCTTTGGGAAGTGGCTCCCAGTTGTCCTTGGGAATTGTCTCCCAAAGTGAGGTCTTCGGAGATGAACTAGAGACTCACTACTAATTGCTTAATTGTTTTGATGAACTTATACATGTCTTTATTATACTATATTGTAGCAGTGGGTTGTGAACACACAGGTTACAAGTCTCTTATGGCGGGACTTGCAACTGAGTGGATTCTTAATGCCTTTGCTATGTGATCATTCTTTTGAGGCTTTTCAACTGTTTTAAGACGAACTCTATGAACTCACCAACCATTGTGTTGACACTTTAGCATGTTTATCTCAGGTTAGTAAGGCGATAGCTAGTGCGTGGAACTTAGAGTCAAGCTGCATATTCTGAAGACTTACGCTTTTATCATTTACCATTCAAAACTTTGTATACATTTATGTATCATACTTTGGAATCTCAAGTTTGTAACTCGGAATTTATTAATCGAATGGTAACTTTTCAAAACGTCTCATTTAGAGTTCGTTTTCTATACCTTGTACTTTGTATTATGAAGTAGCACCCCTATGACACAGTCTTCCGCTGCGGTATTTTGGGGGTGTTACAACAACCAATAGGAGTGGAGTTGGTTAGTCACTTTTTTCTACTATGGCTCGGTTGGATGGTCAGTGACCTCCCTCTCACACTACTATCTGGACTCCCATTCGACATCTTATGAAGAGACTTATTGTTTGCTCTATTGTTGTGAGGCATGATGGCAAAGAAAAAGTCAGTGCCCTAGATATGTATTTTCCTTCATAGTATAGATGGTGGCCTGTTGGTGAACGTTCCTTGGTCTTTGGCAGTTTTAGCGAATGGAACTCATAGTAGGAACAAGAGTTTGGGGGGCCACTTTATGATGAACTTGGCTTCGTATTATGGTTTGTTGACTCCGATGATGGTGGCACAATTGCATAAGGTGTGGATGAAGTTGTATAGTGAGCAAAAGTTGATTAAGTTGGTGATGAGTCTCGTATTATACATATTTTTACCCCCGATATTATGTGAAATATATGATAAATAACCATGTTATTAGGACTTTTGGTACTTAATATGAAAATATATGTACAGGACAATAGTTTGGAGGAAAGTACGAGAAACGCACGAAAAGGATGACTTTATGGATATATAAGGAAAAAGACATAGTTTAGACTAAAGCACGCGCTTATAAGGAGAAATAGCACCGCTTACGGGTGCCCTTGGTCAACTATATATACATGAGTCAAACATGAAGAGCGCCGATTATATACTATAAAAGTGCCAGTTACGCGAAACAAAGCTCGCCGGTTTTACACCAAATGGTCGGCGTACTTCACATGATAGTTATATCTTCTACATTAATGAGCTACTTCAATTATGAGACCGATCGTTTGCTTGTAATAACTGATCAGGGACGTGCTAGGGTTCCATTTACACTATAAGTAGAGGCACAAGTCGTGACTCTAAGACATACCTCAACAAATAAACACACTTGATCATTAGAAGAAGTTTAGTAGTGGTTTGCACCAAAACCACTAGCTAAAGCCGGAGAAACACTTGGAGAACGTAGTTGGAATGTGAACACATTTGGAAAACTCGGTATAATGACAACATCACTTGTTTACTTAGTTTACTTTTACATGAATATGGAGTAGTACTTTTATGTTTGTTAGAGGCATCTTTGCCATGAGTTGAACCCGTATATGTATTATGACTATTGAATCTATCTTTTATGAATTTGATATATTATGGTTTAGACTCCTATCATATGTCTTGATTGGTCATTATAATTGTTTACAAGTCAAAAGATGCAATTATATTGATTATATTATGAATCGTCTGTCTATAACGAGTCATTGCTATACTTGTGAGAATTGGATAGTAAAGCATATGATAACCTCAACCATAACATGTTTAAGGACTAGCCTCACATCTAGCGACTTGGTTAGGAGAAATGCATACTTGATACTTCATGCTTGGACCATACTTTATGCACTTTATGTATCTAGGATCATAGGCCGAAAGGAGATTCTTTTACGTCAAGTGAAAATCATTGGAATCTAATTTTGTTATCTTTAGCTAACTATAAGAACAATCACCTCTCTTGGGACGACCTGGTCTTACCTCAAACCTTTACTATAAACGGGGGTTATACTTTACCCATGTGTTTTATGAATTAAGGAAATGGTAAAATTAGTCTTATAAATTAAAGTTTTCTAAACACATCAAAGTTTTTGGCGCCGCTGCCGGGGAGGTTAGATTTGGTCATATTGTTAGTTTTATGAATTTTGCAAAAAGAAAAAAAAAATACTTAATTCTTGTTAAAGTTTTGAAAAATTTCATTTCTGAGACACAAAGAGCGCCGGTTTTTCAGATAAAACCGCCGATCAAGTGATACAGTAAAAGAACAGTTGGATTTGATTTTACAAAACCCCAAAAACAATCTCGTATAATGCTTTTTACAGAATTTGAGCGCATATGACTCATGTTTCTTGTGTTTTTACTGTCTGAATTAATGCATGAGTATATAATGCACATTAAAATAAATAATACAAAAATATTTTGTTTTTATTCTTTAATTATTTTCTTGCAAATGTTCTACTGGATTGCTCTATTGAATGAAAAGATAATTGTACTATATTTTCAATTATTATCTGAATTTATGAATGATTATATATCTTATGAAGAACTATTAAAACCCAGAAACACGCCGGTTTTATACCTAAACCCGCCGAACATCTGGAGAATTTCAAATAAAACGGCTACAAAGTTACGTAACCGCCGTACTTTTATTAAAACTCGCCGAACTTTTCTGCAAAAATCTTTACAGAAGACTTATTTCTTTTCTATGATAAGTAAACAGATGCATATCTTGATATATATCGTGGGGTGGCGTACGTACTTCCCATCTCTATAAGCTCCTACTTCACTCCTATGTCGAGCCTGGAAGAAGCTACTAACATGTGATCACTAGAATTCGCTCATGCATTAAATACAATCATAAAAACCTAGTACGCATTGGTTAATGTTTCTTAAGACGTTCAAGCAAGTTACACTATGGAAGTCTGCCAGTTTTCTTAAGCCTAACATTGAAATCATTCATCCATTACAACTATAAACAAGCAATCAACCTATAATCAACATCTAGGTTTCATTACATCTAAGCAAATACACAAGAGATCTAGCCTAGCATGTTAAAATCAAGACAAGCGTAAGATATATTCAAACAACACATAAATATATTGAATGAATTGAAAGGATACTTATCTCAATTGAACATGAAGGGTTTCAAGGGGTGAAAACCCTTGAAAATACTGTTAAAAACGAGCTAGGGTTCATTCAAGTCGACCCTAAAATTCTCCTCTCCTTAGAATGAAAATTACAAAGACTATATATAGACTTTCTAAGATGACAGCGTCAAGAAGAAAGTTCTGACGCCGTCAACCCGCTGCCAAAAATAAAATCGGATTGCCTAGATCCAGATCTGACGCCGTCATGTGTATTGCTGTTCTGGGCCGTCACCACTTTTACTCTTGACGGCCTTGATTTGACGCCGTCACATTTCCACTGGACCGTCACCATTTTTGCTTTTGACGCCGTCATCAAATTTCTCTTGACGCCGTCAGGTACTGTTCCCAGCAAGGAAAATTGAGACTTTGCCGTTTTCTTCACTTTTATGCTCCAAAAACGTCCAAAATGCTTCCTTTTCCAGAATTCACTCCAAAAGTACCTAAAATCACAAAAGGAATGATTTAGGGCAATATTTGATCAAATAAATTCAAATTCCGGCTTAAATGACCCCCTAAAAACGAATCATTTTTCGCCTTATCATATACCCTTACACTTGAGATTTGCTTGTCCTCAAGCAAATGCGCTTTTATTATAATCAAAATACAAGTTAGGGGTCATTTAACACTAATATAAAAGTAATTACAACAAATAATCGTTCCACTAAAGACCAAATACAAGCACGGAGGTCATATACTAGCACCTCAAAAATAGTGTTTAGATACTCACATCTCTCGGGTGTAATAAAGTATTTATCACAATATGGAAATGGAAAACATCTCTCACTACCTGTCATAGCAAAATAGATTACCATAGGCTTGGGAAAGGATCAAACCTCCACCACATGGCGTAAGCACCTAGGATAAACTATCAAAGAGGTCTTTTTAAAGGGTTATAACGTTAGGTGTAGGGATATGGAATACACGGTTTTGTTGGATAAATGAAATCTTTACTGGTGGCGAGTTAATCATCTTGGTTAATTACATGTACAATATGGCGTTGCTAAACCAAGACTAGACTCGACTTAAGCTAATAAATCAAAAATAACAAAAACATAAAATGAACATAGAATGAAACGGGATGGTAGTCCGTATGTTTTTTTCTCTTTTCTTTTTCTATTTTTTTTTTCTTTTTCTTCTATCTTTTTCGATTTTTTTTTTTTTTTTTTTTTTTTTTTTTTTTTTTTTTGCATACACTCTTACTCTACCATCCAAAACATCATAGGGAATGAACATTCCCCTTACACTTGATTTTTTACATACTTTACAATAAATTAATCTAATTACTCGAATTAAGATAATCAAAACACTTTGAGTACTTTTAAGATTAATGCACATATGGGGGTAATAATAGATGTTCTTCCCCATTACTCCATAACATAAGTACTTTACCCATGAGTCCCAATCGTCCCAAAATAATATGTACAAGGATATGACTCGACTTAGCAACCTTGTAATCAATTAGATAATTAACTAAGGGTTTAAACAAACAACAATAATGCACTAAAGATGAGTGCATACATGGAAGGCTAAGGCGATTTGGTTGTACATTTAAGTGGGGTGTAACAAATTCTTCCTTTAAGTAAGATGCTTAAAGTTAGAAACGAAAAGATAGGCTCGGAGGGGTGTACTAGGGGTTTCGTGTACTAAAAAATGAGTACAACGCTAAGGGTGTGGGAAAAATTAATTGACTTAACTAGCCAAGTAATATGACTTAAATGATCAAGTAATTATGATACGGGTATAACACAAGGGTGATCCTAATGCCTCTTATCATGTAGTAAATCCTACTACACGAATGTAGTCTCACTAGCAGTCTCAGGATGTATCACTAACGCAAGTTCTAGAATCTAAATGCTACCGGTACACTCATAAGCACTAATAGTAAATGCTTTTCCTATCAAATCTAAAGGCGAACCTCACATATTTGGGTGGAAATTTTTTCACTCCTAAATGTTGTAAAAAAATTTAAATTTGGCGCTAAAATTACACTAACAAGTATTTCTCATAGTTTTATTACACACCTACCATCAAATAAACAAACTCAAGTGCAAGTGTATCCTATAAGGTATCATCATTTTACCCTCCCCTTACACTTAGGATGAACATTGTCCCCAATGTTCAATTAAAGATTGTAAAAGTAAAACAGGTAAAAGAATGAAATCAAATACTCCCCTGATTCGCTCGGTATGGATAGTGTGGTAACAAGGTTAGATCTTCCTCCAAGAAAAATGAACTATCAAAGCTTCCCTTCCAGAAATATAAATCATCTTCTTGTCATACATAACCTGTTAAACCTGAGAAAACAAACAAGACAACCTCGCATAATATCGGTGGCAATCTATATATACTAATAAATCCTAGAAAACAATGTAAGATATAATGCTTGTGGAATGAATGTTTGCAGATTCCCTGGAGTTTATAAAACTAAAGATTCAACAAAAACTTTAAGACTCCGTTAGAAAAACAAAACTAGCAAAATTTCCAGATTTTTACACATGACGCCGTCAGGAATTTCTTCCTGACACCGTCAGAAGTGATCTGCAGAAATTCTTACGTTAAGTTTCCGGAAAATTTCTGAAAAACTTATGTCTTACTTCCTGGAAAATCCTGCAAAACATCATTATGACTCGATACAAGCATTTGACTCTAACATATACGAATATACATGCCCATTTAATTTTGTGGAGAATCATGATCAATTTTTGTTTCTTAAAAACATATTTGGGGTTTTCCCTTACACTTATCTTTTTGCGAAATACCTTTGGATGAAGTTAAGACATAGCCAAACGACAAAATAAAGTATTCTCACCATTTGAGTTTTGAAACATGATCTACCAACAATAAAAATAAAGCATGCATACGGAAACAAATAACAATCAAACAAAATACAAATCACACAAATCATGGGTTGCCTCCCAAGAAATGCTTTTCTTTATTTACGAGTCTTGTAGCTAGACTCAAGGTCATGGGTTACTACGTGACCTCATCGTTGGTTTCACTCTCTAGGTCATCTCCTATATTAGTTTTGTATTCCAGACCTAGTTGCAAGCATTCTTTGTAGAAACCAAGTATCCTATTCATCACATACTCTACTCCTCTACGTCTATCCTCATCATTCCTACAATAAACCGCTTGTTTGTGTTCCTTTTCTATGTTCGATTGGAGGCGGTATTGTTCAATCTTATAGGGCATTTGGCAAGCAATCTCATCATTCTCGTCCTTGAATCTAACTATGCCTAGAGTTGGATCATAACTCATCTTAGAAGCCTCAACGAACGGTTTTCCAAACACTACTTGACTTAGGAAATCATCTATCACTGGACGAGTGTCTTCCACTATCATAAAGTCGGTCTCATAGGTGAAGTTTCCAACAATCACATGCAATCCTTTCACTCTTCCTACAAAATTTCTTATCAAATTCTTGTTGGGCATCATCCTATAACCAAGTTGCTTCTTCATTACCCAATTATAATAAGTCCTAATCATGATGTTTATAGGAGACCTAGGATAGATATAAGCTTTCCATACATGCATGTGCCCAATGTTGCATGGTATGTTGATGTTAGAGGGATCTCCTACTTTAATAAGGGGTGAACCAAGGATATATGGTGTCTCGGGATCATCGAATAAATCCTTGTGATATTCTCGTTCTTCCTTGGTGGGCAACTTATCAAAGTACTCTTCTACGTTTTCTACTTCCTCTAACTTTTCTCCCTTATCAACCTCAACTTCCTTAATTTTATCCCTAGTCTCGGTCTCTATTCCAACTTCATCCTTGTCACTTTCTTCTATATCCTTATCAATTGGCTTAATGGTGACAACATTGACAAAGTGGACGTGTTTGGATGACGAGGGGTCCTTAATTTGGATTCCGCTATTGGCATCCCTAGTGTCCTTCCTAGGTGTAGTTAACGCTTGGTTGTTGAGGGCTTTCAACAGGTTGTCAATCTTATTGGTCATCTCCGTTTGTTGTTGATTGAATTCGGTTTCAAACTTAGCTATACGAGCTTCTTGAGATGCCATAAACTTAGACATCAATCCTTCAAGATTGTTTGTACTACCATAGTTACTAGAAGGATTGTTGTTGAAAGTACGGTTGGAGGGTGGACCGTTTGGTTGGTAACGATTAGGCGGATTGGAAGAATTGTTTTGGTTTTGTTTCCACCTAAGGTTTAGGTGATTTTTCCAAGAAGGGTTGTAGGAATCACCGTAAGGGTTTGGCTCGGGTTTGAAAGTGTACCACTTATCTCCCGCTTCGTCGGTACGCGAAGATGCGTAGTCCGCAAAAGCTGTTCCGGGGAGTTCCACGCAATCACGAGTGTCATGGGGACCACTACATAATTCGCATGAAGAAGTGATTTTGTTCACTTGGCTTGAAGGCTTAGGAGCTTCGTAAAATTTCATGAGAAACTTGACTTGGTCCTCAAGTTCCATGATCCTACGGTCGGGAGTGCTAGAATTATTCGAAGGGAAAGATATTGCCTTGACCGTTTTGTTCAAATCACGGGGATCATTCCAACTTTTGTTGTCATAGAGAGCAAGATCTTCTATGAGTTCTCATGATTCTTCCGCACTTAGATCATGTAGCTTACCACCGGCCGATTGGTCAATGGTTCGCCTTGTGGAGATCGATATGGTCATAGAAGATTTGGACTTAGAGCCAAAGATCTATGCCATGATGAGGGACTTTTTGGAGTAAGTCCTTATATCGAGTCCATGCTTCATATAGGGTCTCACCTTGACGTTGTTGGAACATCAAAATATCATTTCTAAGCTTGGTAGTTCTCCCCGGTGGGAAAAATTGAGCAAGGAAACGAGTGGTGAGATCATCCCATGAGGTGATGGATCCCGCGGGTAAACGTTCAAGCCATTGACTAGCTTGATCACGTAGAGAGAATTGGAATAGGCGTAATCGGGTCGACTCTCTAGTTGTAACATCAAGGTCTATAGAATCTACGATTTTAAGGAACTCCTTGAGATGTTGATTAGGATCTTCGGAACAAAGTCCATGGAATGCACATCCGCTTTGCACCAACCAGATGGTGTCAGATCGCAAGGGAGACACATTGGCTCCTTGGGTGAGCTCAATAGTGTTTCGATAGCCTTGGTGGCTAGGTCGAGAATAATCTCCTAGGGTTCGGGGCCTAAGAGGTTGGTTTGCTAGTGGTGGGTTTTGTGGGTGGCCTTGTTGTGGTGGGTTGATGGGTTCAAAGATGTTACCACCTTCCATGATGTCGGATGGTAAAAGTTACGAACAAAGACACGAAGAAATAGATAGACTAAAGAAAACCTAAAAATAAAAATAAAATCATACTAGAAAGGAATCTAGCAAGTAGACCTAATAAAAAGAAATTCTAACCTAGACAACAACTATTCCCCGGGCTGCGGCGCCAAAAAATTGATGCGTGGGAATTACACCAGGCTTTACCTCTCAAGGGATCTCGAGAAGCTTACAACCCCCACCAGGCAGTGTACCTGATCGTTGTAGTATAGTATAGTGACAAGTACCAGGGGATTGATCGTTCAACTCAAGAATAGTGTCGCTAGAATTAGAAAGCCGAAAAACTAGGTCTAGAGGTGAGGGATGATTCTTTTTGTATTTTTATATTTTATAAAAGCAAGTAAAAATCTCGGGTTTTCGGAAGAGTGGGCGGAATTAGTTGCTAGTCAACTAACCCAGTAACTAAGATGCAATCAAAATAAAATAACAAAAATGAAATTAAAGCTAATTACTAATATGGTGTGAACAATAGATGGAAGAATTGTGTTTACTTAGATTTCACTACTACTAGATATCTTTTACAGGTTAATTGTTTGTTACAGTTGCGTGGATGACGGGTTATATTCCTTAATACCAATCGTGGGGTGGCGTACGTACTTCCCCATCTCTATAAGCTCCTACTTCACTCCTATGTCGAGCCTGCAAGAAGCTCCTAACATGGGATCACTAGAATTCGCTCATGCATTAAATACAACCATAAAAACCTAGTACGCATTGGTTCATGTTTCTTAAGATGTTCAAGCAAGTTACACTATGGAAGTCTGCCAATTTTCTTAAGCCTAACATTGAAATCATTCATCCATTACAACTATAAACAAGCAATCAACCTATAATCAACATCTAGGTTTCATTACATCTAAGCAAACACACAAGAGATCTTGCCTAGCATGTTAAAATCAAGACAAGCGTAAGATATATTTAAACAACACATAGACATATTGAATGAATTGAAAGGATACTTATTTCAATTGAACATGAAGGCTTTCAAGGGGTGAAAACCCTTGAAAATACTGTTAAAAACGAGCTAGGGTTTATTCAAGTCGACCCTAAAATTCTCCTCTGCTTAGAATGAAAATTACAAAGACTATATATAGATTTTCTAAGGTGACGGCGTCAAGAAGAAAGTTCTGACGCCGTCAACCCGCCGCCAAAAATAAAATCGGATTGCCTAGATCCAGATCTGACGCCGTCATGTGTATTGCTGTTCTGGGCCGTCACCACTTTTACTCTTGACGGCCTTGATTTGACGTCGTCACATTTCCACTGGACCGTCACCATTTTTGCTCTTGACGCCATCATCAAATTGCTCTTGACGCCGTCAGGTACTGTTCCCAGCAAGGAAAATTAAGACTTTGCCGTTTTCTTCACTTTTATGCTCCAAAAACGTCCAAAATGCTTCCTTTTCCAGAATTCACTCCAAAAGTACCTAAAATCACAAAAGGAACGATTTAGGGCAATATTTGATCAAATAAATTCAAATTCCGGCTTAAATGACCCCCTAAAAACAGATCATTTTTCGCCTCATCAGACACTTGGCAAGGAGAAAATACTTTTGAGGTTATAGCTGATAACAAGGAAGATGAACAAAGGGTTCATATCTTTAATAGGATGGAAACTGAGGGATGCTACATGAAGTTCATTACTCCCTGCTTTGTAGAGGAATTATATGCCTCTGATGCTGTTGCAGACCTTGATTACAATAAAAATTTGCTACACAAGGAATTCTTTAAAAGGTTGGGAGTACAAGGTGAGAAAAGAGAAGATGGAAGTGTGGTTGTTACCAAGAATCTCTTAGTAAGTTTGAATAAAGAGTTGTTCCTGGTAGAGTTCTATGTTAATCCTGATGAAAACGAATGGGAACCTAATGTAATACTTGGGATACCTTTACTAAGATTGGCTAGAAGTATTGTGGACTTTGCTAATGGTTTACTAACCATATGGCCTGATGTAACTATAATTGATAATGATTTACAGAATCTAGATGATTATTTGCTGGAATTTGTGAGGATGATTTGCCACCACTTCTAGAAAATACATTCACTTTAGAAGCACCTGAGTTCGAATGCAAGATGGGAAAAAGTAAGAGAGTGAAAAACAAACCCCAACCAATTTACAATATAAAGTATGGAGATGAAGGACCTTCATTAACCATAAACCGACCCATAACTAGGGATGAACTAACTAAAGAGGAAATGGAGGTTGATGTGTATGCTAGGATAATGTTACTGAATGAGAAAAGATCAATCATAGAAACCTTGATGTGCAGCACATGTAGTTAGAGGGTATAAAGTACTTAGGGAACTTGATGACCTAGGATGCTTTGTGTTTCCAATACGTTTGGAAGGTGACCTAACCTATTATGCTTTGGCTGACACTGGATCAAACATCAATATGATGCCCTACAAAATTTATAAGTTGCTGGAAAGAGGGAAAGTTAGACAAAAGATTGATAAGATTAGGATTCTTAATATGTCTCAGGCTGAGACAATAGGGAGATTGCTAGATGTTCTATGTCAAGTTAGTACCCACACTATCCTAGCCAACTTTTTGCTACTTGATATTCCTATTGACAAGAATGTGCCACTTGTTGTTGGAAGAAGTTTCATTCATACTTTGGGTTTGACACTTGATACAAGAAAGAAGATGTTAACAACTTTTGATGGAGTGGTTCACCGCCATTTTGAAACTATAAATATTAAAAGGAGTAAAGAAGATGATAGTGATAGTGAAGATGAAGAGGAATTTACACCAAAAAGAGATGAGAATGATAAACCAATATATGGACCAATTCGTCCTAAGTATTATGATTATGAGGACCCCATGGAGAGAGCATTGGCTGAAACAGAGTATCTAAACCCATTTAGGAATGTTTGTGTATGGAAGAAGATTACTGCTTTGCTTGGAGCACTAACATTATCTATCAAGAAGACATATTAGACTCCAAACTATTCTGGAGGTATTACCAAAGGAGAAGGGGATAGAAAATGGCATGTCACTATTAAAATTGTTGATCCATTTGGCAATGGATTTGAAAGAGGTTTTGAGACTAAGCACATCAAATGGAAGCCATCTGGTTCCTACAAGCTGGGTGATATCATGTCACCAGAGCATTTTACTGCCTGAAACACCAAAGTAACACCCAAAAATGGAGTTGAAACAATGCTCCTTTCTTAAACTTTTATTTCTATGTTATTTTACAAATTTTGAATAAGTTGTATCTCATGCTTATGCTTGATGAGTATGCCTCTGATAAAGAGATGAAAGAACAACCTTTGTGTATATTTATTTGATTGCTTTTGTTTGTCAGTTTATTACTTATCTATCTCTGGAAGATCAAAGCATGCTGTAAAAAAAATTGCAGAAATTAGTCGCTGCTCTTTTAATTAAGATCGCCGAATTTTTAACGAGGGAAGCCTTTATAACTCAAAAACTGAACATTTTGGCCTTACGCGCTAAAAAAGAGAAAAACACCAAAACTCACACACACAAAAGAAAAACCGACGATCTTCCTGAACAAGCTGAGAAAATTTTCAAAATCAAAAATCAATATCGAGACAATGAGGGTAAGTTTACACTTGTCTTGATTTTTTGAGAAATTTTATTAGGGTTTTAATAAACTTAGGGTTTGATGTTTTTGAATTTTGGATGTTTTATGCTTAATTTTATGTTGCTTTACATGATTTTTAAGTTTGCCCCTTGGTTAGTTGTAGAATTATGATTATTTTCATATTTAGGATTTTTTTGTGCCCTAATGTGAATAATTGCCATGTTAGGAGGATAATGTGATTGATTTAAACCTTTGCTTATGAGCTTAGGTAGAGAATACATGATTAAGAAAGAAATATAAACATTTAGGAAGATATTTTGATCACGAATGCATAAATTTCTGAGTCTAAGATGCTTAACTGTTATTCTTATATGAATAATTTGATACTTGAGACTACTTTTGAGATGATAGAGACCATATAAGGATAGAATTTTGATGCCTTAATAAGATGAGATGGTTCTTGAATATAGAACAGAGGATTTAAGTGCAGAGCATAAAAATTGCTGGTCTTGTAGGCCAAGACCGCGGATCTTTTATTAAAAACCGCAGAACATTTTCATAAGTTTGAAAATTTTGTCGCGTAATCGTCGGTTTTATTCTTAAAACCGCCGTTTTCTGGAAATAATTGAACACAGTTTACTTGAAACTTGCCTAATTCATTACACATTGGATGTCTGTGTTTTCTAACAACTAATGTTGCTTGTTTGTGAATGTTTGAGTAGAATATACTAGGAGAAAGCTCTATGGTGGCATCCAGAACTAGGGGAGCACTCAATAACCCCAAGAGAGAACCTGAAGACCACCCTAATTTGTTATGGAGAGGTGCTACTAGACAGCAAAAGAAAATTTTCAATTCTATCCTGAACCAGTTATACTTCAGGAGTATAGATGTACCTAAGGCATTAAACTAGAAAACTTTAGAGACTCTTGGTTGTGACAAGATTATGAATGATGTGCTAATGGTAAGGAAGGTGATAGGGGATGAGTTTGTGACATCCCAGATGTGGAGAAGAGCAGTTGAAATCAGGGAGCTGATTTACATTGAATGGTGTTTGGAATTCTTTAGCTCCTTGAGAGTAAAGCAGGATATTTCTGGTGAGGAAGCTCTGACTGGGATCTTTATGAAATTTTGACTTTGAAGAGATGAAAGGAGAATAACTTCGTTTGAGTTTGGGAAGCTGTTGGGATTGTATGCTGAAGAGGAGTTGAAGAGTGAAAAGTTGGAAAGGTTAGTGGTCGAATGAGGAAGATCAGGGGAGTTTGACGGAGATAAGTTTTAGACTGAGATAAGTGGAGAGGATGTGAGAGTATATGGAAAGAGAAGGGTGTGGAAAATTAAGGACCCTGTGTTGCAGATTCTACATAAAATTTTAGTGAAATCTATTTTCCACAAAGAGTATTTTGAGCAATATGTGCTAGAACCTGATCTTTACATAATGTATGTATATGTGAGGGACAAGGACCTGAGTTGGTTGAATTTCACATGGTTGATAGCTCTGCATCTGTGCTATGGAGCAGTGACTAATGGAGGTACAAGGATTTGCTGTGGACACTTGGTCTCCAGGATTGCAAGGAATTTGGGTTTGTTCAACAATGAAGAAATGGAGCTGTTTGGAAAACCAATTATGTGTAAGTCTGTGGAAATGAAGAATTTTAGCTATTTGAGGGATGAAGATATTGGGTTGATCAAGGGACGTCCTGAAGCTATGGAAGTGGAGCCCTTATGCATTTTGATTGATGATGTGCACGAATGAAAACCCGTCGGGGTTGTAGGATAACACGGTGTGGTTCTGTTTGTTGATGACCAGTTCGTTGGTCTTGATTTCAAAACAATTCTGAACATGTTTGAACAATTTATGGTCTGTATTTTGGGTACCTCTGTTGGTACCCAGTCACTCAACATTTGAAACACTTGCACCACCACCACGATCGGCACAATGGTTGCCAAACTTGAAACAATTTGAACAAACTCATTATTATCTATGATTATAAAAGCTAACATAATGTGTTGTGACACATTACAAATTTTGTGGAAATTTGTTTGTTGAATGATGTATGAATACAGGATATGAATGAATGATCCAAAAGGTGGACAAAAACTTAGAGATTCCTCGGGAAAAAACAAAACATACCCGGGATGTACCGTTATTATTTATTTATTTTTCCCGTTATACTTTATTTTTAATTCTAAAGCATTAGGGGCAATGCTTAATTTAAGTATGGGGGAAGATAACTTGAAAAATAAAATAAAATAATACTAAAACATAAAAAATTATAAACTGTTACAACAAAGTTGCATAAAAAGCGCCGCTTTTGGCAAAAGAACGCCATAGTTATAACAAAAGACCGACACACATTCTAGCAATGTACGCTGATTACGGGGGTATAATAAAATTGGAAATAACTAAAAGATTTTAAAGAAAATGTATCCGAGACAATCATAAGAAGTCTGAATTGGGATTAATGACATTATTTGCGCATTTCATGACCATTACCACTATAAATGTGAGGAATTCGAGCCTATATCGGCATATACCTTTTATGCTTGATTTCTTTGTTTATGAGTGTGCCGATAATTTATGTGATTCTAGAACTTGTATTAGAAATCATTATGAGACCGCAGTGAGATTACATTCGTGTGACATAAGTATTTTTATATGATAAGAGGCAAAAATTAGGAAATACACCAAAAAAATAAGCCATCCATTTTCTAATCGAAATTTAATCGTTTAGCACTCACTTTTAGTGCTATTATCCATTAGATACACCTTCTAAGCTTTAAACTTTTCGTTTCTATTAAACACCAAGAAAAATAACCAAAAATATGTTGCTTAGTCGAGAATATGAGAATTAGAATATATATAAGAAAAAGTCTGGTTGAATACCAATTACGATGAGTATGAAGAGTGGACGCTTTATGTTTGTTATATTGTGGTTGATAAGAAAATAAATAAATAAATAAAGAGAACTATGATTTCCCGACTTAAGTTTTTACAACAATTATCCCATATCTAAATCCATACCTTATAACCCTTAAACTGAATAAAAGTCCTCTTTGATATTGATACTTGGTGTTTACGCCATGTCGGTGCAGTTTTGTTTCTTTTTACAAGCATACGGTAAATCTATAAGTTATGACTGAGCTATAAGAGTAAATTACACACCAAAAACTATTTCTATGAGTGCTTGAGTGAATTGAAAAATATACACTTTCGTGAGGTGCATGTCATGTTATTCTTGGTTGTCTTGGATATACATAAATATATTTGAAACTTATACGAGACTTGATTTTTAAAAGACAATTTTTATATGCTTGAGGGCAAGCATTGGTTTAAGTATGGGGGAGTTTGATGAGTCTCGTATTATACATATTTTTACCCCTGATATTATGTGAAATATATGATATATAACCATGTTATTACGACTTTTGGTACTTATTATGAAAATATATGTGCAGGACAATAGTTTGGAGGAAAGTACGAGAAACGCACGAAAAGGATGATTTTATGGACATATAAGGAAAAATACATAGTTTGGACTAAAACACGCCGCTTACGGGTGCCCTTGATCAACTATATATACATGAGTCAAACATGAAGAGCGCTGACTATATTTTATAAAAGCGTCGGTTACGCGAAACAAAGCTCGCCGGTTTTACACCAAATGCTCGGCGTACTTCACATGACAGTTATATCTTCTACATCAATGAGCTACTTCAATGATGAGACCGATCGTTTGCTTGTAATAACTGATCAGGGACGTGATAGGGTTCCATTTACACTATAAATAGAGGCACAAGTCGTGACTCTAAGACACACCTCAACAAAGAAACACACTTGATCATTAGAAGAAGTTTGGTAGTGGTTTGCACCAAAACCACTAGCTAAAGCCGGAGAAACACTTAGAGAACGCAGTTGGAACGTGAACACATTTGGAAAACTCGGTATAATTACAACATCACTTGTTTACTTAGTTTACTTTTACAAGAATATGGAGTAGTACTTTTACGTTTGTTAGAGGCATCTTTGCCATGAGTTGAACCCGTATATGTATTATGACTATTGAATCTATCTTTTATGTATTTGATATATTATGGTTTAGACTCCTATCATATGTCTTGATTGGTCATTATAATTATTTACAGGTCAAAAGATGCAATTTTATGAATCGTCTGTCTATAATGAGTCATTGCTATACTTGTGAGAATTAGATAGTAAAGCATATGATAACCTCAACCATAACTTGTTTAAAGACTAGCCTCACGTCTAGCGACTTGGTTAGGAAAAATGCATACTTGATATTTCATGCTTGGACCATACTTTATGCACTTTATGTATCTAGGATCATAGGCCGAAAGGAGATTTTTTTACATCAAGGAGATGTATTAGTTTACATGATCACCAGTCATGTTTTGCTTCTATGCTTTGTCCAAGTATTGTCTATGATACACATGCTCATTCATCTTATGTGCTTCGCCTTTAACAAACATACTTTTAATATCAATTGGGAAAACATTTCAAAAATCTTAAATCCAACAAAAACGGTTTTAGTGATAAGTGACAATCATTTGAATCTAATTTTGTTATCTTTAGCTAACTATAAGAACAATCACCTCTCTTGGGATGACCTGATCTTACCTCAAACCTTTACTATAAACGGTGGTTATACTTTACCCAAGTGTTTTATGAATTAAGGAAATGATAAAATTAGTCTTATAAATTTAAAGCTTTTTAAACACATCAGTTGGGTATTTGTGCAATGAATCCGGCTAAGCAGGTTATGTGGGATGCATCTATTTCTGAGGGAGTTTTGCCTCAGGATTAGGGTTGTGCATGGCTGTGACAACTCTAGCACCCTCTTCGCTTCCTTAAACTCTGAACTCCTGAGCTTCTTGGTTGAGGAGATGGTTCGAGAACGTGATGTTCGTCATGAGACTGTGTAGGTTCTTCTGTGTGAGTGAGGTCATTCACCTGGAGAGGTCCAATGTGATAGTTGGTTATATCTAAAATTTGAGGAGGTTGTTCACTAGACATGTTTGGTTAAGAAACTTATACAGAAATGAAAAAAATTGAGGTTTTTGAGTGAGAAATGAGGGAAAATATGTAAAAATTTGCGATAAATTTATGGCTATTTTGTATCATGTCCCTATGGATGGTGCCATGTTTACGTATGGTATGTTAAATCGGTATTAAGAGATAGGTTTGGATGGTTTTGTTGTGTTTAACGGTAAGGACCCGATGAGAATGATTGAGATCAAGAAGCTCGGGTAACACTTAAACAAAGACCATTTGAGACTGCTGTGAGACGGTATTTGACCAAGTATGTGAAACTTATAAAGATGTGTGTAACGCCTTTTATTTATAAAAATGTGAGTAGGGTTTAGAGATAAACCCTTGAGAGATGATCAACGGCTGCGGGGGAGTCAAGTGTTGATCATCTGGAGAGCAGACAAAGAGGACATGCAGGCTCTACTCCTTGGCTCGTACAAAGCAATACTTGTCATGCGTCCCCATTGTATGATGTCAGATGGTACATCTTAACCGCTGGTAACAGTTTAGAAGCAGTAGTACTATGTGTGCATCATAGCCTAATAATTTACGCTAGCTCTAGTGTAGCCTGGGATTATAGCTGGGCCACTATCGAATGTTTATTCATGGCTTTAATAATGAGTTTGATTGGTGTTTATATTTGATAAGCATCCTTTTTCTCTCTCCTTTATAGCTAGCTCCTTTTTCTCTCTCCTTTATAGCTTGGGATTATAGCTAGCTCCTGTAAACTTGTAAATACGCATCCTTTTTCTCTCTCCTTCCTCTCTCTTCTAACAAACATTCCCATGCTTTTCCACCATTCAAAAACATGTAAATCATTCAATTACACTCAAATCTATACGTACTTTTCATAATTGATTAGTGTAATAGAATCAGCTTTCGATTCCGCATCTAGTGGTGTAATTTTCCCCAAATTTTAACAAGGTTTGTTATAAAACCCAGTTATTGATTTTGGGGCCAAAATTCACATTTCTAATTCCTACACTCATTTTCAACTATCGGTTAGATTCCGGTTATATTCTTAGTGTTTAATTGTTCGTTTTGTGTCCAATTGGTTGATATTATGTCGGCTAAAGGTAGACAATCTAAGAGGAAGACTCGTTTGCCTAATAGGTTAAAGGATACTGTATGTGAACTGAATAGTAAGAAGAAAAATGATGTGAAAAGTGTGGATGGGGCTGATTGTTCAGAGATTAGGGATGATAGTGACGAATTGGGAATGATGAAGAGTGTTGCATGGGTTAGTAGAGAAAAGTTAGTTGAGGTGATTGATGTGAATAAGGAAGGTGATGTTATTGAGGTAGGAGATGTAAATGGAGAGGGTAATAAGAGTAAGGATGATGCATGTTCAACTGATGATGGAAGTATGAATGAGAAGGAGACTCATATGGTGATGAGGTACAAACCGAGGTTATTGATGCAGGTTCTAATACAACATCTGGTAGCAAGGCTGTAAGTGATACTAATCCTACTACCCAATCAAATGTTTGTTCTGACAATGTGAGTAACCATACTGATGTGGATAGTAGTGATAAGAATTCATATGCTAAAGTTTTGAAGAAGGATGTAAACACTAGTATTAATGAACTTGTATACATTGCCCCTATTATGAATAAAGATGATGAGGAAACTGTTGTTTTTAATGAGGAAATTGTGAAAATAGGAAGTTTGAAATGGGCTAATACTATATGTGGCTATTTTGTGGGGATGAATACGGGAATCCATGAACTTAGGTACCACATTAGAAGGATGTGGATTAGATTTGGATTAAAAGAGGTGACAGATAATGGTAATGGTATGAATCTCTTCAAGTTTAGAGATGAAAATAGAATGAACCAGGTGCTGAGTCAAGGTCCATGGATGGTAAATAGTAGACCACTATTTATGCAAAAGTGGGATCCTGATATTGGCATGTTGAAAGTTGAACCAGTGAAGTTACCAATTTGGGTCAGATTTGTTAAAGTTCCAATGGAAGCATGGAGTGTAAAAGGAATCAGTGCTATAGCTAGTAGTATTGGAATACCAAAAATTATGGATCAAGTAACTGCTAATATGTGTCAACTAGGAGTGGGTAAAACTTACTATGCAAGGGTGCTAGTAGAAGTTGATGCAGCAAAAGAATTGAAGTCTACAATCAAAATTGAATATGTTGATAAAGATAAGAATGTCAAAGGATCTAAGGAAGTTTTAGTTGAATATGAGTGGAAACCAAAAAGATGTAGCCACTGCAAAGTCTTTGGCCATGGAACTGTTGATGAACTTAAAGAGACAGAGATTGCAAAAGAAAAAGAATAGAAAGAAACGAGTGATTTCCAGAATAAAGGTTTCAAAGCAGTTCAAAATAGGAAGAAGAATGTGATGCAGCATAAGAGAAATGGACATAATAAGAGTTATGGTCCACAAGTTCAAAGACAAGAATATAGGAAAAGAGAGGGTGGTTATGACAAGGGTAAAGGAAAGGCAACTGATGAAGTGAATGGTAATACACATAAGGATAGTTCTTCAGGTAACACAGGTGATGGTACAAGTTAGAATAGGTATGAAGTTCTTAGCAATGAAGAAATTGAGGAAGGTTGTGACGTAAAGTCATTAAAAATAAACTAGTGGTGGATGATTTGTTGAACAAAAAAGTACAGCCTACTTGTGCAGAATTGAAAAGCTGGACTCATGGAGGACTACTTTAAAAGACAATGGGAAATTGATAGGATTAAAGAACAGGAGAATAAGAAGGATAATGGAGAGGAAGTAATGGAAGGAAGGAATGAGATGGCTCAAACAATGGCTAATGATAATGTCATTGGTTTGAGTAATAATGTTCTGAATTAAGGGTGCTATTGCAAGCCTGATGTTCTCTCAATAATAGTTTTATGGATTTTAAGCTATTAACATGGAACATTAGGAGTATGAATAAAGGGACAAAACAAAAAGAAGTAAAAAAGTTGATTAGGGAGGAAAGAATTCAGGTTTGTGCAATTTTGGAAACTCACATCAAACCTCATAAGTTACCTAAGATCTGTGAGAATACTTTTGGTAATTGGAATTGGATGTCTAATTTCAATCATAGTCCTAATGGATGTAGAATTATAGTTAGCTGGGATAGTAGTATGGTGGATGTTGTGCTGTTACACTCTCCCAAACAATCTATTCTCTGCATGATTGATATCCTTTCTAACAAAACTAAATTCTTCTGTAGCTTTGTCTATGCCAATAATATAGGAAAAGAAAGAAAAGAGTTGTGGAAAGACCTTAATAGGGATCAAAGAATGGTTAGTGGACATCCATGGGTGATCGTTGGAGACTTTAATGTTACTTTAAAGACAATGAAGCACTCTGTTGGTGGTTCTACAATCACTAATGATATGCAAGACTTCATTGACTGTGTTAACAACATTGAAGTGGAGGATATTTGCAGCTCTAGAGTATCCTATACATAGATCAAGTCACCATCTAACCCACAAACAAGTATTCTGAAGAAGCTGGATAGGGCAATGATTAATGATGAGTTTATGAGTATATTTCCCATGGCAAGGGCTGAGTTTATGCCATACATGGTTTCTGATCATAGTCTAGTGGTAATCAATTTTCTATCAAGTACAGAAAGAAGAAAGAAAGCCTTTAGATTTTCTAACTTCATAGCTGGTAAAGAGGAGTTTTTAACTACTGTGGCTAGTAAATGGAAGTGCAATGTTCAGGGATTCAAAATGTACCAGCTAGTGCTAAAATGAAGAATCTCAAGTGGCATCTGAAGAAGTTGAGCTGGAATAATGGAAATTTACATGAAAGGGTTGAGAAGAATAGGGAGAAATTAAGGGCTGCTCAGATGTTAGTTTATGCAAATCCACACTGTGCTGAATCAAAACTCCAAGAAACCATTGCTTTAAAAGAGTATAATGAAGTAGTGGATGATGAGGAACAATTTTAATTTCAAAAGGCTAAAGTGGAGTGGATATGTAAAGGGGACAGGAATAATAAATATTTTCACAAAGTATTGAAAAGTAGAAATCAACAGAATAAGATAGTAAGTATCACTAATGATGAAGGAAGTGTTCTAGAGGGAGAGGAAATGGAGAATCATTTTGTAAACCACTTCAAAAACTTTCTTGGAAATTCTAATGGCAATACTGAATGGAACCTGGAAAGGGTGTTTGGCACTACTCTGAATACTGATGAAGCTAATGAAATGGTGAGGAATGTTACTGATGCAGAAGTTAAGGATGCTATGTTTGATATAGGTGATAATAAGGCCCCTGGTCCTGATGGCTATACTTCTACTTTCTACAAAAAAAACCATGGAAAATTGTGGGTACTGATCTGTGTTTGGTAGTAAAAGAATTTTTTTCAAACTGGAAAGCTACTTGGGGAAGTGAATGCTACATTGGTGTCTCTGATTCCTAAAGTTCCTCATCCAAGCAAAGTTACTGAGTTCAGACCAATTGCATGTTGCAATGTGGTGTACAAATGCATTAGTAAAATTCTCACAAACAGAATTAAGGAGAGTCTAAGGAGAGTCTAAAGAAGTTGGTGGATTTGAACCAAAGTGCCTTTATTCCAGGAAGATTGATTCAGGATAACATTCTTATCACTCAAGATCTGCTCAAAGGTTATGATAGAAAAAGTGGCCCTAAGAGATGTTGCCTGAAGATTGACATTGCAAAAGCTTATGATACAGTGGAGTGGAACTTCCTTAAAGAGGTATTTACTCAATTTGGTTTCTATAATAAGATGATTCAATGGATTATGGTTTGTGTTACCACTTCTAAGTTTACTTTATGTATGAATGGAGAAAGGAAAGGGTATTTTAATAGTGGTAGAGGTCTAAGGCAAGGAGAACTTATATCTCCATATTTGTTCACCCTTATAATGGAAGTGTTTACTCTTATGATGAGAAAGAATGCTCAACAAGGAAGATTTAAGTACCACATGGGTTGTAAAGAACTGAAACTAACCCACTTGTGTTTTGCTGATGACCTACTTCTTCTCTGTCATGCTGATGTGAACTCTGTAACTGTGGTTAAAAACACTCTAATGGAGTTTAGCAAGGCATCTGGTCTTCTTCCAAACATGGGTAAAAACACTGCTTTCTTTGGTAATGTGGATAGTGGTGAAAGGAATGGAATCATTGATATTTTACCATTCAGTGTGGGAAAATTTCCAGTTAAATACTTGGGTGTACCTCTGGTTACTAAAAGAATTGGAGCTAAAGAATGCAAGCAACTCATTGATAAAGTCAAAACAAAAGTAAATGACTGGAAGAACATATATTTGTCATATGCAGGCAGACTTCAATTATTTGCTTCTGTTTTATCCTCAATGCATGTATATTGGGCTGCTGTTTTTCTTCTCCCAAAGTCAGTTATATATGATATTGATACAGTGTTAAAAGGGTTCTTATGGTGTAAAGGAGAATTGAGGAAAGGTCAGGCAAAAGTAGCATGGAAAACTGTATGTACTCCTAAAAGTCAAGGTGGCTTGGGTTTGAGAAAATTAGACACATGGAATGGGCTTTGATGACTAAAAATCTATGGAGTATTGATGCAGGTAAAGAATCTATTTGGGTAAAATGGGTGAATATGTTCAAACTTAAAGGCAGAAGTATATGGGATGTTCAAAAAGATAAGAATGATAGTTATATGTGGAAGTCTATACTTGATTTGAGAGAAAAAGTTAAAATTAGTATATGGAAGGAGTTAGGAGATGGTAGAAGTACTAACATATGGTTTGATCAGTGGTGTAACATGGGGGCATTGAACATTATTGTTAATAGAAGAGACAGGTATGATGCTATGTTCCATGAGAACATGACTGTGTGTGATATGGTTACTAATGGTGGGTGGAATTGGCCTAATGAATGGATGGAAATTTTCCCTGAAATTTACAATATTCCTATCCCAACCCTCATAAGTAATTGCCGGGATAAAACCAAATGGAAAGATCATAAGGGTAATTTTGTAGACTTCTAAGCCAATCAAGCCTAGATGAAGTTAAGTCAGCAGAACAGTGAAGTCTTGTGGCATAAAGTGGTATGGTTCTCACAAGGTAATCCAAGATTTGATTTTGTTTTGTGGATGGTAATCAGAGGAAGACTATAAACACAAGATAGGATCATGAACTGGAATAGCAATAAAGATATGAAATGTTCTTTGTGCAATAAGGTTAATGATTCACACAGACACTTATTCTTTGAATGTGAATTTTCTAGAAGTATATGGGATGAGATAAAAAAGAGAATGGAGGATAACAACATGCCTACTATATGGGATGAGGTAATTGATCATTACATCAGCAGACCTTCCAACAATTCAATTAGAAGTGTGCTCAATAGAATTATTCTTGCAACCTCAGTTTACTACTTGTGGAGAGAAAGAAATTCAAGAATATTCACAGGTGAGATTCAAAATAATGAAACTGTTATGAAGATCATTGTTGAAAGCATCAGACTATAACTTCTTGGTTTAAGATTTAAAAAGTCAGTGAATGTTGATAAAGTGGCAAATATTTGGATGGTTGATATGAATGTGTGCAGAAGTTAAGGAGTGTTTGGTATAATGACACAAGTCAAAAATTAAGTGCAGGCTGGAATAAAAGAAGTGTTTATTTTTCAATTCAGGCCATTACAATGGGTTGACACCTTGTACCTTGGAGTCCTATCTGGTGTTACTATACCTATGATGCCTAATATGTTTGTTTTAGTCTGGCCTTGGGAGGGGGCTAAACATCATATTTGGATAATAGGAGGTCTAATTCAGTAAGGATGTACCATAAAGTAGGGTCACCCATTGTGAAGGGTAAATGGTCTTGGAGGGGAGTGTAAGCAGTGTGGAATTGAGAGTGGTGAAAGATGACACTTCATGGTCCATGCTTTACATTCCCACAGGAGGAATGGTTGGTCCTCACTGGAGGAGAGTGTTCCTAGTTACATGAAGCCATTCTTTGAGATGGAAATGTAGTGTAACTAGCAGAGCCCTTCAGTGGAGGGGTTACGGGTGCCTAGTGAAGCAATTAATCTTCTTTGCTATTCTTGCTGTGGGTGTTGGATGAGTGAGTATAGCAAAAAGATAAGATGGAAATGTAGCAAGATGGTGGGTGCAACAAAAGTGAATTTAGGAGTTGTATGTTGGTAGTTTAGTGGTTGTGAGCTAAATGCTTTGTTTTTAGTTTGTTTTCAGTGTTGTCAGACTTCTTTGTGTAGTCTTAGCAGATATCGGATAGAAGGATAGAATGTTGGTTTGTTTTAGCAGGTGAGGGGTATGCCCTAAAATCCTTTGGTGTTATTCTTATATTGTAAAAATTGTTGGATGATTAATATAATTCACTTTTGCTCCAAAAAAAATATTTGATAAGCTTGTACCATTAATATTAATGCGCTATCAATAGCAATAAGAACAATACCAATAGGATTGCGAACATGAAACAATAGCTTTTTGATTGTGGTGTTGACAGAGCTCCAGGCCCAGACGGTTTTAATTTTCGGTTTATTCGCATGTTCTGGGATCACTTAGAGGACGATTTTTTCAAAATCTTGTCCAGTTTTTATGATTCGGGAGAGATTAGTAGCGGCTGTGGTTCTTCATTTATCAATCTTATCCCCAAAATTAAAAATCCCACAGGTTTGAAAGATTACAGACCCATCACTTTGGTGGGTGTGATTAGTAAGGTGATTTCTAAGGTGCTGTCGGAACGCCTTAAGAAAGTTATTGGTTTGGTTATTGCGGAGGATCAGACCGGGTTTTTGAAAGGGAGGAACATTTTGGATGTGCCGTTAATGGTGAATGAGCTTTTGTCTTGGATTAAACGAAACGGGAAGAAAGCTTTTATGTTGAAAATAGATTTTGAAAAAGCGTATGACAATGTTAATTGGCGCTTTTTAATTTCTATTCTTCAGCAAATGGGTTTCCCGAGGAGGTGGTGTATGTGGGTCGAGGCCATTCTTAAATCGGCTAGATCGGCGGTGCTTGTGAACGGGTCGCCAACGTTTGAATTTCAATGTGAAAGGGGGTTGAGACAGGGCAACCCTTTATCTCCTTTTTTATTCTTATTTGTTATGGAAGCCTTGTCAAGTCTTTTCATTAAAGCCATTATGGAGGGTGAGTTCAAAGGTATCAAGGTGGGTAGAGAGGGTCCGCTTCTTTCTCACTTTTTTTATGCGGACGATGCTCTTATCTTGGGGGAATGGTCTAAATTAAATATTGACAAGATGGCGCGAATCCTTCGGATTTTTTACATGTGTTCGGGCTTAAAAATTAATATCCATATATCCAACTTGTTTGGTTTGGGTACGAATAATTTAGAAGTTGTTGAGATGGCTAAGTTGTTGGGTTGCCAGATTGGGGATGTGCCTTTTGAGTACTTGGGTATCAAAGTCGGAGCCAATATGAACCGGTGTATTAATTGGAGAAAGGTGGTTGAAGTTTTTGAGGGGAGGCTTGCTTCTTGGAAGGTTAAGCTTTTGTCTATCGGGGGGAGGGTAACACTTATCAGAGCGGTCTTGGAGAGCCTCCCAGTTTATTATTATTCTCTTTATAAGGTTCCTTCCAAGATTATAGATACACTTGAAAAACTTATGAATCGTTTCTTGTGGGCGGGCTCCGATTCCATAAACAAAGTTCATTAGGTGGCATGGGAAAAAATTGCTTCGCCAAAAAATGTTGAAGGTTTGGGGATTTCTAAACTCAAAGATTCGAATGATGCTTTACTTTCAAAATGGATTTGGAGATTTAAACATGAAGATAATAGTATATGGAAAAAGGACCTTTTGGCGTGTCACCCGTGTAGGCGTAGGTGGTCGTTTCTTCCTATTGCTAGTGGTGCTAGTGGATGTTGGCCTGCCGTAGTTCGGTTGGGCGATAAGCTTCGGTTTGGGGAAATTTCTTTTCATAGCTGCTTTAAAGGTCAGTTGGGCGATGGTAATTCGATTAGATTTTGGTTGGATCATTGGATTATGGATGGACCTTTAAAGGAGAAGTTCCTGAATATTTTTGGCATTGATTCTTACAAGGATTGTTACGTCCGAGACAAGTGGGTCGGCCCGCCGGAGTCGGGTTCCTAGGCGGTCATTGATCAGACGCTGCCGGTGTCATCCGAGTGCTGCTCTGAGTGGGCTGAATTGGCTGTTGTTTTAGATCGAGTAGGTGTGCGTCAGGGGTCAGACGGGTGGTCTTGGTTCGGGTCTAGTGCAGCTCCATTTTCGGTAAAAGCAGTCAAGTTTTTCCTGCAAAAACACATGTCTTATGGTGATTGGTATAGGTTTAAGTCGGTTTCTTGGGTTCCCTTGAAGTGCAACATTTTCGCTTGGAGGTCCGAGATGGATCGCATTCCTACCGCCAGCCCTTTAGCCAGAAGAAATATACATGTCGGCCACCAGGTTTGTCCTCTCTGCAACTTTGATGTTGAGTCTTCGCTGCATCTTTTTTCGGGCTGTGGTTTCTCGTATGGCGTTTGGTATGCTTTAGGGAAGTGGTGCGGCTTGGATTCGGTTATCACGTTCGATAATCGGGATCTGTTGGAGCTTTATAAGCAATGGACAGGTAGTAAAGAAGGTCGAAAGCTGGTCCAAGGCATTTTTATCATTGGCTTTTGGGTCTTGTGGGGTGCCATAAATGACAATATTTTTAATAGGAAAGATCCGAAGGTTTTCGAGATAGTTTTGAATGTGAAATCTTTGTCTTTTCTTTGGTACAAGCATATAGGGTTAGATCCAAAAATATTGTGTGGAAGGATTGGGTTGTTTCACCCTTGTATATGATATAACTTTTTTTGTGGTGTTTGGCGGTCCTCGGTTTGAGGGCTCGTCTGTGTGAATGAAAGTTAAAGTTCAAAAATAATAATAATAACAATAATAATAATAATAATAATAAAAAAAAAAAAAAAAAAAAAAAAAAAAAAAAAAAAAGTAAGGACGCATTTAAATTTTTTTTTTGAAAATTAACTTTTAAATAAAAAGCAAAACTACTAGTATCTTACATTCCAACTATATTTATATTGTTTTAATTAATACGCTTAATTTGTTTTAATCAACATTCCAACTATATTTATATTGTTTCAATTAATACGCTTAATTTGTTTTAATCATTTTATTCATGGATTACCTGTGACACGATGTTGGCTCAAGCCGGTTTTAGTTGTCTACACGACTAGACAACATTTCCATGATCACTTTTAGCTTATATTGACGAATAATATTCTTTTTAATTGGAAAATTGTTCCGTAAAAGTGTGTTCGCTTGAGTGCAGATTTTAGTGTCTGGCGTGCACTATCTTGACTAAAAAAATATAAAAAATTAGGCATCAAAGTTAGTCCATCAAATCAAAACTTTTGTCCATTTTTGGGTGCTAAACTTTAAACTATTCAGACGGCATGCATTATGATTTGTATTATTGGTTTTTGTTAACTTCACGGAATTGTTAATTCGTGCGTTCAATAATTGACGTATGTCGGGTCAAACTTGCATATATTTCATGGTCGAATTCAACAATTCTTTCATTTGATGATTGGGTTGTCACTTATTAGGCTTTTGCTTAATGACCCTATTACTCTATTTAGGGTTTATACGGTATGTCTATAAAACAGTTTGCTTTCGTTATTACTAGTTACCCCTAACAGGTATGTGAAGGTAAACTGAAGTAACTCAAACAAAAAAATCGATTACCAAAACCATAATCGACACTATTTTTTCATATTATCAAAATCGACATAGCAAGCAAATAGATTTGCTCGCTACTCCACTATTTGCTCGCTACTCTACCATTTGCGACATAACAAGCAAATACATTTGATGCTACTTCACCATTTGCTCGCCACCTTCGAAGTAGCTTAATTATTGAAAAAACTTTGACGGTCACTATTTGCTCGTCACTTTTGAAGTAGTTTTTATAAGTAAGTTTAATTATTGAAAAAGTTAGATAAATTGTTATATTTATCCATTTTTGTTGACTTTGTTAATATACCAACTTATTAGTGGCTTTGTAGCATGCGTAGACTATAACCACATTCATTAACAACAATTATAAAATTAGTTTTTTTTTAATCAACAAGAATGACAACTTGGTTGTGACAAAATGGTTAGTTAAGTAGTTAACTAAATAGATGCACAAGACGGCTCTACATGTAATTCACAATAAATGACTAGAAATAAACATTTGTTCAAGAAAAGGTTTTGCTTGGTACATTGAGATTTGCTTGATACATTTTAGGCAAGTAAATGGGATGAAGAGCAAACAATTTTACTTGATAAAATTTTAAGCAAGCAAATGGGATGAAGAGAGTGAGCAAATGGTATAGAGAGCAAACAATTTTGCTTGCTACATCCACTTGTTAACACACGAAAATGTTTTAAGTAAGCAAATGATATGGAAAGAGCGAGCAAATGAGACGGAGAGCAAACAATTTTGCTTGCTACATCCACTTGTCAACAAAGAGAGTGAGCAAATGAGCATGGAGTTTGCTTACCAAGTCAACGTGTCACTATCTTATTAAATTTAAAAATAAAAAATTAACACGTGTCAAAATTTGAAAGAGTGGCAAGCAAAAAATGTGACAAGCAAACCAGTTTACTTGCTATGTCTATTTTCGTGAAACGTTTTTTAAAAGTCAACTTTAGTAATATGCTTGTTGTAATATCGTTCATTTCAAAATTTTCTTCAAAAAAGAAAAAGTTAAATGACTCACTAGAAGTATAAAGTATGTTTGGTACTATATGTAGAGTTGAGATCAATATAAATCTTATATTTGCCATAAATTTAATAAATCAATCTTAGTTATTCATTTTTATCAAAATTAATAAAAAATCATTTTCCACATTCTTTTTAAAATGACATATCTTGCAAACGTTAAATATTCAAGCTACAAAAAATAAACTATCGTGACGAAAATTAAATTACCTTTATATAGATATGCACTTATATATACTTTTGATGAATTTTGTTTTTTCAAAATTTCCGTCCAGAAAAATCGTATGTGATTTGTAAAAAATCAAATCACACGTGATTTTTACAAATCACAATTGATGTTTCTGGGCGGAAATTTTGAAAAAAAAAAATTTAAAAAGTATATAGAAGTGTATATATATAGAAAGATAATTTAATTTTCGTCGCGATAGTATGATTTTTTTCGCATGGCAACTACTGGTTTGCGAGATATTTAATTTTTAAAAAATGAGTGAAAGTTCTTTCTTTTTTATTTTTTTATTTTTTTTATATAAAAAATTTGAATGAATAAGATTGGTTTATTGGATTTATGATAAACATGAGATTTATATTGAACTTTTGTATGTTTGTATCATTTTATTTTTCTTTAACGGGCTGTATCATTTGAAATCGAGTAATTACTTCTTTTATTGGTATAATTTCTTTGGCTTGACGCACTAGATCGTATATTATTGGTCGAGTGCCATTCATAACTGATTTCCAAATTGGTCGACTTCAACATGGAGTTTGTGCAAACATCGGTCGAAGGAAACGGAAAAGCACAGTCGGTTCCTAAACCAACCGATATTATGATTGTGAATGTGTAACTTATTTTGGATTTAATAATAAAAGTTTTGGAAACTTAATGTTTCTAAGCCTTCCACATCAGCAATATCTATACTACATATAAAGGAAAAATAGTTAATCTTGAAAAAATGGTCAATCTTGAAAAGTGGAAATCTTGAAAAATCTTATTAAAGGAAATTATGAAATATAATTAATACTCTTATTAAAACACTCATTACTTAAAAGTACAATGATTTATTCACAATGTACAACCAATTAAAAACATATCTACCAAATTAAATACAACCAATTAATACAAATCACAAACCGGGTTGACCTAGGACGCTTCAAACCAGACGGGTTGAACCGGTTTAATTTGATCCATTTTCGACCCAACCTAGCAAGTTGTCCCGGTAATTTTTCGACCGGAACGGTTAACCCGGTTGAACCACCCAGGTCGAACCGGGTTTCAAGACATTATGTTTAATTCCTAAATATTGAAACTTTTATTATTTTTCATTTGTAACCTATAAAATTTTTTTGATGAATAAACTATTTGTCGCTATAAAGAATGTTGGTCAAGTCTTGAAAAGTGAAATTTTGAAAGTTAAAGGTGAACGAAATGCATAGTATAATTAATACTCTTATTAAAATACCCATAACTTTAAAGTACAATAATTTATCCACATTGTACAACGAATTAAAAGTATATATATCAAATTAAAAACAACCAATTAAAACACCCCTTACTAAAAACTACAATAAAATTTTCGCAATGTACAATTTAAATAAGCTACAACATAATCTAAATATAAAATAATTAACACACTAATTAATGTTATTTTATAAATTATACAAATTAATAAAACACACAAAGCTTCATACAAGCTAACAAGTTGATGGTACATATAGTTTTGAAAACTGGATCGGACCAACGGGTTCAACTGGGAACCGGTGTCGCCACCGGTTCGTCTAACTAATAAAAGCCATACGAAAATATATATTTCAAAATGAAACTATTAATACACATCGAAAACCGGGTTGACCTGGGACGCTTCAAACCCGGCGGGTTGATCCGGTTTAATTTGACCCGTTTTCGACCAAACCCGTCTGGTTCACTTGATTTTAATCGACCCATTTTTTTGTCAAGAACGGTTCAAACCGGGTTTCAAAACATTATGTTTAATCTCTAAATCTTCAAACTTTTATTATTTTTCGTTTATAACCCATAAACTTTTTTTTTCACTAAATGATCTGTCGCTATAAAATCCCGTTGCTATGCACGCGTACTCGTCTAGTTTAGATAAACTATTCCTATAGATTTTCATTATTCATGTTTTCGTTATTCATGTAATTGTTTGACAAGTGATCTTGAAGCATTAATATTTTATATATTTAGGATTTTGCTAAATAATGTTCACTGGGCAATGTTTACTATAAATATAAATAAAATTTTTGACTTTGTTAAATAAAAAATGACATATATCTAAGTTAATTTTTATTTTCATTTATTGTGCATTAAATGCATAACTACTATAAATATGAAAAAACATATTGTTTAATGTTGCTTAAACATTGCCCAGTGGACAGTGTTTAGCAGCATAACTCTTTTCTATTAAACACACACAATTACTTCTTAAGTACGCCCCATGTGCTCCACTTCTGTAACTTCCTCCAAATAATCATCCAAAAATAATGTGCTCCACTTCTGCAACTTCCACCAAATAATCATCCAAAAATAACTCAAAAAATCAATTTCCATTGAATAATTAATTTCATAGCAATCAAATATACCTCCAAAAATAACTGATGGTGTTATATTCATGGAAAATCAATGTATATCAGTTTCGATTGAAGAATTCACCGATTCAAAATCATATTCAAATAAGGCGTTTTACTTCAATTCACGTGGAACCCTATTTTCGGCATAGATCATAACCGAAAATCCGAATAATTGTAAGCTGAATTTTTTATTTTGTTGATTTCGTTATAATTAGTTTATTTCGTTTTCAATATATTAGGTGTGGATAATTACAAATTAGTATCAATCTTTTGTAATTGATTTGATTAAATCTCAATTACGAAATCCTCTTACCGAAACCCTAAATTAGATTATTTGGGGCAACTGTGCTGAATGTTATTTTATTTTAAGAAAAACGTTTTCCAGATGATTTGTAATTTTTTTTGGTTTATATTTTTAAATGAGCAAGTGAATCATAATATTGATACCCTTCTAATATATGTTTGAACTATTTTTAGGAAATAATTGTGTATTTCATAACATTTATGAATCACACATTATAATTTATTTATTTACTCATACGAGTGAATCATACTATTAAATACATTCTAATTTGTCAATGATTTATTTTTAGGAACTGTTGTACTATATAATGAAGATAACCATGGCTCAAAATGTACAAATCAAACTGTATTCTTACTATCAAATACTAAAACAAAATGGCTACATTCGTATCCGGCTATATCAAAGATCTAAGTGCTGTGAAAGACAACATTTTGTTGCGTGTTCGAATTATGTCAACTTGGATGCAGCCCGTTTATGGGAAGCCTCATGTTATCAACATGGAGATGATAATCATGGATGAATAGGCAAGTATATATTATATTCTTATTATTATTTTGATATATAGATGTAAAAATTAGTCGATTAAACGCAATGTGAATATATGTTTGGTGCAGAATACTAAGATGCAAGCAACAATAAGGATGGCTTTAGTCAACGGCTTCAAGCATCAATTGGAAGAAGGAAATGCTGTGACTTTACAACGTTATAGTCTTGGAGAGATAAAGCCTCAATATCAAATGGTCAACCAAAGACTCCGGCTTAGTTTTCTGTCCAATACTTTTGTGGAAAAGTGCGCTGATTTCAGTGGATCACTGCACGGCTTTCAATTTCGTGCTTTTAAAACAATCATTGATTTAACTAATGAAGAAGGTATGTGTCTTTATTTTGTACTACCTATGTTATTCGTATGAGAAAGCGATTTGACACCGTATAGTACATATGTTATGGGCCAAGTTGTGGCATGCGCTAAACTGGACAACTACGACAAGAATGGAAAACCTGGAAAGAAGAAACATGTCACTCTCATCGATGCTGAGTAAGTAATTATCAAACAATATTTTGTTTGTTGTCAAAATGTACTCTATTATCACTTACCATTTTATAGTAATGTGGAAAACTAGAGGGGGGGGGGGGGGTTGAATAGTTTTGCGTCTTTTTTGTTTAATAAAAGTTTACTTTCAAAGAATTGATGATAATTTATAAAAACCTTTGAAGCTAAAGTATAGATACAAATTAATTCACATATGTCACATAGATACTACTTATTTAAAGTGTTGAATAGAAATTATAATTTCATATATCTCACTTAAATATAAGTTTGTATTTATATATGTATATGTGTTTTAATGATTGTATATACTTTTAATTTACTAGTGTATAATTAATGTTTTGAATGGAACCTAGTTTGATCTTTATGTGAAACCAATATATGCACAACACACAATAATAATAAAGTACGAGAAGCAAGTAAATAAACAAGTAAAGAATAAGAGATGGAAAGATCAAACCGAGAGACAAAGGATTTATAGTGGTTCGGCTACAAGGACACCTTCCTTGCCCTACTCCACTCCCCGAGCACCGAACTCGAGAGTTTTCTTCACTAAGTCAATAACCTCCCTTATGGCGGAGAAAACCGTACACACCAAATGCTTACACCAATTAACGACACAAAGCAAGATGTCGAGTTCTAATCGTAGCTAGAACCAATCTCACACCAAATAACACACCACAAATTTCTTCACACCTTTTACTTCTTCAATACGTCTTCACACCACGAGTATCTTCACGCCTTCACAAAATACTTCACGACTTCAATATCTTGCAACTTCACAACTTCAAAGCACCAATGTCTTCACAACTTCAAACCAATAGTATCTTTGCACCTTCAAGCCACTAGAGTCTTCACAACTTTAATCTACCAATGTCTTCAAGTCTTCTCCACTTGGAAGCTTCAATTTCTTCACTACTAGTCACTATAGCCACTCTCTCCTATCTTCACTACTCACCAACACTACTTCTTCACTTCAAACTCCACTTCACACTTACAACAATTCTAGATTCTACAACTAAATCTAGCAAACTAATACATACACCTTATTCACCAAAATATGAAAGATCAACAAGATGAAACAAACAAACAACTTAGATAGCAAGATGATACTAAGTTGTAATACTTCTAATAGAAGTATTCTTCTCTTTGCACTTGAGTGTTGAGGCTTGAATCACTTTGAAACAAAGATCAAAGTATATAAGATCAAAGGATTTTTAGAGGATGGAGAAGGATGTTTAGATCAGAAAGTTTATAGTGCAAAAAGGTGAGAAAAATATGTGGAATGATCCAATATTTATAGGGCCAGAAAATACTGTTCTGGAGCGTGCCGGTCCCCTTAATGATTAAGGGGGTCGCCTAGTAAAATTAAGGGGGCCGCCCTCCTGAACGTTGGATTTTCTTGTCCTTTTGTGAGGGGAATTTTTCTCGTTTGAGGGCACCAAGGGTTCGAGAATTGGAATTCTTGCAAGAAAAATATTAGAAGCACAAGCATGGCACAAGCAAACACATATATCATAATACCAACAATTAATAAGCATGGCAAAAGATAATAAGAAACACATATCAAGTCATTCATTGATAGAAAATGATTATGTCAACCCATAATCATTATTACAAAAGCCATAAATATATAATACTAAGACTAAGTATAGCATCCTATTGTGCTAACAAGGAGTGTCACCAAACTTTCTTGAATCCCAAAATGGTTGAAAAGTTTTATTTGAAAATGAGAGACATAAGCATATAAAATGCTTAGTGGTTTAGTGGAGATAAACTTTTGGTTGCATGTATGTTGGTGAGTTTGGAGATGTGGAACTTGTAGGTGGTGGGTTAGAGGTAGGATTTATTGATTGAAGGTTTTGATGTTGTTCAAGTGATGATGTTTGTTGAGATCTTGTAAGAAGATACTCAATCCAAATGAAGTGCTCATTCAAAGCAATGGTTTGTTGTTGAAGGAAGATACAACAAGGGCAATTGTTGACATGCTTCTCAACTTGGTTGATGTTGTGTGGTGATGATGGTGAGCTTGATTGGGGTGGATCCAAATTGCGTTGAGCAAGATGTATTGCTAAAAGAGCACTAAGCTCATGAGCCTCTTTTAGCTCCTCAACGAACTTCAAGTGTTCGGAGGAAGGTGATGATGGTGGAACAAGATGGTTGTCTTGGGTGAAGGTTTGAACATGCAACATAGGAATGGCATGTGAGGTTGTAGGATGTGGTGGTGGTACTCTTGGTGGTGGAGACATGGTTGAGCTTGGGTAGTCATGAAAACATGAAATGGGTGGAAGAGGTTCTCCAAGAGTGAGTGGTGTTTTTGTTGAATGAGCAACACGTGAAGTATTGATTGAGAGATTGGGATTATTGTTTTGGGATTGAGCATGCTCATCATAAGAAGAAGCATTAATGAGGGAATGAGTGGGTGATAGGTTGTGAGATGAGTCATTATTGTAGGTTTGAGGTTTAGTAGTTGGTTGACTTGGAACAACATCACTTGAGTTATGACAAGAATCAAGTTTCCTCCTCCAAACGGGTTTGACGGAGATCCTTGCGGTTCTTGAAATCTTAGGTTTTTGGTTGTCGGGAGATGACATGTTTGGGTGTAATGGCATTAATGATGGGAAGAGGGTATTTATAGTGTATGAGAAATGTGGTTTAGGAAGGTAAATTTTGAGGGATAGCATGGGACAAAATATCTTTGTGAATTTTGGGAAGTATAGGCTGAAATGGGTCAAAAAGTGATAAAGAAAACAGTATCCCCGACCATCAGATGGCCGGTCCCCTTAATCATTAAGGGGGTCGCCTTATATAATTAAGGGGGCCGCCCATCTGGTGATTCCAAGAATGCCAGAAATGGGTTTTTGGCAGAAAATTTTCAAAAAGGTTGTGTTTTTGGATTTGGATTCAAGTAAGTTCAACTCTTTGAGGCAATATAGGGCATACTATTCATGCATGTAAAGAGTGATATAGAAATAATTGAATTAGGCAATTAATTTCTAATAATCATGCTATCTATTAATTTATCAATTAAGATATGCAACTAAGAAGGCAATAAGGCAAATAAGTTAAATGTGTAACTATATGAAGATGACAACATTTAGTCTAGAGCAAACATGTTGATGATTGTTAACAAGTAACAAATAGGTGGATATGATTATATGGACTTCAAGACTTGTTACAAACAAAATCCATATAGGCAAGCCATGATTCTCATGAAATGATTTGATTCAATTGTGAATGTCATTTCCAATAGAAGTGTATGACACATGTGAGAAAGTCAAATGTGTTTTAAACAAAACGTTTTTAGTTTTATTCAACAATGCTTTGAAGTAAATTCAAGTGTGCATTACAATAACACAAATTGAGTTTTGTTTCATACCGTATATAAAAAAAAATTCAATCTTGTTTTTGATTAAAATAAGGTTGTGAAAGAAATTTTAGTTAAGTAAATTGTTTCAAGAAAAATAATATAGAAGAAAATATTTCATTCAAAAAGAGAGAAGTTTTAACCATGATCTTTTGATCATGATAATCAAGAAGTTGCAAGTGAAGGATTTGAAATGGAAGCTTATCATGCTCAAGAGAATCAATTAAGCCCATTGTCACACATAATCATCTCTAATGACATCTAAAGATATTAAAGTGAGATGATAGATATTTATGATCTAAATGCAACGGGATAGGAAGGAGCAAGGTAAAAAGTTCATGGATACAAGATAGACATGTGTATATATTTATATATATATATATATATATATATATATATATATATATGTATATATATATGTATATATATATATATATATATATATATATATATATATATATATATAAATCTCAATTATAATACATCTATTTATGCAACTAGTAAGATCATATAGCTTAAGTGTAAAGGTTCTACTATAGATCATAGAAGATAAAAAAATAATAGACTAAACAACAAGAAGGTTAATAATGCTAATATCATATATGCATATATTAGTGTTAATGATCTAAAAGCATGGCAACTTATAAGTTAAATCATATTCACATACTAATTAAAGCATTCTAAAATATAATGTAATATTGGCAAGTTTTTGAAAAGAAAACTTATCTCAGGTCCAGCTTTTCTTAAAGAGTGGGCATGACGGTAATGGAAGAAATCTTAAAAGTTTGTCCAAAACATGTCGAAGTAGCCAAGTAATATTCCAACGCAATAGAAATCAAGGGAGCTAGATCCGAGATGCTCCATCGATCACACCAATCATCACAAGTCGTGAAGGCAAATAAAAATTGTACTTTGGAGGCTTCATCTTGAAATAGTAACAGACACACCATGATACCAATACTCCAAGAGTGAAGAACAAAATGCCGAGACAAGAAGATTCCCGCAACGACGTCATAGGCGAAACATTTGCAGAATGTGAAACAACGTGATACAAACCAATATTCGTCGAAGGTAATAGAGCGAGATGAGTAAATCAACACGTAATAGACTCTTCGTTCGTTAATTACCTAAACATGATAAACAGCTTGGTACCCAGATTCTCATGGGTCCTAGTTGGTTAGATGAGAACATCCATTGCATTTGAATGCACATGATGAGGATGTCGTCGAAAAGTACAAGAATTCATCAATAGTTTGTTTTAATTAACAAACAATGACTTTCTTGACTAGAGTAATAAATAATGAATGTTAATAGTATTAGTTTTAAATTTATTCACTAGGTTTAACAAATTTTATTTGTTTTGATACATTTGTTGAAGGATCATTTATGATAAATCCTAAGCCGGTTTTATCAAAAAATGGCTTTTGAATGTTGAGAAGATATTTTAAAGATTTAGAACTATTTTCGAATTTTGCCAATGTTTTTGCTTTTTCATTTTCCATTTTAATTTCATGTTTGTAGTCTTGACATTTTTTACATTCAAGATCGATTTCAATATTACTTTTAAGTCTAGAAATTTTATCTTCTAAAATTATTTCTTTTTCAAAGTTGTTTTCAGCGGATGTTGAAAAATCGTTTTTAAAAATGATTTTTGAGTCAATGTTGCAAAAATGTTTGAAGTTGTTTTCCATTTTTGAAAATTCTAATATAAATTGATCATAGCAAAAATGTTTGGTTTTGGATTGTACCTTATTTGTAGTTGTACATTCTTCACATGCTATACGGTGATCAATTCCATTTTCCATGTCGCTCCATGTTTTGTTTGTAGTTTCACTTGGATCTAGAAACATGTAGTTCTTGCCATCAATACTTGTGTTCACATTTGTTTGAATATTCACATAAGCCGTATTATCATCGTCTTCTTTGCACTTGTTGCACCATGATTTATTCACGCTCTTTCTTAGGATTTGGCTCATGTATTCTTCGTTATAGATACCTTCAATGATCACATTTGAACTAGTAGTACATGTGTTTGTTTCAACTAAATATTTATTTACTAAATTTTCTAGATTAACTATTTCTTGTGCAATATCAAGTTTATCATCTTTGATTTTACATTTCTCTTGGTGAAACTTTAAAAGACATTTCCAATTATCATTTGCCGTTTTACAACGAAATAATCTTTCATATTTAACTCTTGGTAGGGTTTTGAAAATAAGTAATTTGGCTTTAGTGTTTTTTATCAATTTTAGTTTGAAGATTATTATATTGATTTTCAAAATCTATTTTGGTTGGTTTAAGATCACCAATTGAAATGATATGCCAAAGATCAAGATCTATTGATTTCACATAATTTTCAAATTTGTTTTTCCATTCAAGAAAATGATCATTTTCAAATAATGGTGGTTGTTGTGTAAATTCCCCTTCTAAATATTTTTCAAATTCCATAGATCGTTACAAGTTTTAAAATACAATCTATTTTAAAAATCTTGCTAGACGTGGCTCTTGATACCAATTGTGGAAAACTAGAAGGGGGGGGGGGTTGAATAGTTTTGCGTCTTTTTTGTTTAATAAAAGTTTACTTTCAAAGAATTGATGATAATTTATAAAAATCTTTGAAGCTAAAGTATAGATACAAATTAATTCACATATGTCACATAGATACTACTTATTTAAAGTGTTGAATAGAAATTATAATTTCATATATCTCACTTAAATATAAGTTTGTATTTATATATGTATATGTGTTTTAATGATTGTATATACTTTTAATTTACTAGTGTATAATTAATGTTTTGAATAGAACCTAGTTTGATCTTTATGTGAAACCAATATATGCACAACACACAATAATAATAAAGTACGAGAAGCAAGTAAATAAACAAGTAAAGAATAAGAGATGGAAAGATCAAACCGAGAGACAAAGGATTTATAGTGGTTCGGCTACAAGGACACCTTCCTTGCCCTACTCCACTCCCCGAGCACCGAACTCGAGAGTTTTCTTCACTAAGTCAATAACCTCCCTTATGGCGGAGAAAATCGTACACACCAAATGCTTACACCAATTAACGACACAAAGCAAGATGTCGAGTTCTAATCGTAGCTAGAACCAATCTCACACCAAATAACACACCACAAATTTCTTCACACCTTTTACTTCTTCAATACGTCTTCACACCACGAGTATCTTCACGCCTTCACAAAATACTTCACGACTTCAATATCTTGCAACTTCACAACTTCAAAGCACCAATGTTTTCACAACTTCAAACCAATAGTATCTTTGCACCTTCAAGCCACTAGAGTCTTCACAACTTTAATCTACCAATGTCTTCAAGTCTTCTCCACTTGGAAGCTTCAATTTCTTCACTACTAGTCACTATAGCCACTCTCTCCTATCTTCACTACTAACCAACACTACTTCTTCACTTCAAACTTACAACAATTCTAGATTCTACAACTAAATCTAGCAAACTAATACGTACACCTTATTCACCAAAATATGAAAGATCAACAAGATGAAACAAACAAACAACTTAGATAGCAAGATGATACTAAGTTGTAATACTTCTAATAGAAGTATTCTTCTCTTTGCACTTGAGTGTTGAGGCTTGAATCATTTTGAAACAAAGATCAAAGTATATAAGATCAAATGATTTTTAGAGGATGGAGAAGGATGTTTAGATCATAAAGTTTATAGTGCAAAAAGGTGAGAAAAATATGTGGAATGATCCAATATTTATATGGCCAGAAAATACTGTTCTGGAGCGTGCCGGTTCCCTTAATTAGGGGGGCGGTCCCCTTAATGATTAAGGGGGCCGCCTAGTAAAATTAAGGGGGCCGCCCTCCTTAACGTTGGATTTTCTTGTCCTTTTGTGAGGGGAATTTTTCTGAATTAGATTTGCCATTTTTGGTTGAAAATTTGAATTCACAAATTTGTAATGAATAAAACATATTCTTTTAATTCCAAAAATGTTTTACAAAAGATATAAAATATTTTGTGACATTTTATAAATATCTAGTGATTAACAAAAGTGTTCCTTTGATCTTGTAATATATTTGACACTTTGTTTATTCATACCTTAAGTGATTTAATGATAAAGATGAGTATTTACTACTAAATACTTGTTTATGTCATAATCTTTGGTTTGATGAGTTTTCGTTTTGTGATTATCAAAACATAGAGATATCGAAAGATATGAATAACGTTTTTAGTCATTTATTTATATCAACAAGTAAGTTGCTTTAAAAAGTGATTCGTGTTAGATGTCGATATAGAACATAAATTAATTTAGTCATGAGATATCAATATTTTGAGTCTAACCTAAACTACATGAAATGTTATTAGCATCACAAATCACTTTTTGGGACAGTACCTGAACTACATGAGTAAGCCCTTCATTTCTATAAAATAAACCCTTCATTTCATAACTCCTTTCTATTCTATTGAACACATGCAAGCTTCTTGAGTAAGCCCCATGTTCAAACCCATTAAATCAATGCTAATAATCAGTAATCAATGCTAATAATCAGTTTCGATTGAACAATTAATTTCATCGCAATCAAATATACCTACAAAAATAAAACACGGTTTTATATTTATGGAATTGATTGAAAATCAACTATTATCAGTTTCGATTCAAACTATCACTGATTCAAAATCATATTCAACCTATTCACATGGAACCCTATTTTCGGCATAGATCATAACAGATTGAAATCCGAATAATTGTAAGCTGAATTTTTTTATTTGGTTGATTTCGTTTTAGTTAGTTTATTTGTTTTGAATATAGAATGTATTTGATTTTTTATGAAGAAGTTGTATTTAGGTCTGGATAATTTGTCTTTGAACTAAATTTAGGAACTTTTGTACTATATAATGGAGGACCCTTATTCGGTAAATGTAAAAATCAAACTCATTCTCACTGTCCAATAATGAAAAAGAAAGGGCTACTTCCATATCCGGCTATATCAAAGATTTGAGTGCTGTGAAAGACAACATCAAGTTGTGTGTTTGAATCCTACGAAGTCGGATGGAGCCTGTTTATACATTTTTACGCAGGTCTAATTTGCAACCACACCAAAAGCAGCACACGATTTTGAGATATAAGCTATATTTATAGGGGGTTGAATCTATAGATACATAGTTATATCAACATGCATACAACATGCTCCTGAGCTATAATTCTCGAGTTATTTTGGAAATACTTATCAAACTCAATAATGATTGTTATCTTTTAGATTAGATAAAGAATATATTTATGTCTCTTTAACAGTTGCCCAAATTCACGCTTCCCCATTGCAAATGTTCTCGGTCTACAACAGTGTAACCCATTTTACTGTGCTTGCTATAGTTTACAGTCTTAAACTGACACTCCTATGTTCCTTCTTTTATGAAATACGTGAAAAAGCACCCTTTTCTTTATGCATGATTTAGACTGCTATCAATTATGCAGCTTCAATTATGAGTTTCCATAGTTTTGTTGTTTACGTGTTGAAGGATATAAATTCTGAACCAACTGGAATATTTTTTCTAATCAACTACAGCGTTATAGAACTTCTGTGAAATTTTTTTGAAACAAAATTTGTTTTCACGCAGTTAATAAAGTGAAGATAGACAATGGAGATAAGCCACTCCTTGATGTAAAAGTCTTATCTCTTTAACCGTTTGCAGCAAAGAGGCAAAGCAAAAAAGAGGGGTAAAGATTATTGATTTAAAAGTTTATTGATTCTATACGTATGATGCGACACATGAATGAAGAAGCTGATGTCGAAGAGTTTACATATGTTTTAGCTGAAGCGAAATAGAGATTAGGTAACAACATTTCTGATTAACTACCATTTGCAAGATTTTATAAGAATTTTATCGGACAGGTAACAATAAAGTTTTGTACAGTTAAACTAATAAAGATTTAATATGAGCATAAATGTCATAATGCAAGTCTTGCGGCTGCTGGTCTGGCATAGGCGAAAATAGTAGCTACCATTCATTCATGGATAATGATAATTAGTAGTAGAATGTGAGATAATAAGTGGCCTGAAATAAGTAGGAAACATTTGATAGCAGTAGGGCAGTTTAGCCCCATCTATGCTCATAGACCTTCCGATTTGACAGTCAGCCTATTAGATATGTTTATAGGTAGATTTTTCAGCATTATAAATACATTTTAACTTACTTACGATTCATCTAACCCGTTTCCTTTACAAACAAAATATAGACAAAACATACTGTATAACATAATGAGATATTTTTATGAAATTGGGTGGTTATTTTGTATTTTTGAGTTTGATGTATTTCGTTAGTTGTTGCTGATGTAGGCTCTTAAAAATGGTTCCTTTAGATTCTTTAGTTGTTGTTGCTGATTTGAGGGCATAACTAACATGTATTTTACTTTTGAGTACCTAATACATAAAAGGTAAGGAGCTCCTGATGGGTGTGATCTTTTGGCTTCGATAAACATCACACCGTCGATACTATAAATTCACACACATTTACTATATAGTTTTTTGATTTGAGTTTTGACCGATTACATAGAATTTCTTAATTTAGGTCGTATTTTTAAGGTTAAATTTGTTAAACCGACTGATGTAAGTAAAAGAAAAAAGGTCAAATGGTTTGAGTCTTTCAAAATGTATATAATTGCATAACAAGTTCCCTGTTAAGTTGTCCTGATTATATTTCAGGATTATGTTGGTAATATGATCTGTGATAGTACAAGTACATATATTATCTATATATATTTAAATTTTGGAGAAGACAAAGTGACTGCATGTAATCCTAATCCGACCTGTGCATTGTCGAGTTAGTGTTTGTCAATAACTTATTAACTCTGTGGTTTCAGTTTGACAAATTTGAGGTAAAAGCCCACGATTCTTTGTGATTGGCGGAGGATGTTATCATGTTGCAAGTATCCTGTTACTTTACTGTTACTGGATTGAGCTCATTTAAGTTGAGCAATATGACAAGTAATATGGTCGTCAAGTCCTAAAATGCAAGCATCATGTGGTTAGTTACGGGATTTAGCTCATTTAACTTAAGCAATATGGCAAGTAATATGGTCAACGAGTCCTAAAAATTGCTTAATTAGGATCAACTTTGAAGGTATTGCTCAAATGATATGGATGGAAATAAAGTGAAAGATATGCGATGCAAGAGGGGCAAAAATTTTGACCATTATATGATGTTGATGATCAGGTCTTTTGGGGGACTGACACTGAGGTGGTTGTCATTGAGGTCATTTGTTCTTGGTTCCATTAGAGGCCGTCACTTTTGTTTCAAGACAATGTTATACCCAATAGTTTTGATGGGTTTTTCATCAAGTTTGTAAACAATTGACGTGCTTTGTTAATCAATTCTTTTATTACACGAAGATGATTATAATTATCTGTTGTTGAATGCAAATTTTTTTCCATGTATCATACGTTACTAGGAATAAATATTGTTGGTTTGGTGCCCATCTTTGGCTGGTGAAACTTTCATAGCAAAATTCTTAATTTCTCATAGTTAGTTGGAAGATGATGCCTTATATACATTTATATTTGCAATATTGTATTCTCCCATCTTCGTGCCCACACTGAAATTATGTCAATGTTTTCCCGATACTCAAATGTGTTGGTGGATTTTCTTACTATCAATGAAAGTTGATCATGTTCTTTTGTTACTTTTTTTTTAAAAAAATGTTATGAAAGATGTCCATTTGTTATCAAGGTTTATAAGTACCTTTTGTGTTATTTTGTTAAATACATGTGTGGGTGGTGAAGTGAGTTTTTCGGATCTATCATCACAACTGGTTTCAGTGGCTTTTTAACACTATAATATCTTTATTTGCTCTTATATTATACGTAGTAAATGTTTTCACCACTTCATAGTTATGTTATTAATACAAACATAGTAACATTTAAAGACTTTGTTTTATCATCACTAAGTCGTTTTTTTATAGTTATATATGTTGCTTCACAGCAAAAAAGGAATATTTATTGATATCAAAATAGGATTTACATACAGTTAGAAGGCAAACGCCGCTAGCACTTTTTGTATTGTAAATCCAACTCTTTTGAAAACAATATATGTGGATCTAGGTGTCGTTACGTAGAACGTTGTTTAGAGGCGACGATTAGCGCTCACTACATACATTTGCTTGTGAAGAACATCAAATTTAGAGGTGACGATTCCGGACGTTTATTATATTGGAACATGTTTACGTTCGTTATTGTTTATTACTTTATCCGCACACTCAACTTCTTAATGAATAATTTCTTTAAAAACCCCGTGAATCCACGGGTCTATAAGCTAGTTTTATATATTTAGGATTTTGCTAAATAATGTTCACTAGGCAATGTTTACTATAAATATAAATGAAAATTTTGACTTTGTTAAATAAAAAATGACATATATCTAAGTTAATTTTTATTTTCATTTATTGTGCATTAAATGCATAACTACTATAAATATGAAAAAACATATTGTTTAATGTTGCTTAACACATTGCCCAGTGGACGGTGTTTAGCAAAACCTGTATATTTAAACAAAGAAATTTGATGTTCATTAAATTAACATTTAATTTAAAAAAAAAATTTAGTTTGATTAATGTATATTAAATATATCTGTGATCTTTTTAATTTTTATTTCAATAATTCAGGAATCGACCCGAATTTAGGCGAACGAAAACGAAACGAACTTTTGCGGCTTAAAGAAGAAATCAAGCAACGCTGCAACTTAGGTTACTAATTTAAGTTTTTAATAAATATTGTCATGTTTAAGTTTTATTAGTTTAAGTTTTTAGTTTCGTATTGTAATTTTTTTTTTTTTTTTTTTTTTTTTTTTTAATGAATTTAAAATTTGTTTTTTAAAAGGTCTGAATTAAAAAAAAAAAAAAAAAAAAAAAAAAAAAAAAAAAAAAGGGTCACCACTATAGCACTTAGGCCATGTCTAGTCGCTATAGAGAGAAAGCTGACGTGACAGCTGAAAAGTTGGGTCATGTTGAATCACCACTGTGCCCAACCTTAACAATGTTGAATCACCACTGTGCCCAACCTTAACCATGTTTATATAGTGTAGTGGCAAGTACCGGGGGATTGATCGTTTTATTTGGGGAATAGTATTCGTTAGGATCAAAACTTAATTAAACTAGGTCTAGAGGTGAGGGATGATTCTTTTTGTATTTTTATGGTTTATGAAAAGCAAGTAAAAATCTCGGGTATTGGAAGAGTGGACGGAATTAGTTGCTAGTCAACTAACCCAATTAACTACAAATGCAATAAAAATTAAATAACAAGAAAGTAAATATTGAGAAAATCAATAATGAGATAAACATGTTTACTTAGATTTCACTACTCCCTAGCTATCTTTCATTAATTGACTAGTTTGTTACAAATGCGTGGATGATGGGTTATATTCCTTAATACCATTCGTGGGGCCGTGTAAGATCTTCCCCAACTCTATAAGTTTCTACCTCTTCTTATGTCAAGCCGACAACTAGCTCCTAACATGGCATCCTTAGTAGCCACTCATACATTAAATACAACCATTAAAATCGTAGTACACATCCGATTCATGTTTCTTAAGACGTTCAAGCAAGTTACCAATTGGAGATTAGCCAGTTTTCTTAAGCCTAACATCGAAATCATTCATCCACAACAACTAATAACAAACAATCAACCAACAATCAATAGCTAGGTTTTATTACATCTAAGCAAACACAAACAAACCTAGCCTAGCATGTTAAAGTAAAGACAAGCATAAGATAGAATCAAATAACACATAGACATATTGAATGATTATTGAAAGACTTATCAATATTCAAACATGGATGAAAGAAGGGTTTGAAACCCTTACAAGAAGGTGAAAATTCGACCTAGGGTTTGTGGTAAAGTTCCTCTAAAAGTTCTCTTCCTAGTGAATGAAAATTAGAAAACTATATATATATATAGATTATGTGGGAAACTAGAAGGGGGGTTGAATAGTTTTCCGTCTTTTCCGTTTTATAAAACTTTGCTTTTAAAGTATATTGAGTTTAGAAAAACTTTGTTTCTAAAAATATAGATTTGAGTTTGTTCACTATGGTTGTTTAAAAAAATACTTAATTAAATTTTAGTGTACGACCTAAAATATTATCAATTGTATATATGCAAAGTTGATCTATGCACAATTATAACTATATGCAAAATGTAAGTAAGTAAACTAAGTAAAGAGTGAGAGATGGAAAGATCAAACCGAGAGACAAAGGATTTACAGTGGTTCGGCTACAAGGACACCTTCCTTGCCCTACTCCACTCCCCGAGCACTTAACTCTAGAGTTTTCTTCACTAAGTCAATATGCTCCCTTATGGCGGAGAAAACCGTACACACCTTAGCTTGCACCAATTTAACGACACAAGCTATATGTCGAGTTCTAATCGTAGCTAGAACCAATCTCACAACTTCAATCACACCACAACTTTTTCACACCCTTTCACGCCTTCTACACTTCTTCACAACTCTTGTTTCTTCATGCCTTCACAACCTCTATCTATTCACTACTTCAAAGCTTCTACGTCTTCACAACTTCTAGGCTTCTATGTCTTCACAACTTCAAGGATTCTAAGTCTTCACCACTTACTACTACTTCTATACACTTCTACTTCCTTGCTTCTAGTACAATTTCACACTTTCAACTAATCTAGTTCCTATGTCTAAATCGAGCTAACCAATATACACACCTTATACACCAATCAATAAATAATTTACAAGTTGAAATGAACTAACAACTTAGATAGAAAGATGATACTAAGTTGTAATACTTCTAGTCTTGATTAATAGAAGTATTCTTCTCTTTGCACTTGAGTGTTGAAGCTTGAATCACTTGGAAACAAAAGCTTATGATTATATGATCAAAGAACTGATTTAGAGAGATTTGGACAGAAAGTTTTTGTGCAAAAAAGGTGAGGAAAATCTATGGGAATGAACCAGTATTTATAAGCACAAAAATACTGTTCTGGAGCATGGCCGGTCTCCTTAATGATTAAGGGGGCTGCCCCCTCCAGAACGTTGGACATCTTTGTCCTTTTGTGGGGAAGGTTTTTCTGGATTATTTTTGCCATTTTTGGTTAAAAATTTGAATTTATATATTTATGGTTCATTAAACATTTTAATTTAGTACCAAAAATGATTTTTCAAAAGATATAAAATGTTTGTGACATTTTATAAAAAATCTAGTGATTAAAAAAATGTTCCTTTGATCATATAATGCATTAGTCACTTTGTTTATTCATACCTAAAGTGATTAGGTTGTTGTAATGAATATTTATGACTAAATATTTGTTTACGTCATAATCTCTAGTTTAATGAGTTTACATTTTGTGATTATCAAAACATAGAGATATCGAAAAATATGAATCATGTTTTTAGGCATTATTTATATCAACAATCTCTTTCTTTTTGATGATTACAAAACCTAAACTCATTAAACCCAAAGATTAATATTTAGACAAGTATTTAGTGAGTTTATATTCACTTCTCCCCCCTTTTTGTAGAATCAAAATGGTTTATGCCAACAAGTTTCATGTGTGAATGATGACGTAATTGAAAGCTCCCACTTGATGTGAGCTCCCCCTCGTTTGAGGGCACCAAGGGATCAAGCTATGGAATTCTTGTAAGAAAAATATTAGAAGCATAAGCATATATACATATATAGCATAATAGAAACTAATGATAAGCATGGCAAAGGAATATTAAGAACACATATTAAAGCATTCATTAATTTAAAATGATTATGCCAAACACATAATCATTGTTACATCATTCATAGTACTAGAATTCTAAACCAAGTAGAACATCCTATTTTGCCAAAAGAGAGTGTCATCAAACTTGCTTGTATCCCAAAAGCTTGAAGTGTTTTATTTGAAAAATGAAAAGCATAAGCATATAGTATGCTTAGGCGATAGTGGTTAGTGTGGATCATGTTGATGGCTCAATGGAGGTATATTTTTGGTTTCATGGATGTTGGTGAATTTGGTGGTGGAGAGCTTGGAGTTGGTGAGTTTGGAGTTGAGTTTGGTGATTGAGGGTTTAGATGTTGTTCAAGTGATAGTGTTTGTTGAGATCTAGTGAGGAGATACTCAATCCAAGTAAAGTGCTCATTCAATGCAATGGTTTGTTTTTGGAGAAAGATGCAACAAGGGCAATTGTTGACATGCTTCTCAATTTAATTTGGGTTATGTGGTGATGAGGGTGAACTAGATGGAGGTGGATCCAAGTTGCGTTGAGCAAGATGTAAGGCTAGAAGAGCACTAAGCTCATGTGCTTCTTTTAGCTCCTCAAAGAACTTCAAGTGTTCGGAGGAAAGTGATGGTGGTGGAGTATGGTTGTTTTCTTGGGTGAAGGTTTGAACATGCAACATAGGATTGGCATATGAAGTTGTAGGATGTGGTGATGGCACTCTTGGTGGTGGAGACATGTTTGAACTTGGGTAATCATGAAAGCATGATATGGATGGAAGAGATGCTTCATGAGTGGATGGTGTTTTTGTTGAATGAGCAACAAGTGAAGTATTAGCAATGAGGTTAGGATGGTTGTTTTGGGATTGTGCATGCTCATCATGAGAAGGAGCATTGGTGTAACCAAGTGTGGGTGTTTGGCTTTGTTTGTGAGATGGGTTATTTGCATGAGTATAAGGTTTGGGTATTGGTTGATTTGGAACAACATCACTTGAGTTTTGACAAGAATCAATCTTTCTCTTCCAAACGGGTTTTACGGAGATCTTAGCAACTCTTGAGAGTTTAGATCTTGGGTTGTTGGGGGATGACATGTTTGGTTGGATGATCATTAATGATGAAGGAGATGTATTTATAGTGTAAGAAAAGTGTGATTTAGGAAGGTAAATTTTGAGGGGTAGTTTAGGACAAAATGTGTTTGTGAATTTTGGGAAGTATAGGGTGAGAATGGGTCAAAAAGTGAAAAAGAAAACAGTAACCCCGACCATCAGATGGCCGGTCCCCTTAATAATTAAGGGGGCCGCCTTGTAATTTAACGGGGCCGCCCATCTGGTGTTTTCCAGATTACCAAAAATGAGTTTTTGGCAGAAATTTTTAGAGAAGGTTATGTGTTTGGGTTTGGTTTTAAGCAAGTTCACTCTTTGAGGCAATATAGAATATGCTAGTCATGTATATAAAACAAAATATCTACAAGGATTAAGTAAACAAGCAAGCTTTAATAAGCATGCAACCTAATCATCTAGCAAGCAAATTTTATAAGTCAAGAGACAACAAATCATGTTAAGCTAATGATTAACTAATAAGATTAATGAACTAGTTCTAAGTGGTGCCTATGTGCAACAAAAGGAGAGATATGTTTGTAAGGACATCAAGACTTGTTGCAAAAAAGATTCAAGTAGGCAAACCATGATTCTCTTGAGATGATTTGGTAATATTATGAATGTCGTGTTCATAATAGTATATGACAAATGTGAGATTATCATAGATGGCTTAAGAAAACGTTTTTGGCATTATTCAACAATGCTTTGAAGTAGATTCATGTGTATTTTTGAGTAAGATAGATTGTGTTTTGCTTCAAAAGGTGTCAATACAAGAGAAAAAGAAATTTTTCCAATCTTTGATTTTTGATTAGGATAAAGTTGTGGTTATTCATATTCCAAAATATGTTGTTGAAAAGTGTGATAGTTATTTGAAAGATTATTATTCAAAGTGTGAGTTCTATACATGATATTGGATTTTTGATAACAAGAATCATTAATCATGGATTTAAAAAGTGTGTTTGTAGAAGATCACATATTCAACAGAATCGGTTAAGCCTATTGTCACATATAACCTTTTTGTATGTAGACTATGAGCATCAGTGAATGATGACATAATCATATAGGCTTGATGCAATATAATTTGAGAGGGATATATCCTATCATCTATGGTAGCAAAATTAGCGCATATTAACTTATCTCGTCAATTTATTCTATAATAACTTATCTTAATCCTAGGTTATAGTATAATATATCTATTATTGCTACTAGATTGGTTATTTATCCTTAAATATAATCATTCTATTAGTGGTTATAGATGATTTCCATATTCAATGGTGAATAAGCAAGTGGGCAATTAATATAATGCCTAGAGTGACAACTAAACTAAGTTCTAGTATATATTATATAAGCAATTTTAACTAATAGAATATGAACAAGGCAACCTACAGGCTTAACTGTCACAACTCACAATTTCAGGTCATTTCCCAAACATCGACATTTTACTATTCATAAATCACTATTCATCAAAACACTATTCATTGTTTTACTATTCATCATTTTCGAGGTCAATTTGATATTCTGAGAAACATTTGAAAATTTTACTATTCACTGAACACTATTCATTGCCGGAAAAATTTTCACTATTCACTTGCATTACTCATTTCATCGTAAATTTAGTTTACGGGTATTAAAATTCGCGTAACCGTATTGGTTTAAGTGCGAATTCATTTCATTATCTGTAAGGACACTGCATACGGACTAGAGACAGTCTGCATATCATCATAACATCATTTTCATGTTATACCACTCTTAGGATTTTCAAATTTATATATTTGATATATTTAACGTTTTACGTATAATTATTTATAAATAAACGTTAACACCCGGTTAATAAACACGACGAATATATCTAAATATTCCCACAATGGTCCCGACATATTTTTATATCCATTTTATCTTCATAAAAGTTATAATATTCATTTACCCAGTATTTTGGAAATTTATTTTATTTATAACGTGAGTTTATAAATATTACGACGGTTTTCGTGAAAACTAAACAATAATCATCCGAACACTCAGTACTTGTACCCAACATATTTTTAACATTTTTACAACTTTATTTTGTCCCGGTTAACTTCGTTAACATTTATTTCTATCAAACCCGGTACCCGATTTTAACTAATAACTCATATCTACACTAATACTACACAAGATTTCCTAATTAAATCCAAGCTACCCCAACCCCCCCCCCCCCTCCCCCCTTCTCATCCACCTTGGCCGGCCCCTAAAGTCCTCACCAAGGCAAGTAGATTTTGTTTTCTTAACCTCTAGCATTTATTTACTAGTATTATACATTATAACCTAAATAAATATCTACAAAAACACTTAAAACATAAACATACATATTTCTTTGAATCATAAACACCAAAACCTCATCTCTTCCATATCCAAACCCACGACCAAACCCAAAATCCAAGATCAAGTGATTATTTTCCAAGATTTAAAGCTACAAAGTTGTTTCTTTTGTCATTCTAATCAAGATTCTTGCAACACAAACACAAGTAACACAAGATTTCTCAACATCTAATCACCTATTATTTCAAAGTGAGTTATCAAAGTTAATTTCATGATTTCATCTAATTAATACTTGTATCTTATAGTTTTCATGCTTAATTTCATGTACAAGTTAGCTATATCACATTATTTTTGTTAACTTTTTGAACATACAAACCCTAGATTTTGATTTAGGTGTTCCTTTGTTAAATTAACATGATTAGTAGTGATTAGGAACCCATGGCACCCTAAGAAGGTGTATGGTAGGATTAGTATAGCTTTGTGGTGTTTGCAAGAGATTTGGTTAAAGTAGAAACTAGTTTTGAACATGAAAAATGGATTTGTAACAAGTATATAAACATTTTGTCCCATTTTTGTAAATCCAGGAAAATCAGTAAACATAAAGGAAACTTTGGCAAAATTTTTAGAACAAGTAAAACGGACTTATAACGACAAAGATATTCACGTTTTAATATCGGCAAAACTCATATTATTTTGACAGCTTTTGAAAATAATAACACTAAAACTACGTAGTAACTCTAGATTTCTAGAAATAATACCAAGTACCCAAATTAATAGCTAACGAAGTATTAGTGATTACAAGTATATTTTTATCACTACAAGTCGTTATTTCAAGGATTTCAAACCGAGGATTTCAACACTAACATTGATACATACGATATATATATGTATATATATATATATTTCAACTAGTTTTATTTTCTAGTAGCTATATTTTCCAAAGTCTTGGAAAATGTAAATTTTTGATAACAACAAGTGTTTTTCCAAAGAGTCGAGTGCTATAGGAACATGTGCATGGACATTCATAACATCATTTGGTGATCTAAATTAGATCGTTCATCATTCATATTAGGTTGAGGCAGCTACCGTTCAATGTTGTTCATTTCACTTCATCACAGTATCATCAGTTTAAGGTGAGTTTTCATAGCCCCGTTTTCAATTCAATATTTTAATTTCAAATCCTACGGGGGAGAATACATTTGCACCATTTTAGTACGAGCCCAAGTATCCAAACTTATGTACATTGCTTAAGTAGCTTGTCTGCCTTGTGATTAGTCCCCTATTATCATCATGAACCGTTAATTTGCCTGTTTAGCGAGAGTGAGTGGATAGATCTATTGAGGGTGACGCCTCCATCCGTGGTAGTATTTACCAACAGTAAGCGGATGCATTTCATTTCTATCACAGTTGAGTGTTTTGGCAGAACATTCAGGAGGGGCATAAATTTCATCAGTCTAGCTTCGGTGTCATGAGCTTAAGGTCTATTGTACTATTTTATGTGACTTTTGTCATGCACTTATACTTGTGGTGGCCGTATAACATTACATTTTATAAACCTATGATTATTCACCAACTTTATGTTGACCGTTTTCACAATGTATTTTCAGTTAACTAAGGCATTATCATATCATATGCATGGAGTCACATTAGGGTGTGCCAGGGATGACGCACTACATTTTGGATTTTTCATGCACTTGTATTTTATCGTTTGATCGTACCAGACTTATTTCCTTAAACTTGTCCAGACTTTGAGACCTATGTTTTGTAACACTGGATGTTTTTAAATAAATCAAACGATGTATTTTCAAAACGATACTTTAGGTCATTCAATATATCCTTGTTATGGTGCTATGACAGTTACATCCCCAGGCATTCCATTCCGCTGCAGGTCAGTCAAATTGGGGGTGTGACAGATTGGTATCAGAGCCAGGTTATAGCGAACTAGGATGCATCATGATAGGGTTTATGATGTATACGATCCCTAGACTATAACCACATTATCATAGCATCTCATCATTTCATCATAAGTGCATGTTCATTGTTTTAGGTGATTCCATTATACGAGTTATTTATTTTATTTCACCTTGATTATCACAGAACCATGTCTTCAGAACCGAACATTGTTATACTTTTCTCTATCACAGACTCCGATGTTGAAGGCTCTATGTCTTCCACTGCCTTTTCACCACCACCCATTCCTCTTGTACCTGTGTTGCCACTCTCGGCATCAGGTGAGAAAACTGAGCCTTTTGAGGAGGATGAGACTGCTCCTACTCCTCATGTTTCCCCTATTGCACCACCTGAGGTTACCCGTGCACCCACTGACATATTATCATCTGCTACCACTATTCCATCAGAACCTAGACTTATGTTTCCCCGTAGGAAGACGACTATAGGTGCTAGTAAGAGAGTTCGCCCTGCTACATCTACCTTTAGGATCCCTGCTATTCCCATATTACCTGCACCACCAGCCATACCCGCTACTACATCCATATCTACTTCACTGTTGCCGCTTAGGAAGCGTGCGAGGTTTACTACACCAGCTTCACCTACTACAGAGTCAGAACCACCACCAGTATACCATGTAGGTGAGAGTTCGAGAGCAGCTGCTGCTAGGGAGCCTACAGATGTTACATTAGAGGATCAGTTAGGGGCTCAGCAGGAGCAAGTTGATAGTTTGGGTTATAGGGTTGATGAGGTTATCACTACTCGACTTGAGGCGGTTGAGGAGCAGGTCGAGGGATTGATTTTAGGCAGAGTTAGTATCGACGTGTCGTATCATGGACTTGAGGCACGGCAGGAGAGACATCAGGAGCTGATTGATCGGCTTAGGGATGAGCTACCAGAGATACGGGATAGAGCTCAGACTACACAGGAGGCTCAGGGAGAGCAGACACACCAGTTGGCCGTAGCACAGGAGAGGTTGGCTATGATGGAGGGCAGAGATGCTGTTCTTCAGCTTCGAGTTCAGCATTTAGAGGAGATTGCCGTTATGATAGATAGGGAGATCCGACGTCTGAGGAGTGCACCTGGAGCATCTGGAGCTCCTGGACCATCTAGAGCACCTGGAGGAGCCTAGACATAGACTTATATTGTATTAGCTTTTACTATTTCCTAGTCCCGAGGTGTGGGACATAGTTCAAGAACTTGTAGTCTTTTGGTTGTTGTACAAACAAATATATCAAGTGCGACTATACTATGTTGGAAATGTTGTGCTATATATATATATCGGTCCATGTAGGCCAAAATTTTCATGTATTATATTCATGTGTTGTGATTATAGTTATGATGTTTCATGGTTGCTCTTTATTGTTAACGTATTTATACTTGTTGTGGTTGTATCTATACGTGTCGTGGTTGTATTATTACAGGTTGTGGCCGTACTCGTACATGTTGTGGTTGTATATATACATGTTGTGAGTCTATACATTTTGTACGATGACTATTTCTATTATGGGTTTCTCATGGTTGTTGTCGATTATTATTTATCAGAAGTATGGCGCCAAAGAAAGCAAAGGCTACACCAGAAACACCCGCTATGACTCAAGCCGCTATCCGCAAGTTGGTCAGGGATAGTATAGCAGAAGCTCTGGAGACTGAGAGAGCTGAGGTTGCTGCTAGGGCTGCTGAGATTGCGCCAAATACCGAGGTGGTTTAACCCACTACTAGGCGTGAATGTACTTGGAAGGATTTCAAGATTAGTGATCCCGTCAAGTATAAGGGCACTGAGGGAGCGGTTACTTTGATCCGCTGGTTTGAAAAGACTGAGAATGTATTTCTTATGTGCGGTTGCCCGGATGTTAGCAAGGTAAAATTTTCTACTGGTATGCTTCTTGATGAAGCTATGTCTTGGTGGAATTCTTACGCTCAGCCTATTGGTATGGAGAATGCCTACAAGCTCACTTGGGATCAATTCAAGAAGCTAATGACTAAGAAGTTTTGCCCTCGTACCGAAGTTTAAAAGTTGGAAACCGAATTCTATGAGCTGGTAACAAAAGGTGATGACATTGAGACTTATATCAGGAAGTTTCAGGAGTTGGCTACAATATGTCCAACTATGGTTCCGGACGATGAGAAAAAGATGGAGAATTTTACTGGAGGACTACCCGAAAGCATCCGAGGGGATGTGATGTCTTTCGACCCACAATCAATGGAAGAGGCTATTCGTATAACTCAGAAACTTATGGTCCAAGTGTTAAAAGGAAAATCTGCTGCAAACAACAACAATAACCGTTCAAACAATACCAACTACAACAACACTCGAAACAACAACAACTATAACAATAACCGAAACCGCAACTACCCCAATAACCAAAACAATAACAACAATAACAACAAGAGGAGGTTTGATAATAACCAAGGTGGAAATGCTATCCAACCAGCACCTAAGAGACAGGAAGTGGCAAAGGCCTATGCTGCAGGGCCAACAGAAGGAAAAGGATATGCTGGAAAACTACCCAAGTGTAATAAGTGTCGGACTCATCACAACCCTGGGAATTGTCCTAGAGCTTGTGAGAACTGTGGAAAAGTCGGTCATTCGACTAGGGAATGCAAAGCTCCATGAGGGATAATTAATCAGAACCAACCAGGAGCATGTTATGGTTGTGGAGAGTTGGGTCATTTCAAGAATGATTGCCCAAAGAGGAAGGATCAAGGAGCTGGAAATCAGGGCGGAGTAGCTCGAGGAAGGGCTTATGTTATGGGAGGAGAAGATGCCCGTGAGGACCCGAATGTTGTTGCGGGTACGTTCCTCGTTAATAATCATTATGCATCCATTTTATTTGATTTAGGAGCGGATAGAAGTTTTGTTTCTATTGCATTTGCACCTTTACTTAACATAGAACCAACTACTTTAGACATTCCCTATATTGTAGAATTAGCCGATGGGTCTTTAGTTAACACCAACACCGTTATCCGTGGTTGCACCATCAATTTCCTAAATCGTCCATTCAATATAGACCTTATGCCCGTAGAACTTGGAAGTTTTGACGTTGTTATCGGTATGGATTGGTTGTCTCGACATCGTGCAAGAATCATTTGTGACGAAAAAGTTGTTCATCTATCTTATGGCGGTGAAACTTTAGTTGTTCACGGAGAGCGAAGTGGAACTAGACTCAGTATCATATCGTGCATTAAATCTGAGAAGTACATAAAGAAGGGTTGTTATGCATTCTTGGCTCACATCACGGAGAAGAAGTCGGATGAGAAACGACTTGAAGATGTGCCTATTGTTAAGGAATTTCCAGAAGTTTTTCCGGAAGAATTGCCAGGACTTCCGCCTACACGTCAAGTTGAGTTTCAAATTGAGTTGGTGCCAGGAGCTGCACCAATTGCACGAGGACAATATAGACTTGCACCTTCTGAGATGCAAGAATTGTCTAACCAATTACAAGAACTTCTAGACAAAGGATTCATTAGACCGAGTTCTTCACCTTGGGGAGCACCGGTTTTGTTTGTGAAGAAGAAGGATGGATCTTTCAAAATGTGCATAGACTATCGTGAGCTGAACAAGTTAACGGTGAAGAATCGTTATCCACTCCCTAGGATTGATGACTTGTTCGATCAGCTACAAGGTTCCTATTTTTATTCCAAGATTGATTTAAGATCAGGTTACCATCAACTCAGAGTTCGGGAAGAAGATATGTAACACCCCCAAAATACCGCAGCGGAAGACTGTGTCACAGGGGTGCTACTTCATAATACAAAGTACAAGTTATAGAAAACGAACTCTAAATGAGACGTTTTGAAAAGTTACCATTCGATTAATGAATTCAAAGTTACAAACATGAGATTCCAAAGTATGATACATAAATGTATACAAAGTTTTGAATGATAAATGATAAAAGCGTAAGTCTTCAGAATGTGCAGCTTGACTCTAAGTTCCATGCACTAGCTATCGCCTTACTAACCTGAGATAAACATGCTAAAGTGTCAACACAATGGTTGGTGAGTTCATAGAGTTTGTCTTAAAACAGTTGAAAAAGCCTTAAAGAATGATCACACAGCAAAGGCATCGTGAATCCACTCAGTTACAAGTCCCGCCATAAGAGACTTGTAACCTGCGTGTTCACAACCCACTGCTACAATATAGTATAATAAAGACATGTATAAGTTCGTCAAAACAATTAAGCAATTAGTAGTGAGTCTCTAGTTCATCTCCGAAGACCTCACTTTGGGAGCCAATTCCCAAGGACAACTGGGAGCCACTTCCCAAAGAAAACTGGGAGCCACTTCCCAAAGATATAAGTTTACTGGGAGCCACTTCCCAAAGATATAAGTTTACTGGGAGCCACTTCCCAAAGATAAAAGACAGTCATGTATGTATGAAATCAAGTATAATGCCATCAAGTATAAGACAATCAAGTATAAAACAATCAAGTATAAATGTTTTGAGTATTTGTACAAGTAAGCAAGTAGTTGAGCATGTATCCCCCCCAAGAGTTAAAACAAGTACGAAAAGAGTAGGGGCTATGACTCACCTTAAGTCTATGTAATGAGAAATGAAAGTGGTAGTCGAATCGCGAAAGTCTCTAAGAGCAGCCTATAATAGAACGTTGTGACTTAGGTTTGGAGTAACGTCTAAGAATACGACGAATTGCCCATATATGTCTTGCATAATGTTCATGATGTAGTACTTAGTATATAGCGTAAGTCGTTGAATATAAGTGGTCTATGAAACATGTATAAGTTGTATATCTCTTACTACCGTTCGGGCCGACATAATTCAGAAGTCATGGAGTAAACGTTCGAGGAGCCAGGACACTTTAACTCGTAAATCCACAACTCGTCTCGACAGCTTACTCAATGAACTCCTCACATGAGGCTCCCTACTATTGTAGTATTTGATAACATATATATAAGTTTTGATCTTTAAAAGTTATATGGTCTTTAGCCGTGGCTTTTCCGTGACCTTGGTCATGTTACCATGGTCTTGAGACTCAACCTTGGCTTTAGCCATGGTTGTGGTCTCGGCTTTAGGTCTTTAGACCTCTTGGTCTCATCTAAATATAATCATTATATAGTAACTTTGGTCTAAAAATGGGCTGTTAAGAATTTGAAGAAATTTATCACTCGGAAAGCGTTTTCAGGGCTCGAGCTTCTTTATTCCTGAACGAAAACGTCGTTCCGGACAACTTTTGTGTTTTAACTTTTTGATGAATCGGACCAGAAGTGGGACTTTCAAATTCAAAATTTGATCAGAATGCTATTTAGGCAGTTTTGCCGTTTTGGTTTCGCTAACTTCAAATGGTCATAACTTTTGACTCGTGTACTCGTTTTGGGTGATTCAAATTGCTATGTTTTCCTTGTTAAGTCCTCTTTAACAGTAAGTAAGTGTCAAATATCAAAGTTATACTATTGTGGTCGTGGTTTTCCATAAAAATCACTAGTTTGCTTGTTTGCTTGTCATAAGTTAACATATGTATACCAATACTCGTTTTATCCATTTTTAAACATCATGAACACAATACAAAGACCATATATAGCATGAAAGAAACATAATAAGCATGAAATGATATTGAGCAAGAAAGTGTATAAGGGTTTGCTTACAACTTTTGGCTTTCTAAAGAAAGGAAGTCAAGTATGGAACTAGGACACTAAACCTAAGCTTGTAAACCCTTCACCATAACTCTTGTAACCCTTGCTAGCCTTGATATAACCCTTGTAAAAACCATTTAACTTCAGCCCTAGTAACCTTGTGTAGCTCTTAATTCAACCATGGAATCACCAAACAAACTTAAGAACTAGGTAGAGAATACTAAGACATTGAACTTTGTAGTGTAACTTGTATATTGAAGATCAAAGGATCATGGTGCTAGGTACATTTGTTGTGGCGTTTTTGGTGATGAAGAAAGGAAGCAAATGAGCTTGTATTTATACTATGAATGAGGAGGTTAGGAAGCTTGCTAGGAAAGTGCTATAACTTGGTGACAAAGTTGTAATTAAGTATGATCTAATAGCTAAAGTCAAGATTTAACCACACATGGTGACTCCCCCCCCCCTCCTAAGTCGGTTTTCCAAGGATAAGGGTGACTAGATGAGTAGTCATGGTCTTTGGATGATAATATCCTAAGTATGTAGCTAGTTTTGACTCCGTAAATTGCTAACCGTAAGTTTTTAAGTCACGAAACGTAAAACCGGGTATCCTAAAAATATGAAACTTATAAATATGGTTAAACATGTCAATATAGTCCATAATAAAATATAAAATGAGTGGTAGGTTCTATCGGGTGCAAAAACCCTGCTAAAAACTGGAAACACGGGTCTAAAACGCGCAATTCGCGTAAAACGCTGAACTGAAAAACGTAAAATTCCGAAACTTTTGGAATTGTCCTAAAATGAGAGAAAATCATATTTCTATTGTTTATAATGTTTTATGGATATATCGGGATGCTGGAATGACGTTTAAACCTAAAAGTAAATCTCGGATACGGCTTTGTGATTTTTGCAGAAATGATCCGACGAGCGTCAAACTCTCGGATTATCGTTAAAATAGTTTAACTTACGAGAATATGAAATAAAAATTTCTGAGATGAATAGTGAAAAGTGAATAGTAAAAAGTGAATAGTAAAAAGTGAATAGTGAAATTTTCGGGAATAAAAGTTAACCTGAAATTGCGAATTGTTACAAGATATCCCGAAGACGGCATTCAGAACACGTTATGGTCATTATGAGTTTCAAGTGATGCCTTTTGGATTAACGAATGCACCTGCAGTATTCATGGATCTCATGAACAGAGTGTGCAAATCATATCTTGATAAGTATGTGATTGCATTCATTGATGATATCCTGATTTATTCCCAGAGTAAGAAAGAGCATGAAGCACACCTCAAAAAAATATTGGAACTACTCAAGAAGGAGCAATTGTATGCCAAATTTTCAAAGTGTGACTTTTGGATACAAAGAGTTCAATTTCTTGGCCATGTCATTGATAGCCAAAGATTACAAGTCGACCCAGCAAAGATTGAGGCAGTAAAGGATTGGGCTACGCCCAAGTCTCCTACAGAAATTCGTCAATTCTTAGGACTTGCAGGATATTACAGAAGGTTTATTGAAGGGTTTTCTAAGATAGCGAAGTCGCTGACTAAGCTGACACAAAAGAATCAAAAGTACGAGTGGAGAGAGAAACAAGAATCTGCATTTCAGTTATTGAAGCAGAAGCTTTGTAGTGTACCGATTTTGTCACTACCAGAAGGTATTGAGAACTTTGTGGTATATTGCGATGCTTCGCATAAAGGACTTGGAGCTGTGCTAATGCAAAACGAGAAGGTGATAGCTTATGCATCTAGACAACTTAAGACACACGAGAAGAATTACACTACACACGACTTGGAGTTGGGTGCTGTAGTTTTTGCACTCAAGATTTGGAGACACTACCTTTATGGTACTAAATGTGTAGTTTTTACCGACCACAAGAGCTTACAGCATATACTTGATCAGAAGGAACTTAACATGAGACAACGTCGTTGGCTAGAATTGTTGAGTGATTACGATTGTGAGATCCGATATCACCCAAGAAAAGCAAATGTCGTAGCCGATGCACTTAGCCAAAAAGAACGACTCAAACCTTTGAGGGTTAGGTCGTTGGGAATGACTATTATTTCACCATTACCATCAAAAATTCTAGAAGCTCAGATTGAGGCTCTCAAGGAGGAAAATCGACCACAGGAGAAACTTTATGGTATGCCCGAGAATAAAAATGGCTTTGTGAAGAGAGCAGATGGAGTGTTATGCTTCAAGGACCGAAGTTGGATACCACTCTATGGTGGAGTACGAGAATTGATTATGCATGAATCACACAAGTCGAAGTACTCTATTCACCCAGGTTCTGACAAGATGTATCAGGATCTCAAAAAGCTGTATTGGTGGCCGAACATGAAAGCAGAAATAGCAACGTACGTCAGTAAATGCCTTACTTGTACTAAAGTGAAAGCCGAGTACTAGAAACCGTCAGGACTACTTCAACAACCAGAAATTCCACAATGGAAGTGGGAGCGTATTACAATGGACTTTGTCACTAAACTTCCCAAGACGTCAGGAGGTTACGATGCTATTTGGGTAATTGTCGATCGTCTTACTAAATCAGCCCATTTCATACCCATTAGAGAGACTTATTCCATGGAACAGCTTGCCAGACTTTATGTCAAGGAAATAGTCTCGAGACATGGAGCACCAATCTCCATTATTTCTGACAGAGATAGCCGCTTTACTTCAAACTTTTGGAAGTCATTACAAGATTCTTTTGGATCCAATTTAGACATGAGCACTGCTTACCATCCATAGACTGATGGTCAGAGTGAGAGAACTATTCAGACACTAGAGGACATGCTGCGAGCGTGTGTGATTGACTTTAGGAATGGTTGGGCTAACCATTTGCCATTAATCGAGTTTTCTTACAACAACAGTTACCATTCAAGTATTAAAGCAGCACCATTTGAGGCACTTTATGGTTGTAAGTGTCGTTCCCCAGTTTGTTGGGCAGAAGTTGGAGAGGTACAATGCACAGGTCCAGAGATGGTACGAGAAACAACAGAAAAGATAATCCAGATTCGAGAAAGACTTGAAACTGCTAGAAGTAGACAGAAAAGCTACGCAGATGTTAGACGCAAACCATTGGAATTCCAGATCGGAGACAAGGTCATGTTGAAAGTCTCGCCCTGGAAAGGCGTGATACGATTTGGAAGGCGTGAAAAGTTGAACCCAAGATACATTGGTCCATTTAAGATACTAGAAAGGATTGGTCCAGTAGCTTACAAGCTTGAACTTCCATCAGAACTCAGCAACGTACATAACACGTTTCATGTCTCAAACCTCAAGAAATGTCTTTTAGATGAGTCATCCGTTATACCATTAGAAGAGATTCAGCTAGATGACAAGCTTAACTTTGTGGAGGAACCAGTTGAGATCATGGACCGAGAGGTCAAACAGTTGAAGCAGAGTAGAATTCCGATCGTTAAGGTTCGCTGGAATTCTCGAAGAGGACCCGAGTTTACTTGGGAACGAGAAGACCAAATGCAACGAAAGTATCCACACCTTTTCACCAAACCTATTACCGAGACCAACACTAGCTGAATTCAGGGACTAAATTCCTTTTTGGGTGGGCGACTGTCACAACTCACCATTTCAGGTCATTTCCCAAACTTCGACATTTTACTATTCATAAATCACTATTCATCAAAACACTATTCATCGTTTTACTATTCATCATTTTTTAGGTCAATTTGATATTCTGAGAAACATTTGAGAATTTTACTATTCACTGAACACTATTCATTGCCGGAAAAATTTTCACTATTCACTTGCATTACTCATTTCATCGTAAATTTAGTTTACGGGTATTAAAATTCGCGTAACCGTATTGGGTTAAGTGCGAATTCATTTCATTATCAGTAAGGACACTGCATACGGACTTGAGACAGTCTGCATATCATCATAACAGCATTTTCATGTTATACCACTCTTAGAATTTTCAAATTTATATATTTGATATATTTAACGTTTTACGTATAATTATTTATAAATAAACGTTAACACCCGGTTAATCAACACGACGAATATATCTAAATATTCCCACAATGGTCCCGACATATTTTTATATCCATTTTATCTTCATAAAAGTTATAATATTTATTTACCCAGTATTTTGGAAATTTATTTTATTTATAACGTGAGTTTATAAATATTACGACGGTTTTCGTGAAAACTAAACAATAATCACCTGAACACTCAGTACTTGTACCCAACATATTTTTAACATTTTTACAACTTTATTTTGTCCCGGTTAACTTCGTTAACATTTATTTCTATCAAACCCGGTACCCGATTTTAACTAATAACTCATATCTACACTAATACTACACAAGATTTCCTAATTAAATCCAAGCTACCCCAACCCCCCCCCCCCCCCCCCCCCCATTTTGTTTTCTTAACCTCTAGCATTTATGTACTAGTATTATACATTATAACCTAAATAAATATCTACAAAAACACTTAAAACAAAAACATACATATTTCTTTGAATCATAAACACCAAAACCTCATCTCTTCCATATCCAAACCCACGACCAAACCCAAAATCCAAGATCAAGTGATTATTTTCCAAGATTTAAAGCTACAAAGTTGTTTCTTTTGTCATTCTAATCAAGATTCTTGCAACATAAACACAAGTAACACAAGAATTCTCATCATCTAATCACCTATTATTTCAAAGTGAGTTATCAATTTTAATTTCATGATTTCATCTAATTAATACTTGTATCTTATGGTTTTCATGCTTAATTTCGTGTACAAGTTAGCTATACCACATTATTTTTGTTAACTTTTTGAACATACAAACCCTAGATTTTGATTTAGGTGTTCCTTTGTTAAATTAACATGATTAGTAGTGATTAGGAACCCATGGCACCCTAAGAAGGTGTATGGTAGGATTAGTATAGCTTTGTGGTGTTTGCAAGAGATTTGGTTGAAGTAGAAACTAGTTTTGAACATGAAAAATGGATTTGTAACAAGTATATAAACATTCTGTCCCATTTTTGTAAATCCAGGAAAATCAGTAAACATAAAGGAAACTTTGGCAAAATTTTTAGAAAATACTTTCAAAAATGAATCCGTAGGCGAAAGAACGGATTAAAAAGAGTTTATAACGAAGAAGTTATGATTTTTGCAAGTTTATTGACGAAAAGTATTTTTCTGAAAATTGTTGCTGTTGGACGTTTTTCGTCGAACAAAACGAGACTTTAGACGTAACCCGGAGGAGTCAAGCTTACAAAATATATTACTACATACTAAGACGTAACCGTGGATATAAAGAACAAGTAAAACGGACTTATAACGACAAAGATATTCACGTTTCAATATCGGCAAAACTAATATTATTTTGACAGCTTTTGAAAATAATAACACTAAAACTACGTAGTAACTCTAGATTTCTAGAAATAATACCAAGTACCCAAATTCATAACTAATGAAGTATTAGTGATTACAAGTATATTTTTATCACTACAAGTCGTTATTTCAAGGATTTCAAACCGAGGATTTCAACACTAACATTGATACATACGATATATATATGTATATATATATTTCAACTAGTTTTATTTTCTAGTAGCTATATTTTCCAAAGTCTTGGAAAATGTATATTTTTGATAACAACAAGTGTTTTTCCAAAGAGTCGAGTGGTATAGGAACATGTGCATGGACATTCATAACATCATTTGGTGATCTAAATTAGATCGTTCATCATTCATATTAGGTTGAGGCAGCTAACCGTTCATTGTTGTTCATTTCACTTCATCACAGTATCATCAGTTTAAGGTGAGTTTTCAAAGCCCCGTTTTCAATTCAATATTTTGATTTCAAATCCCACGGGGGAGAATACATTTGCACCATATTAGTACGAGCCCAAGTATCCAAACTTATGTACATTGCTTAAGTAGCTTGTCTGCCTTGTGATTAGTCCCCTATTATCATCATGAACCGTTAATTTGCCTGTTTAGCGAGAGTGAGTGGATAGATCTATTGAAGGTGACGCCTCCATCCGTGGTAGTATTTACCAACAGTAAGCGGATGCATTTCATTTCTGTCACAGTTGAGTGTTTTGGCAGAACATTCAGGAGGGGCATAAATTTCATCAGTCTAGCTTCGGTGTCATGAGCTTAAGGTCTATTGTACTATTTTATGTGACTTTTGTCATGCACTTATACTTGTGGTGGCCGTACAACATTACATTTTATAAACCTATGATTATTCACCAACTTTATGTTGACCGTTTTTGCAATGTATTTTCAGGTAACTAAGGCATTATCATATCATATGCATGGAGTCACATTAGGGTGTGCCAGGGATGACGCACTACATTTTGGATTTTCATGCACTTGTATTTTATCGTTTGATCGTACCAGACTTATTTCCTTAAACTTGTCCAGACTTTGGGACCTATGTTTTGTAACACTGGATGTTTTTAAATAAATCAAACGATGTATTTTCCAAACGACACTTTAGGTCGTTCAATATATCCTTGTTATGGTGCTATGACAGTTACACCCCCAGACATTCCATTCCGCTGCAGGTCAGTCAAATTGGGGGTGTGACATTAAGCATATTTTATAGACTAATTATGACATAGTTAGATATAGTGTAATGCTTATAAGTTTTTGAAAAGAAAACTTACCTCATGTCCAGCTTTTCTTTATGAGTGAGCGCGTGAATGTTGGTTGGCATCTTCAATGTTTAGCCAAAACATAATATCGTAGCAAAGTGAGCATTCAACACCTTTAACGACCAAAGTGGCTTGATCCGAATCATGTGTTTCATGTGAATTAATTATTGTAATATCCTTAATACACAAAACCATCTTGAGTAGTATTTTTCATATCTTCATATTTAATCATCCTAAGATACCACCATAAGAACTTGATTTCTTGATAACTTGAACGTAGAATGATGAGATGACTTGAATATCTTCAACGGAGGTATTTCCTTTTTCTTGAGTCGTGTTTTTCAAAAACGTTTGCGTTTGATTCCTTCATCTTGAGGTAGTCTAACAATTCATCTTTATTAAATAATGAAATTTTAGATACCCTTCTTGATTGTCACTAGTAGACATTACTTTGAATACTTCTCAAAATCAACACTCCAATAGTGAAGATCTTATCATCAATACTTATAATGGCCGCAACTACGTCATTTGCTAAACGTGAGTAGAAAAAGATTCAAAGTGATATGATTCACTAGTCTTCATATGTATGTATTGAAAGTGAGCGATCCATTGTAAAATATACAACCATCTCTTCGTTTGTTAATTACCTAACCATGAAAAACGACTTGGTACGCAGATTCTCATGGGTCCGAGATGGTTAGTTGAGGACATCCATTTCATTAGAATGCACATGGTGAGGATGTTGCCAAGGAGTACAAGAATTCATCAATAGTTTGTCTTAATAAACAAACAATGACTTTCTTGATTTATATAATAAATAATAGATGTAAATAATATTAGTTCTAAATTTCTCTACTAGATTTTACAAATTTTATTTGCCTTAATTTACTTGTTGAAGGATCATTTGCATTAAATCCTAAGCCAGTTTTATCATCAAATGACTTTTGAATATTAAGTAAGTATTTTAAATATTTGGAAGTATTTTCAAATTTAGAGCTAATATTTTTGCCTTTTTCATTTTCCTTTCTAATTTTCTGTTTGTAATCTTGACATTTTTTACATTCAAGATCAATTTCAATATTACTTTCAAGTCTGGACATTTTATCTTCTAAAATTATTTCTTTTTTCAAAGTTACTTTCAACGGATGTTGAAGATTCATTTTTAAGAATGATTTTTGGGTCTATGTTACAAAAATGTTTGAAGTTATTTTCTAATTTTGAAAACTCTAATATAAATTGATCATAAAAAAAATGTTTGGTTTCGGATTGTACCTCATTTGTATCTTTATTTGCTTCACAATCTTCACATACTATACGATGATCCTTTTCATCATCCATGTCACTCCATGTTTAATTTATAAATTCACTTAGGTCTTGGCGCATGTAGTCCTCGCCATCAATACTTGTAGTTTCAGCTATTTGAATATCTTCACAAGCCATATTTTGATCATCTTCTTCGTCCGTGTCGCTCCATGATTCATTTATAATCTTTCTTCGGATTTGGCTCGTGTATTCTTCGTCATTGATACCTTCAATGACCACATTTGAACTAGTAGCACTTGTATTTATTTCAGCTAAATGTTTATCTATCAAATTTTCTAGAGTGACTAATTCTTGTGTAACATCAAGTTTATCATCTTTGGCTTTACATTTCCCTTGGTGACAGTTGAAAAGACATTTCTAAATATCACTTGCCGTTTTACAAAAGAATACTCTTTCGTATTAAACTCTTGGCAGGGTTTTATAAATCATTAATTTAGCTTTACTATTTTTATCAATCTTTATTTGAAGATGATTACATTGATTTTCAAAATCCGTTTTAGTTGTTTAAAGATCACCAACTGAAATGATATTCCAAAGATCAAGATCTATTGATTTCACATAACTATCAAATTTATTTTCCATTCACTAAAATTATAGTTTTCAAATATTGGTAGTTGTTGCGTTAAATCCCCTTCTTAATATTTTTCAGATTTCATAGATCGTTGCAAGTTTTAAAATACAATATATTTTAAAAATCTTGCTTGACGTGACTCATGATACCAATTGTGGGAAACTAGAAGGGGGGAGGGGTTAATTTTCCGTCTTTTTCGTTTTATAAAACTTTGCTTTTAAAGTATATATTGAGTTTAGAAAAACTTTGTTTCTAAAAATATAGATTTGAGTTTGTTCACTATGGAAGTTTAAAAAATACTTGATTAAATTTTATTGTACGACCTAAAATAGTATCAATTGTATATATATATATATATATATATATATATATATATATATATATATATATATATATATATATATATATATATATATATATATATATATATGTATATATATATATATATATATATATATATATATATATATATCCTTTTAGGTTGGTTATGTGAAAATAGTTTTATGAATGGAACTATAGTTTGATCTTTATGCGAAGTTGATCTATGCACAATTATAACTATATGCAAAACGTAAGTAAGTAAACTAAATAAAGAGTGAGAGATGGAAAGATCAAACCGAGAGACAAAGGATTTATAGTGGTTCGGCTACAAGGACACCTTCCTTGCCCTACTCCACTCCCCGAGCATCTAACTCGAGAGTTTTCTTCACTAAGTCAATATGCTCCCTTATGGCGGAGAAAACCGTACACACCTTAGCTTGCACCAATTTAACGACACAAGCAATATGTCGAGTTCTAATCGTAGCTAGAACCAATCTCACAACTTCAATCACACCACAACTTTTTCACACCCTTTCACACCTTCTACACTTCTTCACACCACTTGTTTCTTCACGCCTTCACAACCTCTATCTATTCACTACTTCAAAGCTTCTACGTCTTCACAACTACTAGGCTTCTATGTCTTCACAATTTCAGGGCTTCTAAATCTTCACCACTTCAAGGTTTCTAAGTTTTCACTACTTCAAGGCTTCTATGTCTTCACAACTTCAAGGCTTCTAAGTATTCACCACTTACTACTACTTCTATACACTTCTACTTCCTTGCTTCTAGTACAATATCACACTTTCAACTAACCTAGTTCCTATGTCTAAATCGAGCTAACCAATATACACACCTTATACACCAATCAATAAATAATTTACAAGTTGAAATGAACTAACAACTCAGATAGCAAGATGATACTAAGTTGTAATACTTCTAGTCTTGATTAATTGAAGTATTCTTCTCTTTGCACTTGAGAGTTGAAGCTTGAATCACTTGGAAAAAAAAGCTTATGATTATATGATCAATGAATTGATTTAGAGAGATTTTGACAGAAAGTTTTTGTGCAAAAAAGGTGAGAAAAATCTGTGGGAATGAACTAGTATTTATAAGCACAAAAATACTGTTCTGGAGCGTGGCCGGTCCCCTTAATGATTAAGGGGGCCGCCTAGTTAATTAAGGGGGCCGCTCCCTCCAAAACGTTGGACATCTTTGTCCTTTTGTGGGGAAGGTTTTTCTGGATTATTTTTGTCAATTTTGGTTGAAAATTTGAATTTATATATTTTTGGTTAATTAAACATTTAAATTTAGTACCAAAAATGATTTTTCAAAAGATATAAAATGTTTGTGACATTTTATAAAAAATCTAGTGATTAAGAAAATGTTTCTTTGATCATATAATGAATTAGTCACTTTGTTTATTCATACCTTAAGTGATTAGGTTGTTGAAATGAATATTTATGACTAAATATTTGTTTACGTCATTATCTCTAGTTTAATGAGTTTACATTTTGTGATTATTAAAACATAGAGATATCGAAAAATATGAATAACATTTTTAGGCATTATTTATATCAACAGATTACACGTCTAATGGCGTCACGTTATACTTCTGACGCCATCAACTAGCTGCCAATACTCTTCTCCGATTGCCTAGATCCATATCTGACGCCTTCACGTATGAATCTTCTCTTGGGCGTCACTTGTTAAATTGCTCTTGACGGCCTAGGCTTCCCAAAGCATGACGCCGTCACTTGTTAAATCCCAAAAACATTCTGGCATGTCTCGTGTAAACTTTATATCCACCTCTATGTCAACACATTACGCCGTTACATGCAAAGCGTGACGCCGTCAGGTACTATTTCTAGCTTGATTTTGGAGACTTTGCCGTTTTCTTCACTTTTCTCCAAATATGTCCAAAATGCTTCCTTTTCCAGATTTTTTCTCCAAATTACCTAAAATGACAAAAGGAACGATTTGAGGCAATATTTGATCAAATAATCACGATTTAGGGGTTAAATGACCACATAAAAGCGTAACACTTTTCGCCTCGTCAAATACCCTTACACTTGAGATTTGCTTGTCCTCAAACAAATGCGCTTTTATTCTAATCAAAATACAAGCTAGGGGTCATTTAACAATAATATAAAAGTAATTACAACAAATAATTATTCCACTTCAACCAAAACAAGCACGGAAATTATACACTAGCACCTCACAAATAGTGTTTAGATACTCATATCTCTCGGGTGTAATAAAATTATATATCACAATATGAAAATGAAAAATATCTCTCACTACCTGTCATAGCACATCGATTACCATAGGCTTGGGAAAGGATCAAACCTCCACCACTTGGCGTAAGAACCTAGGATAAACTATCAAAGAGGTCTTTTAAAAGGGTTTTAACGTGAGGTGTAGAGATATGATAAACACAGTTTTGTTGGATAAAGGCAATCTTTACTGGTGGCGAGTTAATCATCTTGGTCAATTACATGTACAATGTGGCGTTGCTAAACCAAGACTCGACTCGACTTAAGCTAATCATAAACTAACAAAAAAATAAAATAAACATAAAAGTAACCGTGATGGTAGTCCGTATGTTTTTCTCTTTTTCTTTTTCTCTCTTTCTTTTATTTTATTTTATTTTTTTATTATTTTTTGTATTATTTTTTTTTCATACACTCTTGCCCTACCATCCAAACTAATACATCGTAGGAAATTTGCATTCCCCTCACACTTGAGCTTTTACATACTTTACAATCAACTATTCTAATAACTCGAATTAAGATAATCAAAACACTTGGAATACTTTTTAGATATTAGCGCACATATGGGGGTAATAATTGACGTCTTCCCCAATACTCCATAACAATAGTACTTTACCCATGAGTCCCAATTGTCCCAAAACAATATGTACGAGATATGACTCAACTTAGCATCCATGTAATCGATTAGACAATTAACTAAGGGTTTAAACATGTAACAATAATGCACTAAAGATGATTGCATACAAGGAAGGCTAAGGCGATTTGGGTGTACATTTGGGGTGGATTGTAAACCTATGCTACCTTTAAGTAAAATGCTTAAAGTTAGAAATGAAAAAGATAGGCTCGGAGGGGTGTACTAGGGGTATCGTGTACTAAAAATGAGTACATCGCAAAGGTGTGGGAAAATTAATTGACTTTACTAGTCAAGTGTATTGATTTCATTGGTCAAGTAATTATGATACGGGTTAAATACAAGGGTGATCCTAATGCCTCTTATCATGTAGTAAATCCTACTACACGAATGTAGTCTCACTAGCGGTCTCGGGATGCATTGATTGGTGGTAAACAGTCAGATAATATCAACCAAGTATGGTCAACAAGTCAGACAGCCTAAACCAATACTCCGGTGAGTTTAGTGTTTCCCCGGATCGTTAGATCCGAACGAGATGTGAAATCTGAAATAAAACGACTTCGAGATCAGGTGAATTGAACAGGAAAAAGTTTTAAGTGATTTGTACTACTGAAATATAAGAGTGAATAGCTTTAATAAGCTATATCAACTAATACGTGAAATCAGATAAGTACAAGTGAAAAAGGGACTGAAAAACGTGAACGTTTATTAATTAAACGTAAACAAAAACAAATTTAACTTATAGTAGGATTTTACAAGCCTTAGGGGCTTAAATGCAAATTAAATAAATTTAAAATATTTATTTATTAATTAAAAACTATTTAATTAATTATTTATATTTAATAACTATTATTAATTATTTAATAATTAACTAATAATTAAGAAAATGTAAAATAAATATAGAAAATTAAAATTAAAATTTCTAAAAATCTAAAATATTATAAAACTTATTTTAAAATTAAAATTATATTTTTCACACTATTTATCTATTAATTATTAATTAATTATTATTCAATTATTATTTAACTAATTATATTGATTTAAATTATTATAAATACTAAAAAGACTTAGATAATTATGAAAATTTTTATATATCTAATTAACCATTACAGGAATCCTAAAAAATTATAAAAACTTAATTTTATGTATTTTTAATGTAATTTACTAATTATTATTCTATTTATTGAATTATTTATCAATTAACTAATTATATTATTAAAAATAGAAAATGAACAATATAAATTCTAGAAAAATTTATAAAATTACTTTACCTTATATAAAAGCTCTAAAAATTATAAAAACTATGTGGTACTTTAGAAAATATAATTATGCTATTTAATTTTTATTTATTATTTAATTATTAAATAAACTAATATTAATTTTAAATAACACTAGATGACAAAAGAAAAATCTGAAAAAATTTATAAAACTACTTTAATATATAAGAGATTTAATAAAAATATAAAATAGCAGAAGTGCTTATAAATAAGCTAAAAAGAAAATTAAATAGATAATTTCTATTAAATAGAAGCTATCACTATAATTAAGTTTGGTTTTTTCTTGTTTTTCTTTTATAAAACTAATAAAATACTAAAAATATGAAACTTTAATAAAGGAAATTAATTTATAATCACAGAATAAGCACTATGAGTGCTTATTAGACCACACAGTTGACTTTTATTGACTTTGCTAAGAAATAAGCTCAACTGAGCTTGTGTGGGGTCCACTGGCTATATTTTAGTATCTCTGACTTATGTAAACTAGTTTGAGTGAGTTTCAATCAAATAAGCAGATTCAATAAGCCTTAAACAACAAATAAGCACTTGCTTATTTCCATTCTGAGACAGAATTGGGACAAAGTTCCAATCTGATTTCAGGTGGGGCCCAGTGACGTACAGGTCAGCCAAAGGGTCAAGGGTTCAAGCCTGGTAGGAGGGGGGTTGTAAGAACCTATTTATGGGGTGTGGGACCCACTAGTGAGCTCAGAAAGAGCTTGTGAAGTGTGGTGGGTTGACTGGTTCACTCAGTTAACTGAGTGAATGGAACAAGCTTCCGGCTGATTGCAGCCCTAGTTAAAGGGCTTGTGAATGGAATATTAAGCTTGAAATTGATAATATGATTGCTTAGCTTCTTAATGAGCCAATATTCACAAGCACAAGCTCAGTAATGAGCTTGTGATGGACTTGTGATTGTGCTTGTTTTCACTGGGTGACCAGTGTTGTGTTTGAGTTGAAGAACACAATTAAGTAAGATAAGCAGTTGAGATAAGCAGTTAAAAGCAAATAAGCACTTAATTCAAGCAACTAGCCACAAGGGCATCACAAACAACCAAGATACACAGACTTTTACTCACTAACCAAGCTTATACAAGCTTGGTAAAATGGGTATCCAAACTGTGTACAGGGGAAGTTTTTGAAGAATCACCAAAAGATAAGCACTAAATAAGCAATCAAAACACTTTAATAAAAATTAACAAAAATAGTAACAAGTAGATCAGCAACAAAACTATATTATCCTACAAGCTCAGTAACTAATATCAATCAACAAGATCACAATTAAATTTCCAATTTTATTCAAAAACCAAAGTGACTGCAAATTGACTTTTTATATTAAACCAATAAGTTGACTAATATGAGCTTGAATCTAGATTATATGACTGAGTATGTTATCTTAAGCTATAATAAGTTGAAATTAAGCTAGGTTATCCAATTACAAGCTAATATGTTGAATATGGTCTATAATAACTTAACAGATTACAAGTTATACAGATTTAATACTAATTTTGACTTTTACTCTAATAAGACCTCTATATTATGACTGATATGAGTTCAATAAACTTAAACTAACATGCAGCAACAAATATCAGCTACAATAACAGGCAAATACTCAGATAGCAGCTTGATCCAAACACCCCTTAGCAAGGACTATTTTGTGATTAATGTTGCATATCAATGAATTAGCACATGAAACTGAGTCCTAACACTATATTATGATGTAGTAAGATCAAATGAACACAAATACACAACAATTAACAACTTTTACCTAGGAATCACTACTAAGCTATTTTTGACTGCCTATATGTAACAACTAGCAACTATGCATACCAACTAATAAGCTATCAATATTACACTAGATTATCACTATCTAACACCAACTAAGCATAAAACACCAAAGATTACAGTGAAATAAGAACAAGAACAGTAAATGCTAAAAATCAAGAAGTAATGCTTACAACTTGAATCCAGGGCACAACTGAGAACCAAGAACAATTAACCACTCCTATAGCTTTCCACAAAGCACTAATACCCAAAGCAATCCAGAATTTCACTTGCTATAGCTTCCTTCACAGACTTCTACTTTTAACTTCTAATTTACTTGTTTCTTTTTGGTATTTTTCCTTTTTGTGAATAATTGCTGGTTAATAAGGTCCAAAAGCTTGCAATAGCTTACTGAGAGCTAAGTAGTGTTTATAGGATCTTTTAAACAACAACCATTAACAGAATTTAAAAGACTTGAAATGAAAATGGTACGAATTCAAAATACTTGAAAACTTAAAGATAGATTGATACTGAATGAACCAAGTTTGTTTATTACACTTTAGCAAAGGTAATTAACATCTGAGAAAAGTAAAATGACAGATACACTAGTGATACAAACTATTTTGATTAACTACGATTGATCATAAACTAGAGTAAATTATATTATTTTCTTCTTCCCTCTTTCTTCTGTATTTATCACCCATTTTCTTCCAACTAGCCCAAAGATATTATCCCACATCACTTTACAACCATTGATTTAGTCAAACTCATCCCAACCATTTAAATCATTTTTGGCGCCAAAACGAGCCACGTGGAATTGAAGCAGTTACAGAGCAATTAAGGATTCTTGGGAGTGTTAGGAAGCTTAATGAACACGTTTGATGAAGATTGGACCAAGTTGGGGTGGTTTTGCTCAAAACTGTGGGTAAGTATTGCTACAGTGGTGGTTTTGGGTTGAAATGGGGTGTGAAGGGCATTTATTGTGGCGTGTTTCTGTGGAAAGAGGTGGTGGAGAGTGGGTAGGAAGATAGGGGGTGAGCTGGAAGGGGTGAGGGTGCAAGTGGTGGTGTTACAGGTGGGGGTGTGAGATGGAAGACGAAGGAGGGAAATACGGGGTGTTTGTTTTATTTATTTTACAAAGGGGGTGGGCTGGAGTGTTTTTGGGCCCAAGTGGTTGGACTGGATTTGGATTTGGTTTATTTAATAAAAATAGAAAGGGTCCGGTTTGGTTTGTATAATAAATAAGCCCAAGGACCATTTATGTAATTTCTGGATTTCTGAGGGACCTATGCTGCCAAGTTTCCAAACTTTAACCAAGGGACTAAACCTGCAATGTTAGATAATACATGGACCATTTTTGCACATTTTTCCATTTTCACAAATCCGAGGACCATTTATGTCATTTTCTAAAACTTGAAGGGTTATACTTGTAATTTTCCAAAAGTTTATCATAATGACCAATATTGTCAAACGTGAATAGTACAAGGTTTATTTTGATTATTTTCCAATTTTAAAACCTTAAGGACTATTTTTGACAGTTTTCAAAGTTGAGGGACCAAAGTTGTAATTTTGTGATTTTTAACTTTAAAGGATTATTTTGAACAACTTGTGAATCCCAAGGACCTTTAATGATATTTTTACAAGTTTTGAGTGACCAGGGACTAGTTTTGCCAATTTATCAAAGTTCAGGGACTGAAACTGTAAATTATGTATGTTTTGCATGTTTTTCATCAGTTTACAATCCTTTTGCATAAAAACACAATCCAGGGATAATTTTATGTATTTTAAGGCATTCCTGTGTGTTTTCATATGTTTTTGCAGTTTAAATGTAACAGAAATGATGAGTATTTACACACTCATCATGCATCACTATCACAAATTCTAGAATCTAAGTACTACCGGTACACTCATAATCATATTTTCCTAACAAATCTAGGGGCGAACCTCACATATTTGGGGTGGAAAATTTTGAGTGGTACGGTTTTTCGTGCTAGTCATATAACTCCTATCCATGAGATGCTTATTAAGGCTAAAGCGTCACTCCTATATATTGTAAAAAATTTTAAATTTGGCGCAAAAATTACCCTAACACGTGTTTCTCTTAGTTTTATTACACACATACTATTGAACAAACGAACATCAAGTGCAATTGCATTATCTAAGGTATCATCATTTACCCTCCCCTTACACTTAGGCTGAACATTGTCCCCAATGTTCAATAAAAAGGATGTAAAAGTAACGAAGGTAAAAGTATGAAAAAAATACTCCCCTGATTCGCTCGGTGTGGATAATGCGATAACATGGTTAGATCCTCCTCTAAGAAAATGAACGTTGAAAGCTTCCCTCCAGAAATATAAATCATCTTCTTGTCCAATATGACCTGTTAAACCTGAGAAAACAATCATGGTAAACCTCGCGTAAAATCGGCGGCAAACTCTATATATACTAAAATCCTATAAAGCAAATTAAGATATAATGCTTGTGGAATGAATACTTGCAGATTTCTGGAGTCTATAAAACTAAAGATTTAGCAAAAACTCTATGACTCCGGTAGAAAAACAAAACTCGCAAAATTTCCAGAATTTTACACTTGACGCCGTCAGGTTATAACCCTGACGCCGTCAGAAGTGACCTGCAGAAATTTCATGTTAAGTTTCCAGAAAATCTCTGGAAAAACTCATGCCTTAATTCCTGGAAATCCTGCAAAACATCATTATGACTTGATACAAGCATTTGACTCACACAAATACTAATATGCACATTCATTTAATACTATTGTGATTCATGTTCAATCTCGTTCTTAGAAACAAATTTAGATTTCCCTTACACTTATCTTTTGCAAAATACCTTTATATGCAATCAAGACGAAGTTAAAAACAAAATAAAGCATTTTCACAATCTATTTTGAAACATGAGCCATAAACAATAAAAATAAAACATGCATACGGAAACAAATAAATCAAACAGACAAACAAACAAATAAAAAGCTTGGGTTGCCTCCCAAGAAGCGCTTGTTTTTGTTCGAGTCACGAGCCTGACACTACCCTTATTTAGCGGAAATAAGGGAGGTTTTCCCTACACTTAGGATTAAGTGAGGGTGAAAGTAGCGATACACACCCTCTCGGTGGAAGTATGCCTCGTGAGTAAAGAGTTGTGGATGAATTATATGCTCAAAGGGGTGTGCTCCTTTCATCATAACCTTACCTAGTTCACTTTGGTCAATGGGTGAGTTAAAGTTTTCTCATAAAAAGGAATCATCTTCTATCAACTTTGAGAGCCTCCTAGTTGGGAATCCATCTTGACCTAATAAACCCAGTTTAAACCCATAATGTTTCTTGCGATCAATCATGAATGGATGATGTAAGTATGTAAGGTAATGTTTCATTCCTTTGTCAGCTTCTACTATACAAGGCTTAGAGTCTACTACCTTTATCCCAAGACTACCCGGACTATATGGTTTGATGAGTGGATCGGGACCTTTTTCAATTCCTAAATTTTCATCTAAGGATGGAAGATTAGATAACGGATTTGGTTGAGGCTTCGGTTCATCAAAACCAGGAACTTCCTTAGAAGTAAGAGAAAGGTTGTGACTACAAGTATTCAAACCTATATCCTCTAGTGGTGCTTGGTCCAAGGGTTTTACCTCCATCGGGATTCCTAAAGTCTCTTCTACTTCTTCCGGGTAAGTCACGGGCGGTGTGTGTGCCTCAAATGATGGTAGGACTTGTGGGGTACTTTGTGGGCTTGGATTGTGCACCTCATCCTCCATTGTATCTAGATTACCTATGTTTTCATTACACCTAGGTATCTCATCTCTAATCTTTTTATCCCCAAACAAACTTCTTGCTTGTTCCCTCAAACTTGTTATCAATTGATCTGTAACAATGTTTATTGGGTTGTCCAACTTCTTAGCGAGTTGGGCACAATCCTCTATGGCTTCCCATGCTTCATCAGCACTTAATCCCCAAACGTCCCCATCTGCGGCATGGTCAATGTCCAATTTTGTATAGTGGTCGACACGATGGAAAAATATTTCAATTTGAGACCACTGATCGAAACTATGATGAGGGACATTTCGGAGTAAATATTTAAAATGAGTCCATGCATCATAGATAGGTTCATCTTGATCTTGTTTGAACATCAAGATGTCATTTGGAGTGGATGAATTTCGTGGTTGGTAGTATGGTGGATTCACGTTCTCCATAATGGCTAACGGAATAGTCAATGGAAAAGTTTTACGAACAAAAGCACAAAGAAAAGATATACTACAGAAAACCTAATAAAAAGAAAACAAAAATCTCACTAGATAGGAATCTAATGAGTAGACCTAATAAAAATAAAATTCAACCTAAATAATAATTATTCCTCGGCAACGGCGCCAAAACTTGATGCGTGGGATTGCGCCTACGCAAAAGGTTTTACCTCTCGAGGGATCTCGAGAAGCTTGCAATCCCCACCAGGCAGTGTACCTGACCGATGTAGTATAGTGTAGTGGCAAGTACCGGGAGATTGATCGTTCTACTTGGGGAATAATGTTCGTTAGTATCAAAACTTAATTAAACTAGATCTAGAGGTGAGGGATGATTCTTTTTGTATTTTTATGGTTTATGGAAAGCAAGTAAAAATCTAGGGTATTGGAAGAGTGGGCGGAATTAGTTGCTAGTCAACTAACCCAATTAACTACAAATGCAATAAAAATTAAATAACAAGAAAGTAAATATTGAGAAAACAATAATGAGAGAAACGTGTTTACTTAGATTTCACTACTTCCTAGCTATCTTTCATTAATTGACTAGTTTGTTACAATTGCGTAGATGACGGATTATATTCCTTAATACCATTCGTGGGGCCGTGTACGATCTTTCCCAAATCTATAAGCTTCTACCTCTTCCTATGTCGAGCCGACAACTAGCTCCTAACATGGCGTCCTTAGTAATCACTCATGCATTAAATACAACCATTAAAATTGTAGTACACATCCGATTCATGTTTCTTAAGACGTTCAAGCAGGTTACCAATTGGAGATTAGCCAGTTTCTTAAGCCTAACATCAAAATCATTCATCCACAACAACTAATAACAAACAATCAACCAACAATCAATAGCTAGGTTTCATTACATCTAAGCAAACACAAACAAACCTAGCCTAGCATGTTAAAGTAAAGAAAAGCATAAGATAGAATCAAACAACACATAGACATATTGAATGATTATTGGAAGACTTATCTTTATTCACACATGGATAAAAGAAGGGTTTGAAACCCTTACAAGAAGGTAAAAATTCGACCTAGGGTTTGTGGTAAAGTTCCTCCAAAAGTTCTCTTCCTAATGAATGATACTTAGAAAACTATATATAGAGATTACACGTCTGACGGCGTCACGTTATACTTCTGACGCCGTCAACTAGCTGCCAATACTCTTCTCAGATTGCCTAGATCCAAATCTGACGCCGTCACGTATGAATCTTCTCTTGGCCGTCACTTGTTAAATTGCTCTTGACGGCCTAGGCTTCCCAAAGCATGACACCGTTAGTTGTTAAATCCCAAAAACATTCTGGCGCGTCTCGTGTAAACTTTATATCCACCTCTTTGTCAACACATGACGCCGTCACATGCAAAGCGTGACGCCGTCAGGTACTATTTCAAGCTTGATTTTGGAGACTTTGCCATTTTCTTCACTTTACGCTCTAAAAATGTCCAAAATGCTTCTTTTTCCAGATTTCTTCTCCAAAGTGCCTAAAAATGACAAAAGGAATGATTTGAGGCAATATTTGATCAAATAATCACGACTTAGGGCTTAAATGACCCCTAAAAGCGTAACACTTTTCGCCTCATCACTTATGCTCGTGATGAGCATATAATCTTTCAAGGTCATAATACGTGGGCTTTCGCAAATACTCAGCACCATATAACTCCATGATAACATTGCAAAACTTACAGAGACATTCACTGGATGTTGTTACGGCCAATGCCAGATTCTCGTCAAGAGAATCAGGAACGACCGCGTAACCCAATTGACGAATGGCCGTAGTACACTTGACGAATGGGCTAATACCCGGTATGCTCCTACAATCATTAGTTTGTTGAAAATAAGTAGAATAATCGGTTACCTCTCGAACAATTTGTGTGAACAGATCTCGGCTCATTCGAAAACGCCGACAGAATGTTCTTTCATTGTGCAGTGGGGTTTCGGCGAAGTATGCCGTCACTAAACGATTGTGAGCAGCAACATGATCCCTAGGTATGTACCTTCTTGAAAGTTTTGGCTGGTGTGCTTGATATGCATTCCAAGTAAACTCCGCAAACTCCGTAAACTCACTCATAACTTCATCGTCGTCATCGGAAGATGAAGAACCAAACAAAAACTCGTTAGACGACATGGTGAATATTGATGATAATTTGTTTGAATTGTGTTTGAAATTGTTTGTTTAAAATTGGGTTTGATGTTGTTATTTATAAGATGAAAAGTAGTAAATATTTTGGATCTTTTTTTTAAATCCAAACGGTCACTTTCTTTTTTGAAAGTTGGAATATGAATCGAATATTGCAAATGTTTGAAGTTTTTTTTGTGTTCAACGTCGGTTGGCATTACAACCCATATTGCAAAAAAAATCTCCGGCAACCGATTTCAACAAAACCACTCATAGTGGGCACGACCAATTTGTATATCGGTCGACCCATTTTGTCAATCGAAGTTTTCCGTTACACTGTGGTAAGCCTTAGAGTGCATTGCTTAAAATGCAATAATTTATTTTAAACTGAAAATGTATTTAATACATATTAATAGATCTTATAATTTATCTTAACTAGTTTTGATTTCATAATTGATAAACTAAAAGTTTCTTTATATATTCATCTAAAATAATTCCTTGAGAGCATTGGTTAGACAAATTCTTTTAATTTAAACTAGTATTGTAGAATAGATTGTGGGGCTTGCATATCGCTGGTGATTATTGGCACATCACTTCCTTTTTTATTATCGTTTTTAAGTTTTATTTTTTTATTATTGTTTTTTTCGGATAAAAAAAAGGTGCTAAAGCTCATGACAAATGGTGCTTTTATTCACATATGTTTTATAACGAATAAAATTAAGGTCATGCATTGCAACGACTTTCTAATCTTAAATTTTGCATCACGCATAAAACATCTTAAAACTTACATTTTATAGTATCTTCCTAAAACATACTATCTCCGTCCCAAATCAAACATTAACTTTCAATCTGCACACTGTTTGAAACTTGTGAGACAGTTATATTACGCAGCAATAAAATATCATCTTGACCTTTGAAAAACATTTTGATTGATTAAAATGAAAATTGACATTTATTATGGGACAAATTAAAAAAAATGTCACTCCCCCAACATCCGAAGAAATATTCTGGCTCGAAAATACTCAATCGTCAAACCAACAAATCAGCTTCCGACCACCATCATTTTTTTACGGACACCAAGCTTACCAAAACACCAAAACGTATACCCACAACAAAACGTGGTTAGCCAATACTGGCAACCAAGCATGTTTAACCCATACAACACCACTTACGGTGGTTCGTCATCACAACCTAGTCTTCATTTTGTCATCACAACAAAATACGAACCAACCTATGTCTCCGGCCCCAAAGAAGGCATAAAAAAGATGCCAAAAAAGGACGGTTTGAAATGAGGATGAACCCCGGTGCGTTCCATAGACTACTGAGGAAAAAAAGTTGCGTCATGCAAAGATTGGGTTCATGTATCAAAAAATATCGTCCTTGGTAACACGAGGAAGGAGAAAGGGTTTTTGTTGGGATCAAAGTTTTACTATTTTATCAAGTCTCGGTCATTTGTAATAAATGTTAGGTTGCTCTATTATTAGTTTCTAACATTTGTTATCATTTATGTATTTAAGGCTTATGAAAAGCCCAAAAGGCCTTGCAAGCCCACGAATCAAGGAAGATGGGAGCTAGGAGTGTTGCCCTAGCTTCCCTCCTATAAATAGAACCATTAGGACTCATGTAAACTTGGTTGGTTATGTGAAATACTAAGGAAACTCTTGCAATTCTAATTCTCTCATTCTCATAATCATCCCATCCTTATATCTATCTCATTCCTGTTTGTGTGAAACTACTATGGGTACCTAACAAGTGGTATCATTCGCCATATGAAGGTGTAGTTCTTGTTTTCTTAAGAAATTCGATCCAATCTCTTATTTTTATTTTGTTATTTTGCTAAAACTTTCGTACTTTCTTGTTTGTTTATTGTTTTTTGTCACATATTTGCTTACAAACTTGTGTTACAAAACATTACAAACAAAAAAGTCCTAAACTTTAACCAAAATATGCCAGTAGATTATTGTACTTGTTTTCGAATTTTTTTCATTTTTTGAAAAAGTTTATCAAGTTTTTAAATTTCTTAAAGCTATCATCTTTTTATACTTATAAGTACAACAATCTTTAAATAAAAACAAGTCTTTGGTTAACTTTCTTAGAAAACAAAATTCTGCCACAATTTTGCAATCTTTCACATACCAAGTTTCGAAATCCCTTGCAAAGTGCTCTCCATCGACTTACGTTTTGTGGACTCGGTATTTCCTTTCTTGTACAAGAAAGAAAATTACTTCGAATTTTGGATAAGTTTCGAAATTGGATAATTTCGAAACTTTGTACTTGAGTTTGTGTTTTCGAAACTTTCCTAATTTTCGAAATCACATTTTTTCGCAAAAACTCTCACGTTTCGCGACAATTACTCAACCTCACTATAGTTTTGAAATCTCAGGGCTTACAAAGTTTCACAAACCTCAACTGATTACAAAGTTTCGCAAACCTCAACTAGTTACAAAGTTTCGTAAACCTCAACTAGTCACAAAGTTTCGCAACCTTCAACACGTGTGCAAGTTTTTTTCGAGATCACCTGAGTAACCAATTTTCGCAAACAAGTTGTGAAAGTTATCAAGATTTGGCTAAATCCTATACCTTCTACAAGATCCATCTTTTCACACAAGTGTTTCATTATGTCTCAACCACCGTACTACAACTTTAACCATCCTCAGCAACATCAGAATCAGCAGTATCATCAGCAACAACAACAGTGTCAACAATCAACACAATATTATCAACAACCGTTTTACTCACAACAACATCTTCTCATGCAACAACATCTGATGGTTCCAATACAACAATCCTATCCAGTGTCACAACAACAAGGCCAACTCCCATCCAAACCGACTCACTGGTTTGACAGGACGTGTGAAGTCATTTCAACTCAACAATTCAGACATGAAGCAGGATCTATTGACACCCCACCAATGCTAACACCGGGTAATTATGTTCAGTGGGCAAGTCGATTCTTAAGGTTTATAGAACTCAAGAAACCCAATGGTAAGTACATGAAACAAGTTATCCTTGAAGGACCGTTTCAGTGGCCTGTTAACTATGTTGGAGGTGACCCATCTGCTGACCCTCTAGTAGCTCCAACTGCTGTGCAAGTTCCTGAGTCTGCACTTACTGCTGAACAACACCTTCATCGTGAAGCCGATGAGTATGCTATGACTTACATACTTCAGGGAATACCAAATATCATATTCAGAAGTGTTGATGCTCAGAAAACTGCAAAAGCTATGTGGGAACACGTCCATCTACTTATGCAAGGCACACAACTGAATAAGGAAGGCATGAATCTAAACTTTACTTGGAATACACTAATTTCATGATCGAATCAGGGGAATCACTTGAATCTTACTATCATCGTTTCACCAATGTCGTCAACGACTTAGAGAGACATGAAGTACACCTTCCAAGGATCGCTGTCAATACAAAGTTTATTAGTAGTCTGGGTTCTGAGTGGCAAAAGTATGTGACATTTGTGAGACAAGCTAAGAATCTTCATCAAGATCCATATGGTTTGTTGTATGACTATCTCAAGCACTATGAGTCTGAAGTTGAAAAAGATAGAGCCGCACGAGGAGGATATACACCACCACCTACTTCTAATCCCCTAGCACTCGTTGCTCAATCTCATGCTGCACATCCTCCGATGACTAATCATGCTTATGTTTAGGAACAGAATTATTTCAGTTACCAGCAACCTGCTACCTCACACAAAATGGTCCCATATGAATCATCCTCGCAACACGCTTCTCCTCAACCTGCTCCATATGACAACCATGATAGCATGTATTACTCTAATCAGATTGAAGATGATGATGAAGACGTCAATACGTTGAATCAAGGACTTGCTCTTATTGCTCATGCTTTTAGCAAATTCTCTAACAAAACCAACAACCGTCTTCGTTCTTCATCAAACACAAGGAATCAAGCTGTCATTCAAGATGGTCGAGTTGAGATTCAAAACCGTAATCCTGGACGTTCAGGATCAGGAGGGTATTCTGGAAATTCTGGGTATGGACAAAGATTCAACAACAATGGGGGATTCAGAAAGAATTCATGTGCTCCTCAGAGAAGAAATGACAATGTGGCAAATGGCAATACAGAATCTAGGAATGCGATATGGTGCTATAACTGCAATGAAAAAGGTCATATTGCAATAGCATGTCCAAAACCGAGAACCCGCGGTAGTCAGTTTCACAAGCAGGCATTACTAATGGCTCTCAAAGATGAAAAGGAAGGAACTTTCAATGAACAAGAGAACAGTTTCTTCGCTAATGCTTACAACGATGATGATATGGAAGATCTTGAAGCCAATGCAGCTGTGATGCTTATGGCCAACATGAAGGAACATCAGTTGAATGATTCAGGCCCAGTGGTCACCACTAATGGTTTGTCTCAGGTACATGACCTAACCACATGCTCCATAGAATTTAATGCATCACCCTATGCTTCTGAATCAGATAAGGCACAAGTTGTTCCATCTAAATCATTTTTATCTTCTCAAGATGATGAACAATTAGACATAGTTGTTATATTTGATGATGACACTGTTGTTTCATTTGATGATCATATTGAGCAAGACAAAAATGACCATATTGAACAACATGAACCTTCCTCTGATCCAGATCCTAATCATATTGTCATGGCCAAACAACTTCAAGAACAACTTCTTACTAGTCACATAATGGACGAGCAAACTAAAGTTTTAAAAGTAACTAATGCAGTTTTGAAAAAGGACATTGAATGTTATAAAATACAACTTTCATATTTTCAAAATGCAGTTCAACATGAAAAGTGCTTTGAAAAGTCATTTCAGGAATCGTATGTCAAAGAACAAAATCTTCAAAAGCAATTGTATGACATAATTGAGTCAAACGGTAAATTGGTTTCCAAACTGGAAAATGAAAAACATGATCTTCAAAAACAAGTTGTACAACTTCAAAAGGAACTCTCAAAAACACAAACGGAGGTGTCAACTTGCAAACAGGAATTTTATGAACATAAAGTGCAAAAACGAGAAAAAGAAAATTCTTTAATTGAAGAAAATATCACTCTCGAACGTCAAATTAAAGCTTTTCAAAATATCGTTTATAAACATGGAGAATCTGTAACGACCATTCAAAAGTTTACTTTAAAACCAAGACACGATAAAGGTTTTGCCATTGGCGACTACAGATCTACTTTTCTTCACATTGCGTTCAAAACAATTCCTACGCTTTACAGTATGGACCAATTGATGGATAATAATGTTGTGCGTGTTATTGTATAAATACTAAGGAAGATACGAACTTGAAGAAAAGAGTCGATAAAAAATGAGTCAAGTTGAATATTGCAAACCATATGATTACTCAAAAGTTCATCACATTTCAAAATCTTTTGTTACATCAAGAGAAATACCTGAGAAATCATGGTATGTTACTGAGTCTTATGTTTCATCTTCCAATGGGGCTCCTGTCAAATCCGTGGCACAAGTAAATGGTCCATTACCATCTTCTGGTACTGTGACACCTTTACCAACACGTTGTCGAGTGTTAGACTATTTTAAAACATTCATGAAAGGCATCGAAAACTTGGAAAACGTAATTGAACATCATTCGGAAATAAAAATTGCTACTTTTCAATCAGCTTACGAGCGTGAAAAGCGAGACATTTTTCAAAAACAATTTCTGCCTTTAGTTCAAAATTTGCGTTGTTGTGCTACTCGTTGGGAACAGGAACTCCAAAAAGAAGTGAAAGATATGCAAAACATTTTCGCTCTTAATGAAAATGCAATTTTGGTTCAACAACGCAAAAACCGATTTTTGAAAACGGATTCTGATCGACTCTTGGAATAACTTCTCACAGCTGATATTCATACTCTCATCATGAATGATCTCTACTATTCCAGCAATGATGCGGTATTTGAAAATTACTGTGCTGATATTGATTTGCTGAATCAGGAAGCTGAAACATTGAAACATAAATATGAAACGTTGCGTCAAAACAGTGATGATGTGAAAAACAAACTTTCAAACGAAATTTGTCAACTCAAACAAAGGCTTGAATGGTGTCAAGCTCAAAGTCTTGAAACCGAATTGCAACTACAAAGTCAAAATGTTTTAAAAAGCTGTCAACTTTACAAAGATAATGTTTTTCTCAAAAACAAATGTCTTCAATATGAAAAAGAAATTGCGGAGTTAAAAATTGAAAACGTTGAATGGCAACAAAACCGCGATGACATTTGTTATTGCAATGGTTTACTTGAGTCTAATATTCAGGACAAAAATCACATCATCATTGATTTGAAAGAGAAAATTAAGCTACTTCAAAAAGGAAAGTTTGTTGACACCACAGTGATAGCACCAGGAATGTTTCAAATACACAAAATAGATAAGGGTAATCATGCTAAGAGTTCTAATGTTAGCTCTTCCACTTCTACAGGACTAGTTTCCCCTAAGAGCGTTAGCAGCCCAAAGCCAAAAAGCGTTAAGAAGACTAAAAAGACTAGGCTCTGGCAACGTAGAAGAGGAACACTAGAAGTGCAAGCAGTAGAAGCTCACCTTAGGAACTTGAATAAAACTCATGTTGCATCTGATTTAGATTCTAATCTGGCAAATTATAATCAAAATCTTAATGTAATGAATGCTGAACCTTCAAATGTTTTGAATATTAATGCATCTTGTGTGTTTTGTCGTCAAAGTGTGTTATCTGGTGATCATACTAAATGTGTAGCTAATAATCTCTTACATCGTAATAAGAAACGTAGATGAGGCTTTCCTTCTAGGCCCACTACTGCCTTTAAGTCTACCTTAGGAAAAACGCCAACTACCGTATCAAATGATGTTGTAGTCAACCCAAGATCAGAAATCAACAAATCTCGGAACACGCCAAAAGCTAGTGCATTTACCAAAAACAAAGCAAAAACTAGTTGGAATTGACAACGTTGGTTACAATACAAACCAAATTTTAAATGGATTCCTAAACTGTTGAATACTTGTGTTTCTAACCAACAGGAACCCACTATTTCTTCGGGTTCCACCCTTACTTCTGTTCCATCTCTGTCGTCTATTTGTGATGCAGGTGGTTCAGATTGTTCTTTGGATTGTTGATAGCGGTTGCACCCGACATATGACAGGCAATCTCAAACTATTAACTAACTTTGTCTCAAAGTTTATTGGAACTGTCAGATTCGGGAATGATCAATACGCTTTAATCATGGGTTACGGAGACTATGTGAATGGGAATATTGAAATTAGCAGAGTATATTATGTTGAAGGCTTGGGTAACAACCTCTTTTCAGTCGGTCAATTTTGTGATGGGGATTTAGAAGTAGCATTTCAAGAGAAAACTTGTTTTGTTCATGATCTACAAGGAAATGATTTGATGTCAGGCAAACGTGGCACTAACCTTTACATAATTTCAATGTCTGACATGATCGCTTCATCTCCTATCTGTCTTCTATCCAAAGCTGAAACGACTAAATCCTGGTTATGGCACAAACGCCTTTCTCACTTGAATTTCAAAACGATGACTGATCTCGCTCGTCACAAATTAGTTGAAGGCTTCCAAGATTCCGCTATGCCAAAGATCACCTATTTCCAGCCTGTGAACAAGGAAAAAGTACCCGTGCTCATTTTCCCTCAAAACCTGAACACAGTACTAATCATGTTTTACAACTACTTCATATGGATTTGTGTGGTCCGATGCATGTTCAAACGATCAACGGTAAACGCTACATTTTAGTAATTGTTGATGATTACTCTCGCTGGACTTGGGTTTATTTTCTTCGAAGTGAAGATCAAGCTCCTCAAATGATCATCACCTTCCTCACCAAAATACAAGTTCAGCTATGCAACACAGTCAGAATTGTTAGATCTGACAATGGCACAGAATTTAAGAATCAGACTCCAAGGTCGTATTTTGAGAAAGTGGGAATTGAACATCAAACATCCATTCCACGAACACCAGAACAGAACGCTAGTGGAAGCTGCACAAATGATGTTAATCAATGCTCAATTACCACATTACTTATGGGCGAAAGCTGTTTCAACCGCTTGTTACACTCAAAACCGTTGTATGATCACAAAACGCCATCACAAAACCCCATATCAGATTGTTCACAAAAGGAAACCGAACATCAGTTACTTTCATGTATTTGGAGCTCTATGTTACCCAGTCAATCATCGTGATGATCTAGCTAAACATAAAGCAAAGGATAACATTGGGATATTTGTTGGATACTGTGAAAATTCAAAAGGCTTTCGGATCTGGAATCGTCGTACAAGAGAAATTCAAGAGACTATTCATGCTAATTTCAATGAACTCACTCAAATGGCTTCTGAGCATAACAGCTTAGGACCCGCATCCAACCGTCTAAACTTTCCGAAATCTTCGACTGAACCGTTGTCACTTTCCCGTAAAGAAGTGGAAACCTTGTTTGCTCCATTGTTTGATGATACGCTTGTTAACCGTCCATCTGAAGCCACACCAAATTCCGCTGCACATCTTGATCAACATCAAGTACCTGATACACCTCAACAAACAACAACAACTGTTGGAAGAGACGGTCCTCCAATCATATCACCTACAACAACAGAACAAACCGGGTCCAACTCACGACAATCAGCTGGAGACTCCATACCTTTATCAGTTCCACAAACCGCAGAGCATGACGCAGAACCATTCATTAACCCATTTGCACATGCTCAACTTGTCCCCAACATTGCTGAGTCATCTACATGCAATTTGGGTCCTGCTCACTTGCGAGATACTTATCAACTTCATCCCTCGACACACAAATGGACTAGAGATCACCCCTTCGTTCAAATTATTGGCCATCCAGATGCACCTATTATGACAAGACAACGCCTTCACACAGACGGTGAAACTTGCATTTATGCACTCACAGTTTGTGAAACCGTGCCTAAAAACATCAAAGAAGCTATGACTTATGAAAACTGGATTGAGTCTATGCAAGAAGAATTCGAATCCTTTCAAAGATTAGAAGTCTGGGAAATGGTTGAAAAACCAGAAGGCATCATCGTCATTGGCTTAAAATGGATCTGGAAAAACAAACTGGATGCAGAAGGCACTGTTATACGCAACAAATCACGCTTGGTAGCAAAAGGATACTCTCAAGAAGAAGGAATCGATTTTGAAGAATCATTTGCTCCAGTAGCAAGACTTGAAGCTGTACGGATCTTCTTAGCATTTGCTGCTCATCGGAATATGATTATTTACCAAATGGACGTGAAAACGGCTTTTCTGAATGGTCAACTCCGTGAGGTGGTTTATGTCAGTCAACCTGAAGGATTCGTTGATCCAGAACGTCCCAATCATGTCTACAAGCTTAAGAAGTCTCTCTACGGTCTCAAGCAAGCCCCCAGGGCGTGGTATGATAAGCTTTCTAAATTCCTATTGGCTAATGATTTTACTCTAGGCTCGGTGGATCCAACACTATTTACAAAAACATACGGGATGGACTTATTAATCGTTCAAATTTATGTCGATGACATTATTTTTGCTTCAACCAACAAAAATTACTCAATGGATTTTGCAAAATTAATGACAGATAATTTCGAAATGTCCATGATGGGTGAACTTACGTTCATTCTAGGACTACAAGTTCATCAATCACCCCGTGGAATTTTTCTAAATCAGTCCAAATATGCTCTTGAGATTTTAAAGAAACATGGAATGCAAAGTTGTGATACAATGAATACACCTATGGCCAATTCCACAAAACTAGATGCTGATATACATGGGACTCCTGTTGACCCTACCAAATACCGAAGTATTATTGGCTCCCTCATGTATCTCACATCTAGCAGACCTGATATTGCATTTGCTGTCTATATGTGTTCGCGATATCAGTCTAAACCAACTGAGAAACACCTCAATGAGGCAAAAAGAATCCTTCGATACATAAAGGGAACCATCCATTTGGGGATCTGGTATCCGAAGGATTCATGTTTTGAACTAATAGCTTTTTCAGACGCTGACCATGCAGGATGCTTAGACACACGAAAAAGTACATCAGGTGGCTTACAGTTTCTTGGAGATAAACTTGTGTCTTGGCAATCAAAGAAGCAGGACTGCACTTCACTGTCATCAACAGAATCTGAATACGTAGCTATGTCTGCTTGTTGTGCTCAAGTCATTTGGATGAGATCACAACTTAAAGACTATGGCTACCTATTCAATAAGATTCCGATCTACTGCGATTCCAAAAGTGCCATTGCAATCTCCTGCAACACAGTCCATCACTGCAAATCCAAACACATTGATCTTCGATATCATTTCATCAAGGAGCATGTCGAGAAGGGTACAGTTGAATTATATTTTGTGGGCACTAAGTACCAATTGGGGGACTTACTTACAAAAGCCTTAGCTCCATCAAGGTTTGCTAGTTTGGTTCACCAAATTGATATGCGATGTTTGACACCAGAGGATCTGGAAAAGTTTCTAAAACAAAAGTAAAATGTCAAACATCAAAAACAAAACTATCTTTGTAAAATAATTTTTCTCATATTTTTCATAAACCTCAAAAACACAAAAAGATTTTCTCTATTATCTTGCCCTTAAAAAAAAAAATAAAAAAAATAAAAAAAAACGCAAGTATATCGCTTCCTTTCAATACCTTGTTATTTTACAAATGTTGAGGGGGAGACACGCTCACATTTTTCTCATATTTTTCAAAATAGTATACTTGCATATTTCCTTTAGATGCGTTGTTTCAGGACTTTATCGATAACTCATATCATTTTTTCTTTTCTCAAAAAGATGCCATAAGGAGTATATTTTAGAATATTGCCACTAGTCATTTACTTGTATCTAACTTTAGGACTTATGTTGCAAAACTTGTAGTTAAGGGACTAAAGGTGTCAATATGGCAAACTTTCATAAACAAAACAACACAACAAACACATACCCGATTTTTATTTCATACTCAAAATATCACATTTACAAAAACTCTTTCAAATCCACGGCTAAAATTCAAACGAGAAATTCGAGCAACCAATCTTCAATATGTAAGTTTCTATGTGTTCTTTAGACAATTTCAAAGTTTGGTTTTCGTTTAATCACATAGTTAACGGTTAGATTTCATGATTTTTCAATTTGAAAACCTAGGGTTTATAGAATTTCGGAATTTTACAAAACGTGTTTGGGGTGTTAAATTTTGATAGGGTTTTTTTTATATTACATGTTTCTAACTTACCTATATCATCTAATCATGCTTTCAATCATGTTGGAGTAAAATTCGAAATCAAGGGTTTAATAACGATTTGGGTTTTGTTGTCTTGATGTTTGTTTCCTTATTATTCTTGGTGGGATTTGTTGATATGTGTGTAAAGATCATTGTTATGCACCTTAATTTGACCCATATACATGTTTGGTTGATTTTTGACAACTAGGGTTTTTCGTTCTTGTTAGGTCTCTCTCGTAGTGTGTTCATATGATTTGATATTTGTGCCTAACTGGTTCATGTGCATGTTAAGTGATACACTAGACCTTGATATGATAAGTAAATGCATGTTCTTGTGTTTTTCGAAATCATGTTCTTGTCAAAGTTTCGAAATCAGTGGATATATGATAGTACTATGTTTCTAATCGTTGCATATCATCATTTACGACAGGTTTCATCACTTGGATCACATAATTTCACAAAGAAATGTACGTTGGCCTACTTTCGAAATTCTTGTACAAGAATTTTCGAGAACCTGATTTCGCAATTACCAGCCCTAGTGAAACTTTTCGAAAACACAATTGAAACAAGTATTTTCGAAAATATTTCAAAGTGTTGTATTTTTTCTCGAAAAAATCCACTTTTTTATCTTTTCGAAAATGTTTGTTTTATGTGTCTGCGAAAAAAAAAATCATCTATGGTCATATTTTCGAGATCACGTTTAAAGACAACTTTTTCGCAATCACTCATAACGAGCATTTTCGAAAATATTTCAATAGATCTGTTCTCGATAAATTAATTATCGAAAACACACCTGGAAATGTTCTCGAAAATGCTCACTATGTATGTTTGCGAAAACATTCTCTTTAGTCTGATTTTTCAAAAACTTGGTATCTGTAACTTTTTCGAGATCATGTAATGTCTTAATGTGTTTGCGATGAAATTGGCTTTAATGTATTATTTCGAGAACATTGTAATCTTGTAATTTCGATAACTTGCATATCGTAATTATGATCTTTATTAAATGTTACTTGTGATGTTATTTTGAATCTTGGATGATCTATGTGCATATGTGAATGTATAAGTGCTTCATGATTCAAAAGTTATCTAAGTATATTTCATTCAACACTTCACATTTAATAAAATTGAACCATTCGTGATTAAAAGATTCTAAATGCTTATCTGTAATCAAACTTTGTAATCGTGCTAACGAGTAACAAATCTGGATGTTTGGTTTATGATAATGTTTTTCAGATTAACATGACTGAACACAACGAGAATGTCCCTAAACAAACTCTTCGACTACTCACTATGGATGACATCACTCCCGCTGACTACAACGTTTAAATTGGAAATAACAATCCTCGAGTTGTTTTTGACAAATTAAGAATTCCTGAGAACTCGTGCAAGATTGTCAAAGATATTCTCCTTGCACATCCATGCAAGCATCTGCTCAACAAATCTACCTCAGTTTCTGTGTTTTATTTTCATCAATTCTGGCTTACGGCAAAGGTTAACTTAGATGATGAGTCTTTCACTGTTACGCTGGACCGATAAGTCTACACTGTAGATCACGATGTCCTTCATACAGTCTTTCTTCTGCCTCAACCTAACAATGAATTTGCTCCAATACTGCCTGAACTGGATCTCCTGGATTTCTTCATTGACCTAGGATATGATGTTCAAGACGACTTACCTTTGATTAAGCATTCCAGATTCAATGCGAAGAATATACCTCAGCCTTGGAGAACATTCTGTTTGTCAGTCGTACGATCTATATCAGGAAGAAAAAGTGGTCACGAACATCCCAGACTTGAGCCTTTACAAGCATTTTGGGGAATGGTGAGCATGTCACCTATTGAATTTGCAGTTCCAATAATGAACGATATAGTCTACAACATTCAAACCGGACGTGAAAAGACTATGATCCTGTTTACAAGATTTACAAAGCTTTTCATTGAATATTTCTGCAAAGATACCCCGAAATTTATCCAAAGAATGGGAGATCCTAATGAGCCTAAGAACCTCTTCGAGGACGACTTCACCATCTCTTTTGTCAAGATGACCACTTCTTCTACTAAGCAAAAAGGAATGAGGCTTCCCGAGTATCTTCTTGATGATAATATCAAGAAAAGTTTGAACTACAAATTCTACGATGATGCTTACAATGGGATACAGGAAGAAACTACCATATAGACTCGTAATAAAGGAAGTGCGAAATCTGGGAGTACTACAAGCACCATTGGCTCACCGCAAACAAAGCCTAAGGCTGCTCCCAAAACCAAACCTTCTACCAGAACCAAACCTTCCACCAAACCTAAATCGACACCCAAACCTAAGCCTGCAACTAAGCCAAAGAAAAAGGTAACACCAAAGCTCGCTCTTCAAGATGAACCTACACTGCCACCCTCTGAAAGCGACTCTGAGTTTGACACAGAATCAGAAGAAGAAGAGGAAGAATTTGAACGAAGAGTAAGAGTACCTGAAGAAGCATTTCCTGAAACAGAGATTGCAATTCAACAAAGTCTTGAAACCTTTGAAGCAGATTCAAGAAAGAGAAAAGGGATCACGATAAATGAACCCAATGATGATGAAGAAGACGAACCAATCGTTGAAAAATTGGTCGACAAAAGGAAATTGAAAAGTATAATTGTCGACACACGAGCTGAAGAAAAGCAATTTCTCAAAGAACAGAGGGAAGCAACACTCCTCAGCCGACTTCTATCTCAACCTTCATCACCACCTGTCTATCAACCAGAGCATGAAGGCACTACCAGCAGTTCCATTCCTCTCGTTGTGTCTACCACTTTGGTACCAGCTTCACAACACGGTGACAAAGTAAATGTCACAGACACAACAGGTGACATCACCATGACTGAGACTGCAAATGTAGAGGAGAATGTTGGCGAACAGGAGAACATTGCCACGGATCAGGAATTTGACCACTTCACTACTCCAGAGTTTCTTGCACAGGAAGAAGAGGAACGCAGAAGAAAAGAAAATGAAGAAAAGGAAGCATTCGACACCAACGTATTCCTTCAATCATCTTCATAATCTAAGCAGACATCTTCACAGCAACCTCCAACTCCTCAAGACTCTCCACCAAAGGATCCGGCTCCTCCTGCTTCTTCTTCAAGCTCTCACAACGAGTCGTCATCTGAATCATCACCGGAGCATTCGTCTCCTACACCTTCTGAAACCGTGTCTAAGCAAGAATCAATCAATGAACCGACTAAACCAGTTGATCTTCAGCAGGAAGTCAACACTCTCACAACCATGGTCACCAGTCTTGCTAAACAAGTTGAAGACTTTCAGGAGGTAAAGCAGCAGATCGATAAGTTCATGAAAGCTGACTTGACAGTAATCATCAGGACTTTCACACTAGATTATCTTACTGACAATCTGGTTGAAATTGTTACTCCTGAAGTTACAAATCTTATTGCACCAATCAAGGACAACCTGGAGCACAGGATCAAAAGTGTTGTAAAGAAAATGTTATCAACAACACCATTCACGCTTCACCCTGCAAAAGCTTCCACAACAACTCCTACCATCCCTGAACTATCATTCGATGACCTGCTTGCTCAACTCTACGACAAAGTTGCATACAAAACCACACAGACACCTGAAGAAAAAGCACTTGTCGATGCTATTGCTGCCAACTTGTCTAAAGAGTCATGCAAAGACGCTGCTGGAACCCATAAGAGGACAAGGAAAGATGACGACCCAGACCCGAACTCTAAAGGCAAGAAACACAAGTCCGGTACCGGTCCATCATCTTCTCAACAACCGCAAAAGGATTTTACTCCTCCTGGAAATTAGCAACATACATCAACTACTGATCAAGGTCCCACAGATGAGGAAGAAACTCTAATGCACCCAACTGATGATTATGAAGGGCAACCCGACACCGATTACCGTGCCTCCCCAATTCCCGATTCTCAACTTGGACCATCGTCACCATCAAAAGCTCAAGACAAGGATGCTACGTCCAAGTCTAAGAAATCAAAGAAAATGAGACGTTATTCATGGATCGACAATGATGACACACCTGAAAATGATTGGTTGACAGAATTGGTCAAAGCTCAACCTCCTCTCGAAGATGAAGAACCTCTTCCAGGCAATACATTGCAATATACTCAGGTTATGATGAAGGAACTTCAGATTGAGAAACTTACAAAGGCGGAGCTCAGAAGAATCAATCGGGATGCACAAGAATTCCTCAAGTCTAGATCTAGTAATAAGATGGAACTCGAGTTTCATATGCAGAATATAGCTAGTGCAATGTCTGGTAAGTTTGACTGGCTTAATCCTGAGGCGAATCTCAACAACTATTCTAAAAGACAGGACAAACCTTACTTCACCGATTGGACTAAACCATTACCTCTGCAAGGATTTCCCAAAAAACCTCAGATACCTTACAGCTTCTTCTTCAACAAGGATCTTCGTAACCTCCTACTCACCCAAGAGAAATCAAAGCTGAAATATGCTTCCTCATTGACTATCTCAGTACCAGCCGCAAGAAACGAAGTTCCTGCTATTGAAGAATCTACTCCAGTTTTCAGCGACTCTATCGTAGCTTATGACATAGATGCTTTACACGGGACTCAGCACTGGCCTGAACGTCGTCGTCTCGGTTACACTCACAGATTAGACACCAAGTCATTGGAGAATGCGAAGCATAAGTCGAAGATCATTTCTATCTTGTAGATTCAAGAGTCGAAATGGTTTAACTACATGTTCATGAATGAGATTGTGGTTAAAAGACAAGATGAAAAGAAGTACAAATTCTTCGAAGCAGACTTTCCTGACCTTTATCTAAATGACATTGAAGACATGTATCTAGAAAAAGTTCAAGGAAGAATGCGTGGATTCGATACTGAAACTCAATACAACTTCATGTCATCTCTACTTCTCTTCATCCGACGATTGATAGTTCAAGAAAAAGTGGAAGATCTTCAGCTTGGAGTGGAAAGTTACCAACAGAAGATTAATTTGACAAAGCCACAAGTATCATTTCCTGGAATTAAGCAGATGACGCAGTACTCGCTCATCCAAACACCATCTTTTGGCTTTACCTACCTCAACAGCAAAAAGTTGATAAGTTCGGAACTTTGTTGTGAAGATTGAAGAAAGGTTATCCCGTCGGGAGCAGATCAGACGACTGGAAAGTTATATCGGTGTCCGACTTTCATTTCCCGTCAGACTCTTCAAAAGACCAGAACCACAGTTCACAGATTTTGATGCTCCAATCACTGATGAAACTTAAACTGGTACACATGGGTATTAACTTTTCAATATTAACTGTTTCATTTGATTGATTTGTTATCACTATGGCTTGTGCACACATAACAGTGTACAACCCGTTCTTGTAAAGAAAGGACCCTGAGGTACGCATCAGTGCCTCAATCCTGACATAAGGAGCGAAGGCTTCTTACTTTTGAGTAGAGTTAATCAAACATTTTCTTATTTTCATAACTCTGCACAAAAGACAAGTATTTCACCTCAATAAGAATTCACTTGTTGAGGGGGAGCACTTGAAACAAAATCATTGTTCTTGAAATCTAAAGTTCTTGTTGAATTCTCCCCATGAGACTCAAAAGGCATATTCTAATCAAAAGATTGTCAAAAATATCATCTTATATGCTATTTTTGAGGGGGGAGAAAAAGAAAAATTGAATGTGATTAAAATATGAAAGTTCAAAGTTGCTTTAAAGTCAAATCTCAAGCGAGCTAGACTCAGATTCACCCAAGAATTGACGAAACATAAAAGTTAGTAATCTCGAAAAGACTTATCTTCGACGGGTAATAACATCAAGTTAGTTACTAGAGCTAGTTGTCACCTAAAAGCTGACAATGGAACTCTTTAACTAGCCACGTAAGCGTGTCTCGAAAAGGATTTGTCTTAGTAGAAATGTACCGTTTCGAGAAACTTTCTGTGGACTTGACCATGCCGGGTAATAACTTCAAGGTAGTCTAACTAGTGATGTAAGCGTGTCTCGAATCGGTCGGGTTCACTGAAAGCGGATCAATTCAAAAGTGCTTGCTCCTCCTGCATGTGCAAATTTATTAAATACTTATGAGCACATGTGAAGTGGGAGCCCTGCAAAAGTAAACACAAAACTCTCAAAGTGTTAAACAATATGTTTGATAATTCACAAACACTTTGAGAGATTTTCAATCAAAGGTTTCTTGGCTATTGTCGGATAATCATGGAGTTATAAGGTGATTAAGATAGGAAAAACCGTCCTATGATCCGCCAGAGCCGGAGGAATCTACCCAAGGACATCACCAATAGTTAGAACTAGAAGTCCTTAGGTATGATACAAAAAAAAAAGGAGAAATGAATGAAAGGGGAAAGAAGGAGTTGAAGAATTAAAAAGAAAAGTAAAGAAAAAGCTGAAAAGAAATAGCCCTCCATATGTTCAACCTTAGGGCAGACACCGGGTTCAATTCGTATGCTACTGGTTGTTGTTGCTAAGGCAACACCGGTATTGAAGATAAATTCGTCATGGACCTAGTGACGCAATGCACTAAACCTTCTTAACCACTCAAGTTCTCTTAAAAGAGCCTGTTTCATTCTCACGGGGAACCGGGGTAATCTATCGACTTATCTCTTAGAGATGATTGATATTGAAGCAGGAGACCCCTCCCTAGTCTCCGCATAGGAAACCTAAGTATGCACTTATCGAGTCTAGAGCCATGAGATACATCAAAGATCTCTTAGGAACACTTAGTATTTCTACAACTGGTGTTCTACATCAATGGACACCAGCTGTAAATTATCGAGTCCTTCGCAGATCTTAGCAATCTGCTGAGAATGTTTATGAGAGAATTTACATAAGTATTTCTCAATGATTAAATGGAAATCCTACCAGGGCCAACATCAAACAGCCCTGACAGCAGGTCACTTCGGTAACTCCTCGTGGGTTACGCTTAGTGTTTGCGGTGGTTTCTTAGCGGTCTACAGTCGTGGAGTGATCCCCAGCGACTCACCCAGTAATTGAGCTACTTAGTAGGTCTCGTAAGCTCCTTCGGGAGTATCAGATATAGGAACGGCCTTGATAAGGGTTAGAAGGAGTCTTCACACTATGCTGTTGACGATCTCCAATTCCTTATCTGTAAGTACCGGATGTTTTATTGCTAACTGTTTACCCGCAGGTACACATCATCTCCATGGCTACGGATTCCACATGCTCATACATACATTTTGAAGTCATCAAAAGCTCCCTCAAAGATCAAAGCAACACAAAGTTCAAAGAAAGATTCTATGCCAAAAAGAAGAGTCTACAGAGTATAAAGACTAAAGATCAAATGTCTTAGAAAGGGAACTACGTGCATGTATAAGTCAGAATTCAAAGATGTATGAGCATGTTGGAATGGGGGACTACCACCATAGACGCGAAAGTGACGAAAGGCAGACAACTTCATAACTTGATCACTATCACAACAACAATGAACAAAGAACAAAGAACGATGAAAGATTTATCTCATGATTTTTGAAAGACGTCTAAAGCTGTAAAAGTCAAAGATGAAGAAATGACTAAGACGTCGAGCAACTGTGATGACCGACCCTTAGGGGGAGATTGTTGGGATCAAAGTTTTACTATTTTATCAAGTCTCGATCATTTGTAATAAATGTTAGGTTGCTCTATTATTAGTTTCTTACATTTGTTATCATTTATGTATTTAAGGCTTATGAAAAGCCCAAAAGGCATTGCAAGCCCACGAATCAAGGAAGATGGGAGCTAGAAGTGTTGCCCTAGCTTCCCTCCTATAAATAGAACCATTAGGACTCATGTAAACTTGGTTGGTTATGTGAAATACTAAGGAAACTCTTGCAATTCTAATTCTCTCATTCTCATAATCATCCCATCCTTATATCTATCTCATTCTTGTTTGTGTGAAACTAATATGGGTACCTAACAGTTTTGGATTGTGAATTTGGTATATGAGGAGGGCAAATTGATGGTATTTACTCGTCGAACCTATGATATGATAAACGGGAAATGAAAGACGGTGCGTCCTAAAGTTGCTCAATTTGTGGAGTGCGCAAACGTCATGTGAAGGGAGACAGATAGAGGAACCAGAGACAGGGATTACACCCAAATGGCACTTATGGAATATCAAGCTGAATACGAAGTACCACTTAGACTTTTTCATAGCTGGGAGATTTTAAAAAATCTCTAAATGGATGGATATTGAAGTTCTAGAAACCGAGGAAAAGCAAAATGAAAAGACAAAGAGATACAAGTTATCGGGGTCTAGTTCGTTTAACACAACACCGTCATAGGAGGGTAGTTTTAATCTGAACGTGGACGCCAGAGACTATGTTGAAGAAAAGCTGCAGGAAGTTGAACAAAGGCCAATGGGCAAGGACATAGCGAAATTAAAGAAGAAAGGGGCGGGGGCATCTAGATTGTCAGCAATTATGAATGATGAAGCATTGGCTAGGTTTATAGTCTCCAAGTATGCAATTCACAAAGAGTATGGCAATGAAGAAAGAAGAACGTGCTGCTTTTGTAGATATCAGAAAGAAGGATCTGGAACTAAAGGAACAACAGTTGGCAATACGAGAATATGAACAATGTCAAAAGGACATAATGTTCTATGTGCAGCCATATGATCACTGACTGGAGAACCTCGAGTGGATGGAAGAGATAAGGGCGGGATCAATGCGAGGTGGAATTTACCATATTAGCTTACGTTTTTTATTTCGTACGCTTATAATTTTAATTATCTATGTATTGTTTTTAATTTTGTATGTTTACGTCTTTAATAATCTATGTAATATTTTTAGTTTATGAATATAAAGTTTAATTAAAAAAATGAGTTGAAAGGTGAGCGGTTGTGACGACTAGTGTTGAAAGGTGATAGGGTGTGAGAGAAAATGAGAGAAGAGAAAAAGCTGAGGTGGCGCTGATGTGGAATGTGAGTGGATGATACAACCACCTTTGGTCTAAGGTATAATGAAATAAGAGTTTCAAAATTCAGATTCTTTCCTTTGGTTGCAAAAAAAAGATATCTATTTTGATTGATCCATGTCGTTGGTGGCATAAATCAAATTAGAAACGTTTAGATTCCAGCTACTAGCATAACAAATTTTACAGATAAAAGGTTTAAAATCTTGACCTATAATCATGAGTGAGTGGCATGGGTTGGTCTTATTGTTTTTGTTTTTTGTCTTTCGACACTTCCGTTCTTATTATGAGAATACCTCTCTAGTTTTGGTTATTATTACACTTCTTAATTCATAATACAAATAGTTAATGACATAAAATATTGTCTATTAAAAATAGCAGCCTATAACAACTGTAATAACTTTATAAAATAGGGATTCACGGTTACTTAAATGAAAATATTACATGTGTCTTCAATTATTTCAACATACGTAAGTTGTAGACTTAAATATAGGTCTTACCATGCAGATGCGATCTCACTTTTGTAACTCCCCCAATTGTGGGTGATTTGTCGGGATTGGACAACTTTCATGTAGTGTTAGATTAATGTATTGATCGCCATTCACACGTGCAACCACAATGGACCATTTTGTTCTGGTTCATCTAGACCGGACCAAAGTGAAAAATATGTACTATTTCCTGCCATGGATATCAATATAACTGGTCGGTTATAGAGTGAAGCAATAACCAATCCTGTGTCTGGCATAGACATCCATTTTTCCCGAGGCACAAATCCAATTCCCAAAAAATGGTGTCCCAAATGTATTTAAAGCCGTCACTATTCTATATATCCGTGTAATTTAGCTCATGATACCTTAACTCTTGCAATAAATGTTTTCAAATTGAGAACCACATTTTTTCCTGGAGACCAAGACCGATGACAACTAACCGAAATCTACAATTTCCATCACCTTTGACATTGTTTATACTTGTTATGTATGGATAGAAAAGCTTTGAAATGTGATTGATCAAATCATCGCTTTGAGGCGTCGCCTCACGTTGGGATTCTGTCTTGCAAGTACTTTGTTCAAGTCTGAGACTTTTGTAGATTCTAAATAACTTCGGCGATGAGGATCTATAGTTGGTGGAACTAACCTAGCTGGTTTGTTTTTTTTTTGTCCTTTGCGTACAAATGCCCAAGAGTATTTTAGTGAACAGCAAGTTCAAGAATTAAAATAGATTCAGGATTAAGTATCCCACTTAACTTTGTTAAAAGATTTTTCTTGACAAACTAGGAATGTTGCTCATAAACTTCCTTGAAGTTTTGCATCTTAGCGTCACAACTAGGATTAACTTCATGCGTAACATCTACCCTGGAACAAAAGGACAATAGTACAAATGAGAAAAAAACCGAAAACAAGTAAAATTAAAAAATAAAAAGACAATATATTACAAAGTACAAAAAAGTACGGTTGAAGTGTATTATTGGCGATATAATGTTATAAAAAGGAAAATACAAGGTAGTATAACGGGTGTATTTGCATGACTAAAAGACAAAAAAATGAGAAAAACATAAATTGGTATTTGCATCACTAAAAGAAAAAAATACGAAAATTTTAAAAAAAAAATGTAGAAAGTAGAGGGAGTATTCATATTATTTTCATTTAGAAGATATACCCATAGTATCTCCCTACTTCCATATCGTAATTTTGAGTTGGCAACCTATTTTAGCCACCACCCGAAAAGAAAAAAGAATCACTACCATCATTTCAAATCTAAGACGAGTATCCTATTTCAAAAAAGACCTGACATCTTTTCAAAGAATCAATACTTTTACTTATTTAACTTGCCGACAAATGATCTGTCTTTTTCAAACTTGTTTCACCCACCTCATTATCATTGCATGTGGGTGGTGGGTGTAATGAGGGATTTTTCTTTGCCAACTTAGCTTCAAATCATTTTTTCACTCTTCTAAACCTTTTCCTTCAACCTTTGTAGCAACTTCTCTTTCCACCATTCACTTTTTATTTTTATCTATTAATATTAACTAATTTAAATAACACAATATATAAATAAAACATTTATTCATTAACATAAAAAACATTACAACTTAAATAAAAATGTTACAAAGACAAAAAAAGTGACTAATGAAATATAATGCTAATCTCTGTCTACATTCGGAATGTAAGTGCGCGCAATATGTTCCTTGAGATCATAACGAAGATCGTGCACAATCTTGATTCTTGATCTTGTTGAAGCTCATGGTTTGGAAGTTCATCTTCATGAAAGTTAGGACATATCGCATGTTCTTCATCTTTTAAAATCATATTGTGCAATATGATACATCCATACATCATGTTTTTGTATGTTATCAGGTTGTACCACTCGAGCAAGATTATTAACTGCTGCTCATCATTTTTTAAAACACCAAATTCCCATTCAATGTCTTTTATTCCTGCTTTTTGTGCTTTTTTAAACCTTCTTTGTTTAACGTTTTTAGCACTGGGTGTTTGTATGCTTTAACAAATGTGGCTTCTTCCGGATATATTTCATCACCAAGATAATACCCAAAAGCATAGACATTGTTGTTCACTTCAAACGGACACTCAGGGGCAATATTGTCTTTGTGAGGTCTCTTACATAGTGTAATCATTCACAACAAGAAGGTTTAGAAGTTTAGAGAGAGAAAGGAGAGGGTGTAAAGAGAGAAAGAGATGGTAGAGAGAGGATGGAGAAAATGGTGAGAAAGTTTATTATTTCATACACTACAAACTAGTCTCACACCTTCAAATAAAGGGCGTGGATGTTACTTATACATAGGAGAAAATCCTTGATGGGCTTGGTAGGCTTTGGACTTGGACTTGTCATTTAAAAAGGCCTAACATCTAATGTATTAGCTTATAAGTCCATGATTAGTCCAATAGCCCAATACGATGTCTTATACTATTTATTACAAAGATACAAGGTTCCTAGATGATAAATGACTATTACTTTATAATTCTAAAAAATCTCACCCTAGGGGGTGATTATTTATTAATGATGCATCTTCAGTCTTTGAACTTGGTGTGGAAAACTAGAAGGGGGGGGGGGGGGTTGAATAGTTTTACGTCTTTTTAATTTGTTATAAAAGATTGTTTGAAAGTTTTCTTTGTTTTCAAAAATTTAGATTCGATGCTATATGAAATCAAGTCATGCACAATATGAACAACACTAAATATGTACGATAAAGCAATAATAATGTAAGTAAAGAAATAGATGAGAGTTGGAAAGATCGAACCACGAGACAAGGGTTTTATAGTGGTTCGGCTACAAGGTCACCTTCCTTGCCCTACTCCACTCCCCGAGCACCTAACTCGAGAGTTTTCTTCACTATGTCAACAAGCTCCCTTATGGCGGAGAAAACCTTAGACACCACAACTATGTCCCAACTTATTCACACCTTCTACACAACTACTTCAAACCTATTCACTACTTAATCACAACACTACTTCACACCTATCTCCTTCACACCAATTTTCTGCACACCTATCTTCTACACACCAATCTTCTTCACATCAATTTTCTTCACACCAATCTACTTCCTAACTCTTCTTCTTCACAACTATCTACTAACCAATCACACTATATATATACCTAGCTAAACTATCTTCTATCAAATATTGACAACTAATTTCACAAAGAGATAAATACAATGATGATGCTCTAACAACTTAGATGTGGAGGTCACAACAAGTTGTAATACTTCTTGTCTTGAGGGATAGAAGTATTCTTCTCTTGCACTTGAAAGAATAATGTTTAGATCACTTTGAAACAAAGATTTATGAATGTATGATCAAAGGATTAAGAGAATGGAAATGGAGATCTAGAACAGAAAGTTTAGAAGTGCAAAAGGTGTGAAAAATTCCAGATTTAAGGTGGTATTTATAGGAAACAAAATCTGACAACAGGAGCGTGCCGGTCCCCTTAAATCATGGTCGGCCCCCTTAAAATTAAGGGGACCGCCCCTTATAATTAAGGGGGCCGTCCAGCTGTAACGGCCAGAATTATTGTCTTTTAGTGGGGAAAGTTTATTTGGTGAAAAACTAACTGATTTTGGTTAAAAATTTGAATTAATATATTTAGTATGAATAAAACATTTTTCTTTATTACCAAAAGTGTTTTTCAAAAATATATAATATGTTTATATATTTAAATAAACTTTGTAATACTTAATTAAATTTCCCTTTGATCATAAATTGCACTAAACACTTTGTTTATTCATACCTTAAGTGATTTGGATGTAAAGAGAATGTTAATCACTAAATACTTGTTTATGTCACAATATTTAGTTCTATGAGTTTATATTTTTTAATAATCAAAACATAGAGATATTGATAATATGTTAATAATGTTTTTAGGCATTATTTATGTCAACAATCTCCCCTTTTTGATTATTACAAAACCTTAAACTTAATAGGTCTAAAATTTGTTTTTAGACAAGTATTTAAGAGTTTACACTTCTCTTCTCCCCCTTTTTGTAAAATCAAAAAGGTTAAGCCGAGTAAGCTTCATGGAAGAAGTTTAAATGGGTAGAATGCTCCCGCTTGATGTATGCTCCCCCTCATTTGAGAGCACCAAGGGAACGAGCTATGGAAATCTTGGCTACAAAAAATATGTGAAGAGAACAAGACACAAATACATGCAAAGCAACAATTATGCAAATAAAAATAGATTCATTCAAGCATCATAGAAATGATTAGCATTACAACATTCAATATGCTTCAAGCATATTGATTACAATAAAACAAAAGAAGAGACATAGTCCTATATTGCCTAAGAGAGCACTTGGACTTGCTTGCAACCCATGGTTGATCGTTTTATTTGCTTGAAGGGGAACACAAGCATAGAGCTTAGTTGTTAGATGGAGAGGGATATGGAGTTGGGTATGGAGCGGAAGAGGTGGATCTTACGATGTTGTATCGAGTTAAGGGTGATATTGGATGAGGACGAGTGAGAAGATATTCAATCCAAGAAATATCTTCACTCAAGTATAGAATTTGTTTTTGAAGGAAGATGCAACAAGGGCAATGGTGAGTGTGGTTTGTAACTTGATCCAAGTTGAGAGAGTGGGGTAGGCAATTGATATAGGGTGATGATGGAGGTTGCCCTTTGTTGCGTTGAGCACGATGCATAGCAAGGAGATCACTAAGATCATGGATTTGGGTTATTTCATCACGGAACTTTTGCTTTTCCATGGCAATGTGGAGAGAGTCATTTCGTTGATATGGATGAATTGGGTTTGTGTAGTTGGAATTGTAGTTTAATGGTTGATCAAACTTGTATGGATCATTATAAGTGGTTGGAGGATGAGATGTGTAGTTTGGCATGAAGGAAGATGTTTGGCCAATGTTGTATGGTTTGTAAAGAGGATCAAATGAATGTCCTTGTGGATTTGGTGTAAAGTTTGGGAAGTAAGTGGTTGGAGGTGTTGAGTGATTTCCAACTTCATTGGTTATAATGGATTTGTTTCGAGGGCTTTTTCTTCGCTAAACGGGTTTTTCCGTCATCCTTGCTAGCCTTGAGGCATTTGGTTTTGGTTTGTTTGGAGAAGTCATGAAGGGATGAATGGAGAGTGTTGAAGATTGGGGATATTTATAGTGTAAGATTTGTGTGTTAATGGATGGTGATGAGTGCTCAAACACTTATCATTTTTGGTCAAATCTGAACTGCAAAACATACAAAAACACTCAGAAATGCATCAAAATACTGAAAATATTTCAAGTTTGTGTTTTATATGTTTTAGATGCAAAATGAGTAAAAACAGATGAAAAACGTACAAAGTTTGCAAAATTGGCAGTTTCAGTCCCCCAACTTTCATAAAATAACAAAACTAGTCCCTGGTCATTCAAAATATGAAAAATTATCACCAAAGGTCATTTTGAAATCAAAAGTTGTCATATTTAGTCCTTTAGTGAAAAATCTCAAAAGTTTTGGAAATTTACAATTTTGGTCCCTGGAGTTTCAAACTTTGACAGATTTGGTCCCTGGTGGAATATTTTTGAAAGAAAAATCATTTTTGGTCCTTGGAAACTCAAAGGTTATCACAAATAGCCTTTTGATGAAAAGTTTGAGAAAATTGCAAGTTTAGTCCCTGGACTTTTCAAAAATGACAATTTTGGTCCCCGGGTGTTTTATTTTGGAAAATTGCAACTTTGGTCTTGGTGTTATTCACATGTGGTAATTTTGGTCCTCATAATATATTTTGGAAAGTTTCATTTGCAGCCCCTCAATTTTCAGAATATACACAAATGGTCCTTGTGATTTTACTACTTAGCTAAATAAACCCTTTTGTGATAATTAAATAAACAAACAAAGCCCACCTTATTCCTACCCAAATACCCCAGCCCACCACCACCAGGCCCAAACAATACCCGGTCCATTCCCTTTTTAATATAAACACCAGGGTCAGACAATGGTCAAACGACCACTGTTCATCCCCTTCCTCCCACAAAATACGCTCCATGCTCCCTGGTCTCCCCCCTCCTCTCCTATCTCCACAAAACCCTCACCAACACTCACCTTCCCCCATTAATTAACCAAACCAACCCCCCTCATTAATTATCTCACCTGTTCCACTAAAACCACCCCATTGGCTTTTCCCGCCAAAAAGCCATTCAAAGGCTGTGATCATCTAAAAGCCATCCAATGGCTTGGAAGCAAGTGGGAAAGGAATAGAGATGCTCCAGGGCCTATATAAGGTAGAAAGAGAAGCTGAAGCAAGTAGTTAGGTTAAGTAGTTAGTTAATTAGTTTTTCTTAGTGTAATTTTAGGTCAAATGTAATGTTAATTAGTTAAATATTTCTGAATTGGTCTTGTAATCCCTTTTCTATTACTAAATTTATCCTAGTAATCACAACAATTCAGCTCTTGTTGTATATTGTTCACAGTTACACTTCATCATTTAGATTAAAACTCAACTGTGCTTAAATAGATTTCATAAGCTTCAACAAGCTTAAGTTTGGTTTATTGAAGCTCAATGTAGCTTAACATAGATGGTAGTGAGCTTAATGGTCAACAGAAGCTGATTTAGTGATAATTTCCAACAAGTCAACAAAAGTTCATGAGGGTTTATGGTAATTCAGGAAGGGTAATTGTGTGTTGAGCATGTTTTAATGGGTTGTTAATAAGCTCTCATAAGCTTTATACCATTGTCCTAAGGTTAGAAGCCCTTTTGCTCATTTCAATTCTTAATATTAGCTTATATAATACTTTGTACTACATGCTCATTTTTGTCTGTTATTAGTGTTCATTTCTGATTGCTTAGTGTTTATCTCAGCTTATTTTAGTTTAGGGATGACCTGTGTATGTTCGGATTGATTGGATTTGTTTTATACTCACTTGAACCTAAAACAGTTAATTGCTTCTAGGGTGTTTGGAACAGGGTTGTTCCCTGTGTCCTAGCTAGTTTTCTTTGATGAAATTAGTTTTCTTTTAGTTATAAAATAGTATTGTAAAAGAAAAATCAAGAAAAAACAATTTATTTTTAAGTGATAGTTTCTATTTAATGTAATTTAAATTTTAATTTTCATTTTTAAATTTTTGTTAAGCACTTAGCTTTTTTATATTTTTATTAAATTCCTTTTATATTAAAGTAATTTTAGTAAATTTTTCAGATTTTTATTTTATCATTTGGTATTTATTACATTTAATATTAGTTTTATTAGTAATTAATTAATATTTAAGTTTTAAATAGCATAATTAATTTTTATAAAGTAAGACCTAGTTTTTATATTTTTCTTAGCTTTTATATAATATAATATAATTTTAGGAATTTTTCTAGAATTTTTACTGTTCATTTGCTATTTTTTATAATTTAAAATAGTTTATTTAGGTAATTAATATTTAATTAGTAATTAATTAATATAAAAATCACAAAAAGACAAAAATACTTATTTTTAATTTTAGAAATTTTATTTTCATTTTTCTAGTATTTAATTAATATTAAATTATATTTAAGTGTTTTAAATATTAATAATTAGTTTTAAATAGTAATTAATTAATAATAAATAATTAATTAGTATAAAAATTAATTTTCTTTTTCTTAAAATTTTCTTTTATCTTTTAGTTTGTAAAAAAATCATTTTCACCCCGTGGGGGTTTTCAGATTTCAGTTTTCACTTTTTATTTCGTACGTTCGCGTATATTTAAATTGAACATACGCGTTTTTAGGTTTTAAACGTTTCTGGTTTTTCTGACTTTCCAGTCTTGTTCATATAGCTTATTTAAGCTATTTCTTCATATATTCCTTAGTTTAATCACTCACAAACCTTTTCCTGTCCAAATTCACCCGATCACAAACCCGTTTAATAACCATCACACCTCGTCGGGACATAACGACCCGGGGAAACCACTATATTCCGTGGAGCATTGACTCTAGGCTGTTTGACTTTGTTGACCATTCTCTGGTCAATATAATTTGACGGTTTAGCATCAATCAAATTTTGGCGCCGTTGCCGGGGAGGTGTGCGCGCTATTCTAAACGGTTTTTCTGATTAGTGATTTTGGAATTCGTTCCATTGTACATTTATCCATCCTTTGTTCATATTTTCTTATTATCAAAACAAAACGGTTCACGAAAACATTTTAAAACCAGTTTTCATCGAACACAAAAACACAAAAACATTTTCTTTCTCATTTGTATAAAATGTTTATCCAAAAACCCAAAAACATTATCCTTTACCCTCTCACATCTTTGATTCTTCATTCCTTACCCTCCCAAACATTTTGATTCTTTCTATGTCTCATCCACACTTTCTGATTTGCCAGTGGTGTGGTAATCCTTATAATGGTGGCAATTGACCAAGTTGTGGTATGGTAGAGTCAGGAAACGGGTCTGTCTATAACCAGAATCCCTATTCCTACCATGACACGACTGATTCATTCCATCAGTTACCACACCATGAGACTCAGCAATTTTACTGTTGTGAGTACTGTGGTGGTTCACACTACAGTTCTAATTGTCAATCGGGAAACACGCTTGTCTATGAGCAGTTTCTTGATAACAATTATGACTCTAGCACATACCACACACAGTCACATCAGTTTTACTGTTGTGAGTACTGTGGAGGTCCACACTCTAGCTCGGAATGTCAAAAAAGGAATCAATTTCCTTGTAACAATTATGACTATTCGTTTTCAGACCCACCTCAACAGTACCATATGATTCACACAACTCCTCATGATACTGAGCAAGACCTTTTACTAAAGGCTCTTGATATATTGAAAGAACTTAAGGAGGATTTAGTTACTACATCGTTTCGAGACTCTCGTGAGAAATCTATGGCAGAATTACTTGCTGAAGAACGAGAGGCTAGAAACGAATTGAGCATGGAAGAATTACTTGTCTTAGAACAAGCAGCTATAACACGTGCCAAATTTCGTAAAGCTGCTCTTCTAGACTGTGATGATGATAGTGATAATGAAGATACCCTTGATATCCTTCAATTTTATAAGGGTTCGTCAGATTCATCACTTGTAATTCCTTCCATTGAAAATCAGGGAGAAAATAATGAGACGGAGAAATTACTAGCAGAAGATCAAATGGAACTCGTACAATCCATGAATGCTAGCTCCTCTCCACTCCCTCAGTCTGTTGTTATCACACCCGAAGTTCACACTCACTCTCTAAACATGGGGGATGAGCATCTTAGCACTGTTCCTAATAAGGAATCGGACGAATTAATAAAGTCTAGTGTTGAGATCCTTGTCCCAATCCCGAGAGAGTCACAGGGAACTTTTGATCATGTGTGTGATTTACCTTCCCCTCTTAAGTTTTCAAACGATCATTTTGAGACTTTCTCATATTTTAATGATGATTGTGCATCTCATGGAGACATCGAGTATATTGAGGCATCACTCCCACAACCTGATGCTGATCCTCTTCTTGAGGAGTTCGCAGATGAACTTACTCACATCAATCCACTTTCATTGGAAAGTGATGATGGTCTCCTTGATTTCGAAGCCGATCTGGGAGAAATTGAAAGTCTCCTATATCATGATCCACCACTCACTTCTGATCCCGACAGTCCAATAGAGAATGTTAATCTCTTTGTTCCCGAAACTTTCAATACTACTCTCACCAATCCTCTATTTGAATTCGAAGCTGAATTCACTTTGATTTTTGATAATCCACTCTTTGATATTCAGAATGAGGATTGTGATAAGTCTATTCCGGAACATGAATTCACAGATTCACATCTTGTGAATAATTCTCTTCATGAGGAGTTCTCCGATGAACTCACTCATCATATCATGACTCCTCCGGAGTTTGATATCTCGGGGGGAGATGCACTCAATCACGAGAATTTGCAAATTCCCACCCACCCTCCCGGGATATTTACGAGCTTAACCTTTGAAATCCAAATTCAGGCTAATGAGCCTACTCTCGAGGAAGAAGATCAAATCATGATTTTCATCATGGTTTTCTTCCTTTTCTTCACCTACAAGGTGACTTCTTCTCTTCTTCACTCCTTCGGGAATGAAGATACCATCTTTGATCCCGACATTTTCAGTTACCATTATCTTGATCCAGATACTTATCTCATCGGTGTGGAACTTTCACGTGCTTCAAATGTTTGTCCAAACATCTTGAATGAAAGTCCGATTGAGATTGTTTCTTCCACATCATGCTTCCCCAAGGACAAATAAATTCGGGGTCGAGTCAAGCTAGCGACTCGGTAAACAAAAACAGTAGCATGTACTTAGGGTTTTCACCCTAAGTGTGGGGGAGTTACCCCACTGTGGTTACAAATGAAGTGAAAAACAAAATGGTGTTTTCCACGCTTAGCTTGTAATGTTGCCCTTTTACGTTCAAAGAGTCGGCATAATAGCCGGGACTTTGAATATTGAGGACAGTATTCCTTCTAAGTGTGGGGGGTATTTGGCTATTCTAGCGAATTTTATCACATTTTACTATCTAATACCCCCGTTTTTGGCAAAAATTTTAAAATTTTTTCACTAAAGTTTCAAAAATTTTGTGGTTATTAGTCCGCCTTGTCTAACCGACAAAAGGATTGGCTAATCCAGGAGCAAACGGCTCTTGGTAAAGATATATCAAATCCGTTTATGGCTTGCAATTTGCCCAAAATTGTATGGTACCTCAACTCGCCATATCCTAAAAAGCGAATGAATTGGCTAGCCCGCAAGATTATGGCTTGTGGTAAAGGCAGTGGAAAAACCATAATTGGTAATCAGCTCACCAAGATGTTGACTAGGTCCATCAAGAGTTGGCTAGTCCAGAAGCAAACAGCTTTTGGTAAAGACAAATCAAATCTGTTGACAGCTGGTGGTTTTCTCAAAATCACATGGTTATCAGGTGGACCATAGTTCTTACTTGAATCGATACATCTGGCTACTCTAGAAGTGATGGCTTTTGGTAAAGAGTTTAAAATCCATTGAATTTTTAAAACAGTTATTGCTAGGGACTAGCAATAGTTTAGTGTGGGGGATTGATGAGTGCTCAAACACTCATCATTTTTGGTCAAATCTGAACTGCAAAACATACAAAAACACTCAGAAATGCATCAAAATACTGAAAATATTTCAAAATTGTGTTTTATATGTTTTAGATGAAAAATGAGTAAAAACGGATGAAAAACGTACAAAGTTTGCAAAATTAGCAGTTTCAGTCCCCCAACTTTCATAAAATAACAAAACTAGTCCCTGGTCATTCAAAATATGAAAAATTATCACCAAAGGTCCTTTTGAAATCATAAGTTGTCATATTTAGTCCTTTGGTGAAAAATCTCAAAAGTTTTGGAAATTTACAATTTTGGTCCCTGGAGTTTCAAACTTTGACAGATTTGGTCCCTGGTGGGATATTTTTGAAAGAAAATCATTTTTGGTCCTTGGAAACTCAAAGGTTATCACAAATAGCCTTTTGATGAAAAGTTTGAGAAAATTGCAAGTTTAGTCCCTGGACTTTTCAAAAATGACAATTTTGGTCCCCGGGTGTGTTATTTTGGAAAATTGCAACTTTGGTCTTGGTGTTATTCACATGTGGCAATTTTGGTCCTCATAATATATTTTGGAAAGTTTAATTTGCAGCCCCTCAATTTTCAGAATATACACAAATGGTCCTTGTGATTTTACTACTTAGCCAAATAAACCCTTTTGTGATAATAAAATAAACAAACAAAGCCCACCTTATTCCTATCCAAATACCCCAGCCCACCACCACCAGGCCCAAACAATACCTGGTCCATTCCTTTTTTAATATAAACACCAGGGTCAAACACTGGTCAAACGATCACTGTTCATCCCCTTCCTCCCACAAAATACGCTCCATGCTCCCTGGTCTCCCCCCTCCTCTCCTATCTCCACAAAATCCTCACCAACACTCACCTTCCCCCATTAATTAACCAAACCAACCCCCCTCATTAATTATCTCACCTGTTCCACTAAAACCACCCCATTGGCTTTTCCCGCCAAAAAGCCATTCAAAGGCTGTGATCATCTAAAAGCCATCCAACGGCTTGGAAGCAAGTGGGAAAGGAATAGAGATGCTCCAGGACCTATATAAGGAAGAAAGAGAAGCTGAAGCAAGTAGTTAGGTTAAGTAGTTAGTTAATTAGCTTTTCTTAGTGTAATTTTAGGTCAAATGTAATGTTAATTAGTTAAATATTTCTGAATTGGTCTTGTAATCCCTTTTCTATTACTAAATTTATCCTGGTAATCAAAGCAATTCAGCTCTTGTTGTATATTGTTCACAGTTACACTTCATCATTTAGATTAAAACTCAACTGTGCTCAAATAGATTTCATAAGCTTCAAGAAGCTTAAGTTTGGTTTATTGAAGCTCAATGTAGCTTAACATAGATGGTAGTGAGCTTAATGGTCAACAGGAGCTGATTTAGTGATAATTTCCAACAAGTCAACAAAAGTTCATGAGGGTTTATGGTAATTCAGGAAGGGTAATTGTGTGTTGAGCATGTTTTAATGGGTTGTTAATAAGCTCTCATAAGCTTTATACCATTGTCCAAAGGTCAGAAGCCCTTTTGCTCATTTCAATTCTTAATATTAGCTTATAAAATACTTTGTACTACATGCTCATTTTGGACTGTTATTAGTGTTCATTTTTGATTGCTTAGTGTTTATCTCAGCTTATTTTAGTTTAGGGATGACCTGTGTATGTTTGGATTGATTGGATTTGTTTTATACTCACTTGAACCTAAAACAGTTAATTGCTTCTAGGGTGTTTGGAACAGGGTTGTTCCCTTTGTCCTAGCTAGTTTTCTTTGATGAAATTAGTCTACACAAGTCACATTAGGTATTACTATAACTAATCAAGCATAAAAGAGGTAGAGTATATAGCAGAAAGTCAAAAGCTTCATTGATTCAATCTCACAGCTTCACTATTGATTGTGCATGCTTCAAAACCATTCAAATCACATCACAAGTTGTTAAGGTAGATCAATATCACCTCCTTATAGCTTCTTACATCAGTATTAGTGTTTATGATCCATTCAAAGTTGGGAAAAGTCAATCTAGCATGTTTTCTTGAAAAGTCAAATAGTAATGTTCCAGATTTTTACAAAAATTGCAAGAATTAATGTGATTTTTGTGTGTTGATTTAGACTCTGAAACTTGTTGTAGTTAAAGTATACCAGTTCATCTTTGAGGTCTTAGCATCCTTAGATTTTTAAGATTTTTCTTGTGGGCCCCACTGTACATCAAACACACCTGCAGGGGAGGTGTATCCCTGTTGCAGCAGACCAAACATCCACACCCACCACTTTGGTGGTTGTCACTGACCTCCACAGTGGTCCACAGGCCTTCTCATTGGCTTCTCCCGACCCCCCTCCTAGTACTCTTCAGGTTTTGACCCTTGGGTTGACTTCAAACCCCCTGGGACCCACCTGAATCAACCCCTAAACCTTGTCCCATTTCTGTTGGCCTGTTTGATATTTGGTTTAGCTTTTTCAGCTTTTTGGCTTATTTTGTGGTCCAATCTTATTGATTTAGCACATTTCAAGTTCACTTAACTCATTAACATCTGAATCTTGCCTTGTGGGCCCCCCTAGCTGCCTACATCATATTTTTCCCTTGACAGTTGACCAAAGTCAATTGTCACACAATTAAGCTTGTACTTTGCTTATTTTTAAGCTCCACAAAAGTTGTTTTTACAAAAGTTGTTAGTTTTTAGTTATAAAATAGTATTGTAAAAGAAAAAAAAAAAAAAAAAAAAAACAATTTATTTTTAAGTGATAGTTTCTATTTAATGTAATTTAAATTTAAATTTTCATTTTTAAATTTTTGTTAAGCACTTAGCTTTTTTATATTTTTCTTAAATTCCTTTTATATTAAAGTAATGTTAGTAAATTTCTCAGATTTTTATTTTATCATTTGGTATTTATTACATTTAATATTAGTTTTATTAGTAATTAATTAATATTTAAGTTTTAAATAGCATAATTAATTTTTATAAAGTAAGACCTAGTTTTTATATTTTTCCTAGCTTTTATATAACATAATATAATTTTAGGAATTTTTCTAGAATTTTTACTATTCATTTGCTATTTTTTATAATTTAAAATAATTTATTTAGGTAATTAATATTTAATTAGTAATTAATTAATATAAAAATCACAAAAAGACAAAAATACTTATTTTTAGTTTTAAAATTAGTTTTTAGTTATTTTATAATTTTAGAAATTTTATTTTCATTTTTCTAGTATTTAATTAATATTAAATTATATTTAAGTGTTTTAAATATTAATAATTAGTTTTAAATAGTAATTAATTAATAATAAATAATTAATTAGTGTAAAAATTAATTTTCTTTTTCTAAAAATTTTCTTTTATCTTTTAGTTTGTAAAAAATTCATTTTCACCCCCTGGGGGTTTTCAGATTTCAGTTTTCACTTTTTATTTCGTACGTTCGCTATATTTAAATTGAACATACGCGTTTTTAGGTTTTAAACGTTTCTGGTTTTTCTGACTTTCCAGTCTTGTTCATATATCTTATTTAAGCTATTTCTTCATATATTCCTTAGTTTAATCACTCACAAACCTTTTCCTGTCCAAATTCACCCGATCACAAACCCGTTTAATAACCATCACACCTCGTCGTGACATAACGACCCGGGGAAACCACTATATTCCGCGGAGCATTGACTCTAGGTTGTTTGACTTTGTTGACCATTCTCTGGTCAATATAAGTTGACGGTTTAACATCAATCAATGGATAAAGTTTGTTTGGGAGATTAGGACAAAATATGTTGGTGAAAATTGGGAAATATAGGTTGAAATGGGCTAAAAAGCAGAAAAGATTATGTAAACCCGACCAGCAGATGGCCGGTCCCCTTAATTAGGGGGCGGTCCCCTTAAAATTAAGGGGGCCGCCTTACATAATTAAGGGGGCCGCCCATCTGATGATTCCCAGATTGCCAGAATTGGGTTTTTGGCAGAAAATTTGCAGAAAGGTTGTGTTTTTGGATTTTGATTCAAGCAAGTTCAATTCCTTTAGGCAATATAGCATGCATGCAAAAACACTTAAGCAAAAGAGCAAACAAGCAACAAATAATAGGCTAAAGGAGACAAATAAAGGCAAGAGCACTTAATCTTCCTAAGGCAACTATCTTATATCAAAGGCAAAGGTAACTAGTGAGTCAAAAATCTAGTGATGAAACAAGATGACAATGTTATGAGTGATTTTGTCCTAGTGTGTGCCTATATGCAACAAATGTGGAGTTGTGATTGTTTCGACTCCTAAATGCAAAAAGAAAAAAAATTTCTTAAGAAACAATCTAAAATCTCCTTGATTCGATTTTTGCTCGATCATGAATGTCAAAGATATATATTAGATTATATACCTTGACAATTTATGTGAGAGTTTATGCATGATTTTGGAAAAATGTTTTTAGCATTAGTCAATAATGCAAGGAAAATGATGTTCATGTAATTCCTAGATGTGAGATAATTTAAAAAAATTGATTGGGTTTTATAAAAGAGTTTATGCAAAGAAAATAATATTTCCTAATCTTTAATTTTGTGCGAAATAGATTCCTAGACTCAGAAATGGAGAAGTGGAAGAAAAGTAAATCTTATAAAAAAATTTGTCTAAATGCAATAGAATTTAGTCAACTTGTTCCATCATTCCTAATCCTAAACGCAAGTGATTGAATAATTCACGCTTAAGGGGTTTAGTGAATATATCCGCAATGTTATCTTCCGATGCAACTTTTTCTATAGATATGTTCCCTTTTTGTACATTATCCCTAAGAAAGTGTTGGCGTATTTCTATATGTTTAGTCCTAGAGTGTTGCACCGGATTTTTACTTAAATCTATCGCACCTTTGTTATCGCACATAATGGGAACGTTTTCTAACCTAATGCCATAGTCTATAAGAGCTTGTTTCATCCATAGTGCTTGTTGACATGCCTTTCCAACGCTTACATATTCGGCTTCGGTGGTAGAAATAGCAAGAGCGGTTTGCTTTTTCGAAAACCAAGATGTTAGACAACATCCCATAAATGTGCAAATACCGCTAGTGCTTTTTCTATCTACGTAGTCTCCCGCATGATCCGAATCCGCATAGACGATGGTTTCTATGCCGGATCCCTTAGGATACCATAATCCTAAGTGTATAGTGCCTTTAATGTATCGGAAGATACGCTTAACCGCTTCTAGGTGAGAGGTTTTGGGATCCTCTTGAAAACAGGCACAAAGGCAGACACTAAACATGATATCGGGTCTACTTGTCGTCAAGTATAGTAAACTACCTATCATTCCTCTATACTTGGTGTTATCTACGGACTCACCTTCATCATCCTTTGTGAGTTTCACTTCCGTAGACATGGGAGTTTTCATGGGTTTTGAGTCTTCTAGGCCAAATTTCTTAAGCATTTCCTTAATGTACTTAGATTGGTTAAAGAATATTCCATCTTCTAAAGGTAAAGTTTTAGGAGGTGGTGGTGTTTCATCAAATGTTACATTTAGTGATTCATTCTTCTACTTTCATGGAGTGTTTGTTAAGTATTATATATGCTTTACTATTTTGTGTGTATCCTAAAAATATTCCTTCATATGATTTTGGATCAAACTTAGTGAGGTAATCCTTAGTGTTTAGAATGTAACATTTACTTCAAAATACCCTAATGTAGCTTAAGTTTGGTTTTCTACCTCTTAGTAACTCATAAGGAGTTTTTCCTAGAATCCTCCTAATTGATACTCTATTAATAATATATGTTGATGTATCTACAGCGTGGCACCAAAATTTTTGTGGGATGGATTGTTCATTTAACATTGTTCTACTCATTTCTTGTAGTGTCCTATTTTTTCTTTCTACTACGCCATTTGATTGAGGAGTACGAGGAGCGGAGAAATTGTGAGATATTCTATTTAAATCACAATATTTTCCGAATTGTACTTCGTTGTCAAATTCCCTACCATGGTCCGTCCTAATGGCTACAATTGTGCATCCTAATTTATTTTGAATCATTTTACTAAATATTTCGAATTTTTCAAAGGCTTGGGTCTTGTCACTTAAAAACCTAGTCCACGTGTATCGTGAGTAGTCATCTACTATTACTAAGGTATATTTGTTTCCTCCATAGCTCCGCACAGCGGATGGACCAAAAAGATCCATATGTAATAGTTCTAGGCACCTAGTAGTGGATACTACATTCTTAGCTTTGTGACTAGCATGAACTTGTTTTCCAATTTTACATGCATCACAAAAATGCTTGTCATATTTAAGATTTGGCAAGTTTCTAACTAGTTCTTTAGAGGCCAAAGATTGTATTTGTTGCATGTTAGCGTGTCCTAATCTCCTATTCCACAATGTGGAGTTTTCGTCTAGGGTCATTAGGCATATCCTATCCTCAGGTTTGTTTCCTAGTTTCATAACATATATGCCTCCTTTCCTAATTCCTCTACCTATAATTTTTCCATTCTTAACTATTTCGCTATCCTCTTCGGTAAAGGTAACTCTACATTTATTATCGCATATTTGTCCTATACTAAGCAAGTTATATGTTAAATTATCTACATGCTCTACATTTTCAATAGTAAGTGAGTCTTGAGAAATCGTACCTTTGCCAATGATTTTTCCACGTAAGTCACTACCGAAAATAACGTTACCTCCATTGTATGCCTTGTATGTAGAGAATAGCTTGCGGTTCCCCGTCATGTGCCTCGAACATCCGCTATCCTTGATCCATTCGTCAGGCTCCAAGTCAATTCATAAACATATTTCGTCGGTTCCTTTTGCCATAAAACACTTTTCGTCTCTTGGTTTTTCCACTTCTTCTTTGTCACTATCACTCCATGTTCCACTAACAAAGGCGCCTTGATTTTCATAACCCGGCGGCTTTAGACATTCGCCAATGAGATGATTTGGACTTCCACATCTAAAGCACTTTCTTTTCCTGTAGTTATCACTTCTATTTCTTTGGAATGGTTTTCTTTCGTCTCGTGGTGATCTAGTGAATCCTCCTCGTCTCTTGAAGAATTTCTTGAATTCTCTTACGGCCATTGCATGTTCTTCGTCTTCACTCTCGTCACTTGAATCATCATCGTCACTAGGTTCCTTTTTGGCTTTTAGAGCAATGGATTTGGTTTGTTCTTTCTTGACTGTGACCGTTTCCGAATCTCTTCTTATAATTTCTTCATGGACCTTCAAGTTGCCAATTAGTTCATCTAGTGACAACGTCATCAAATTCTTTGATTCTTCAATAGCCGTGACCTTAGCTTGCCATTTCGGATGCAATGCCCTAAGAAATTTCCTAACACAATTTTTACTAGAAAATGTCTCATCAAGTGCTTTTAAACTTGTGATAATAATGTTAAATTTAGCAAAAGCATTAACAATTGATTCCTCTTCCGGAATCGTAAATTGTTCATATTGTTGTACAAGAAGATCTATTTTGTTATCTTTAACTTGACTATTACCTTGGTGAGTAATTAGTAAAGAATCCCAAATTTCTTTTGTGGTTTTACACATAAAAATTCTTTCATATTATTTGCGTGGTAACGCATTATAAATAACCATTTTAGCCTCATTATTTTTTGCTAGTTTCTTTTTCAAATCATCATTTTGTTTTTCAAAAGATACAATTTCATCCATTTTAGTTTCAACATTATATTGAATAGGGGGAAAATCACCAAAGGTAATGACATGCCAAAGATCAAGATCTTTTGATTTCACATAGGTTTCAAATCTATTTTTCCAATATAAAAATCCATCACTTTCAAATAGTGGTGGTCTTTGCATAGATTGCCCTTCTAAATATTTTAAAGATTCCATAGATCGTTACAAGTTTTAAAATATAATATATTTTAAAAATCTTGCTAGACGTAGCTCTTGATACCAATTGTGGAAAACTAGAAGGGGGGGGGGGGGGGTTGAATAGTTTTACGTCTTTTTAATTTGTTATAAAAGATTGTTTGAAAGTTTTCTTTGTTTTCAAAAATTTAGATTCGATGCTATATGAAATCAAGTCATGCACAATATGAACTACACTAAATATGTACGATAAAGCAATAATAATGTAAGTAAAGAAATAGATGAGAGTTGGAAAGATCAAACCGCGAGACAAGAGATTTATAGTGGTTCGGCTACAAGGTCACCTTCCTTGCCCTACTCCACTCCCCGAGCACCTAACTCGAGAGTTTTCTTCACTATGTCAACAAGCTCCCTTATGACGGAGAAAACCGTACACACCAATGTACACACCACAACTCTGTCACAACTTATTCACACCTTCTACACAACTACTTCACACCTATTCACTACTTAATCACAACACTACTTCACACCTATCTCCTTCACACCAATTTTCTTCACACCTATCTTCTACACACCAATCTTCTTCACATCAATTTTCTTCACACCAATCTACTTCACACCAATCTACTTCCTAACTCTTCTTCTTCACAACTATCTACTAACCAATCACACTATATATACACCTAGCTAAACTATCTTCTATCAAATATTCACAACTAATTTCACAAAGAGATAAATACAATGATGATGCTCTAACAACTTAGATGTGGAGGTCACAACAAGTTGTAATACTTCTTGTCTTGAGGGATAGAAGTATTCTTCTCTTGCACTTGAAAGAATAATGTTTGGTTCTCTTTGAAACAAAGATTTATGAATGTATGATCAAATGATTAAGAGAATGGAAATGGAGATCCAGAACAGAAAGTTTAGAAGTGTAAAAGGTGAGAAAAATTCCAGATTTAAGGTGGTATTTATAGGCAACAAAATCTGACAACAGGAGCATGCCGGTCCCCTTAAATCATGGTCGGCCCCCTTAAAATTAAGGGGACCGCCCCTTATAATTAAGGGGGCCGCCCAGCTGTAACGGCTAGAATTATTGTCTTTTAGTGGGAAAAGTTTATTTGGTGAAAAACTAACTGATTTTGGTTAAAAATTTGAATTCATATATTTAGTATGAATACAACATTTTTCTTTATTACCAAAAGTGTTTTTCAAAAATATATAATATGTTTATATAATTAAATAAACTTTGTAATACTTAATTAAATTTCCCTTTGATCATAAATTGCACTAAACACTTTGTTTATTCATACCTTAAGTGATTTGGATGTAAAGAGAATGTTAATCACTAAATACTTGTTTATATCACAATATTTAGTTCTATGAGTTTATATTTTGTAATAATCAAAACATAAAGATATTTATAATATGTTAATAATGTTTTTAGGCATTATTTATGTCAACACTTGGATCTTGAATCTTCAGCACTTGTATCTTGATCTTGAACTTTGTTCGTAATGGATTTAATAAACTTATTTGTTCCATTCATGCTTGTGATCTCTTGTCTTGCCTTCGATTAACATCTTCAATTTATTTGTTGTTGTGTCTTCTCTAACATACCACTTGTAGGACTTTATACTTTGATCTTTAGTCTGATGTCTTTGCTCATATCTTCTCTTGACTTTGACTTATTCTTGACTTTAACTTTGATGTATCTCTTTGTATCGAAATCGTTGAGGATAGATCATGTGAGTATGAGTATGTGGAGTTTGAAGATGTTGATGTATATGGTGGTTGATGGCGTACCATCCGAGGCCACTCCTCCGAGCTCGCTAGGATCCACTCCCAATAAACATCTAAGAGCCTTCAAATAGGCTCTCATTACGTAAAACTATCTTAACGATGGTTATCGGAATGGGAATTCACCAACCAAAGCAAAACACCCCTTGGGGTGTACCCTCATGCCGGATGTGATTTGCAGGGCCAAAACCATGCGCTTAATTTAACGTAGTGTGTTTCATTTATGTTGACACCGGTTACCAACAGCTTGGCAACTCCTCCCTCATCAACAAACTCTTCCAACACTATCGAAGCCTGGTAGTGCCTATTATTGCACAATTAGTGGTGCTTCAGGAGCCCTTCATTCACCATTACATGTCACATAAAATGTAGATGATAATAATGTCAGGCCAGTCAATCATCATGGACCTTTCCTTGAGAATTGTTCCACTATGATTGTTTTACTGATGAATGTCTTGATTGCATTCACCTTGGTTATGCGAATTAGCCTATGAATCCTGTTAAGACAGATATCAATACATCTGGATTCGATTCATGAAAGGAATCTCCTTTGTAAGGTTTCCAGGTAAAAGTGCCAGTTAATCCAAAAGGATTACCCAACTTGCCATTATCTGAATTTGATGCCCTCAAGTGAGCAACCATCTGGGAGAGCAGCTAGAGTACACCTAAGTATCACTCCACGATTGTTGGCTGTTTGGGACAAAGTAAACACCATGAATAATATACATGCTTAATCCATAAAGGATTAACTAAGAGACCCACTATCATTGTTGTCTGATGTTGACACGGGCGGGATTTACATTTAGTCATCGTGAAATGCTAATTGATTACCACTATGAATGTTCTGGCAAGATTACTATGATCTAAGAAAGACTCTCGTACAACTTTTGTTCTTATTTCTGAACAACAAGTGTATATATTTGGAATTTTGTGTCCTAAAGAGATATCATGTTTGAGTCACATTGGCTCTAGACTCGATAAGTGCGATTTGGTTTTAGTGAGCGGAGGCTGGATCAGAATGCCACCATTTCAATACCAACATTCTTAAAGTGACAATTCGATATATTACGTGTTTGTCTTCGTAAGAAATAAAACGAGAACCTTTTATGAGGAACTTGAGTAGCTAGGGAAGTTGTGCATTGCATTAGGGTCCATGATGTATGTCTTCAATACTAGTATCATCTTTATGATAATTGATGACATCAAATAAGTACATTATATTGTCGTCATTTGTCCTATTTAATTCACTTGTTTTATTATATTATATATGAGAATTGGTGCTTAATCGTTTATTTTAGTAATTCTCAGGTAAAAATAAGCAATTGGTGAAACTTGGAAATTTTAGACGAAATATGGAGATAAATGATCAATATGGAAACAGTCTACTGAATAGATGAATTCGAAGACCATTGCCTGACTTTGAAGCATGCGCCGTATCTGATTATATCATGCCTCGCATATGAAACCTTGGTCAATGATGAAGAACTAACTTGTTCTACTCCAGATACGCCGCATCTGATTATCAACATGCGCCGTATCATTATCAAGACTTCACCAAATACAATCCAAGACGTTGAAGGACATGCGCCGCATAGAGATTCAAGATATGCCGCATCTGAAGACGTTGTCTGAATATTCTATAATATATTAGTCTTGGACCCCACGCGAAGTTAAGGAGATGTGCCGCATCTACTTAGTTAATGCGCCACATCTACCCCTCTGACAGAAACTATAAATACCCAAAGACATAGACGAATTTTCTATGAAATCAAACCCTAAGGAGATGAATTCAGACGCTAAGACAACGCAAGACACACCCTAAACGAAGATCTTAGAGCAGTAAGAAGGTCCTGCATGTATTTAATTCATTAAGTAGTTTTGTTTTATTGTATTAGTAAACTATAATCCATCTGGATTGATGGGCTTGTGGCCGACATACTGCTCCCCTTAAAATTTCTTTCCCATCGATTATTAGTTTATATGATTTTTTTTTTTGTGATTTGTATATGTGCTTTGATAACCTCTATGTCTAGCTGTGTTTTGCTTGGGCTGCCATACCCGATCCACACTTACTTATCTAGCGTCTAGAAAGTAAGATAGGCATAAGTGATAATTAAGAGTTTACTCCCCTATATTTAGGATCCAACGAGAGATAAGAGTTTACGATACTCATCATATAAAACTAGCAATAAAACAAGTGACAAGCTACTTAACAAAAGGACAGGACTTCTATCTGTATCTATTATCTATCTGTGTACGTGTTAGTCTTTCGCTGTATTTTTTCTCATTAGTTTTATTAGTTTAATTAATTAACCAAAACTGTGCTAGTCTCTTAGGCTAAAAACCCCCTTGCGTTAGATTAGATTATAAAACTAACTTAGTATATTTAAAATACTGATTAGATTAACTAGATATTACGTTCCACTCTTAGTGATCGACACTCTGCTTACCACTATATACTTATTGATCGGGTACACTGCCTGTTAGTGTGTGTGTTATAGGATAAATCGGATAAATATAAATGTAAAACTTGAATAGGCAAAATCACTCTATACTACACGTCACACAACACGCATCAATAATCGATAACAGATGTATCGTCCTGGATTTTTTCTTAAGTGTAAGGGGGGTTTTCATTTCTTTTAGCCATTTCATAACTTTCTTTTTTATTCATCAACCTTTTCAATGCATATCATATCGTCATTACTATAACCTTGTTGTAATTGTTCCATTGATAGCTGATAATAATGATAGTATTATTCCTTTTCTCATACTTCTCTAATACATAAGAATTCTAATCTATCTATTTGGAATGTCCCTGGATAGGTACCTCCAACTCTAGCTTATACCTAATTCAAAACTCCTTATAACACCTTTTTATTTTACAGTTGTAAATTGTGATAAGGTTAGGTATAGATCATAGCAATAAAACTATTTGAAAGATCAATCAAAGTGTTTATATGAAAACATTTTGATAACACTTTGAAAGCTTTCATTTTTCAAAAATATTCCCTCTACACATGTGCATATATATTTTGGAACAGAATTCACACTTTTGAGATGATATACTCTAAATATACTAGACCTCGAGGGACACAATTACGTGTTTGATTAAAGGGATCTATTATCATGTTTTAAGTGACAACTAGCCCTTTGTGTTGGGTCGATTGCTTACCCAAACATCCCCAATCTAGGATTTGAATAGAAAATATCTGAAGTGCTTCAAACCTTTAAACACAATCAAAGAGTGAATAGTCACTCAGTGAGTCATCTTCAGGATGCTCATGACAAGTCTAAAGCAGAAAGACTTTCCATTCAGTGAGTGGGAACTCAGTGAAGGATACCTGAGCCAAATAAGAAGATGATGGAATTAGAGAGTGATGACAATAACTCTCTGTAGGTCACCAAGTTGATGCAAACACAAGCATATCTTAGAGAGAGAAAGTTAGAGAGAGAGAGATGGAAGGAACAATGTATGCTTTAAGATAGAAAGAAAGAGTAATGCATAAATGAACCAACCCCCTCCAAGGAGGGATTACATTGTTTATATAGGAGAGGAAGCTAGGGCTTCCTTCCTTTCGTATTCTTAACTAAAAGGCCTAGGCCCATGGGCTTACTTCATAAGCCTAGACATAATAACTAACATATAACCCTTAATATAGCAACCTATTACATAAACTACGACTAACACTTTAGACGTGTTCCCAACAATCTCCCCTAAGGTTTGGTCATCAAGGTTGCTCGACGTCTTCATCTTTCAACTTTCGACTTTTACGGCTTTAGACGTCTTCAAAAATATCTTTAAGTCATGATTCTTTGTTCATCAGTCTTTCTTCTTGGCGTGATCATGTGATGGTGTAATCTGCCTTACGTCACTCCTTAGTCTTTAGTGGATCTACGCCTTTCCCACATGCTCATACGTCTTTGACTTTTTACTTTTAATACACTTGAGTTCCCTTTCTTTGACTTTGATCTTTGTCACTGACTTTGTAGATTCTTTGCTTGACGTAGAATCATTTTTTGACTTTATCTTTGCTTTGATCTTTGTCTTTCTTTGACTTTGATAGGGAGAACTTTTCAA